>CM035437.1:92269005-92984005 GCA_020310875.1 Ceratopteris richardii
GTCGATTCTCAGACTAAATTTTGGCGTGATCTTAAAGAAAAGTATTTTAAGTCATCGTGAGAGACAAAATATCCTTTGTTCATACTAGAATATCAGTTTTGACAGGCCAAATGGGCTGATTTGTAGAAGTGCAGTCAAGGTGATGATATGTAGTATAGACAGGATAAAATAGGCTTACTGATGTAATTATTTTTGGAAAAGAAATGTTCATCAAGATTAAATTTCTTTGAGGCATGAACTGTTTGATCACTAATTGAAAGGAGAGCAATGGTTTATTATGTGCCTTTCTCTTCGTTTGGAGAACAAGAGAAACTTGTTGAAGTAGGAAACACACATGCCCCCATTTTCTTTTTGGTTTGGAAAATATGGACGTACGCCTAAGGGAAATAGACGATACACGCACTGAGTCCATTGGAGTACAACATGACACATAATTTTTTCATATTTGGGGATTTTTCGGTGATACTTGTCAAGGTAAAAGGAAGACAACACACCATTTTCTTCTTCGTTTGGAGAGTATGGCAACAAACCATTTTCTTCGTTGTTTGGAGAATATGGGCATATGTATACACGTTCCAAGTGGATAACATTACAGTAGCATAGGTGTAATAATTTCTAGTTGTGGGCGATTCTTTTGTATTCATTCGCAACTTGTCACAAGCATGGTCGAAATCTAAGGTGAGTTCACAGAGGGTGGCACTGTGAGACTGAGCGGTAGTCTTTAAGATTATATGTATGCAGCTAAATTAATTTGCTGAGCAATCTCAAGAGCTAATGAAAGTTTAATGTCAGAGTGGTACATTTTTGTACTGGGGGGAGCTAGTCCAAAAGATTGAACGAATGCAATATTGACATGTGGAAGCACAAGTTGTGCTGCCTGTCTGTGTGCCCCCTCTGTAAGGGGCACATTGAGCCATTTTGTAGGCTCCACACACTTCGAGACATTCTGCATGGTTCCACACATTTGACCGGGCAATTCAATTATTGAAGAACGTTCTCTCCTTCCTACAATGGACTTGTTCAAGTAGAGCTGCTAGCAAGTAGTGTTGTCTCTATGTTTCATTCCCTTTTATTCCTCAATTAAACTAACGAGTTAACTTCAGAGATTGCAGTTAATCGAGTTCCAGATTCCTTGAGATCTAAGTTGACCAGACTGATGCGGCACTGTCATTGGATGTAGTTGTTTTGGAACCCTTTCAGCCTAATCATGTGGCACATGTAAGTAATCTAATCGACTGGCATTTGGGTGGTGTTTCCAGAATCATCTCACTTTGTCTTGATTGTATTGTAGCAGTTCTTGTATGTCACATTCTTGATTGTAGTGTACCAGTCTTTTGTGCCTAGAGGGCTTCTATTTACCAGCAAGCTTCACTGCACTAATCCTTCGGGGTTAGTTGAACACAATCTTTGGGTTGCAAGGCCATGTGTAAGTCTTCTTCGGAAGATGAAGTGGCGGATAGATTCTGCCTTCTGAGCGGGTTAGCCTCCTTGGGCCCCCATCCCCGACTCAGAAAAAAAGAAAAAAGGTAGTTTGAAAAATTGAGCTCCTCTTTCTTGGGCTTTATCTCCTTGGAAGGTTAGATTGTATCCAAACCTTCCTTTCATTTAGATCTTCCTTCAGAGCCTCTTCCATTCTACTTCTACCCATTCTTATATAAGGAGACTTGGGCTTGACTGCCTTAATGTTGAATGCACTAGGTTTATCACATTAGTGATTATTAATGAATAAGTTTATTAAATTTCTGGAAGTGAATGCCTAGTAAAAAAATACCATATAGCCAACAAAACGTAACGACTCAACCAGCTTTTTTAACCTTGAGAATGTAGTTATCAATTAGTGGTGTATGTTTCTTCTTCAAGATGTTGAGCTCATTTGTTTAGCATAAATTCTATGTTTTTGTGCCTATGAAGTACAATATCTTCAATGCATCCCATAGCTTTGGAATGCTCAAGTATTGTAAGTGAAACCATGGAATTTGAAATGCGAGAGGAAAAGCATCACTCCTTTGGACCTCATTCAATCCATTCCAAGCTCTAACTTTAAGACCTTTTTTTTTTTGAGGTAGGATTCATTTTCTTTCGTGATTTATAACAAATCTTGCTCACGAGGTAATTCCTTTTTCTAAATCTCCATTGTAGGTAGTGCGCTTTCTTCAACTTATCAATACGCACTCCCATTTCACATGTAGATGAACGGACTTGATTTCACATGTAGTAGCTTCCTAGTCCCATTTCACATGTAGTAGCTTCTTAGTCCATCAAAACATTCACATGAATGTAAATGATTTCATGGACTTGATTTTTGTACCTTTTAATGAGTACCTTGAATTTGAAGTATGAGAATTGATAAACTGACAAACTTTGGGGTCCAATCGGAAACCAAAACGGGGGTGAGGAGGGGGCCACTTTCCATGGTCCCAACATTAGCAGCACAGGAGGCTAGCTCAAGTGCATAAAACACATCCCCCACCATCAGTGCTACATCACCATAGTTGGTTGACAAATATTACACGAGTTTGAATCACCCAAAGATGATGTGACTGGCAAAATTTAAATGTAGAAATGTTAAAATAACTTTTGGGCATGTTTGACTGAACATTTTTGAGTCATATGCAGCCACTCTTGCAAGTATAACTTAAATCGAGGGAGTCAAGGACTTCCAAAAATCTTTTCCCCAATTAAGCTTCACCTTGCTAGCCTATTCTTTACAGAAAATTAGAGAATACAGGTAGTGTGTCTTGATGTAACTATTAACTGAGAATAGCTATCAACATATTTAATTATTTCAATTACATGGTTTTCCATGAAATCTATCCAGCTCATGTTAAGTTTCTGGTTCATTCTCTACTTATAGCCTGCGAGAGTAAAGTCTCTAGTAACTTTGGATCCAACATAGAGAAGGTTGCAAAGCATAAAGAGCTTGTCACATTAAGAAAAGGTTCGGGTCTTTGCACTTTTCTTAAAGGCATTTCAGCCAGGGTAGTGCCCCTTCTATTTTGCTGGCGAATAGTCAATGGATAGATGCCAAGAGCATGTGTGTCTTGGCATGGGGGATGCCCCTAAAGTAAATATACGGGAACATTTTCGTTGATTTCGATACTCTCCCCTCCCCGCCCTTGTTAAAATCTGAGAGATGCATTGACATGTGGAGCACCATAATTGATTGTTATGAAAAACAAATAATTTTTTCCAATATTTTATTCTGCTTTTTCCTTCCTCTGTTTGTAGATTGCTCTCTCTCTTGTATCCACACAAGGCGGCAGCAGTGGCTAACACGCCCATTGTTCCAGTCTTCAGTGTGAACAGGAGGGTGACGGATCTATCTGTTTTTCATCATTTCCGGATGGAACTAATGTCATTGTTAACGTTATTCGAATGTTCTTATGTGGAACCACCGTTATGAATCAGGATTGGAAATCCTAGATCAATGATATCAAATACACTGCGCATTCAAATTCATTCCAAGAAATTGGATATACTTTTGAGAAGACTCCGTCAAAGGTGTGAAGGAAAGTCATCAAGAAGATTAACCTTAGAGAAAGGAGGAGCACAAAAGGACAACCACTACAACAGGAGATACATACACATGAAATTTGATTTGAGGTAATAAAAGCTACCCTCATTTTTATTTTCCAAGATGTAGCTTTGTTTGAAATAGAATAAACAACTAAGCAGAATATGGTTGACCTTAATACTCAAACTAAAACATAAGAGAAGGAAAATTATCAACCATAGATTTTTAGGATAAGCAACTTATATATGCGTAAAACATTCTAGGGCCTTGTGAGTGGAATAGACACAAGGACACATGTAGATGAAATAAATCCAACACATAACAAAAGAGTTCATTAATAATTGATATCCAAGATCTGGACACCTTTGGGAAGGTGTAGAAACGTTTTGAGAAGTTGTATTCAACCTCCACAAGTTCAATGAAAATTCAACTTAAGAATGAGCCCAATAACATCAAGAAGAGCTCATCTCCAAGGGATAATGATTACATTTTGAATGAGTGTGCACTAGATGATGGACTTATTGCATACATTCAACTATCTCATAGATGATGTAAAACAGAGGGTATTTACAACATAAGTATATTTTAGAGGCTCATCTAATTTTGACAATCTAGGGTCACATATAAGATTTACCTTGGTTAAGCCAAGGCAAACCAAACCAAGGGAAAATGGCTTATGATGAAGGATGTGAAGGAAGACAAAGCAGAGTTGGAGCAATGAGAAGAGATAAATTTTGAAACACTCAAAGTAGTCATGGAGGATCTCAACAACAAGAAAGTCATAGCAAAAGAGACGGAAGAGGAAGAGCTAGAGGAAGAGGTGGTCCGATCAATATTTTGGTGATGTGAAGCTTCAAGGGAAATAGAAGATAATTTTTTGGATAAAGATATATGTGTCCTCATCGTCATTGAATCTAAACCCAACAAGTCAAACTGTTTAGAGATGGAACCAAGTCAAGTTCATTTGAAAATGGCGTTTTGTTGAAGACCCAAATAATGGGTGTGAGGAGATGAGAGGAAAGGGAGGATGTTAAGCATGGAGATTGAACAACCTCAACAAGCGATGATGGTCACTTTTGGAGACAAGGGATTATAAATCTTAATATTTGGCACAAAAATACAGGGCACTTTAATCTCCAAAGATGAATATGGTTAGTCCTGATGATCTTACATTGGGAGAGGATATCTCCATGTGGGGTGCCCTTGTACCAAGCTCTCAGCTAAGTTCCTCTTCTGCCATCCCTGCTACATTAGCAGGGGTGGTTCAGTGTGTTTCTTTGTTTACCCGCTTATCACCCTTGCGAATGTTGCCTAGGTATGGAGTGTAAATTTAAATGGACTTTGCAATCGTTTGGGTGCTTGTGTGGACCAAGTAAATGCTAGTACCTCTTGTGGTGTGAGGGGCTAGTAATTTGCTGTTTTGGGTACGGAAGCTCATTAGGGACTTTAACATGAAGAGAAAATACTTGGGGTGGTGGATACAAAAGCTTGGCTTTGATTGGAGTGTATTGAAAATATGAGGATCTAGCCTCACATATCATTCTAGGGATGGGCATAGTAAATCAGACTTAGACCACTTTGTGGTCAATGATCTTAGGTGTAAGGAAACTTTCACATGGTTGGCTGCGATGTTCAATGAATCTATCAAACCATCGGTCTCTTTCATGTAATGTGCACTCAAAGGTTATTTGGGCAACCCCATCCATTGCTAATCCTGTAGTTGGGTAAATGCGAGTCGATGGATGCTCGTAGCTAGAATTTCCTAATGTCTAACACGTGGAAGGTCTTAGAGGCTATGCAGGAGGACATAGAGGGGAAGTTTGATAAATTTATGAAAATTGTGCAAAATTTAGCTGATGATGTTGAGGTCATAAATATGTCCTTGTCCTTGTTCTGGTTTTTTATTGGCTCCCAAAGTCCATCAATTGATCAACTCTCGTATCCATGTTTTGAATGTGCTCAGATGGAGTGATTTATCTTCTCCAAAAGGGCTATCGTTGGTGAGGGATTATAAGTGGGCATGTAAGAGGGTTCGATGTGTTGTGAAAGAAAATGGTTGTACATCATGGAAAGCATGGTGAAAAAGAGTAAGGACCTCCTTCAAGAGGGGCAACATAAGAAATTCTTCATCTGCCTTAAGGCCGTTTGTGGAAGGGGAAGAGCTTGCTCTTCTAATCAGCCCATTCAAAATAAATGTGGGGAATTTATGGTGGATCCTACCGAACAACTTTCTATTTTGAAGGAGTATTATGAGGGTATCTTCATTGATTGTGATGGGACAAGCCATAATGCTGATGTGTGGAATAGACATCTTGTTAGGGTCTACCCAAGGCTTATCGGAGTGAACAAACCAATACAATGGTTTGAGTCTGCTTGGCTTGTCAAAAACTTAAAAGGTATCGAGTCACGGGTGAAGATGGGCTACCTCTACAATTATTTAAGATTCTCCTCCATGATAAGGGTTCCAAGTCTCACTCTTCCTCTCCTAGCATGCCACTTGATGAGACCTTGCTTCAAGACTATGCTTGTGATAAGCTAAAAACTCTCTTGAAAATTGGAAATTAAATGTCATGGACAAGGAAACCATCTTAAACCTTAGATTCCATGTCACTTTCTATATCTCATGATTGGTTCAGAATTTGGAGAAATCAATGCCTCCATTGCATGCCAAAACCCTAAGATCAGCTGTCTATTTGCAAAATTCTGACACGTGGAGGTCTTGCTTCTAGTTGATGACATCATCAGTGACATCATCAACTCATAACCGTGCTTGAACCGCCCTTGTGAAAACTATATAAGGAGGAGTTGGCCACATTCATTTTAATTCTTGCCAATGCCAATCTTGGGAGCTCAAGGAGTCTTGATCACCAAGTAAGTACTTTCAAGTTCCAGTTCGAGTTCTAGTCTTGTCTTTTGCTCTAGTCTTGTCTAGTTTTGTATCCTAGACATTTAGCCTTGTCTTGTTGTAATCTCGTGGTATGAGATCTTGTCGATCTCTTTCTTGCATTTAGTTCATCTCCCAAAAGGGAGTTCTTGTAATCCAGAGATCTTGCTCCATACTTACAATCCGGGGTTGTGGGATCTCCTGTATCATCTCTAGCTAAGCTATTTATACCTATCAGTCCCAGGTTGTGGATTTTCTTGTATGAGCTACATATTCTTGTATTATTTTCCCTACGTGGCTATTCTTATAATGAGAAGTACATTTCCAAAATCTTGTCTATTGTAGTCAGAGAGCACAATCTAGTGCTCCCCTGACATTAAAGACTTGTGACTGATGTGTGTGCCATTCTCCTCCGATCCAATATATCCTCTTACATCCAAAATAGTAATGCTCTAGAATGTTCTAGTGTCACCATGTGGAAATCATGCAACACTCATCCCCATTTCCATTGAATACCTTAGGATATCCCTCGAGCTTGGGACCTTGGCTATGGCTGGTTCTTGTCCCACACACACATGGAGTGGTCATTGTAGACCCTTCGAGCTTGGGACCTTGGCTATGGCTGGTTCTTGTCCCACACACACATGGATATCCCTTCCAAAGATCATTGTACGCAATGATCAATGAGGGAAAGTACTTGCAAACCAAAGCTTCTGATTCCCAAGTAAAGTCTGTAAGCATTGATCCTCTCTAGGCTACTAGACAAAGAAACAATAACCTCTATTAGATTATCCTCCTTGGAAATATACTTTATAAGTTTACTGACATGAAACACTAGATGGACTCTACAATCTGGAGGAGGTTCTAATCGATATGCATCGTCACTATTTCTCTTAACTATCTTCCAAGGTCCACAAAACCTTGGTGAAAGCTTAGTAAACTGCCCTATGGATAGCGAAGTAGACCTAGTTGGCACTTGAAGGAAAACTTTATCTCCTTCCTCAAAGATTCTAGGAAATGTCTTCTTATCAGCATATTCCTTTGCCCTATCAGCTATCTTTTGCATCTATTTCTAAATGTTCTTGGAGATTCACTTAGAATTCTAAAGCACTAGGAAATTTCTTTGGCATTCCTATGGTACGAGGAGTAGTGGGATTCATGCCATAGTTCATCTCAAAAGGAGACATTCCTATCACTTTATGAGTGCCAACCATAGACTTTCTATATATCTCCTCACTCAATAGTGCTCCACATATGTCCCAATAGACTAGTTTACCACTAGGTGCATTATTGCTAATCCCTGTGAAAAACGTATCCCATGATGATATCGTAGCAACAAGGCTGCCTTCATTTCATTATCCATTTCTATTTTATGAGCCTTTAACTAAGAGAATATATCATGAAACTCATTTAGATGAGCAACAACTCTTATTTCTATCCTTCATGCAAATGTCATATAACTTTCTTATTAGATACACTTTATTTGATACCATTTCTTTTTCATATGTAATACGTAACTTCTTTCAAATCCTCAACACTTTCATAATCCAATGTTGTAAAGTAAACATTATCTACCAAGTGCAATCGAGTGGTAGACCTAGCCATTTCATCCAACGCATCCTAATCATCATCATCCATATCAACAAGCATCTTTGAGATTCCATTTATTGGCTTCCACTACCTCCTTTGAATTAGCACATATTTAATCTGATTCTTCCATAGAGAAAAGTTTGTGCCATCAAATGTCCAAATCTCAAAATGATACCTACAAGTTGTAGCTCCTATTGGGAACACTGGCACTAGACCTTGATCCATGAGATGTGCTTGAGATCTCTGATGCCATGATGATAGAAAACTAACTAGAATGAAAATGGAGCTAGAATAGTCCAAACACCACTAAGGCTCCCACAAGGATGACCAAGTGTCAAATTTTAAGAAGATTTCGTTAGAGTGTTCCTAGAAAAATGGATCAACGAACAACAATGACCAACCAAAAGGATTATGTGAGAATGTATGTGCTCACACCAATGTGTGTCAAGGAGTGAAATCAACCATTGTAGAGTTGAAAAAACTAAAATTTAGTAAAGTTTTTCCTTGGTCTCCTTTGTAAAATGAGCATATGGCCAACATCAAAGACTCATACAACTGCAAGTACGGACATGTAAACCTACATAGTGTATCATTGACTCCATTTCATATAACCACTTAACCTAAAGAATCCAACTAGGCCTATCTTGCATCTGTGAACTATAAGAAAAAAAGAATGATTGATGAATAATGATGGACTAGTGGTACAAATAGAATGCCAGGTAGAGGTTACCACAACACACATAAAAGATGAATGTTGGATAGAAAGAGAGATATGCTATTCATGGGAATAACACAAGAGATGTGGTTATAATGGAAAGTGGACTCAAGATGAGTAGAATATGAACTCAATTCAATTTAACTCAAACTCATAACTCGAACAGAAGGAAATCAAACACTACACAAGATATAGATGGTTCTATCCACCCATGCACTCTCCATATGGCGCTTAAATCTAGATACACACTAAGTGAAGGTCTATAGGCCAGCACAATGGGTACTAATATGGATACCCTAATGGTTCGAAACACCACAAATTATGATCCTAGATGGGGAGGGTACCATCCTTATAAGGTCCTCTAAGCTGAAGTGAGCCTACCCATGTTCTAGGGTCTTGGTAACTTGATCCATGCCAAAAATTATCTCCACCATTGATATATGGGGTAAATCCGATGGTAGAAAGTTAGTATCAATAAACATTTATTTGTAGCCCTTGTTCTTGCTTAATCCACACCTAAGATCAAGTCTAGATCCAATGGCCCACACCAAATAGACTCTTCCCCAAGTTAAGAAAGCTTTTTTTTTTCTGTCCCTTGATTTAAGCTAATCCTCACATAGGATTTATCTCAAATCCAATGGCTTAGAGGTAATCTTCCTAATTATCCATCTATAATCTGTTCTAGACCTCATCTGACCTCAAAGTCAGGAACTACCAATGTCCAACATCCTCACATGGCTTCTCCTCATAATGGGGGCCTTATAAAATAGCGTGTTATTAGACAATGGTGGTGCTACATAAAGATGAGGCATTGAGCATATCTAAAACCCCCCTCCACATGAAGGCGAACTTCCTTGTTGGCATGATGCAAAGCCATCCATGAGTCTGGATCATTGACTATGTCTAACACCTCCCCTCAATGTCCACCCAAATAACTCTACTTTCTTAGCCCAATGCCAACTCTTCGAAGATGTATTTGAAGTAGATCCTTTGTAAGCACTTTGGTGAGGGTACCTGTTGCATTCTTCTTGATGGATAGCATACTATTCCCAACATCCTTCTCAAGTGTACTTGCTCTGCAACTCTTAAATGTCCTTCATGAGGTCTATTCCCAAGCCTTCTCAAAGGTCCAATTGCAAAATTGATATCCTGTATGGTACTCCATAAGTAGATGAGACTATCAAAGACCTTCATGCAACTCCCAATGTTTGTCTATTGGTACAATGATCTTAGGGCCTGTTTCATAACATACGATGCCTTCTTCATCTTACATTAAATTATGAAACAATCAAAGGGCTTGTCCTTAGATTGTGGGGACTCAAACCCTGGTGGCTGGAACACATGTACCTCCTCCTTGAGGTCAACATTCAAAAGTTTTGATTTGAAACCTAACACAAAAACTTGCCACTTCATCTGAATTGCTAGCATTAGTATGATGCAAATAGTGGTCATTACAGCAAAAGATTCTTGAAAACCAAATACTTTTGCTAGTAAAATCCCTTGTGCTACCAATGTGTCTTGATAGCATTCCAAGATTCCTTCTAACATGTCCAATTGCCATACCCACTCGATCCTAGTGACCTCCGAGGCTTCATTCTTCATTAAACTATCATATATGGCTTGCATAACCTCCTCCATGTTGGATCTATAAGTGCTTCATCTTCAATTATTGCCTTTATTACTTCCTTCATCATATCCACCATCATAGCTATACTAATGATGCGAGTAGAAGCCCACTTGTGAGCCTCTATTCTCTGTGATCTTCTTGGTCCTTCTACCTTCTCTTCAATAGTTTTTGGAATAGGATTCCTTTGACCTTAGACCTTCTTCTTCACCTATTGCAATGACAACCTATCTATTTGGGTGATTTTAGGTTGGTGGACTCTCTTGTCACCAACTGATGATGATATTTACTCCTGCTCATAGGTAGGGATGACTCTTGGGCTAGGTACATAGTGAACTATGTGGAGAAATTTGACTCAAATACATGCAGCGGAAGTTAGAGAACCTCTTCTAGAATCTTCCCTATAAGACACATGCTTACTAAAACCTGATTCAATCACAACTCAGAGATCCAATGCGTCTAAAAATTGGTCCACACTCAGTAGACTCTTAGCTTTCTAACAAGCTAAAGAACACTCCATTTGGAGTTCATTTGACTAGGAAACTAACTATTCAAAGATAGACTACCTGTCATCTTAGGTTATGCAAAAAACTGAGGTTCACAAGAAATGCTTCCAGTAACTACCAGAGAATGATTTGACAAAGATTTTTGAGATACATAGAGTATGAGAGATAAGGTTTCCAATAAGATATCATATGCATTGAATGGATAAGTACATAGAGAGATATCACCTTCACAATCTGGTTGTGTATAGAAAAGATATGCGGCTGGAATACCTTTGTGCCTTCTAGCATATAAATGAGGTACCTTCTGATCTCCATTGGTGAGAGAATGACCAACATATGCTTCTACACCATATCCTTGTCATCTCCACAAAGTTTCACGTTCAAATGATCTCTATATATAGAGGTATGGGCATGGGATTTTTCACCTACCCTTGCATCTTCTCTCACCTCTTGACTTTCCACTTCTTGTCCTTTGTCCTTCTATTGCCTTGAATGACTTTCGGTGCTCCAAATCACTCCATATGGATAAGGCCATGACTTTTTTGAGTATTCCATCTCTTTATTTATATTTTGGCTTTTATCCAAGCCATAAATACATTTGCCTTTTTTAATTCAACACTCTACTTTAAGGTTATGAGTGTGCACTTCATAGTTTTAGGACCTAGCTTCATTTAAGGCTTACAACAAATACATAAAATGATGAAGAGGTAATTAATGAGAGGTGAGTATGTGTCAAGCCTCACAATTGGAGCTTGCACAAGTACCATAAATTTCAACACTCCCCCTCAAGCTACAATTGGGAGTCCATGCTACTCTCCAATTCTTCTCCTCTTTGTCCTTGCTTTTATCTCCCTTTGCTTGATAGGTTGGTGATCTCCCTTCTTCGTGTCCAAGCTTCTTTGGCTTCCTTCAACTTTATCCTTACTTCTTTGGTTCTTTGCAAGAGCTCTTCTTCAATCCCTATCAAGGAACATGCTTCATACAAACTCATAGAATGAAATGAGATCACCTTTGTTGTACTTATCTTCGTTGCTTCACTCTCTTCCTCTTTGTTGTCCTCTCTTTGATGTCTCTTTCCTTCTATACCTTCATGGCTTCATGTCTTCTATGCTTGCATGCTTTTCTTTGATCCTCCTTTGTCTTTGGATCATCTTTGACTTTGTCTTTGGGTGCAATCTTTGCATCTCCTTTTGACGTCGTCATGGTTGTCATGCTTTCTTTTTCTTCATGCCTTCTTTTGTGCATCATGGCTTCTCCTTTCTTCTAACCACTCCTTCCATATAGGTGGCTTCTCCTAGTGCTTTAATTTACCTTTGATGGCTGCTCTTACTCTTTCTTTGACTCTTCCAAATGTGAAATTTGGTTTGGCTCCACTTTCTCTTCTTTGGACTCTTCTTGGATCTTCCAATCCTTGCAAGCTAACTCCCCCTTGCTTCATAATCTTTACTCCATTCTTCATGGCTGATTTTATACTTGCAAAATCAATAATGCGCTGATCATACATGAACTCTTTCATGAGTTCCTTTTATGTGAAGCATTCATAGCTTCCACATCTTCCAAGCTTTCTTCATCACCTACAAGAAAACATAAGAAATTGTGAATGTGAACAATGGTGCCTCTTGCACCTAACAAGGCTTGCCATTCCTCTTGGGATGGTTTTACTTTCCTTTGGATAGGCTTGCCATTCCTCTTTGAATGGTCTTACTTGCCATAGGCTTGCCACTCCTCTTGGGTGGTCTTACTTGCCTCAAGCTTTCACTAGACCTTCACTTGGTCTATGGTGCTTCTTGCACTTAACATATGCTTGCCACTCCTCTTGGGATGTTCTTACTTGCCTCACATAGACTTGCCATTCCTCTTGGGATGGTCTTACTTGTCTTTACATTGGATTTCCACTCTCATCCTTGACAATACATTCACATGGTCTAAGCTTGGAACTTACCACCACACACAATGTGGATTTTTTCTTACCCTTTACTTCAGCCCTTATTTGCAAATGCACTTCTTTACCTCCTTTAACTTCAGCCATTTTGTCACACTCCTCTCGTGAGTGACTCTTTCTTCTACCATGGCACTTGTTTGGGCTCAAACCGTGGGGAGTATCCTCAAGTCCTTGTTGAGTCTTCAACCTCATCGAAGCTTTGCCGATCTTTTCTTGGCTTGTGCAAATAGGAGCATTGCATTCACTTGATGTATCTAAACTCAAGAATCAAATGCTTTTAGTTATCATAACATAAAGCATACAAACTTGCTTTTGCAAATTTACCTCAATGGGTTTTATCCACAACAAGATACATCCACAAATTTAATACATGGCAGCCTTGCATCTTAGCAATCTTCATGGCATCCAAACAAATGTAATTTCAGCTCACATATGGCTGAGCATGACCGACCTTTGAATCATAAATATCATGCTAACAAATAAACATAAGCATGTATACAAGTCAACAACAATTTGAGCATATATTCAGCTCTCTTTATGCCAATTCACATGGCTACATAGACTTGCAAATTTCAGCTTGTATAGGCTTTATAAAATAGCCTTACTAATCCATACATCATGGAACATCAACATATATATCCATGAACACATATGCATACATTCTTTCATATTAAACATCAATCATCAACTTTAAATTCAATGTATATTTAGCCTAAGCATGGCTGTCCAAAAGCATCATACATTTTGAGCATAACTTTCACAATCATGCATACATAAGCATATCCAATGCATAAGCATATAATGCTATTATCAAGCTTACATAAAAGCTTAAACCTTCAACCATGTACATAATCAAAACTTGCACTTCATTCAATTGAGTGCAATATCTCAAACATGCATACAATGTTCATATACAACTATATGTAGTTGTGCATCCAAGCTTCTTCGCTTGAATCTTCCTCTTCTTGTATAGGCTGCTCATAAATCTTCAACAAAGTGATTAGCATCACTTATAGCATACCTCAATGATCAACATATTTACTAGAGAGTAGGAAAAGAGAGTGTATCACTTCAAATAACATAAAACAACAAAATTGTCTTACATATGAAATCTTCATCTCCAACACACATGAGTGTTGCATACTCCATGAGCTCATAGCTCCATGCTTTCCTTTGACATCTCTGCATCTTTTTCAAGCTCTCTTTGTGCAACCATAGGCTTCACTTCAAATTCTCCTCAACCCAAGCCTGATACCAAACTGTGGAGAAATTTGACTCCAATACTCTCTAATACACGCAACGGAAGTTCATTGCTGAGAGAATGACCAACATATGCTTCTATACCATCTCCTTGTCATCTCCACAAAGTTTCACGTTCAAATGACCTCTATATATAGAGGTATGGGCATGGGATGTTTCACCTACCCTTGCATCTTCTCTCACCTCTTGACTTTCCACTTCTTGTCCTTTGTCCTTCTATTGCCTTGAATGACTTTTGGTGCTCCAAATCACTCCATATGGATAAGGCCACTACTTTTTTGAGTATTCCATCTCTCTATTTATATTTTGGCTTTTATCCAAGCCATAAATACATTTGCCCGTTTTAATTCGATACTCTACTTTAAGGTTATGAGTGTTCCCTTTATATTTTTAGGGCCTAGCTTCATTTAGGGCTTAAAAAAAATACATAAATGATGAAGAGTTAATTAATAAGAGGCGAGTATGTGTCAAGCCTCACAATTGGAGCTTGCAGAAGTACCATAAATTTCAACAAATTTCTCCTTCACTTGATGATAAAGGGGAAGCTTCTTTCTTCTCCTCCACTGCATGTTGGTGCTCCATAGACACCACATCATGACTCCCTTTGATGCTCTTTGCCTCATGGTCATATAATATGAAAGCCTTTTGCTTTTCAAGATGACTTAAGAAGATGCATCTCTTTCTTTTTGGTTCTAACTTGTTTTTTTTTGACCTGGGACAAGAGCATAGCACACACCCTCAAAAATTCTAAAGTGTGAGACTGATGGATTCTTAACAATGTACACTTCATGATGAATCTTTCTGATTTGATAAGGAAAGCCCATGCCTTCCCTCATACAGATTGTCATCTCAACAATGGTGTGACTCTTGCATTCCATAATGCCATCTTTATCCATTTGCCCTTGCAAAATATTTCCAACTTCTCATAGTTGAGTTCACCACCACCTCCTATTCCAAGCTTCTTCACACTCTTCCTTGGTTCAATTTCAATAAGTTTTGGTTGTTCTTTAATCTTACCAAAAGCTTGAGCCTTATCATAGATAAAGTAGATCCACATGTTCTTGCTATATTCTTCAAGGATCACAAGGTAGGAAGATCCTCCCAAGGCATATATAGACATCCTACCACACAAGTTAGCATATACCAACACTAGAGGAGCCTTTTACCTACTCTTACTTTCTTGTGGGAATGTCTCTTTTTGCTGCATTCCGTTCACTACAGGTAAGTGATGAAGAATCAATACCTTGCTTTTGCATCTCCTTCAAGAATATCCATGTCACCATGATGGGTTCTTGCTGAGGCTACATAGAACTTGATTGAACTCTCTCATTGGCCATGTGATGAGGCACACTCTTTTCTAATACACATGAATCCACAATTGATTCTTCTTGTGTTGAGGAGCATGCCAACTTTGCTTCAGCTACATCTATTGTCTCCTCCTTACACTCTTCAACTATCCTATTGACATGATAATATGCAATTGTCTATACCTTCCTTTTGCAATGGAGGCAATGTCCTTGAAACTTCTTCTTACTACTTCTCCTTTTCTTTTCACTTTCACCTTTGGTTGAGGAACCACCATTTCCTAATGCATTGGTGGATAATATAGCATCTCCATTGCTACTTCTTACTTGGGCTTTAAGCCTTCCATCATACTTGGGTGGAGAATTTCGGAGACAACTTCAAGCTAGCACCTTGCCTGTCTTTTGAATCCCTCCACAAGCCATTCTATCACATGGATTTTTTATTTGACTAATGGATGCCTTATCCTTCTCACCTTCTACAAACATCTCTACTTTTTATTGATTTACTAAATTATGAATGCATGTTTGGTTCTCCATGGTGTACCTACTTTTTAGTATACTCCATGCCTCACTTACCTTCGATGTATGTTGAATGAGAGGTAGAATAGACTCCACACAATTATTCACTATAGCATATAGTGCAATTGCATTCCTTATATTCCAAGCTTTTAGAAGCTTTGTGTCTGGGAGAATCACCATAATCGGACCCAATGATTGAAGGCAGGTTCTGGCTCTTCCTCTCTTCCCATCACCATCTCCAAAAGATCATAAGAATCAAGGATAACTGTAATCTTGAACTTCCAAGAAAATAAATTTTAACATCTAACTTGCCTTCATTGGAGGTTGGTGGATGAACCCATAGTGTTTGCATCGCCAAATCCATTGCACCAACTCCACTTCCACTTCCACTTCTAGATGCTAACACCTCCATAGTGTTAAAGCCTATCCCATGAACTTGAACCCTTGAAGCCTTTGCCTCCCGAGAACTCTAGAATTGAAGCTTTTGGCTCTTGAGAACACTAGTGTTGAAGACTTTGCCTCCGACAAGCTATAGCATTGAATCCTTTGCCTCCCAAGAACTCCAAAGTTGAATTCTTTACCTATCACAAACTTGGGGTTGAAGCATTTACCTTAACTTCTTGTTTCCTTTGTTCATTTTCTTGTGCTTCTAGATAATTTGTCCTCTTGTGTCTGAATTAAATACAAAAAAAAACACTACAATCCTTAACCTCACTCTCATAATAGCCAAATTCTCACTGAATATGGTTAAAAGGTCTTCGGCCTCGTCCATAACCTTGGTAATTTTGTCTGCATCATCTAGATGGAGGTGAATGTGGAGAGACACTAAGTCCTATATTATTACTAGCTTTTGTAAGATGAATATTATTTACATATGGTTGTGAGTGCCAAATCCCCATGTGTACCCTACCAGGTTGTACCTAATAGGCTCACACTATTGTATTCCTAGAGCTATATACGCAATGCTCTGTATTATGATCCATTAAGTTAAAAATAGCATAATATACTTGATTAGAGCATAATTTACTATAACATGTAATAAATTTCTACATTTCATACAATAATTTTGTTTAAGAGACTTAATTACCCCAATAGGTGGGATCGGAATTAATGTTGTCACCTTTGAAGATTGCTGCAAAAATGGATTAGCCACCTTCAAATTTTGTTCAAGTTGTTAGATAGAATCAATAATATGATCCAATGTC
Source organism: Ceratopteris richardii (assembly GCA_020310875.1). Lineage (NCBI taxonomy): Eukaryota > Viridiplantae > Streptophyta > Polypodiopsida > Polypodiales > Pteridaceae > Ceratopteris > Ceratopteris richardii. The sequence continues at coordinate 92,286,069 of CM035437.1, forward strand.
CTTGCACTGTCTAAGGCATAAAATCAAATCTTTTCCTTGAGCATGGCATTGAGTCCAATAGACCAATCGTGCATCGCATCTTCAGGAGGGAGACATCTATCACAAGGTTCTTTGGAACAAAGAAGTAGAGTCCGCAATGGTATAACTAGGTTTTTGAACCATATCATGCAAAACAATGAATTATTGGCCTGTCATTTTAGCCTTTTTAAATCGACATAAGAAATCCATGTGTAGGGCATCATATGTCGCAAAATGGTTAGGAGTCAGCTCTATCAATTACCTCACCACTTCATGACCTAACATGGCCTAGAAAAGTTGAACTTTTTGGGCATCATTTTTCCCACCTTCTAAGAATTCATGCTATGTTTCAAATATTCAAACATGAACATTTGAGTCATCATCCGTTTTAACCACTAAAATGACTCAATTGTATTCTATTAAGTCTATGGGCTAGAATCCCCATATCTGCAAGAGTTTGCCAATGCCAGCACTCCTCGCTTGTAGGCACTAAAGGAAAAAAATCCACTTCTTCTTTCACTTCTTGAGCACCATGTACCCCAAAATTTAGCTTATGCTCCTCTCTAGATATTGGGGATTCTTCCTTCAACAATCCACCTAGACGAAATCAAGAAGACCTAGTGTCTCTCGAGAATCAAAGGTTCCTTAGTCTTCCCCCTCTTTGATTCTCAACCTGGCTGCCTGTCCCCTACCCCTTCCACTTGCAACTTCACAACCTCAAATATCACTTGAACATCTAGGAGCTACATAATCAAGGGGTACATAACTACTCCCTTTTCTACTAGCGAAATTAATCTCTCCAAAACACACACATTGCTCGGGATTGCACTACCATTGCCTTCCCTGACCTCAAGAGTAGATGTTTTTGATGTATCTAACAACTCTTGCTCTTCCTTAAACCATGAAAACCAAGTATCCGAATACATTGGCATGATATATGTCCATTGCGTTTATCACCCAAAAAGGTTCTTTATAGTATGCACGCAACATCAGCACCCTATCCCATCATGGTGGCCAATATTTGCAATAATGTGTACCCTCGATGCAAACTTTTAGGTTTGGGGAATGAGGAAATCCTAAATATGGATAGACAAAACTAATGGTTTCTATTCCTTGCTTACTAACACACTATACTCTTACATAGATATGCACTTAACTCCAAATTAGCAAAACACATGGAACAAATGATATAGTATAGGCACCAAAAACAAAATAACCATTAAGAATAAGAAGTTACATCCATCTATGTTGCAAATACAATACAACATTCTTACAGATATGTTGCAGATACAATACAACCTACAACCTTCTTACAAATATGTTGCATTCCATGTGTGTGTCAATACAAAAAGCGAGAACAATTAATAATCCAATGAAAAGTGAAAGAGTTAGTCTTTTGTAGGATTTTCTTGACTAACATCAACCGTCACTAATTTACAAAGCTTTACTTAATACTGGGGAATAATACAAAATGTCTAAAGTGGCCTCCTCCTAACAATATCAAGGTCATCCCACATTCCACTCCCTAAAGTCTCATCTCCCATTTTTGTTCAAGGTCAAATAGTCTCAAGGACAAAAGTCCTACCAAAGTCCACTCATAGAGACCTCTGGTCATTTCATGTCGGGTTCAAGTGTCGAGAAGGTTATGACTAAGGAGTGCAAGAAGGTTGGAGAGTTTGCTTTGGTTTATTAGTGATCATTTCAGCATGTTTCCATTTTCCAAGAATTGAATCTTTTTTCATCTTTGTGCAATGGAAAACTCAAAGCTTAGGTCACTAAGTGTAAAAGAATTTCAATGAGGTAAAGCTTAGCTCAATGAGGTACTAACTTATTCTTTGAACAACTAGGTCCTAGAAGTTCTAAGTTCTAATGTGGTTTCTCTTTCCTTTTCGGATCTCGAGGATATGTGAAGACTCAATCAAAGTCATTATGATTTGGTCTCGGATATGATGTCAATGGTGGGAAGTCAGTCAAAACTCTCTCTCTCTCTCTCTCTCTCTCTCTCTATATATATATATATATATATATATATATATATATATATATATATATATATATATATATATATATATATATATATATACACACACACACACACACACTTTCTCTTCTATCTCCGTCTCTCTCTCTCTCTGCTTGCAATGATCTGGCTATCTCTTATTTCCCTTCGACTTTAGTTGCATCTATTCCTATACATGCATGCAAGCATGTAGTGGCATACACAAACGCACACAAAGTACAACAAATCAAGCACACATGCACGCAAGTGCATTGACACAAACATATACAAGCAAAGTCTCACAGACATAAAAAGACATAAAAACACACATTGGATGAAGAATTCAACATCCTAGTTCACTACATCAAACTATATGTACACGGAGCCTTGTTCGAACTAATAAAGCTATCACATAAGCATAAAGGATCTACTAGAATACTCGTCTAGTACAAAAGCCAACAAAATTTTGGCAATCCTTTATAAAATGAACTCTGAACCAAAATAATCATGTTGGAATCACCATCCACATATGCCAAGAATCACATTGGCAAATAGATATCAAATCAATGACCATATGCTAAAATAATAGCCAATCAAGGTGACAAATGGATGTGCAACTGAAGCTCCAATTTGAATCATGTACCTGCAAGGAAAAACAAGAATACAAATACTAACTAAGATCCAAAATTAACTCTCATAAATTTTGTGCAAGTGGCAACCTAAGCCATATCCAATGGCATGAATGACATATAGACCACAATGCCACTATACATCCATTGACAATAGTATGATACAATTCGTGATGGCATAAACATGAAAGATAAATCACAATGCCATCTCACAGGCCAAATACTTGACAAGATCATGCTCTACTCGTATATGGAGGAGCTACCACAATGATCATACATAGTCAAATGGAAGCAAAAACCATAGTAAAAGTGCTCATACACACTTCTCCCAACTATTTTTGCACCAATGAAGCTCTAAACCAAGAGCTTAAGAGAGATTTGAAGATAATTCCAATCTTCAGTTACCTTTAGGATTGCACAGGAAAAATATAATATTTTGTATATTGCCTTTTTGATGCTCCAAACCTCATTATTTGCTTTTGGACTCTTCAGCAAACTTGAAGATTTCTTTCTTTCCTATGTAACACAAACAAGCAAACAAGCATCTATTGTCAATTTCACCTTCACCTACAACATTATTGCTATGTATTCTACAATTTTTGGTGACTTGACACTCAGAATCTGGACCTATGTTCTTCTAAAAAATTGTAGCTTGATTTCCAAGCTACACACAGTAGGTTGAACATTTTCAATGTGATCTTTAAAACTCAAGTTACAACCAAAAAATGTTAACTACTATCCAAGTGATTGTAGATTCATCTTCTACATAAGTCTATATTTTTTGAACTTTTGATGGACTAAAACTCGGAATCAGATTTTGTGATCTTCTTCAAAGTTGTAGTATTTTATTTTAGCTAGGCATAAAACTATAAAACGTACGAATCGAAGCTTCCTAACTTAAGTTACAACCAAAATACTAAGCTACTACCAAGAGGTGCCGACCTGCACATTCACCTCTTGAACCCTAAACTTCCATTGAAGCTCCTTGCACACCAGTCTTTAGCAAGCTCTAATACCAGTGAAGGGCTTTGGTGTGCTGAACACGAGGACCAAGAAGGAGATGGAGGAAGAGAGAAGAGAGAAGAGACATGCACACATGCATGGGAGCCTTGAAACCCACATGATGATCTCCCTGAGTCAATGCTCTATAAATGATGTATATATATGAATATAGGGGTAAGGTCACATGACCCTTACATCCCCAACACTTTTTGGCCTCATTCTCTTTAGATATGGACTCCTTAAGATTGTAGCAACCTTGCATAGTCTTTAGAAAAAGCCCCAACCACAAAAACACAGGATTGAGCCCTACAAATTTTTTGCAAGCATGAATGCCGCATTTCTATGGTTGGGGCTATTTTACCATATGTAGGCCATGAAGAGGCATATGCATGGATATATAGGCCATGAAGTGGCTTGTATAAAGCTAAATCAAAATTGCAACAAGTCTAGGCTTACATTACTATTAAGGGTTTACAAATATACTATCTATGATTCATATTAGTACTTGTTGCCCTTATCCTCTTATTATATGGAAAATTCATGAGTTTACAACCCTTGAATAGTCTTCAAAAATGCAAAAAAGAATCTCATCCATAAAAACACGGGATTCAGCTCTACAAAAATTTTGTAGGCCTGATTGATGTGTTTCTATGGCTGAGGATTTTTTAGCATAAATAAGCCTTGTAGATGCATATATATGGAGATAAGAAAGCTTTTGATTACATACAAAGTGTGATGCCTTGCATAAGTTGAAAAGAGTCTACACATATGTTAGTAATAGGACAAAAGAGATTTGCAAAGTCCTCAGTCATAGGAAATGGATTTTGCATTGTTCAAATATTTCCTAACTTACAATGCATTACACAACATATGTAAAAGACATATTTATTGATTCAAAAGATTACATGAGTTCTTAGTTGCATTCAATTTCTCAACAATTTACTTTCTCCTTTCGAGAGATTGCGGCAATTGGTAGGTCAATATAGATTTAGAAATTACATTGGGATCTTTCATTCTAGATGCATGGCAATACCTATTTGTCTTAGTACCTTTCCTCTAAAATTGACTCCAAGAGTAGTTACAACTAAAGATTTTCTAACCAAAATGACACAATTACTGCCTTGGGTAATTGTAGACAAACACAAAACTTTACTTAAGGCTTTCAAGCATCACGTCATGAAGTTCTCATCAAGACTGTAATCTTTATGAACTATGACAAACTCATCCTTTAGCAACTTTCCAATGTAGTTTGCCAAGGATGACCCACTGCCACGAGAAGATCAATCCCCACCAGATCTTGCAACAAACTTGTCCACTTTAATGGCTTCCTATTAGACAAGAAAATGATAATCCAAGTTCTAATCTCATTAAATTAAATTGTTCAATTTCTTAATTATCACTTACATCATGAAGCATGTCTTCTTCTTCCCCTCTTCTAGGGGCATCAAGATCTATGCTAGAGTGGGCCATCCCACTTTGCTTTGTTAGTAGGGATGTAGGTACCTTATTCTTCATTATTCTCTCTCGTGTTGCATTGTTCTCTTCTTGCATGGTGTAATTTTTATCATCTTAAAAAAGTATTTACACACCATTGCTATGGTTCCTACCACAGAATCCCCGAGTGGGATAGAGTTATTTTCAAGTAGATCAAATGTATTATCAAGTGGAACATGTGACAATGTGGAGAAAAGACTTAGGCATTCATCAAGTTGAAGTCCAAATGCCTTCTCAATATCATGAAGCAAAATAAAATCCTCTCCATCCACAAGGATGATGGAGAGATATTCAATTTCCACCTCTGATAACATGGGCTTAGACGGGTTGATATTCGATGGTGGGGGCTCTTCCATGCTTGATTTCTCACATAATTTGTCATCCACACTAGCAAGCAACTCTTGTTTCATTATGCCACTCTTTTTGGATAAGTTTATGACCTCTGGTTGGGACCAATTTCTTTCATGAAAAAGTCCCCTTGTGACAAGGTTGGGGAGATCCATGGATGTAGGCTCCGGCTCCTCGTTGATTATAAATATTGTTGTGGTGATATAAGAAAGGTGCCTCGTATCCATCCTCTTCTTTTTGTTAAGTTGTTTTATGAAAAAAACTGTTTCATCCAACAAATGCCCTTCATTGTTAGGAATTGCCATGAAGAACTTAAGGCTCTTCATAAAAGCTTCATCAACTTTATGAATGTAGAGAAAAAGGTCACATGGGACCCACCTACCCTCATAAGGTGGGATATCTATAGAGTAGTGCAAGATGTAGTACTCAAGGAACTCTACAATCTCCTCGAGCACATCAAAATTAAGTTGGATTGTCTTGTCCAGATCTCAGACTCTAGAGAAAAGGTAATACAAGTGTGTTTGACCTTAGTAAGTTGATTCGAAGAACTCATTGAAGCGTTTTGGAGGACATTGATGTGGAAGTATTTGTTGCATGTAAAGGTAGCGTGATTGCTATGGTGTGCTTGTCCTAGGATGAAGTATTTCTTTGGCAATGCAAAATGGTAGAATCTCCTTCAGGAGAGCTCCATAATGATATCCTTGTTGTAGAAACCCAAACTCTAGCATCGCACACATTACTCTACACAAGGATTGCAGAATTCACAGAAAACACATAATACAAAAACCACGAATATAGATTTCTTAGGTCGTACAAATGCGATCGACTTTAGAGTCTGTGGATGTCCAAGACACTATATGTTTTATTAAAGAACATACACAAAAGTGTCCGACAACCATTTGGCCTTTCACATGGACACAAGCGGTAACAATCTCCCACTAAAGGCCAATATGGCCAAAGTGACTATGGGAGAAAAATAAAGAATGATAAAGAATATTTGAGTGTAAGTATACAAAATATACCTCCCACCTGATGGGCATGTTACACAGTATACAAGTAACTGTGGTGTAAGATCATGAATCAAGTAACCCCCATTAAGTGATAATACTATCGAAAGATATCCTTTGGTAGAGCTTTAGTCAAAGCATCTACAACACTATCCCAAGTATGAATATTCTCAAGAATAATGTGCTCAGTGGCTAAGCAGTCTCTAATGAAGTGAGAGTGCACCTCAATGTGCTTAGTCTTTCATGATAGACCAGATTCTTAGCCAATGCAATGGCACTATGACTATCACTGAGCAAACTAGGTACATGTTGAGGTTAACCCATATCACAAGCAAGAGGAGAAAGCAACAAAGCTTCCTTACATGCCTTACTTGTTGCAACATACTCTGCTTATGTGGTGGAAATAGTTGTACATTCTTGAAGAAAAGATCTCAAAGGGATAACACCTCCAGCAAAATGAAAAATGTACCTTGACGTAGAATTATAATTGTTTACACAACCAGCATAGTCAAAATCTATGTAATCAATAATGGATGCTTTCCCTCTACCTAAGCATAAACAGTTATCCTTAGTGCCACTCAAATATCTCAAAATCATTTTGACCGCTTCCGAATGCTTCTTGCCAGGATTAGACATATATCTACTCACAACTCCCACTACAAATGCAATGTTTGGTCTCGTAGCTACCATAGGATACATGAGACTAGCAATAGTAGTTTTGGTCATGAATTCCTTTTCCTCATCTGATTTGGGGCAATCTTCCTTGCTCAATTTGACATATGTGGGTAAAGGTGTACTCAATAACTTTCCACCCTACATATTGAGCCTGTGAAGTACTTTGGATATGTACTCACTTTGAGACAAGTATATGCATCTTTTACTCCTATCACAAGTAATGTGCATGCCAAGAATATGTTTGGCATCCCCCAAATCCTTCATATCAAATGTCTAAGTCAACTTTTTTTTGAGAATTTACAAGTCATAACTTCCCAACAATCAACATATCATCGACATAAAGTATCGAGCATATTAAGCTACCATCTGAGCATCTCTTTCTATAGAGACAATGATTCTCATTGCTTCAAGAATAGCCTTAAGACTGAATAAAAGCATCAAACTTTTGGTAGCATTGTCTAGGGGTTTTTTTAATTCCATATAAGCTCTTCTTCAACTTACAAACTAGACTTTCCTTGCCAGGAACTACATAGCCCTCTAGTTGTTCCATATAGATCTCATCTATAAGGTCTACATAATGCTTGACACTTAGACAATGCATGAACCTACTCATATGAGAGACAACAAACTGAATATAAGACCAAGCTTGTTGATATATTTAGGTAGTGATGTGTGTGAACACACTAGGACCGCCGGGGCACTTTTTTCCCTCTTTAGGAGGTTTTTTTCCCCCGGCTTGTATATACGCCTATTGCCCTAATGGGCTACTTATCTTTGTACATTCTCTAGTAATACATTCAGTATTGTGTGTTGTGCTCCAAGCTTCTTCTTCTTCCTTGTACTGTTCGCGTGCTTCCGCAGACATCTATCTCCAACAATTAATATCAGAGCAGGTCGTCGCTTCATCTAGGGCGCCGTCGACACTCCTCCGTTTGCAGTCTCAGAATCGCACAAATTTTGGTGAGCATACTCAGCGTGTTTTCGAGATCAAAACGGCTTCGCTCTGTGGTGCCGAAATCACGATCTGAGGTCGTTTCGGCCTTCGAATGCATTATCGCAGTGCTTGTGTAAGCTATTTCGTCTTTTTGTGCCAAAGGTATATACCAGTTTCTGTTTGCCAGTTTAAGCGTCTCAAAGTCTACTACAGGTCTAGGAGAACTCATCTGGGCAATTCTGTTCAACTTTTTGAGATACAGTCAATTTTCTGCATCAAGGTATTTTAGTCACCAGCATGGCTGAAAGCAGTGATGTATTCCGTATGTTGGTTGTTGAGGATAAGTTGGATGGTACCAACTACCCATTATGGGCTTATATGATGCGACATGTTTTGGTTGCAAAAGGATTGTGGAACATTGTGCAGGGTGTTGAAAGACGTCTTGTTACACCTGTAATGACAAGTACTGCAAATATAGGTGCTGGAGCTGATGAAGATGGTGTCGAAGATGATATTCCACAGATTCCTATTCGTGATGTTGTTTTTGTTGCACCTATTGCCGAGCAAATTCATTGGGATGGCAAAGATGCCCAGGCACATGCATTGATAGCTTTGTCTGTCAAACGTGCCATTATTCCTCATATTCTGCTGACGAAGATCAAAGATTTGAAGGAACAGTTGATTTCTGCTGATGAGGTTATACCAGATAGCTCACTTGTGCAGACCGTTCTGAATGGTCTTCCTGATTCATATCAGAGTTTTGCTTCTACTCTTTGGTTGATGATGAAAGGAAATCCGAATGCCTTATCATTTGAGGAGTTAGTCTTTGTTTTGTTGCAGGAAGATCAGTCCAAGCAGAACAAGTCCATTATGCGTGTTGCAGATCAGGCTTTCCTGGCTAGTCAGAAGGGCAAAGGAAAATGGAGCTCTTCTATTAGTAAGCAGAAATCTGCAAATGCTACACATTCGAAGAACCAGGATAAAGATGAGAAGAAATCAGAAAAGCAGAAATTGTTTTGTAAGTACTGTAAAGGCAATGATCATATCATAAAGAACTGTCCAAAACTGGCTGCAAAAGAGGCAAAGAAGAAAGAGGCTCGAATGGTTGTTGCAGAGGCCTCTACACCAAAAGCAGAGTCTGCTAATCTTGTGCAGGAAGAAGAATGGGCATTTACTACTGTCTACAATTTTGACCCATCTTCTCATGATCAGTGCATGTCTGCAGTGGACTCAGATGTTTGGTACTTTGACAGTGGGGCGACCAAACATATTACCTCGCAGCGCAGTTTCTTCTCTTCACTCGATCCTGCCCCTACAGGGAATACTGTCACATGCGCCAACAACTCCTCTTATCCTATTATGGGAGTTGGTAAGATCATTCTGACTACAGCTGATGGTAGTTCTTTCACCTTTTCAGATGCTTTATTTGTGCCAGGGATCAAGAAGAATCTGTTATCAGTTTCTGCATTAGCCAAGATTGGCTTGGTTGTGAAATTCATTGATGACAGGTGTACAGTTCATGATCTATCAAATGGCGATGTGATTATTGCTTCTGGCATTTTATGTCGTGGGCTGTATAAGCTCATAGACTATGAAAGATCAGTGAATGATTCGGCATGTGTAGTTCATGATTCTTAGGCTATGTCAGATGCAAAGCTTTGGCATGCACGCTTTGGTCATCTGAATTTTGTTAGTTTTCTACGCCTGCAGAAATCTGATATGGTGTCTTCTTTGCCCAAGCTTGAGACACTTGGAAAACATGTATGTGAAGGCTGTATTTTGGGCAAAATGCAGCGTTCCTCCTTTCCAAAAGATGGTTCAGTTCGGGCTACGCAGAAATTGCAGCTTGTACATAGTGATGTCTGTGGTCCTATGCAGACACCCTCTTTTGGGAATTACCTTTACTTCGTGACTTTCATTGATGATTTTTCCAGGCATGCATGGGTGTATCCACTCAAAGCAAAGTCCGAAGTGTTCATGTGCTTTAAAGAGTTTTTGGTTTTGGCTGAAAATCTATCAGCATGTAAAATGGGCACCCTCCGAGGGGGGGAATATATGTCTTCTGATTTTAATGCATTTCTGGCTGAACGTGGGATAAAACACCAGTGTACAGTGCCGTATACACCTCAACAGAATGGAGTTGCTGAACAAAAGAACATGTCACTCATGGAGATGGCGAGGTGCATGGTCAAGAGTCAGGCTTTACCACATAGTTTCTGGCTTGAGGCTTTCATGTGTGCAGCATATGTACTGAACAGGTGTCCCACTAAAGCGCTGCAGTCTATCACTCTATATGAGGCTTGGCATGACTGCAAGCCATCTGTTGCTCATGTTCGTGTTTTTGGTTGTTTGGCATATGCATTAGTGCCTGAACAACATTGTAGAAAATTGGATGATAAGGCAATAAAATGTATTTTTGTTGGGTACAGTTCTGAAAGTAAAGGCTATCGTCTGTATCATCCACAGACTAAACGCATTCTGGTTAGCCGTGATGTTGTCTTTGTGGAAGATGCTATTCAACTATTGCTTTCATGTACCAAGGAGACATCTGTTAGCTCCAAAGACATGCATGATACGTTGATGCCTCTTTTTACAGGTGGACAATCTAGTGCTAGTCCTAATGAGGCAACTTCTCAGCCTTTGTAGGTTTCATATGATGATGCAGATCATTCTATTTCTCATGCAGATTTACATGATGCACTTGTTGATGAGAGAGCTGATATTGAGCAGGCAAAAACTATGCCAAAATGGCTGGTGCAGACTTTGCGTGATAGCAAATTAGATGCACCTTTGTCATATCGTACTCGTTAAGGCTCTCATAGTGCCTCCTTTGCATCAGATTGCTATGCTATGGCTGCGTCTAGTCTCTGCGATGAGAATGAGCCTGTTTCTTTTGATGAAGCACAAAATTCAGAAAATTGGATGGCTGCCATGCAATCTGAATATGATGCTATAATGAAGAATGGTACATGGTCTTTATGTGACTTGCCTCCTAGCAAGAAGGCCATTGGCACTAAGTGGGTATACAAGTTGAAGCGTAAACCTGATGGTACAGTTGATAGGTATAAGGCTAGGCTTGTTGCAAAGGGTTATGCGCAGGAAAGAGGCATTGATTTTGATGAGACCTTTGCACCTACATGCCGTATGACTACTTTTCGGAGCATTTGTGCACTTGCAGCCCATCATGGTTGGAATGTACATCAGTTGGACATTAAAACAGCATTTCTGAATGGTAATTTGCATGAAGAAGTGTATGTTTTTCAGCCCCGTGGCTTTGTGCAGAAAGGGCATGAAAACCATGTGTGCAGGTTAAAGAAGGCATTATATGGTTTAAAGCAAGCACCACGTGCTTGGTATGAGAAGATACATGCCTATCTGGTTGCACATGGTTTTGAGAATAGTCCAACTAAAAGCACCTTATATGTTAAGCGTGCTAATGATGTGCTTCTGATCATTGTTGTCTATGTTGATGACATGCTGCTCACTGGTCCTATTGAGAAGCATATTGATGATTTCAAGGCTGATTTGCATGCCTCATTTGAGATGTCTGATTTAAGCCATTTGCATCACTATTTGGGCATTCAGTTTATGCAAGTTGATGGTGGAATGGCTTTGTGTCAAACGAAATATATTGACACATTATTGCAGCATTTTGGCCTTGAAGACTGTAAGCCTATCGCCACTCCTATGGAGATAGGTTTACAATTGAGTCTTCATGATGCTGGAGATGCATTTGATGTTGTTCTCTATCAGCAGGCTGTTGGATGCTTGATTTACTTATGCATTACTCGGCCAGATATTCAATTTGCTATCTCACAGATGAGCACGTTTATGCATTGCCCAGGAGTCACACATTGGAAGGCGGTTAAGTGCATCTTTCGCTACTTGAGTGGTACTCGGCTACTTGGGTTGTTTTATCCCAAGGGGGGGATCACTACCGCCAGATTTGCATGCTTTTTCTGACTCAGATTGGGCTGGTTGCTATGACACTCGTGTGTCCACCAGTGGTTTTTGCTTCATGCTTGGTAGCTCATGTATATCTTGGTTGAGCAAGAAGCAGCCTACTGTGGCCACTTCTAGTTGTGAGGCTGAGTATAGGGCAGCTTTCACAGTGACTGTTGAGTGTGTGTGGCTCAGACGCCTTATGGCTCATTTGGGTGTTGGCCAGTCTTCTGCCACCACCATCTTCACTAACAGTCAAAGCGCATTGGCAGTTGCGAGGAACCCTGTGTTCCATGCTCACACTAAGCACATTGAGGTGCATTATCACTATGTCAGGAAGAGGTTCTCTACTGGGGAGATCAACTTGGCATATGTGCCCACGCAGGAGAACATAGCAGACCTTTTCACGAAGGCTCTGCCTAGGGAGAAGTTTGAAGCTTTCCGCAAAGCTTTGGGCTTACTTCCTTTTGTGGAGTGATTTCCACATAGCTTGGCACTTCCTTATACATGAGTGCCAGCTCATTGTTCACCACATCACTCCCAGGGGGGATTTGTTGATATATTTAGGTAGTGATGTGTGTGAACACACTAGGACCGCCGCGGCACTTTTTTCCCTCTTTAGGAGGTTTTTTTCCCCGGGCTTATATCTACGCCTATTGCCCTAATGGGCTACTTATCTTTGTACATTCTCTAGTAATACATTCAGTATTGTGTGTTGTCGTCCAAGCTTCTTCTTCTTCCTTGTGATGTTCGCGTGCTTCCGCAGACATCTATCTCCAACAAAGTTATGCATAAATAAATCAAGAATCCAATATCTTGTTGTTACCGTTAGTGTCCATGTGAAAGGCCAAATGGCCACCGGACACTTCTTTGTATATGTTCTTTAATAAAACATATAGTGGCCTGGTCAGTCACAGACTGCAAGTTTGACCGCATTTGTAAGACCTAAGAAGTCTGTCTTCGTGCTCCCTGTGTACTACGTTTTCTGCGTATTCTACAACATCTGTGCGGAGTACTGTGTGTGGCGACAGGAGCTCGGTTTTCTACTTAGAGCATATCGTCGCGGAGCTCTCGAGAAGGAGAGTCTAGTGTGGTGCACGGCATCGAAATACTTCACTGGTATCAGAGCTGTTCGAGGCAAGAAAAAGCTTTGTTCCTTTTGTTCCTTTTCTCCAAGGCTTACGACTAAGGCGGCGACCAAGGCATAGACCTTGGCATACCTTGTCATCCGAGTCACCGAAGTCACCGTTGGCGCCGTTGGCTGCGTGCGAGGGAGGACCTCAACGATCAAGGAATATAGAGGTTCCCGGTACTTCCCGGGAGGTCACCCATCCCAGTACTGTTCCCCCCAGAGCTCGCTTAACCGCGGCAATCTCTTGCCACTAAGCTACACTCTTGTGGTGTTTGACGAAGGGGAAAGACTAAGGTTGGCATTACCTTGAACAAGTTTTGGTCCCTCAAAGCTTCATTTTTGCTTTTAAAGCCTATTTCTGAAGCAATTTTGGGGTGTTTTTTGGAGCCATTTTGGAGTACTTTCGCACGTAGTTCTCTTCACACAGGTCCAAGAACATCAAGAAGAGTGTTCCTTGTACTTCTCAGACAATAAATATCAACCTTTGGGGCTGTATTTTCAGCCACACTCGTAAAACTACAGGTTTCTCGAGGGGTTTTCAGTTTTGGTGGGAGCAGTCGCTGCAAATTTATGCAGGTTTTTAAAGCCTAAAACATCAGAGTTGACAGACACTTGCAGGTGTTATTGGCTAGTTTTCTGGGCTGTGTATTCAGCCTTTCAGTGTCATTTTACTGCATATATTGAGCACATACACACCATGTACGCTTCTGTGGATACCGCTTATGTACGTCCATGTGGGCATTGATATAGCGGTTACGTTCTTTGCATAAAGCCTTTTACGTTTGATAAAGAGGGTCGTGGTGAGGTTTTCTTAACTGGGAGACACCCAGATGTCGGGGTCTCTTCGGTGATGCAGGTGGAAGACTTACCCAGCCTCGCCATAGGAGATGTATGATAGTTGTTCATAGGTGCTCGATAAGCCTAGTTGGCTTCTATTGGGTAACTGATTATATGCAGTGGAGTCAGTGATTCACTATGCAGGTAGACATGTTAGTACTTGCAGTTTTATGATACTTTGACACTGGTCATATGCTAATTTTGCAGAGGATACTCTGGCAAAATTTTTCAGATTTTTGGTTTAGTCAACTATATAGTGGTCGATTTACTCCTTGATACACTTATTTGTTGGTGTTTGGACTCTTCTAGCTCCATTATCATTCTATTCAGTTCTCTACGATCATGGCATCAGAGGTCTCAGGCACATCCGGTGGATCAGGGTCTAGTGCTAGCGTTCCGAGGAGGAGCTATAACTTGCAGGGCAAAGACCATTTTGAGATCCGAAAATTTGATGGCACAAACTTTGCTCTATGGAAGAATCAGATTAAAGATGTGCTGATTCAAAGAAGGCAATGGAAGCCAGTAAATGGGATTTCAAAGAAGCCTGCTGACATGGATGAAGATGATTGGGATGAGTTAGATGAAATGGCCAGGTCTACCATTCGCTTGCACCTAGCAGATAATGTTTACTTTACAGTATTAGACTGTGAAAGTGCAGAGGAGCTTTGGAAGAAGTTATGCAATACATATGAAAAAGAGACGGCATCAAATAAAGTATATCTGATGAGAAAATTATACGACCTTCGTATGAAGGACACAGATAGTGTTGCTGCTCATCTAAATGAGTTTGATGCCATATTCTCCCAGTTACAGGCTCAGAAAATGGATATGGACAATGAAATGAAAGCAGTATTGCTGTTATGCACCCTGCCATCATCATGGGATACATTTTGCACAGCTATTAGCAATAGTGCACCAGGTGGTAAACTCGTCTATGATGACATATGTGGAGCACTCTTGAGTGAGGAGATTCGTAGAAAATCTATGGTTGGCACTCAGAGTGGAGATGCATATAATGTTCGTGATTCTTACCAAGGAAAGAATCAACAACGTGGCAGGAGCAAGAACAAGGAAAAGAATGGTCAACGGAATAAGAGCAGAAGTAAATCAAGGAAGAGGGATATTGAATGCCATTATTGTCATAAGAAAGGACACATGAAGAAAGACTGTTATGCATTAAAGAATGCTAAAGGTAAAGGACAGAATGTTGATGGGCATGTTAAACAGTTACCTGCACCATCTACTTCGTCTGTGAAGATTGAAGAAATTAATGCTATTTCTGATGATGCTGATGTGTTGACACTTGATAGTACTGTGCCATCTGAGGCACTTATGGCTGATTCTCTTTCCCACACCTGGCTGCTAGATTCTGGTGCTTCTTTCCATGTGACACCACATAGAGAATGGTTCTCTAATTATGTAGCAAAGTCTCTTGGTACCGTGAGACTTGGTGACTCTTACCAGTGTGATGTTGTGGGGATTGGAGATGTGGTTGTGCAGTTCATTGACGGTTCAAAATTTACTATGCATAATGTACGCCATGTACCTCAGTTATCACGCAGTTTGATGTCAGTTGGTCAACTTGATGACCTTGGTTACAAGGTGGTCTTCTATGCTCAGTCCTTTCGTATATCAAAGGGCAATATGGTTATTGCAAAAGGAAGGAAAGTTGGCTCACTTTACCCTTTATTTGTATCACAGAAAGAACACTTGTTAGCTGTTACTGAACAGCCTATGGCTTGTATTTGGCATGGTCGTTTGGGCCATATATCTCGTAGTGGAATGGAAAATCTTTCTCGTTCTGGCTACTTACCTGTGTTATCTTTCTCTGATTTTTCATTTTGTGAGCATTGTCAATATGGAAAGCAAACCAGAAATGTGCATAAAACGCACATTGACTCTTCAATTCAGCCTTTAGATCTTGTTCATACAGATGTGTGTGGTCCTATGCCCACTAGGTCCTTAGGTGGTTCTCTTTACTTTGTTACTTTCATAGATGATGCTACTAGAAAAGTCTGGGTATATCCTATCAAATCGAAGGATGATGTATTCCCTACTTTCAGAAAATGGCTTGCTTCAGTTGAGACTGAAAAAGGAACTAAGCTTAAGGCTTTACGTTCAGATAATGGGGGTGAGTATACCTCACATGAATTCAGCCTTTTCTGTCAGTGTAGAGGGATTCGTAGAGAGTTTACAGCTCCTTATACCCCAGTACAGAATGGTGTAGCTGAGAGGATGAATAGAACTATTCAAGATAGAGTAGTCTCTATGTTGCATCATGCAAACCTCTCACAAGGTTTTTGGGCAGAAGCAGTATTGATTGCAGTTCATGTGATTAACCTTTCACCTAGTACTGCCAAAGGTCTGAAAGTGGCACAAGAGTTATGGACAGGGAAACCACCATATTATGATCATCTTCGAGTTTTTGGGTGTGAAGCATATGTTCATATACCCAAGAATCTTAGACAGAAGTTGGACCATAAGTCAAAGAAATGCATTTTTCTTGGATATGGTCGAGAAGGACAATTTGGATATCGCTTATGGGATCCTGAAACACGGTCAGTGATCAGAAGTAGTGATGTCATTTTTAATGAGTCTAAGATGCATAAACAGCCGATTAAGGAGGTTGAAGTGAGAAGAGTGGTGTTTGAGGATACTAGTCCTCCGGTTAGCATGCATAAAAATGCTGCACATAGGGATGTTCAAGAGAATGTCCATTCAGATCAGTCTGCACATGTTCCTGTTCAGCAACCATTGAGACGTTCTGCACGTGTCTCATACCCACCTGATAGATATGTTCCAGGTTTAGATTTTGTTATGCTAACAGATGCCGGTGAGCCCTCTTGCTACAAAGAGGCTATGCAGACAGAGGATCATGTCAAGTGGGAGCGTGCCATGAAGAGTGAGTTGGATTCTATTCACAAGAATGGTACTTGGGACTTAGTACCTTTGCCAAAGGGAAGGAAAGCTTTACCATGTAAATGGGTATATAAGCTGAAATTCACATCAGATAGTGCTTCTCCAAAATATAAAGCACGACTTGTTGCAAAGGGTTTTAAGCAACAACATGGTGTTGATTTTGAGGAAATCTTCTCCCCAGTGGTCAAGATGACTACTTTGCGCATGTTGCTTGGATTCGTTGCAATGGAGGACTTAGAGCTAGTCCAAATGGATGTGAAAACAGCTTTCTTGCATGGAGATCTTACAGATGAGATCTATATGGAACAACCAGAGGGTTATGTAGTTCCTGGCAAGGAAAGTCTAGTTTGTAAGCTCAAGAAGAGCTTGTATGGACTTAAACAGTCTCCTAGACAATGGTACCAAAAGTTTGATGCTTTTATGAAGTCCCAAGGCTATTCTCGGAGCAATGAGGATCATTGTCTCTACACAAAGAGATGTTCTGATGGCAGCTTGATATGCTTGATACTTTACGTCGATGATATGTTGATTGCTGGGAAGTCCTCTTATGATTTGTCAATTCTCAAAAAGAAGTTGAGTCAGACATTTGATATGAAGGATTTGGGGGATGCCAAACATATTCTTGGCATGCGCATTACTCGTGATAGGAGTAAAAGATGCATATACTTGTCTCAAAGTGAGTACATATCCAAAGTACTTCATCGATTCAATATGCAGGGTGGAAAGGCATTGAGTACACCTTTACCCACATATGTGAAATTGAGCAAGGATGACTGCCCCAAATCAGATGAGGAAAAGGAATTCATGACCAAAATTCCCTATCAGTCTGCTGTTGGTAGTCTCATGTATGCTATGGTAGCTACGAGACCAGACATTGCATTTGCAGTGGGAGTTGTGAGCAGATATATGTCTAATCCTGGCAAGAAACATTGGGAAGCGGTCAAAATGATTTTGAGATATCTGAGTGGCACTAAGGACAAGTGTCTATGCTTAGGTAGAGGGAAAGCATCCATTATTGGTTACACAGATTCTGACTATGCTGGTTGTGTAGACAATCGTAAGTCTACATCAGGGTACATTTTTCATTTTGCTGGAGGTGCTATCTCTTGGAGATCTCGTCTTCAAGAATGTACAGCTGTTTCCACCACAGAAGCAGAGTATGTTGCAGCAAGTGAGGCATGTAAGGAAGCATTGTGGCTTTCTCGTCTTGCTTGTGATATGGGTTTGCCTCAGCATGTACCTCACTTGCTCAGTGATAGTCAGAGTGCCATTGCTTTGGCTAAGAATCCGGTCTATCACGCAAAGACCAAGCACATTGAGGTGAGGTATCACTTCATTAGAGATTGCTTAGCCACTGAGAGCATTATTCTTGAGAAGGTTCACACTCGAGATAATGCTGCAGATGCTTTGACTAAAGCTCTACCACAGGATAGCTTTCGACACTGTTGTCACTTGATGGGGGTTACTTGATTCTTGATCTTACGCAGTCACTTGTATACTGTGTAACATGCCCATCAGGTGGGAGGTATAGTTTGTATACTTACACTCAGGTATTCTTTATCATTCTTTCTTTTTTTTCTCCCATAGTTACTCTGGCCATATTGGCCTTTAGTGGGGGAGACTTGTTAATAAAGAACAACATTAAGTGCATCGCTAGCATCATGAAGACCCAAATGTAAACCCGTTTCCATGGGACAGGCAATATTTTTGCAACCTTCAAGGCCAAAAGGCTATAATAATGTGTCAATATATTTTATTTTACGCAGAACTTTTCCTCAATCAACTTGCACAAATGAAATGCCCAAGTAATGATGGAAATGCCCCAAATCTGACATCTCAAAAGAGGCATGCAAATCAGCCTTAAATTCAGCAATATGCTTCTTGTTAGCATGATTGAGCAGCATGTCATCAACATATACAACAACGATCAAAGTACATAATTTACATGCTTAACATATAAGATGCCCTCAGTTGGACTATTCTCAAAACCATGTGCTAGCAAATAGGCATGTATCTTTTCATACCAAGCATGTGGTACATGCTTCAAACCATATAATGTCTTTTCAACCTACACAATTTGTTTTCATGCCTTTCTACACAAAATCATGGACCTAAATTTCATACACTTCTTCATGTAAGTTATCATTTAGAAAGGCAATTTTAATATCCAATCGATTGTACAATACAACCACTTAGGTCATCTCCTATATATGTGCATCTCTCTTCGTTCTCTTCGATGGTCACTACAATCTTCTTGGTCTTTTCTTTATTATCATATGATTCTCCTATGATGGCCTCTCTCTTAGGCATTCGTACCAAAATTTTGCGATTGTCAACTTCATATTTTTTGAAGTTTTCTGGTACTTCAAACAACGATTCCTCCTCTTCTTGTTTCACTGCTTTTCTTTTCTTTTTCTTTTGACTGCTCTCACTTCCATCCTTTGAATTCACCGTTTTAATACTTGTGAGAGGTTCTTCTTCTTTCTGGGTGAACACTCCTATATCTTCTAGATAGTGCTGCTCTGAGTTAAAGCAACTATCCATCACAATGGACTCTATATCATCGTCATTCTCTTCTTCTTCTATGACATCACTAGGGTCACATTCTTCTAGCAAGGGCTAGCACATGAACACTGAGATATCATAACCCTCCTCATCACAATGAGGTGTCCATTGTTCTTCATTGAAAGCAATGTCCATGGTGGCTAAGATTTCTGGTCAGCCATGAGGCTCAAATTCCTCATCTGGAAAGATCATCGGTGTATAGGCTGGGTCTTTAATTGGTCTATCTCCTGGCGAAGTTCCTTCTTCTCTTGCCTTTAAACGTTTTTCCTCTTCCTCTGCAACCTTGCACATCCACAAATGAGTATCTTCATGCAGCCATGATGGATCAGGTGAACTTTCAGAATGCACAGAGATGGAATCTTCTTTTTCTTTGTGGATAGAATTCCACTGTAGGGGTGGTACATCTCTGAAGGAGTAATCCTTCAAGTTGACCTTGGTGGTGACCCCTAAGTGCTGTAAGTACAAGGAGTTAGTTCCCCAATCCTGTACTATTTGCAATTGTCGTAGGAAGGGTCTTCCTAAGATCATCTCATAGACATTATTTTTCTCAAAGTCACATATAGCAAATGTATGTTCAGACTCCACACCACAAGTGGTTACAGTTATCCCTTCGAGCAATCCTAGAGGTCTTTCAAAATGACCGTCGACCATTTGAAGCTTCATTCTAGTTGGTCTTAATGTGGGTTTGCCCCATTGCTTCCACAAGGAGGTGGTTGCAATGGCAACACCAGCACCTGAATCTATGATTGCTTTGGTTGTGTAACCTTGGTAGGTGATTGGAAGATAAGTATTACCTTCTTCACCCTCACACATGTCCCCTATTTTGTCTAGAGGTATCTCTGGAACTCTTTGCTTAGAGCCTGTTTTTGGCTTATTGGAATCAAGTTCTGGAACCTGATCCTTCACATGATTCCATAGCTCAGGTTTTGCTTTGAGCAGCTCTTCTACAGTGAGATGACACTGAACCTTAGTGTTCTTCATGACATCAGTGTTCCTTGGAACCACTGAGTCTTCATTTCTTACTAGTATTGTGGGAGCTCTAATTTGGAGAGATTCAGATTCCCATGGGCATGGAAATTGAGGCAGTTCTTCTAAGGTATTAGATTCAAAATCTAACCTTCCATCTTCTTGTTGTTCTACCTCATCTCCGTAAATAGATGGAATGACTTGGGGAAATTGATCATGAAGATCATCAATCTTAGGAATAGGAGGGGAATTACCCTTCTCCTTGGCCCATTTCTCTTCTTGTATTTCTCGCAAGAACTCTTGAGAGTACTGTTGAATTGAAGGAGGTATTCCAGCATCTATGGAATTAGGAACATAAGCTCCCATTGGTGGTGAGCTTCCTCTTTCAATAACTGGTTGAGCCTGTGGAGGTAAAGAAATTTGTGATTTGTTTACCAATTGCTCTAATCTTTCTAGTAAGCCCTGGAAATGCAAATCTGATTTGATAGAGTTTGTCTGATTGAACTTTTGACTAGTCTCAAGTATGGCTTGAGCTTGTTCTACCATTTTCATGCACATTTTCATCCGTTCAATCTCTAAATCCACTCTAGGGTAACTCTTGTCTAGGTTTGCAGTTGTTGGCCCTTCTTGAAGTCGAGCCTGATAGGCCTTGAACATCATGTCCAAGCCTTCTGGGGTTGGATCTGCAAGAACAGACCCTGGCTGCGGCCTATTTACAATGGGTGGTGGGGTGGGATGAGGTGGAGTGGATGGAGTTTCGGCATGCGAGGGGCTTTGAGATGCAATGTCTTCTATTTTTGTTTTCGCTTCTTTTAAGCTTTCTTCTAGTTCCGATAAATTTTTATTCCACTTGCGATTGGCCTTCTCTCTGGTATCCTTCCATGTTCTTGTTTTTCTCTTACTAGGCTCTCCTGATTCACTCGACTCTGATTGTTCTGCTGGTTTATCCTATTTTAAGGCTTGTGCTCTAGTGACAACTTGTATAGGAGCCACATTGCTACTACTTGAACTTGAATCTGCCACTAAGCCTACCACATTAACGGGTGTAATCTTGGGTGCAGTGGAGGGGTTTCTTGGACAATCTCTGGGGAGATGGTCTTTGCCACAATTAGGACAAAAAGCCTGTATTGTGAGAGCCTGTCCTTGACTCAGAGATGGTGGGTGGGGGCAGTCACGAATGAAATGGTCCCCTTGACATCTGAAACAAGATCCTCTAGGGGCTTGTGGTCTCATTTGTCTCAATTGGGGCCTAGGGTTAGGATTTGTGTACATGACATTGGAGTATTCTGGCTCCCAATTATGCTCCATAGGTGGTGCCTCATATTGATACGAGTAAATCTCACTATGTTCAGGTGACTCTGTGTAATAAGCATGTGGACTACCTTCATGGGAGTAGTCTGAACTATGAGCATGAGAGTCATTATCTGGTATCAATGGGGTTAGTGGCACCAATGCTCTATTTGGATTTTCCTCTCCCACAACATATTTGACTGGAATCACGTTGGCAGGAGCTGGTGGTTGGTTTCCCAAGACTGGTTGTGGCCTATATTGTGCCTGATATTGCTGTTGTGGTCTATAATATGGCTGTTGGTATTGGTTTTGATACCTACCTGGTTGGTAAGGTTGTTGATAATTTTGTCTAACAGCCTGCCTATTATAGGGACAATCTTGAGCCGTGTGGTTTGTATATTTTCTCTCAATAGTGCAATATGGAGCATTCCTTTCTCTCATGTTCTGGTTGTGCAATGGGCATACATTAGCCATGTGGTCGCCTTCGCAAGTATAACACCGATTCAATGGAGTGACTCTCTGTGTTTGTTTATTTTGGACTCCCAGCTTCTTGGCAACTTGCTCAGATATCTCCTCTATTTCCGTGGAGATTTTTGAAGTATGACTAGTAGAACTATCAGAATCCTTATAGAGTTTGGACAATCCGAACTCCTCACCCAAGTTATCTTCTATGTCAATGCACGTCCACACACACTCTTCTATGGATCTAGGCTCTTTCAAGTACACATATGATCTTAACTTTGTGCTCAGTAAGCCATCTAAAAACAAAGCCACTTGTTTGGCTGGTGTGGGTAACTCTGGAGTAGGGCATCTTTCTAGGTACTGTCTGAACCTTCTACCTGCTAGTCGCACTGTTTCTTGGGGTGTCTGCTTGAAACTGTGGATCAAGGATGATGTGTTATGCCTGATACCACTCTTGGAAAATTCTACAATGAATTCGTCTAGCAGCTGACCTATATCGCGATAGTTGCGACTCCTCAATGGTTGAAACCAAGCCAAGGCAGTGCCCTTAAGAGTCAAACCAAATGCCTCGTATTGGGTGAATAAATCCTCAACCTTTTCAGCTCTTAACACTTGTTTGAACTCAACCACATGATCATAAGGATCTCCTGACCCGTCAAAATAATTCTTCATTGCCTTGATCACTTGAGTGGGTCTAAGGGTTCTTGGGTGCTCTCGGGGTCTAGGCAATGGAAAATCCTGTTCATCTCTTTGTTGCCTATGTGCTTGATGTCTCTCTCTTTCAGGTCTTTCATTTTCAAATCCTGACCGATTCCTGCCCACGGTGTGTGCAAAACTTACCTCAAGTCTCTCTCTAGTTCTTTCTCTCTGGGCTTCATGAGCGTGGGATGATCCTACTCCTTGGAGGCCATGGGAAACATTGGATCTTGGTGGAGGGAAAATCAATTCACTCTTCCAAGTATATGCATGTCTATCATGTTCTGTTACCAAGAAAATTTTCTCTGACGTGTTATCCAGGTAGACAACTTTGCCTGGTATCTATGGATCCTTGAACTCGTAGATGATGACTATGCCCAATTGGCTAGGTTGATCTGGCTTGAATCTCCAAAAGGCTTCCTCTGTTTCTCTATTCAAAAATAGTTCTATGTTTTTGTTGTCTTGATGGATCCAGTCTGGAGTGATCACTCTGGTCAAAACTGACTTGCCTCTAGGAGTCTGGGGTCCTTGTCCTACATTTCCTTGTTCTAGGTCTCCTATCTCATTCTCAGGAATGATATTTCCAAACTCATCAGTCCTATCTGGTAGGTTGGTGACCACATACATGGTTCCTTCCTTATCAATGTATGAACCCTCTTCGAACTTGACCACCGCGTGTTCAAGTCCAAAGGGTTGATCTAGATTTATGAGTTGGATCACTGATCGCCTCAGACCATCCTCATAGATGCGAGCACCTAATCGGTTGGTCCGAATATATTCCAACTGCGTCTTATAGGGACCTTCTGGTGTTTGTAGATGGGCAGTCCCTGAGCCACCTGCAGGTTTCCCCATGCTAAAAGACATTTCTAAGTCACTTGTGTCTGAACTTAGTCCGTAAGGATGACCACTTAGTTGTTGTGCCCAAGACTTAGTTGTATGGTTGACACTGGACTGAGAAGATCTAATGCTTTGTCTATCCTTGCCTAGGTGTCTACCAGATCTCAGGTTCATAAGATTTGTCTTCTAGTCCCAAAATTCCCCTTTGCATTGCTCAAAATCCCTTGGGGCCCCCTTGGTTTCCTGGTCCCACTTGAGGGTCAACTTCAAATTAGTCTATGTGAAAATCAATGCATTATTCTTACAAAAAACAGTTGAGGCCGTGTAAGATTCAAAACGAGCTTTCCAACGAGCTATAGAGCTCAAAAAATGGACTTTGGATGAAAAAGTTATGTCAAATCAGGCTCCTAGGGGTCAAAACAGGCAAACAGGACCTTTGGGAGAAAATCGCGATTTTGTGAACTTCCAAAGAATCGCGATTTTGTGAACTTCAAGAGAATCGCGATTTTGAGCACAGAATCGTGTTTTTGAAAATCACGATTTTGAGCACAACCACCGAATCGTGTTTTCTCAGAATCGTGTTTTTTTACTGAAAATCGTGATTTGTGAGAATCGCGATTTTGAGCAGAGAATCGTGTTTTCTCAAAATCGTGTTTTTGACATGAAAATCGCGATTGTCTACAGAGAATCGTGATTTCACAAAATCGTGTTTTTGCTGAAAATCGTGATTGGTGAGAATCGCGATTTTGTCCTAGAGAATTGTGTTTTTACAAAATCGTGTTTTTGGCTAAAAATCGTGATTTGTGAGAATCGTGATTTTAAGCACAACCACAGAATCGCGATTCTGAGAATGACCACAGAATCGTGTTCTTTTCCACAAGCTTTTAGGCGGGAAACAGAGAATCTTGATTTTTCAAAAAAATTTGAATTTTCACAGAATCGCGATTTTCATCACAGAATCGCGTTTTTTGGCGGGAACTTCGAATTTTTGAGTGCCGAGCAATGGCGAGCTCCGTATGAGCAGAAAATCATGAAAAACACAGACGCTTGTTCTCCCTTGCACTTTCTAACTCCTTCCCACACAATAATGCATGAAAAATGGTATGAAAATGGTGAAAATGCACTAAAAAACAAGAAATTTCTATGAAGAAGAAGACGGAAGAAGGTGGAGATGATGATGATGAAGAAGATGAAGAAGAAAAATCAGAAAATGAACAAAAATGACAACGTTGCAAATCTACAATCTTACCTTCCAACGTTGCAAATCTACGATCTTACCATCATAACGCTCGTCCTCGAAGCTCTCTCCCTGGCAACGGCGCCAAAATTTGGTGTAGCTCAAGCGTAAGCACCACTTCCTTTACTTGTCAATCCGCGGAGACATGAGGACCGGTATGAAGTCCACGAGCAAGTGAAGGCACAAGTGTGTGAGTGAAAGCACACAAGCATGCACACACATACACACACACGCACACAAGGCAAGATCAAAGAGAGGAACAATGAAAAGCTTCGATTGCAAATGAGTTCTCTTACAAAAGCTCTATTCTCTAACAAGATAACCCCCAAAAATGAGCTCTCTAGCTCTTTTTATAGTTTTTTGAGTAGTTTTGGCCCTGTCTAGACCTAGTGTCCGGCCTAGTTAAAAATTAGGTTCCAGGGCTTATTTGAGGGCTCAAACGAAGTCTAAAAATTATGAAAATTGGTACGAGGGTAATTCTAATACTCCTCAAGCTCGAGGACTCCTCGGCTTGAACAAGATGGAGTTATAAAAATAGATAATGGTATTTACAATGGTTTTTAGTGAATCACTATTTTTGTAGGGGATTCTTCTGAAAATTTGACATACACTTCTTGGAGCTCCCTACTTGCTCCCTTTCCTTGTGTGTCCACCTTTTGATGTGCTTCCATGCTTTGTCCTTGACTTTGAGCTTCAACAGCACCCAAGGACCCACAAGACAAGGAAGCCAAAGAAGGGAGTCAGAGTAAGGAACAAGCAGGCAAAGTAGCCAACAGAGATCTGGCAAATAGGCCCTTTAATTTTTCCATAAATCAATATTTCCCAAATAGTGATCTTAGTCACTCCACACCATTGTAAATACCATTTTTTATTATTCCTACTCCATTTTGTGCAAGCCGAGGAGTCCTCGAGCTTGAGGAGTATTAGTAGTAATTATGCACCAATTTTCATAATTTTCAGAGCTCGTTGAGCCTCCAAAATAGTCTTAGAACCTAATATTTAACTAGGTCGGACACTAGGTCTGGACATGACCAAAGCTAGTAAAAAACTATAAAAAGAGATAGAGAGCTCATTTTTGAGGTTAGCTTGTTGTAGATTTGAACTTGTATGAGAACTCTTTTGCAATAGAAGTTACTCCATTGTCTCTCTCTTTGTTCTTGCCTTGTGTGCACGTGTGTGTGTATGTGTGTGCATGTTTGTGTGCTTCTCACTCACACACTTGTGCCATCACTTGTTGGAGGTCTTCATACCATCCTCATGTCTTCTCAGATTGACATTAAAGGAGGTGCTACTCATCACTGAGCTACACCAAATTTTGGCGCCGTTGCCGGGGATCGAGCTTTGAGGACGAGCGTTGTCGGGTCGTGAGAGATGCTCGGATGGTGGATCAAGTCATCCGCCTAAATCGTTCGGCACACGCAGGGTGTCTGTAGTGGACTCAGGCTTAAGGAAATAAGGGTTCTAATGACAAAACAATATAAATTACCTAATTCTATGACTGAAACTAAAGTTTTCTTACCAAAAGTAAATAGTTTTAATTAGCTATGGACCGTAAGGACGGGCAACCTCGTACATAGCAACAGCTTCCTGATATGAGATTGAAACTTCCATAATGGGTTCTTCTACTAAACTTTCAGGTAAGCTAGAGGGTTCTGGTCTGTCTAGAGTTGGCGGAACATTTTCAATATTTTCAATATTTTCAATAGTACTGTGCTCAGACTCATGAACTAACTTAGAAGACATCAAGGAAAGTAATGGAAAAACTAATGAAACAATATGATGCTAAACTGTTTGAATGAATTAATTGATATGCAAATGGTTCTTGATGAAAGTAATGGAAAAGAATATTGTTGCAAAACTGCTTAAATAAATTAATTGATAAGCTAATGGTTCGAATCAATAAATCTAATACAACTGGAAGGCCTAAACAATTGGATAAATGTCTAGTCAATTGGATAGTTGACTAAATGAGAAATAAGATTTAAATGGATCTTTAGGCTGCCGCTTCACTTCAATTGTCTTCACTTCACTTTAATTGATTGTAATCTTCAATGTTTCTGCAAGAAAACATTAGGAATATTAGTAATCTGACAAAAATTAATGAGAAATATTAAACATATACTTTACATACATTAAAACATGCTAACATACTTTCATGCACTTCTAAATACATATAACCATGCACATACATCACTCCTTTTGGAATACATATACTCATGTAAATGTAGTATAAATATGAACTAACATGCATACACACATTCATTAGCTCATACATATGCATTCATACACATGCTCATGCATTCACTAACCATACATATACTAATGTACATATGAATACACATTCCATTCACATGTTCTAATACGCTTTCTCATTCATGCATATAGATATACTCTCATGCTTATAACCATATTTCAAAAGCTCATACATACTAACATGAATAGCTACACTTATACACACTTATATTTACACGAAGAGACTAAATCTAATTGAACTTGTAAAAATACTTATCTAATTATACTTTGCCAAATGCTAACTAAACAATATAATAAACCTTATTTACCTATTTAAAGCAATGCATAAATATTCCTAACTAGATTAATAACTTCGTTAAAATTATCTACCTAATTAACTTAGGAAAACGTTAACCCTATCTCTCTCTCTCTCTTTCTTTCTTTCTTTCTCTGCGTCTCTCTTTCTTTCTCTCTCTCTCTCTCTCTCTCTCTCTCTCTCTCTCTCTCTCTCTCTCTCTCTCTTTCTGCCCGTTTTCTTTCTTCCTCTCTCTCTCTCTCTCTCTCTCTCTCTCTCTCTCTCCCCCCCTCTCTCTCTGCCCGTTTTCTTTCTTCCTCTCTCTCTCTCTCTCTCTCTCTCTCTCTCTCTCTCTCCCTACCCGTTTTCTTTCTTCCTCTCTCTCTCTCTCTCTCTCTCTCTCCCTCTCTCTCTCTCTCTCTCTCTCTCTCTCTCTCTCTCTCTCTCTCTCTCTCTCTCTCTCTCTCTCTCTCTCTCTCTGCGAGCGCGCTGCGCGCTGCAGCCGCCGTGGAGGGAGGAGTAAAAGAAATTCAGATTTCTTTTATTAATGAAATCTCTCTCTCTCTCTCTCTCTCTCTGGGTGAGAGACGCCGCCAGGAATCTTCCACTCTGCCATGTCTTCTCTCTGTACACTGTGGGTGCAGAGAGTGTCGCAAGAAACCTTCACTCTCGACAGATGATGCTGACAACAGCGCCAGTGGTCAGAAAATAAAGCCAGCTCTGTCATTTCTCTCTCTACACACACTCTGCGTACTGTAGATACCGCCAATAATTGCCAGAAACAAGGAGGAGGGAGGGGAGTTAATGACTCCTTCTCTCTCTCTCTACTATGAGCAGAGCTCAGCCACTTCCTCTCTATACTACAGCAGAGTCGAAAGCAGCTTCCACATCATTTTCTCTCCATTTGAAGAGATAACTAACTAAACTAGACATAAAAAATGACGGCGGAATAGATTGAGAAAAGACAAAGGAAAATAGGTACCTGCAAGAAAACATTAGGAAAAACTAGATCAACACACTCATATATATACACACACAACTCATTTGTAAACCATTCCTTTGATTTTACTTTATTTCCTCATCCTCACTTTTCCCCATTAACATTCACCACACTTTAATTAACTTTTCTCACACAACGTCTCTTTTAATTACCCTCACACTCACCACTCTTTGTACACACCTTTTTACACTTTAAATGCATATTTTTTTTCTATCACTCTTTTAACTTGCACTCACAACTACCACACTTTGAAACTATTCACTTTAACCACTTTACTTACACACTTAACCCACACCACACTTTAAACAACACTCACATACACCTCTCATTAATTATCCACTTCAATTATTATTTTTATTCTATTACCTTAATTTTCTTAATTAAATAAATCATTTAAATTAACCTTAGTTTAAGTTTTAATTAAATCAAACCTTAGGATTTAATTGCACATACATGATCAAATAATTAATTAAACCATATTTTAATTTTTATTATTGAACCAATGTTTAGATATAGATTAATTTCATTAATTATTAATTGTTTTAACCTTTAAAACATTCTAAAACCCTAGAAAACCCATCAGAAACTCATGAAAACCCTTTGAAACCCTTCTAAACCCTATCTCTAACCCATGATAAATCATCTAAACCCTTAACATTAACCCAATGGAATCATTTAAGATCCTTTGGATTAATCCTACTGACTTAACTTATAAAAGCTTATGAACCCTTGGGTTGACAACCCATGAATTAAGCATGAATAATATGAAATACTCATTGATTGAGTAATTAGGGTAAACCCTATTTTGAACATATATTCTTCATCATTTCTTGTACCTGCAAACACTTCAAAAGTAGTTAATTCAATCCAGAACAACTGATCAACAGTGAAAAAGAGGTTTAGAATTCACCAATTAAGTTGCTTTTATTTCCTCTGGTTATCAACTGGAAGATGCAAATCTTCCCGACAGCGTGTGATGGTAATACATAGAGTTGAGACGTTGGAGTCATAGGTATTTTCTTCACTTTTATCTATTTTCTTTTATTTTCTTCACCATCATCATCATCACCATCTCACGCCTTCATCTTCACCTTCACAAAAATTTTCAGTTTTTTGGTCATATCACCCTTCCCACACCATTTCCCTCATTTCACTTGTGAGAGAGAGAGCGAGAGAGCATTTGCGTGCCTATGCTTTTGTGTGTTTTTTGAGATTTTCTACAAGAATTAGCATCCCCAGCAGGTGTACAAGCTCCAGTAGGTAAAATTTTTTGACTATGCAGGCCCCGAGGCTTTGACCTCTGTCACCTCTGTCAATCGCGATCGACAAAAATATTGATCAAATTGCTAAACTATGTGCATAAATGTGATGTGTAGGCCTAGAGCATCTTAAATATGTGTTTAAAATTTTGATATGCTTAAGTTTTCTATCAATCACGATTGACACATCAATCACAACTAACAAACGATGATGGACACCTGTCGACGGATCTGTCAATCGCGACCATACCCAATGGAAAGAAAACTGAGGGATCTCTAGGATTGTTTCTCATAAAGATAAAGGTCAATTTGGGCTCTGAAGTACATGAATAAAAATAGTTTGTTATGTCATTTGAATTTACATCTTGAGCTAACTTTGGGACTCTTATAGGTCCATTGAGAGCACTAGAGGGCATCCAAAGCAAGGGCATTCTACAGGCTTGAGAACAAGGTTCTTGAGCACCAACAAGCAAGGGATAAGCAAGTGAGGTTGGATCATTCTCAAATCCCTTTGTTAATTCCTAGCTTAGGCTAAGAATGCATAGCATTGGAAGTAAGTTAGGGCAACGATAGGCACGAGACAAGTTGAAGACTATCTAAGTAATCAAGTTCAAGCTAAGAGATGACCTGTGCATGCGATGATAACCTAAAAGGAAAACAAAAGAACTAATTTTATTGCGATCAACTTCAAGTGCAAAAATTCACTCAAGTATTCCTGACAATGCAAAATCAGACAAGACCATAAACATGATAACAAAATAAAAAGAATCTAGTGGTTGATAAGAAAGAATCAGCAACGAGGTTGTACCTTGGGTAAAAAATTGGGATTGTTCACTTAGGCATATGAACCTTAGATCAGGACGACACCTAGGGAGAGATAGACAAAGCCTTATGTCCTCAGAGACGAGTGTCACTCACACCGCTAGATCTTGGGCCCAACAGTTGAGTGCTTATCCGCACTACCCTCACTCTGAAACTAGAGAATCAGAGATGTCTCAAGGTACGGAGCGACCCACAAGAAGTTGAGGTGTGGCTTATTTACAAAAGGTTGAAGGTCCTTATAAGACTCAACTGGAATACATTAGGACCAACCGATTAGGTGCTTGCATCTATGAGGATGGACTAAGAAGATCCGTGGTCCAAATTAAAAACCCTGATCAACCCATTGGACTCGAACATCCAGCAGTCAAGTTCGAAAATGGTGCATACCTGGACAAAGAAGGGACCATGTATATAGTCACCAATCACCCAGATAGGATAGATGAATTCGGTAATGTGATCCCAGAAACAGACATAGGTGACATAGAGCAAGGGAACTTAGGAAGAGAGCCTAGAACTCCCCAAGGCAAATCAATCCTCACTAGAATTATCACGCCAGAGTGGGTTCCCTAGGACAATAAGAGCATAGATCTGCTCTTCAATTGAGAGACTGTTAAGGCCTTCTAGATGTATAAGCCTGACCAACCTAACAAAGTAGGAATGCTCACCATCTATGAGTTTAAAGATCTTGATAGTTCAGGCAAAGTAACCTACTTAGACAATACTTCCGAGAGGATCATGGTCACAGAGCATGGTAGGATGGAAGCATTGGGGCAAGCCAGCACTCACGCCAATAAGAATGAAATTGCAGATGGTCGATGGTCACATTGAAAGACCCTTAGGACTGCTAGAAGGAATAACTCTCACTACATGTGGTGTAGAGTTTGAGCATACTTTTGCTATATGTGACTTTAGCAAGAATCAAGCCTATGAGATGATTTTGCGAAGACCATTTATGCGGCAATTGCAAGTGGTACAGGATTGGGGAACCAATTCCTTGTACTTGCAATGCTTAGGTGTTACCACCAAAGTCAATCTCAAGGATTACTCTCATTGAGACGTACCGCCTATTCAATGGAATCCCATCCATAGAGCCAAAAATGATACTGAGTCAGTGCATTCCATAGGATTAGGATCCTCATGGATGCATGAAGACACCCACGTATGGATGTGTAAGGTAGCAGTAGAAGAAGAGAAGAGAGAAAAAGCCAAACAGGTAGGTGTGAATGAAACCCATAGATCAGTTCAAGACCCAGCCTATGCACCTGTAGTATTCCCTGACGAAGTGTTTGAACTTCATGGCTAGGCAGAAATTCTAGCAACAATGGATGTAGCCATCAATGAAGAACAATGGACACCCCACTGTGACGAGGATGGCTATGACATTTCAGTCTTTACAATAGAGCCAATCATGTGTGATTCGGTTATTGAAGAATGTGAACCTAGCACTAATGCATTTGAGGATGCAAGTGAATCTGATCTGGAGTCAATCATTATGGACCCACCTTTTGCATAAGATGAAGAATACTTATATGAAGTAGAAGTTCACCCTCAGAGACATGAAGAGCTTACAAATGATGTAAGGTTAACCACACAAGTGACCCCTAAGAATGAAGGAAAGAAAAGAAAGAAGAGAAAAGTCGTACCCGAGGAGGAATCATCTTTGTTTGAGGTCCCTGAAAACTTTAAAAACTATGAGATAGACGATAGGAGAGTCATGATAAGAATTCCTAAACGTGATGCACAAGCAGGAGAGGCCTATGATAACAAGGAAACCACCAAGAAAATTGTTGTAGCTGTAAAAGAAGGAGAAGAAAGATGCACTTACATAGGACATGAACTAACTGAGGAAGAAGAGCACGAACTGATAGCCTTGCTAAGAGAATACAGGGATGTATTTGCTTGGAGCTACAAGGACTTGAAAGGTGTAGATCCTGACATATGCTCACACACAATTCCCATGGCCTCAGATGCCAAACCCTCTAAACAGAAGCCATATACATACAACAATAACTATGCTGCCAAAATCAAGGAAGAGATAGATAGACTGATGGAAGCTGGATTCATCTATGAAATTGAGCACACTGAGTGGGTATCCCCCATTGTAGTGGTGCCCAAGAAGAATGGAAAGTTACGTGTATGCATTAACTTGAAGAAGGTTAATGAAGCCACTATTCGAGATAACTATCCCCTTCCTATCACTGAACATCTCTTGGAACAAGTAGCAGGCAAGGAAGTGTATAGCTTCCTTGATGGATTTTCTGGCTACAATCAGGTAGCCATTGCTCCGGAAGATCAACATAAGATGGCTTTTGCCACAGAGTGGGGCATATTTGCTTTTCGAGTAATGCCATTTGGGCTTACCAATGCTCCCGCTACCTTTCAAAAACTGATGTGTCATGTATTTAAAGAATTCTCGAGGAAGAATTTAGAAGTCAGGCAAGGCAAACCCATATACCTGAACTCAGGCAAATCTTTGACAAATGTAGAGCATATCAAGTCTGCCTAAACCTAGAAAAGTGTGTTTTTATGGTCAGGCAAGGCAAGATTCTAAGGCACATAGTGTCAAAGAACGGCATATCCACTGACAAAGAGAAGGTGAGAGCTATTGCATAATTACCTAGGCCAAAAAAATTCAAGGAGGTACAAGCTTTCATGGGGCATTGTGGTTATTACCGACGTTTTATACACATTTATGCCATCATTGCAAAGCCTCTATATGGACTTTTGACCAATTTTGAGTGGACTGATGAATGTGAGAAATCTTTCAATGAGCTTAAACGGCGATTATATTTAGCACCAATCTTGACGACACCAGATTGGAACAAGCCCTTTCATGTTCACGTGGATGCATCCCATTATGCCATTGGATGTGTACTTGCACAACCTATGGGTGAAGGTAATATGGATCTTCCAATTGCCTATGCCAGTAGATAGTTGAATGCAGTTGAACGCAACTATACTACCACCAAATGAGAAGGATTAGGCATGGTATATGCGATTAAAAAGTTTAGACACTATTTGCTTGCAAATAAGTTTAAATTTTTTACTGATCATCAAGCACTATTTACTTGATAAACAAGCCATGCAATACAGGTAGATTAGTAAGATGGTTCCTTACTAATGGAATATGACTTTGAGGTAG
Organism: Ceratopteris richardii; assembly: GCA_020310875.1. NCBI lineage: Eukaryota > Viridiplantae > Streptophyta > Polypodiopsida > Polypodiales > Pteridaceae > Ceratopteris > Ceratopteris richardii. The sequence continues at coordinate 92,319,808 of CM035437.1, forward strand.
TGGTTAGGAAAGGCAAGACTCACTTGAGAGCATATCATCTCTCAAGGCTCACATCCGGAGAGGCCCCACAAGGAGTATCAGATGATCTTCCTGATGCTTACTTGTTCAAGTTGGAAGTTATACCGCAGTGGGCCAAGAAATTAGTGCTAGTATTGACATATGGGCCTAAACATCCAGTATTGAACACACAAGATAAGGAAGTAGCAAAAGCCCAAAAGTACCATATCATGGTAGGAAGTATGTACAAGCATACAGATTAAGGGATATTAGCTTGTTGTGGGGAAGAGGATGAGTACGCTAAATGGTTGCAATTAGCACATGTGGGTGCATTAGAGCAACACTACTCGAGGCAAAGAACTTTACAGACACTGAGGAGACTCAGAGTGCACTGGCCAACTATGGAAGCCAATGTCCATAGGATGTGCAAGGAATGCCCAACCTGTAGCACTAGACTTCCTGTGGAACATGCCACTCTATATCAAGTGTCTTTAGTGCCAGATTGGAGCGAGCCATTAGTAGCCTTCTTGCGGACGAGAACCTTTCCCCAAGATATGACATTGGCTAGACAAAGGAGCTTAGAGCAAGAAGCTTTAGACTATACTCTCATTGGAGATAATTTATACAAACGAGGAAAAGATGTGTATCTTAGATTGTGTGTCCACGAGAGCGAATATCTGAAGATCTTGGAAACTGCTCACCAAGGTGTAGCAGGAGGACACTTTGGACCAGATCGGGTGATCAAGACAATACTATTTGCAGGTCTTTGGTGGCCAACCCTTCACATGGATGCACATACCTACGTGAAGAGATGTGATGTTTGTCAGCGAACTCAGTATCCTATACGCAAAGATGAGATGCCATTGAAACCTATGATGGGTGGACGTGCATTCTCTAAGTGGGGAATATACTTTGTCGGTCCTATTAATCCCCCAGCTAAGGGTTCCCATGCTGAATACATTATTGTGGCCACAGACTATCTAACCAAATGGGTAGAGGTAAAAGCCACAACGAAAAATGATGCTCAAATGACAAAAAAGTTCTTATTTGAGAATGTATTCACTAGATATGGGCTACCTATAGAGCTAGTAAGTGATAGAGGCACTCACTTCTTGAATGAAGTCATTGAAAATCTTCTCTAAGAGTTCTTGGTAGTACACAAGAAGTCTGCCCCTATCACCCACAAGCTAATGGGAAGCCGAGAGCACCAATAAGATTCTCTGCAATGTGTTGACCAAGTTAGTGAATAATAAACACTCTGATTGGGACAAATAGCTACACCATGCTCTTTGGGCATACCGAGTTGCCTATAAAACGGTACTCCAAGCCACACCCTTTCAGATGGTATTTGGCCAAAATGCAGTGCTACCCTTGGACTTTTTGATACCTACATTGAGAGTAGCATAGGAGCATGAATGGACAGGGCATGAACTCTCTTCAAGGATCTTTGATCTTGAATGGCTAGGTGAAACAAGATTGAGAGCTGCTGCAGGGATTTATGCAGCTAAGAAAAGGCAGAAGGCATATTTCGATGCCCACATGAAGGATAAAGGTTTGAAAGCAGGAGACTTAGTTCTAGTGTACACCCTGAAACAACATGCGAGAAAGCTGGAGAAGTGTGGCTATGGACCTATGATTATAAATAGGATCTCAACTAGTGGAGCAGTTCAATTAGCTATGCTAGAAGGTGATGTTCTCCCTAGTTACATTAGCAGATGTAGAGTCAGACTTTAGCAAGAACCCCTCATGGAGGAAATGCTTAACCGACTCAATACGGCCAAGAAATGCAAAGAAGAAGAAAAGAGAATTTGAGAAGAAGCACAGGTAGAAGCTTTGGAATGCATTAGAAGAATGAAATTGAGAAGACAGGGTAGAGATCAGCATAGAACAGATGCCTATGCAGCTCTAGGATGTCATATGGCTATGTGTGAAGTCTCAAGTGTAAGTTCCCATAGAATGATTGACCGACATCCTTTTGTAACCTTAGAGGTAGGACAAGGAAATAGTGCAAGGACTGTACGGGCCTTGATTGACTCAAGTGCATCCACTAGTGCGGTTAGACTTTCTTACTGTCAAGAGTTGAAATTAAGTGTCAATCCTGTTGAAGCATACCTCATAGGATTGGGAGGTGTGGAAACCCCTTGCATGGGCGAGGTGGAACTTCCCCTCTACATTCAAGATGTTCTTATGACAGTTAAGGTGCTAGTGTGTCAAGATGAGGATCTCACTGAACCTCTTGTCTTGGGTCAAGACTGGATCTATGATCACGCAGTCAACCTAAACCTAAGAAGTGGACTTCTTCACGTCTAGGTAAATCAGAATCGCATTATAATCGAGTTAGACAATGAAGCACTCAAGGAACTAGGAAAGGCACCAACTCTTGGTCCTTCCAAGAGTACACATGAAGATGACGATGCTATTTTTGTCCAAAACTACATGATGCAGAGGGATGATTTTCTCAACAAAGAAGTCAAGGTTACGATGGAGCTCCCTTCTTTTCCAAAAGTGTTAGAGACACGGCAACCAAAGGAGCACCAAACGCAAAAGAAGCAGACGACCTATGCCTGAAGTAGATGACCTGAGCCACTGAGACAAGTATGGGTACGAAAAGGCGAGCATCCTGTTGCGGTCAAGTCACAACCACTGACTCAATGTCATACTAGTGATTGACGACAGGATACTAATAAGAAGTCTTTCAAAAGTTCTTCTACGAAAGTAAAGTATATCTGGGTACCCAAGAAGTCAATGAAACCTGACCCACAATCAAGACAAATTGGGGTGCCTAAGGCTTGCTTGCAGGCTCAAATAGCCACACATAAACCACAACATGTACGGCATGATTCACTCACTCAAACAGCTGATATCCACTTTTACTCAACATGCACAAACACATACTCGTCCATGAGCACGAACAGAATCACTTGTAGATGGGTCCCTAAAAAGCCTCATTTTCAACTAGACGCTCATGTAAGGTCTCCCATAACTCACTGATGGTCATGTTGTAAAACCACACATTACATTTGGCAATAAAAAGCTTGTAATAAACTCTGAGGCCCCCACATTGTAAATTCATCTCCATCTAATAACTGCATCATCCTCACACCACACGATTCCAATTAGCACATAGAACTATTCATCCACTAACTACACATACAATCATCGAGCACCAACTGACTAACTAACTTATCATGATACCTCATGTTAATGTTGTAACGGGGACAAACAGTCATCTCTTGTCCACTACAAGGTTAACATGTGCTTCTATATTCTCACATAATTGGCAAGCAAGCAGTAACATGGTAGAAGCAACAGGAACCAGCTCCTAGACGGGATCTAGCGCCCAAATAGTGGACGTTGAAACTCTCCTCCTCGAACCACAACTAACCAAGAGGCCTCAGGAACTAAGGGCAGTGCATGTCCTTCCAATTCAGGACCCTCAGCAAGGGCACACATCACAAGTCGGCAAGTATGCACACTGGTTCAGTGACATCGCAGGTCCACTAGGAGATGGCACATACTTCTGGGAAGCTGAACTAGAATTTAATGGCAAGTGGGGAAGATACCATTTCTTTACCCATGAATTCGAGAAGTATCAGGATGCAGAAGTTATGAGATCTATATGGAGCAAAGCAGGCTTGGACAGCTACTTTAGGGCACTCTTACCTGAGCCTGATTTTCTGTGCTGCTCCTACCTGATCAGCACCATCACCCCTAGCAGAGCCAAAGGAGGAGATAACACCTTTGTGCTCCCCTCATTAACACCAGGCCATGAATTGAAAAGATTTAAACTTACCCTCAACTTAGTAAGGGAGGCCCTGGACATGAAAGGTATGCACATTCCCACAGAGAAAGAAACATTGATTCCTGGAAGAATGAAGCACAAAGATCTCAACAAACTAAAGGACATGGTAGCTATGACACCAACCATTTCCCTCCACTTATGCACAATCATGCAACACTTCACCTTCCCAGCTCAAGAACGCTTCACTATGCCACCAAAAAGAATCTGCTTCAGCTTGTACTTGGCAAAGATAAAAAATCTCACCATCAATCTACCCCACTAGATGAGCTTTACTCAGCATATCAGCGCTGGAACAAGAAACATAAGAATGTGCTTCATGGATGATGTGTGCTTACAAGGATCATTTATAGGTGCTTAGCTTATGATGTGCCCATTCAAAGAGCATTGCTATGGTCCCGAGCTCAAGAGTTCCAGAGACGACCATCAACAACAGGGCCACCATCTAAGAAAATGAGAGGAGCAGTCCAAATACCTTGTGCCCAAGCAAGGAGTCTCACACCAGAGGTGACTCCACCTCAAACAAGACGTGTTCGTCGATTTACGATTCACTTACCCAGACAGAGTGCAGAAGGACCCAATCTTGTTTTCCCTCCGATTCCCTCTGACTTGGAGTTCCCATAGGCTACACTCTGGATGATCTAACTGATGAAGAAATTGCCAAGATGATTAATGAGGTTAATCATGAGACGGAAGCAGAACAGACCCGAGGACCACAACCAACCACAAGGACTTCAGCTCCTACCCAACCTGAAGTAGTGGAAGTAGACGAAGATGAAGAAGAGACCGATGAAGAGGAGGCAGACGAGGAACACTACCGGGAGCAAGAAGAAACTTCAGAACTAGCGGGTGCCCCGACCTATACTACACAGATCAAAAGATTGTATGAGACTATGAAAAGAGTCCAGGAGCATCACAAGTTGTCACTGGAAACAGGGAAGTTGCTAATAAGTCAAATGAAAGGAGAAGAAGGGGTGGACGAACAGTTTATTGAATCATTGAACCTGCACACGGATGTGCTTGGCCTGGATGAAGCTATTCATTCAGCTCTTGCCTACATTCATCGCTTTGAGCAACGAGTGCCTACCCGCCCCTTTCGCTCCGAAAAGCAAATTCACATAGATGTATCACACCAGGAGATATCACACAGATGGAAGAACATCATGAGGCATCACCATCACCACACTCCTCACCTCTCACTGCACAATTCATTTCTCCCCATGACACAACCACCCCAACTTCCACAATCACCACATATGTTATGGGAATTCCTCTCTCTTCAGGCACCCAACTTGGAGGAGTTACCATGCCCACATTCACTACACTATTCACGGACATCGCATCCAGCCCGCCCACAGTTCCCATTTACATGATCACACACTCTTTTGAAACCATGGAAACTTCACCAACAATAGCACCACTCCCTCCCCCCACACTCCCACAATCTCCCATACCCCCTCCCCCCACATCACCTCTTGATTCCACTTCATTCACGATCCCTTTCCCCTTCCCCATTCCCCCTGCATCTTCCACTTTCCCAGCATCATTACATGTAAATAATATGTTTTCTACATTATATCAATGTGTATATCAGCTCCACGGCGAATACCAGGTCCTAGAAGATTTCCATCGCCAAATAACTATGAACCACTAACAATTATAGAATCGGCTTGCGGGCCTAGAAGAAGAGAACACCAACCTAAATCAACGTTATACTACGCTCGAACATGCCCATCAGGCCCTATTGGAAGTCTCCCCACAATCAGAATCGTCCGAAGTTAAAAAGTTAACATCATTACTTGAAATTTATGAGTCTGAGAACGTCAAAGTCCGCCGTAATCTGACGTTATTAAGGAAGCACATGGCCATGGCTCTAGAAGAAAATAAACGACTTCAAAAGTAGAAAAAAAAAACCTAGAGGCAGCAATGGAAGGCTCCCCTCATGAGATTGACCCAGAAAAGTTTAAGGCAGTCCCTTCAGAGACTATGAAAACAATCCTGGAAAGCTATGTTGATCTACTAGAAGCACATGACAAATTGGGCAAAGAACAGGATACCCTTCTCCAACAGCTAACGACGCAAGAAGAACAACCCAAGATCACATATTCTACCACAAGTACAGATGAGGTAAATGCACTGAGAGAACAGGTCGCTGAGTTGCAAAGCAAGTTACTTCAGTATGATCGACAACCCTCCCCAGTCATAGAGCCAGAACCATAAGACTTGGTATCCATAGATGAGTCATACCAGGAGCCATATGTTCCTATGCCAATGCCGGGTGGACAACAAACCTCTGAAGGATTGGATACACTTGAGGTAGAAGCCCCAGAATGGTTACAGACACTCAAAAAAATGGCCAACACCCATGATGATCTAGTGGTGGCACAGATTCAGTCAATGTCTAAGATTGAGGATACTATCATAAAATCAGAATACTTCCAACGCATGTCTCATCATCGATGGATAGGCACAAATGACGATCAATATGTGCCCTATTGTGTGCTCTTAGCCAATTACAATGTAGAAATTCAATGATGATGTGGCAAGGCTCCAACCTTCGCCACTCAATTCGGCCCCGATGATATGCCTAAAAGCGCTACACAAGGATCCGTCTTCCAACCTTCCTCGAAACTTATCCAGAAATGGTTCGCACATGGAATAATATGCCACTATTCATCAAGTACAATACATGTTATGCCCCCATCCTCAGAAGACGCACGTGGCCAGACTTTGCCATCACTATAAAGAATGTTAAAGGCTGTGCAAAATGGCTAAATTATGTGTACCTGGCACCACCAGGAGGACCGACTACCGTGGCATACATGATCTCTACCATCCGTCACTGGGGAGTCAGGCTGCGAAATATACCTGACATGATGGCATAGATGTGTATTAAAATATTTGAATTAATGCTGGTCACCTTCTGAACCTTCAAAAACATCAAAGATCCCCATTTCTTAGGAGTCAGCTTCACCGCAGGTAACCTAGACTTGGTGTACAACATGAACACAACCCCCTCCATCAATGTAATATATGCCTGACACGCAAGAATAAAGTACCTCCCAGCATGCTAGAAACAAACTTTTGAGGAGATGTTCGTCACAGGGTTCTGGGAATCTCACTCTAAAATATTTGTACCCAGATCCTCACATCTTCTCCAACTTTTCGCTATGGAGAGGATCTTACACTCTGAGCAATTGCGGTTGCCACATCCGAACGTTCCAGGGCCTGTAGATTGAACTGCTTTACTAACAGACTTAGCACGGGGGCTTCGGCTAGAAGAACATCACCTAGCTACCGATGTCGTTGAATACTATGTCAAACTGTTAGCTCAAAAAATGGTTGGTTTTTATGCACTAATGCGGTTCTATTTGGTAGGAGAATACGTTTGATTTCAGGTACTTGAAGCATGAATTTGATCATTGATGGGAAGCATGTGGAGGTATTGATTGCAGGGATGTGGAGAAAAGGGATTGAGCATGGACAAGCCTCCTAAGAACATAGGAGATACTGACGTGCAGAAGAAATTAGAAGCGGCTTTGTTTCAGGGGGGAATTTCTCTGAGAAGTCACCAAAGGCAGCTATCTTGGATGGACCGAGGAGTTCTTGGAAATGCAGCAAAAGGTTTGGCATGCTTACAGATGCAAAGGAGGTGTTTGAGAAGTTGCTAGAGAAGGATATAGTCTCCTAGAATACAATAGCAACTGGATACGCAGAGAACGGACTTGGTGCAGAAGTGCTAGCTCTTCTACAAAGAATGAGGATGGAAGGGGTTGACATAGCCAAGAATGTTATTCTTGCTGGTGTGAAGTCAGTAACGTTGTATGACCCTGGACTAGTGGAAGCATTGGATCTTGGAGCGAATTTCTATCTAACAGAATCTGATATTGGGAAGCCTAGGGCAACTGCCTGTGCTCAAAAGCTTCAGGAATTGAATACAGCTGTAGTGGTGTCAGTTCATTCCTCAAACATTACACACGGTTTTCTTTCAGCCTTTCAGGCTGTAGTTTTCACAAATTCAACCTTTGAAGAGGCTGCTGCATACAATGAATTTTGCCGAAGTCAAACACCACCAATAACTTTTATCAAAGCAGATGTGCACGGGTTTTTTGGCAGTGTTTTTTTGTGATTTTGGTCCAGAGTTTATCGTATTCGATGTAGACGGGGAAGAGCCACAGACAGGGATAATAGCGTCAATAACTAATGATGAGCCTGCGCTTGTATGTTGTGTTGATGATGATAGGCTGGAATTTCAAGATGGTGACATGGTTGTGTTCACAGAAATTCATGGGATGAGTGAACTGAATGATGGAAAGCTAAGAAGAGTGAAAACTTGTAGGCCCTATTCTTTTCTTTTGGAAGAAGATACTACCTCCTTTGGTATCTATGAGAAAGGGGGCATAGTCACCCAAGTTAAGCAGCCGAAAGTGTTGAATTTCAAATCATTGCGTGAAGCATTAAAAAATCCAGGAGATTTCCTTCTGAGTGATTTTTCCAAGTTTGATCGGCCTCCCCTCCTACACTTAGCATTCCAAGCTCGATGATAGTTGTATGCAGTTAATGTTTCAAAGATGTCCTTACCTACATACTCTAAGAATCGCACACACCTGCACATTGCAACGGAAGGAATGCTCGGACCCTTTTTTGGCAGCAACATAGAGAGCGCCTCTTTACGCCATACTTCTGGTTGCTGCAGTTCTCTTACAAATCGTTTTTTTGCAGCTCTGACAAGGGAAACAGAAAAGGGGGCAGTTTCTTTTTTTGTTTGGATCTGTACAGGCACACATGGGGGGTGTGTGTACGAGGGAGTCTCTCCCTCTCGTTTTTTGGGGGCCACACGAATAGAAAAGGGGCTCGCTCGTTTTGAGGGACGAACAGAAAAAGGGGGGGGGAAGTTCTTAAGGGCTGACATCTCTCAGAGGAGGGGGTCCCCATTTTTTCGTTTTTTATCTTTTTGGTCTTGCTTCCGTGGTGCTCACAGATATCAGAAGACAGGAAGAGCAGACTAAGGGTGCACGAAAAAGGGCGACAATGACGGCTGCATATCCGGAACTGGCAAGCAAAGAGGGAGAGAGACCTTGCACAATGATCCACATCATTATCAATATCATCACACAGAACAGAGCTCCCTCTTGCGGAATTGTGCTATGCTCATCTTTCATGAGTGAGACATGAGAAAAACTAAACCTGACGGGAATGTTAGGTGAGTGGTTTGTCCAGCCGAAGTGACCTAGGAGGACATTCTGCAGGATGATGGCAAGAGCAAAATAGGAGCTCTCGGACTGCACAAGGAGGACGAACCCAAGGGGGGCATGCGTGTTTCTCGAGCAGCTGCTTCGGTGTTCTCGTATGCTATTACGGGTATGGAATTGAATTTTCTTAATCAAACCGGGGTGAGGTGCAATAGCTTCTTGTGTCCAAAGTGAGTTGATATTGAATGCTATTTGATTGTACGTTTTGTGATCCAACATTGTAAATTTGCATACCTAGCGACTGCTTTAGGGGTTGTTCTAGATGCATGATTTGTTTGGGTTTGGAATTGGGCCCCAACACTTGTGTACTGGTTGCTGCTCTTGATGACAAAACTTATGTCCGATGACCACTTTCATCTTGCCTTTATTATCAGTCTGTCGTTCAAGGGATCAACCTCTTTGAAGATGATGCATCGTCATAAGCATGCTGCATGCTACACGCAGGCACCTCAGAATCTGCAGGGCATTGTTCTGTGGATGGTTGCCAGGTTTAGGACCTAGGTTACTTGTTTATACATACACTGATATGAATGCTAGCTTATGGAGCTCGTCAATTGAACAAGAACAACCGGTTTGTCTTTTGCTCAGTTATTCACAGCTCAGCGTGTTAATATCCTGTCTTTTTGTGCCAAAATTGATAAGGACATCGGATGGTCTGCTGAATGTTTTAAAGAATTACAGATGTATAATTTGATTCCGTAATTTAAGGGAAAGAAGATATATTGTATGTGATGGACTGGATGGTTAATGTGCAGGGCCTTTCACTGATGTAAGACTGTCATATTTCTATTGAACGTATCATTCCTCTTTCGCCATATAATGAATGTTGAGTTTGCCATGGAGCCTTCAGGTTCTTATAGGCAGTTGGGTTCATCTATCTGATTCAACTTGGTCTTTTAATTTCAAAGATTGCAATATAGTATGCATGGCTGGCGTTGGCAGTAATACCCCCTAGCATATGGTTTCCGACCTAGTTGAAAATTACGTAGGAAAGTGCACCGAAGGGACTCATTCGTTAGCTGGAAGCTCCGAGTCATTGTGCACAATAATGGTACGTGCTCCTAATGCTTAGCAAATGCGTATATATCCCATACTTGGAAGGGGTTTCGATGGGCAGAGAAGAAGAATTATGATAGGAACATTTCTGGTCGATGGGTTCTGTATGAGGACGACTTGTTAGGAATGATGTTAAGTTTGTTGAAATTGCTTAGAACACTACCTCCAGTTATCCTCATGTATGTATATATGAAACCACACGCCTAAATCAGCAAGTGAGTTTTAAATGTCATGTTGCTTTGGGAGAGGGAACGGTATCAACGTTATACGTGTTGCTCCAAGCAAAGCAATCGAGCTTTTTGCTTATGATACTATCAAAAGAGCAGTTGATAGACAAATACTGGGTCTGCACCATTTTCTTGTACCCACTTCTTCTATTGCTGGAGCGGCGGCTGGAGTATGCTCAACCATATGCACATACCCACTTGAGCTGCTGAAGACACGCTTGACAATTCAACGAGGTGTATATGAAATTCTTATCGATGGCATGATCAATATTTGTCAACAGGAAGGACCAAAGGAACTATACGGGGGGCTTACGCCTAGTTTGATTGGTGTGGTGCCGTATGCAGCCACAAACTATTTTGCGTATGACTTCTTGAAAAGGCTTTACAAGAAACTAACGAAACATGAGCAGGTAGGAAATCTTCCAACTCTTCTTATTGGCTCTGTGGTAGGAGCATTCGCTAGTGCTTCCACTTTCCCCCTAGAAGTAGCAAGAAAGCAGATGCAAGTTGGTGCCCTGGCAGGAAGGCCAGCATACAATAGTCTTTTTCATGCATTGTCCAGCATACTCGAGCAATAAGGTCCAGCAGGTCTCTACAGAGGACTGGGTGCAAGTTGCATAAAGCTGGTGCCTGCTGCTGGTATATCCTTCATGTGCTATGAAGCGTGCAAAAGGTTATTGATTGAAGATGACTCATCAGAAGTTTGAGATGTTGTGGTGTAAATGAAAGTCTCTGTCAGGTGGAAATGGTCTTAGTTGAAAGCAGCAGGGTTATGGGTTGTTATTGCCAAGTTTATATGACTGCCACTGGTTTTGGTATATGTTGAGAATGGGTGGGAGTGGGCTCTAGTGGCCTAATAACATTCAATTCACCTTTTAGTTCTTTTATCAGGGAAATAATATGGGTTTCTGTGCCTAAATCCTATTATTGCTTCTGAAACACAACAACGAGCTACATGGGATGAGTACCTTCGCTCAAATATGCTTCGTTTTTTGGTTAGAATAAGAACAACTTATCAGCTGGATTCATTTTTAAGACTAAATGCGACCAGCCTCATTCAATTTGTACTACTTTTGCATCAAGGAGAGAAAGGAGGTTAGGAACTAGGGTGAGAAGGTAAGAGAAAGTGCACGAGTATGTGTAGGTGAGGAAGGGAAGGAAGTGCGACCGGGAATTTATGAGCTAGTGCATAGCCATAAGAAGAATTCATTGCGAGATAATTGTGGGCTCTAGGTGATCCAACTGGACCGATTCCGAGGGATTTGCGCAAAATAAAGGCTTCCACAATCATCTTTTCCTTGGGTTTAGACCCTAATCATTTGGTGCGTTTGCCGGGAAAAGCTTGGTACGTCTCTATAAGAGAGTGCCATAGGTTCGCCTAGCGCCACAGGTTGGCCGAGCTTGCGAACCCAAGATCTAGTACATGAGCGAGGGGAGCTCATCGTCAGGAGCAACACAAACTCAAAGAGAGGAACGCGCTCAGAGAAGAGCCCTTGAAAGAGAAAGGAGAAGGTGGGAACCGCCAGGTGAGTGGACCTCGATTGGCTCGAAGAAATCAGTCAAAAACGTGTACTCCCGTAGGAGAGTCGCGAGTCAAGTACAGAAGTTTGAAGGAGGGATCTTGAGGCCACGTGCATTAAATTTCTAGGATCGAAGTGATATCGACATCACACCTCTGTTCGAAATGGCTCAGCGGATTTCAGTTCACTTGGGGGACTTCACCAAGTTTTCAGGTACTTGGGACGAAGATCCGGATAGTTTTATCCAGTTGTTTGAGGTTACCTGTGAGGCCAATGATGTAGTTGACCAGGATCAAAGGTTGAGAATTTTTCCGGCTATTCTCCGTGATGAGGCAGCCAATTGGTATGGGAATTTGACACCACAAGAGCGTGGAACTTATCAGATGCTCAAGGAAGCCTTCTTGGCAAAGTTTCGGCGACAAGGCTTCCAAGACAGATTGGCCCAACAAATGGATTATTTGCGACAGGGAGTCAATGAGAGCATCGATAACTACATTCAGAGAATGGAAACGCTGGTAAGAAAGATGGGCGCGAATGCCCCGAACGATGAGACATTGAAATGAAGATTCATTTCGGGATTGAGAGATCCTACGGCACAGCAGCATATCAGCCTGACAAGACCTGCGACTTTAATGGATGCTAAGGAACAAGCGAGGCTTTGGGAGGAAGTACAATTATGCCAACAAAGGAAGATGGAGCTCTTATACGAGCCTATGGGAGGCCCAGGAAACATCCCGATGAAAGATCCTGGCCAAGGAAGTCCCGCATTGACGACCCCAGCTTTTGTAGCTGCCACTAGCACGCCAATGCAGGCAAAGCCTACGCTAACTGAAGAACGAATATTGGAATTGGTCACGCAAGCTATAAAAGCTGCCACAATAACTCAGGAGACATACACAGTAAAACCAGAGGTAACTACGAACCCGAATCAAGTGTTTCGATCAAATACATGGTGTGGAAAGTGCCATGGTTACGGCCATTTGGCTTCAGAATGCCCCACAGTCTCGAGAGTATTCACAGATAGGTCGCCACCTAGGATGCGTTGTACTTTTTGTGGAAGAACAAATCACACAGAGGACCGATGTTACAACAAGAGAGCCTATGAAGAAAGAACCATGAAATCAGGAGATACAAGAGAGAGACCTTACACGAGATTGCCCGCTCAAAGTGTACCACCTACATCTCATTGGGAAAACAGACCGGCTTATGGATATGGTGCTCAGGGTCAAGGAGGAGACTATCCAAGAGGAGCCGCGCGTGATCAAAGAAGAGATGGTCCAATCCAGTGCTGGAGATGTCATGGCTTTGGCCACACTCAATCTAGATGTCCAAACGAAAAGAAACCAATTGATTATACCACGCTATGTAGGTACTGTAGTGGTGAGGGCCACTTTGATGAAGATTGTCCGAAACGAAGAGCTGCCGCCGGCAAGGAAAAAGGACCAGTAGGGTCCTCGAATTATGTTGATACTCAAATGCATTCCACATCGAGAGTTCAAGAGCACGTTCCTACGATCGGAGTAGTGTTCAAGACACCGAACCCTCAAGAAGGCTCTAGCTCGTCAATGCACTTTGTGGATGCTTACGAGGCCAAGAAACCACACAAAGATCCAACTGTAGCAGTAGTCACAAGGACTCAAGAGTATTCGAAGAAGAATCCAGGAGGCGAAGGTGAAGAAGGGAGTCAAGGGAAGATAGCTGAACGCGAAGAGGTAGAAAACCAAGTTGGGGGATTTGTTGAGCAGCAAGAGTTTGAGGATGGGGAAGAGGTTGAGATTCTTCCACCAGTGACCAAGGAGTTTGTGCCGGGCATAGCACCATTCCCTGAAAGATTGAAAGCTCCTAAGAGTAGAAAGGAAAGACAAAGTTCGGAAGAAGTGGATATTGTAAAGTTGCTCGCTGACACGGAAGTCACGCTGGATATTGGCACATTGCTGAAATGTTCACCTATTTATAGGAAACAATTCTATAACGAATATATTAAGAAGCCGAGGAAAGCTCGAGATAAAAATAGACAAGATAAGGATGTCCAAGGAATCATTCAAAGTATTATGACGCAAATTGATTCGAACGCTCCAGCTGTGACGGTCGAAATTAAAAGATATGCAGTCCCTGGTGCTCAGTTAGATAGTGGAGCCACAGTCAACCTTATGACTGAGTTCATGATGAAAGCTTTGGGCCTTAACCACATGGAAGAGACGCCGATGTCTTTGAGAATGGCGGATCAAACACAAGTGAAGCCTGCGGGTCTTTTGAAAAATGTAAGTACAGTTGTGGGCGGTCTAGAGTTTAAAGTCGATTATCTGATAGTAAGACCAAGGACCTCAGAGGCTACCTTCTCGATCCTACTTGGACGGCCATGGCTGGTGCAAGCTGAATGTGTGCATGACTGGTGCACAGGTTTTATTTCAATAGGGCCAAAGTCTGATAAGATTCAGTTGCAAGTATCCCCACCCTCGAGCAACAAGAAGAAGACAATAATAGTCGATGAGATGGAAAAGAAAGAAAAGGAGAAAGCAAGGCACGAGATTGCACGAGCTAGGTTTTCCTTGAACACAGACACCTACAAGAATCTGCTTCAAGACGGGTTCAACTTGCAGCTCTTTAAGAATCAAGACACGAAGATGGGAGAGTATCAAAATCCATTGCTCTATAACGACGATTCCGATCAGGAGTTGCTAGGATGGTTGACGCACACAAGAGAATTTGAGTGCTACATGTTGAGTATAGACGCAAAGGAAAATAAATTTACTCAATCCTTGGAGAAGGGAACTTCAAGAGAAGAGTTGAAACTAGAGTTAGCTCCGGCGATGGAAGTGCAACAGTTGCGAGAAAGAGTTAGAATGCTAGAAGCAGAGATTCTAAAGAGAAGTCGAGAATCGAAAAAGGAAGCGAAGAGTAAGACTAAAGTATCGGAAGCCATTGCAAAAGCTGAGCTTAAGAAATTGGGTGCGGTTGAAAGAGAACAAAATAATGATTTACTGGCCAACCATGCACGCGTGATCGGAGAGCACATTCCAATCACAGTGTCATCAAGGAATAAGGAATATTCGCGAGAAGCTCAGTTGGAAAAGTGGGAAGTTTTTCCAGAAAAGTTCTTGAGTGTAGGGTCAGAGCTACCAGACGGAGTACGAGATTGTATTAAAACGACACTCAAAAATTTCAGCAAGGCCTTTGCATGGTCATACAGTGACCTGAGAGGAATTGATCCCCGAATCTGCCAACATTATATAGACTTGGAAGAAGGCACACGACCAATATGTCAATGACTTAGGTGGACAAATCCAGTCTACTCGGAATTGATCAAGCTGGAATTGACCAAATTATTGGAAGCAGGATTTATATATCCCATCGCATCCAGCGAGTGGGTATCACCAATTGTAGTTGTTCCGAAGAAAAATAAGAAAATCCGTATTTGCATAGATTATCGAAAGTTGAACGAGCGCACGAAGAAGGATCATTTCCCTTTGCCGTTCACTGATCAAATCTTGGACAGAGTGGCTGGCCATAAATTGTACTCATTTTTGGATGGTTTCAGTGGGTACAACCAGATCCAAATCCATGAAGAGGATCAATCAAAAACTACTTTCACGACAGAATAGGGTACGTACGCATATCGGGTGATGCCATTTGGATTATGCAATGCACCGGCCACATTCCAGAGAGCAATGATAGCTGCATATCAAGACTACTTGCAAGATTGGATGGAGATATTTCTTGATGACTTTGCAATCAGAGGCGACGATGAAAACATGATGGAGAGGATCGAAGCGATTTTAAGAAGAAGCATTGAAAAGGGCATCGCATTGAACCCCGAAAAGTGTACATTTGGAGTACGAAGAGGATTGCTTTTGGGACATGTTATTTCCGAGAAAGGGATTGCTGTTGACGAGGATAAAGTGGAAAAGATTGGACAACTTCCACCACCGCAAAATTTGCGACAACTCAGAGGATTTCTGGGCCATGCGAATTATTATCGACGTTTTATATTAAATTTTGCATCCATAGCGGCACCACTGACGAATCTCTTGAGGAAAGACCAACAATACCAACCGGGACTGAAGAGTGTCAAGTTGCATTCGACTCGATCAAAGAGAGATTGATAAATGCACCGATTTTGGTAGCACCCGACTGGACGAGAGAATTTCATGTGCATACCGACGCTTCTCATACTGCGGTTGGAGCAGTGCTATGCCAAGCCGATGAAAAGAAGTTGGACCACCCGATTTATTATGCAAGTCGCAATTTGAATAGCACTGAGAGGAACTATACGACTACGGAGAAGGAATGTCTCTCGATGATTTTTGCGGTGAACAAATATCGACATTACCTAATGGGAAAGCATTTCACGTTTTATGTGGATCATGAAGCCCTTAAGTACATCATTAATAAACCAGAGTTATCAGGGCGATTGATGAGGTGGATGCTACTTCTCCAAGAATTTCAGTTCACAGTAGTAACCAGACCAGGCAAAGCACATATATTGGCTGACCATTTATCTCGAATTGTTAATGAGGAGCCAATCTCTGGTGTGCCCGACGATGCTCCTGATGGGCATCTATTCCAGGTTGATGCTAAAGTACCTTGGTATGCCGACTTGGTGAATTTCTTGTGCACCACTAAATATCCGCCGGGAGCAAGCAAGAGAGAGAAGCAAAAACTGTTAGCATTGGCGAAGCACCATAGCATCATTGGGGGGCAACTCTATCGATATTTTGTTCATGAGAGCATTTATCGGAGGTGTCTCGAGGAAGAAGAAGCAAGCCTAGTGTTGAGGGCTTTGCATGACGAACCCTGCGGTGGACATTTTGCTGGTGAACTGACGGCAAGAAATATCTTATTGGCCGGGTATTGGTGGCCAACGCTGTTCAAAGACTCTTATGCATACTGTAAGAAATGCGACAAATGCCAAAGAATGGGCAAACCCACATTAGCACATGCTGCTCCTCTTATGCCGGTGTTGGCTCTTAAGCCGTTTGAGAAATGGGGAATTGATTTTGTGGGGCCTATTGATCCTCCCTCACGACGAAGATCCAATAGGTATATCTTGGTCTGTACTGACTATGTTACCAAGTGGGTAGAAGCCAAAGCTCTGAAGACTGACCGAGCTGTTGATGTAGCAAAATTTTTGTATGAACAAATCATCACCCGATTTGGATGCCCGTTGGAGATAGTGAGTGATAGAGGGACACATTTTGTCAACGAACTGATCGAAGAATTAATGGAATTATATAAGATCAAACATAGAAAAAGCACTCCATATTACCCGAGAGCAAATGGACAAGTGGAGGTCACCAACAAAATTCTTGAACAGATTCTGACAAAGACAGTAGCTGTGCATAGGAGAGACTGGGATGAGAGACTTCTGGAAGCTTTGTGGGCATATCGAACATCCTACCGAGTGACGACAAAGAGCACTCCGTTCTCCCTAGTATATGGCGAGGAAGCCATCTTCCCCATTGAAAAAGAAGTTCCGACATTAAGAGTGGCCATTGAGGCCAGGTTGGGCGAGGAAGAGTCATTAAAGGAAAGGTACATACAACTGGTCAAGCTGGAAGAAAAGAGACTCATCGCACAACAAAGTTTGGAAGCTATTCAGAAGAGACGTAAGGAGAGGCATGACAAGAATCTCAAAACCTACGTGATTCAAGAAGGGGATTTGGTGCTAGTTTATGATAGTAAATATTATAAATTCCCAGGGAAGTTACAGACAAGATGGGCAGGACCGTTTAAGGTGGTGGAACTCAATTCCAATGGTTCCATGCAAATTCAAGATTTAGGAGAAGAATATGCTCCCGTGAAGGTTAACGCGTTTCGAGTTAAACCATATTTCAAGTGATATTAGGACGGGAGAAGCCAGACGAGATCCAACGAAATGACGAAGTAGATTCCTTGTACATACATGTATAGTATTATATATATATATATGCGCATATGTAAGCGATGATGTGTGTGTCATAAATATTCTTCCTTGCTAGCTCAAGAATCTTGGACTTCTAATTATTTTTCTTATGTTGCGCAGGGAAATGATAGACTGTTAGGAGCTAAGTAACAAAATGGCAGATCAAATAACGCAACTCTACTTGTACGAGCTAAGGATATATTTCTTGGACCAAACATTTGCCCGCATGGACATAGATGTCGACGACCTTGAGACGAAATACGATGTTGAGGAAGCGCACTGGCTGGTATGCTTTATAAACCAGGATTTGGGTGTTGCATTTTACATTGAGTGTTTTGAGGAATACCTAGCTCGACATGTAGGATGGGCGGGAGATCGATATTACTATTTCGATCCTTCGAGGGAAATGCCTAACGAGGAAAACGATATCACATGGGCTTGGGCAGATGTGCTAACGATAGGAAGTGATGACGGAGCTCCTGAAGTTGAGCCTGACTCGCCCTAGGGAAGTTGTCGGGATACGCGTACAATGTGAGACTACATGAGACATCCCAGAGACTCACATTCTAGGACACCTAAGGATAGGTATACGAGGGACTAAGGCATAGCTGGCTGTAGTTACCAAGTGAAAAGCCAAATCGATGAATACATATGTAGTGTCTGTAATTGAGAGAATGAAGTGAAGAGGTGGTTGATCTGTCAAAGGCTAGAGTGTATATGTTTGCATGTATGTGTGGGAACAGTGGGAAAATTCCCTTTCTTCCTCTCCCTAATTCTCAGGACTTGGGTGAACTAATTAACTATGAAAAGAAAGGAAAAAGTAAAGAAAAAAAAAATATTGTGTTACTGTGATCGTACCAATGCACTATGGTGGGCTAGTAGGTGGGTGGATTTATCCTCGCCGGGTGGTTAGGACCACGAGCCGCAGCTAGTCTCGCCATAGGCTTGGGATGTATATGATTGTGTCTTAGCTACGCGCCATAACGGGTTGGTAGGTAGGTGGAGCCATCGTGGCTGGGTAGTCACGACCATGAGCCGTATCCAGCTTCGTTATGGGCTAGCTGATCTATGTTATGTGTTATCATTGTGTGTTTGTGTGTTGTGCGCTTCATTGCATTGGTAGATGGGTGGAATCAACCTGATCGGGTGGTCAGGTCCACGAATCGCATCCAGTGTCAATGTAGGCCAACGTGTGATTAAAATAAATCTTCATATGAAATTATTCCCCACTCCTAAGGGGGAGAGAAAGAGAGGAGAGGGCCATGATCGCCTGGAAGGGAACATTATTTGCTTGTGTGATTGGTATGTGTTGGCTTGCGACAGATCAGCTCACTTTGAATCAACATTCTTGATAGCACAGATATTCTATCTGTACTTACGGATGGGGCTTTAGCGAGGTAATGCAACGGTCTTGCTTTATAACTTGTGTGCTCTATCTGAGGGTTTTTCTAGTGTGTGGGACACTCCAGGGTTCTGATGTATGTCCTGACTTGTACTCGAGTTTCGATGATTTTTGTAGGACGACGATGGGGATTCTTCGGGAACGTCTAGTCATGGAATGATTGTACATAGCGAATAGTAGATGCAATAATGGAGTATGCATTTTGGGTATTTTTGCATGTCCTGTTGGATTCATTTCAGTTGTTGTTGTTTGTTTCGGTATTTTCTTTTCTGTTTTCCGCAATGACAGTGCATGTGTAATTCATGGAAAGGCGTGCATGTGTTATTTTGGTTGAGACCATTTTTTCATAATGGGATGTATGAGCAAATTGATGCATGGCTAAAATGGAATTGCATATGTGTGCATGTTCTTGGATCATTTGGAAGTGACTGATTTGTATGTATTCATGAGTGATTTTTGAGCACTAATAGCTTCGATGAGTGTAGGTTCAGTGGAAATGGCGGCTCGATGAAAAGGTATGTGAACCAATTGGAAATTGACATGTTCATGGTTGTTTGGATTTTATCGCAGCAATACTGGCTCGTCGAGGACGACTTCGCAATTAAGAAGAGGGAAGTATGTTAGCTCAGAAAATGGTTGGTTTTTATGCACTAATGCGGTTCTATTTGGCAGGAAAATACGCTTGATTTCAGGTACTTGAAGCATGAATTTGATAATTGATGGGAAGCATGTGGAGGTATTGATTGCAGGGATGTGGAGAAAAGGGATTGAGCATGGACAAGCCTCCTAAGAACATAGGAGATACTGACGTGCAGAAGAAATTAGAAGCGGCTTTGTTTCAGGGGGGAATTTCTCTGAGAAGTCACCAAAGGCAGCTATCTTGGATGGACCGAGGAGTTCTTGGAAATGCAGCAAAAGGTTTGGCATGCTTACAGATGCAAAGGAGGTGTTTGAGAAGTTGCTAGAGAAGGATATAGTCTCCTGGAATACAATAGCAACTGGATACGCAGAGAACGGACTTGGTGCAGAAGTGCTAGCTCTTCTACAAAGAATGAGGATGGAAGGGGTTGACATAGCCAAGAATGTTATTCTTGCTGGTGTGAAGTCAGTAACGCTGTATGACCCTGGACTAGTGGAAGCATTGGATCTTGGAGCGAATTTCTATCTAACAGAATCTGATATTGGGAAGCCTAGGGCAACTGCCTGTGCTCAAAAGCTTCAGGAATTGAATACAGCTGTAGTGGTGTCAGTTCATTCCTCAAACATTACACACGGTTTTCTTTCAGCCTTTCAGGCTGTAGTTTTCACAAATTCAACCTTTGAAGAGGCTGCTGCATACAATGAATTTTGCCGAAGTCAAACACCACCAATAGCTTTTATCAAAGCAGATGTGCACAGGTTTTTTGGCAGTGTTTTTTTGTGATTTTGGTCCAGAGTTTATCGTATTCGATGTAGACGGGGAAGAGCCACAGACAGGGATAATAGCGTCAATCACTAATGATGAGCCTGCGCTTGTATGTTGTGTTGATGATGATAGGCTGGAATTTCAAGATGGTGACATGGTTGTGTTCACAGAAATTCATGGGATGACTGAACTGAATGATGGAAAGCCAAGAAGAGTGAAAAATTGTAGGCCCTATTCTTTTCTTTTGGAAGAAGATACTACCTCCTTTGGTATCTATGAGAAAGGGGGCATTGTCACCCAAGTTAAGCAGCCGAAAGTGTTGAATTTCAAATCATTGCATGAAGCATTAAAAAATCCAGGAGATTTCCTTCTGAGTGATTTTTCCAAGTTTGATCGGCCTCCCCTCCTACACTTAGCATTCCAGGCTCGATGATAGTTGTATGCAGTTAATGTTTCAAAGATGTCCTTACCTACATACTCTAAGAATCGCACACACCTGCACATTGCAACGGAAGGAATGCTCGGACCCTTTTTTGGCAGCAACGTAGAGAGCGCCTCTTTACGCCATACTTCTGGTTGCTGCAGTTCTCTTACAAATCGTTTTTTTGCAGCTCTGACAAGGGAAACAGAATAGGGGGCAGTTTCTTTTTTTGTTTGGATCTGTACAGGCACACATGGGGGGTGTGTGTACGAGGGAGTCTCTCCCTCTCGTTTTTTGGGGGCCACACGAACAGAAAAGGGGCTCGCTCGTTTTGAGGGACGAACAGAAAAAGGGGGGGGGAAGTTCTTAAGGGCTGACATCTCTCAGAGGAGGGGGTCCCCATTTTTTTGTTTTTTTTCTTTTTGGTCTTGCTTCCGTGGTGCTCACAGATATCAGAAGACAGGAAGAGCAGACTAAGGGTGCACGAAAAAGGGCGACAAGGGTGGCTGCATATCCGGAACTGGCAAGCAAAGAGGGAGAGAGACCTTGCACAATGATCCACATCATTATCAATATCATCACACAGAACAGAGCTCCCTCTTGCGGAATTGTGCTATGCTCATCTTTCATGAGTGAGACATGAGAAAAACTAAACCTGACGGGAATGTTAGGTGAGTGGTTTGTCCAGCCGAAGTGACCTAGGAGGACATTCTGCAGGATGATGGCAAGAGCAAAATAGGAGCTCTCGGACTGCACAAGGAGGACGAACCCAAGGGGGGCATGCGTGTTTCTCGAGGAGCTGCTTCGGTGTTCTCGTATGCTATTATGGGTATGGAATTGAATTTTCTTAATCAAACCGGGGTGAGGTGCAACAGCTTCTTGTGTCCAAAGTGAGTTGATATTGAATGCTATTTGATTGTACGTTTTGTGATCCAACATTGTAAATTTGCATACCTAGCGACTGCTTTAGGGGTTGTTCTAGATGCATGATTTGTTTGGGTTTGGAATTGGGCCCCAACACTTGTGTACTGGTTGCTGCTCTTGATGACAAAACTTATGTCCGATGACCACTTTCATCTTGCCTTTATTATCAGTCTGTCCTTCAAGGGATCAACCTCTTTGAAGATGATGCATCGTCATAAGCATGCTGCATGCTACACGCAGGCACCTCAGAATCTGCAGGGCATTGTTCTGTGGATGGTTGCCAGGTTTAGGACCTAGGTTACTTGTTTATACATACACTGATATGAATGCTAGCTTATGGAGCTCGTCAATTGAACAAGAACAACCGGTTTGTCTTTTGCTCAGTTATTCACAGCTCAGCGTGTTAATATCCTGTCTTTTTGTGCCAAAATTGATAAGGACATCGGATGGTCTGCTGAATGTTTTAAAGAATTACAGATGTATAATTTGATTCCGTAATTTAAGGGAAAGAAGATATATTGTATGTGATGGTCTGGATGGTTAATGTGCACGGCCTTTCACTGATGTAAGACTGTCATATTTCTATTGAACGTATCATTCCTCTTTCGCCATAAAATGAATGTTGAGTTTGCCATAGAGCCTTCAGGTTCTTATAGGCAGTTGGGTTCATCTATCTGATTCAACTTGGTGTTTAAATTTCAAAGAGTGCAATATAGTATGCATGGCTGGCGTTGGCAGTAATACCCCCTAGCATATGGTTTCCGACCTAGTTGAAAATTACGTAGGAAAGTGCACCGAAGGGACTCATTCGTTAGCTGGAAGCTCCGAGTCATTGTGCACAATAATGGTACGTGCTCCTAATGCTTAGCAAATGCGTATATATCCCATACTTGGAAGGGGTTTCGATGGGCAGAGAAGAAGAATTATGATAGGAACATTTCTGGTCGATGGGTTCTGTATGAGGACGACTTGTTAGGAATGATGTTAAGTTTGTTGAAATTGCTTAGAACACTACCTCCAGTTATCCTCATGTATGTATATATGAAACCACACGCCTAAATCAGCAAGTGAGTTTTAAATGTCATGTTGCTTTGGGAGAGGGAACGGTATCAATGTTATACGTGTTGCTCCAAGCAAAGCAATCGAGCTTTTTGCTTATGATACTATCAAAAGAGCAGTTGATAGACAAATACTAGGTCTGCACCATTTTCTTGTACCCACTTCTTCTTTGCTGGAGCGGCGGCTGGAGTATGCTCAACCATATGCACATACCCACTTGAGCTGCTGAAGACACGCTTGACAATTCAACGAGGTGTATATGAAAATCTTATCGATGGCATGATCAATATTTGTCAACAAGAAGGACCAAAGGAACTATACGGGGGGCTTACGCCTAGTTTGATTGGTGTGGTGCCGTATGCAGCCACAAACTATTTTGCGTATGACTTCTTGAAAAGGCTTTACAAGAAACTAACGAAACATGAGCAGGTAGGAAATCTTCCAACTCTTCTTATTGGCTCTGTGGCAGGAGCATTCGCTAGTGCTTCCACTTTCCCCCTAGAAGTAGCAAGAAAGAAGATGCAAGTTGGTGCCCTGGCAGGAAGGCCAGCATACAATAGTCTTTTTCATGCATTGTCCAGCATACTCGAGCAACAAGGTCCAGCAGGTCTCTACAGAGGGTTGGGTGCAAGTTGCATAAAGGTGGTGCCTGCTGTTGGTATATCCTTCATGTGCTATGAAGCGTGCAAAAGGTTATTGATTGAAGATGACTCATCAGAAGTTTGAGATGTTGTGGTGTAAATGAAAGTTTCTGTCAGGTGGAAATGGTCTTAGTTGAAAGCAGCAGGGTTATGGGTTGTTATTGCCAAGTTTATATGACTGCCACTGGTTTTGGTATATGTTGAGAATGGGTGGGAGTGGGCTCTAGTGGCCTAATAACATTCAATTCACCTTTTAGTTCTTTTATCAGGGAAATAATATGGGTTTCTGTGCCTAAATCCTATTATTGCTTCTGAAACACAACAACGAGCTACATGGGATGAGTACCTTCGCTCAAATATGCTTCGTTTTTTGGTTAGAATAAGAACAACTTATCAGCTGGATTCATTTTTAAGACTAAATGCGACCAGCCTCATTCAATCTGTACTACTTTTGCATCAAGGAGAGAAAGGAGGTTAGGAACTAGGGTGAGAAGGTAAGAGAAAGTGCACGAGTATGTGTAGGTGAGGAAGGGAAGGAAGTGCGACCGGGAATTTATGAGCTAGTGCATAGCCATAAGAAGAATTCATTGCGAGATAATTATGGGATCCAAGTTATCCAAGTGAACCAATTGCGAGGGGTTAAGCAAAATAAAGTCTCATGTAATCATCTTTTCCGTGGGCTAAAGACCTAATCACAAACACTCAACCAAACAAGGGTCTGTCAGAGATGATAGACGGGAGAGAGGGGGGGGTTTGGTAGCAGTCAAGGCAGCCAAGGACCCACAAGACAAGGAAGCCAAAGAAGGGAGTCAGAGTAAGGAACAAGCAAGCAAAGCAGCCAACGCAGATGTGGCAAATAGGCCCTTTAATTTTTCCATAAATCAATATTTCCCAAATAGTGATCTTAGTCACTCCACACCTTTGTAAATAACATTTTTTATTATTCCTACTCCATTTTATGCAAGCTGAGGAGTCCTCGAGCTTGAGGATTACTAGTAGTAATTGTGCACCAATTTTCATAATTTTCAGAGCTTGTTTGAGCCTCCAAAATAGCCTTAGAACCTATTTTTAACTAGGCCGGACATTAGGTTTGGACAGGACCAAAGCTAGTCAAAAACTATAAAACGAGCTAGAGAGATCATTTTTGAGGTTAGCTTGTTGTAGATTTGAACTTGTATGAGAACTCTTTTGCAATAGAAGTTACTCCATTGTCTCTCTCTTTGTTCTTGCCTTGTGTGTGTGTGTGTGTGTATGTGTGTGCATGTTTGTGTGCTTGTCACTCACACACTTGTGCCATCACTTGTTGGAGGTTTTCATACCATCCTCATGTCTTCCAGGATTGACATTAAAGGAGGTGCTACTCATCACTGACCTACAGGGATACATCATAAGAGCGCACCAAATGGATCCATGTAATACAAATATCCTACAATGATTCAAAATCATCGACTATACATCGCCAGTTTACGGCGAGCATAAGTGGAAGTTTTAGTCGGGGAGCTTCCACTAGTGAGAAAAATCATAAGAGTATCATAATACGAAGGTGCCACAAGGAGCTCCTGTCAATCATCCTGTACCAAATCAGTTGCATAGATAGCAGGGGTAGTATCATCAATTCCATCGGGAAGTTCACCGGATTCAAGTCGAGATAAGAAATCAGCAAGAGCATGCGCTGACCCTGGATAATGTACAACCTCATAATCAAATTCTTGCAGCAACAACACCCACCTAGCTAATCTTCCCCCTAAATGTTGCTGGAAGACAAGATAAACCAAAGCTGCATGATCCACATGAAAGGAAAATGGTCATCCTAGTAAATAGTTCCGGAATTTCTTCATCGAATAAACCAAACCCAGACATTCACGCTCAGTGACATAATAATTCTGTTCAGTAGCAGCTAATAGTCGACTAGCATAATAAATAGGGCGAAACCACTTATCGTGCTATTGCATGAGCACACTATCGATTGTGATGTTCGATGCATCCACAAAAACATGGAACGGAAGCTACCAGTTGGATGCTTGCAGAATAGGAGCTTGGGTTAAGAGTGTTTTCAATCGATCAAAGGCAATTTGGCACTCCTCGGTCCATGCAAACTATTGAGGATTGCTAGTAATCAATTGATTCAAGGGTATAACTACATGTGCGAGCCACCGAAGATGCCATCCATGCCAGTGTATCTGCCCAAGGAATCGCATAACTTCCTTTGGTGTCGTAGGGGAAGGTGCATTCAACACGGCTTTCACTTTATTAGGGTCCACTTGAATGCCTTGTTGTGAAATGATATGACCAAGCAGTTTGCCACAGGAAACTAAAAAGACCGACTTGTTGGGATTTAAGCACAAACAAAACTCCCTACACTTAGAAAAGCAGCAATGTAGGTGATAGAGGTGAGCCGATGCATCACTAGATAACAAAAAATCATCCAGATACACCTGCATAAATTTGGTTAAGTAGGGAGAAAATATTTCCTACATGCATCACTGAAAGGTACTGGGAGCATTGCGGAGACCGAACCACATCACCGTACATGCATATACGCCCAAATTTGTAATAAACGTAGTCTTTGGTATATCCATTTTGGCCATGCAAACCTGATTATAGCCACTATAACCATCCAAAAAGGAATACATTTCTCGTCGAGCAACATCATCGAGCATTGTATCCAAAAAGGGGAGTGGAAAGGGATCAGGCACTATCGCCGCATTTATTTTTTGGTAATCCACACAGATACACAACTGCTTGTTTTTCTTTGTGACAATGACAATAGGTAAAATCCATTCTGCATGCTCAATGGGGACAATGAAGCCTACTTTCAACAAGCGATCCAATTCAGCTTTCACTTGAGGAACATAATTAGGATTCATGCAATAACTGGGTTGTTTAATTGGACGTGCATCCGATTTCAACATCACACGGTTTTGATAGACACGAGGGTCCAACACTTTCATATCTCGATAGTCCCACGCGAATACATCTTGAAACTCTGTTAGCAACTGTAGTAGATCATTTTGAAAAGTTTTCGATAGCCCAGCCTTAAATTTGACCGATCGCAGAGTAGCCTCATCTCCCAAATTACAAGTGATTAGCTGATCTTCCGGTACATAAAACTATCAGGGCATGGATATATCCTCAGGTGACTGGAATAATTGGTGTAAATTTGTGCATTCAAAACTTGATTCGATATTGGGTCCACTTCTTCGGTAAGCAAAACTATTGTACAGACGGCTAGATTCCAATTATCTGCAACCGCTTGTAAGTCGACTGTACCCAGGGCTAGCAAATCCTAATTAGCATTGAGAAAAGCTTCTTCTTCATCATGTGAAAGTCCATCCTGCATATGCACATCTTCGACCATGTAAGGTTGAGCATGGAGGTCGCAAGGCTTCATCTCGTCCAAGGGTACCACATATTTTTGATGATTGCTTTTGAAAATAAGTTGATGTGCAGACCAATCCTGCAACACTTTTTCTTGTTTCAGCCAGGGCCTCCCGAACAGTAAGTTGTAATCCAGACTTGAGTCAAGTAATTCTAAAACAACAAAAGTCATTTTGAACATCGCTCCCTAAAGAGTAATGGGTATATCACACACCAAACCCACTAGATGGACCCTAGATTGATCTGCCATTCTCACAAAAAACTGAACAGGTTCAATCTGAGTCCATCCTAACCGTTTACAAAGTGCGGTTGTAGCAATATTCACACAGGAGCCTCCGTCAATTAACACGAGTAATTTTGTGGTTTTTATACCATAACCGTAATAAAGGAACAACATGGTCCATCATGCTTTCGTAGACCTCAAAATCCAACAATTTTTTCATCAATCGCTCATAATGATTATCAATTCCTTGACATGAGTTGGTGATCATGAAAGGGGAAGTAAATGGTCATCGTGCAAAGATATTTTTTGGTACAATATATACGCATAATTTAATAAATTTTTGTTAGTGAAAAAGGTAACGTTGAAGACAATTCCATCCAGTATACCTATCGAGTTGAATTAGCATATGGAAAGTGATCTAAGACTTGGGATTGACTAGTAGTTGGATTGCTTGTCCAAATTCATACTTACATAGACAAGCTAGATTTCGGACTTACCAAGGTGGCTAGAAGTTTTGATCTCATGGTCAATAAGTAGTGGCATGCCAACAAGAAGCCCATTATCGACTTTGGAACTCATGTTTACCAATTTTTTGATAAAGGTCGCCACAAAGTAGTGTAAGTATCTTTATTTTCTATATTTTCAACATAAGGAACTTTTTTCTTTGCAAATTTAAACTAGATTGGAGGCTCAACTAGCTTGTAAGATGATATCTAAGTTGTAGAATTTTTTTTCTTTTAGATTTACTTATAGGTCTTGCACCTCATAGAAATGTGGAGAATACGATTGAGCTTATTCTAGGTGTTAATGCACCAACCAAACAAACATACCACATGAGTTTGGATGAGGAGGTAGAAGGACATTGCACAATCGAGGAGTATTTAGAGAAAGGATTGATCGGATCTAGTTAGTCATCTTATGTTGCCCCAATGTTCATATTTTTTAGTAGTGATGTGTTTCAACATAGTTAGAATTGTCGAGACTCTTTTTTCCCTCTTTAGGAGGTTTTTTTCCTTGGCTTATATATATGCCTATGAACTTAATGGGTCACTTATCTTTTGTTCATTCACTTGGTAATATAGGTCACCATATCATCTAGGGCATCGTCGACACCCCTCCAGTCATAGTCTCAAAATTGCATGAAAATTGATGAGCATAATCATGGTGATTAAATACATATGCAGCCAAAATAAAAGAAGAAATTGATAGGCTGATTGAAGCTGGATTCATCTATGAGATTGAGCATACTGAATGGGTGTCCCCCATTGTAGTGGTACCCAAGAAGAACGGGAAGTTGCGAGTGTGTATTAACCTTAAAAAAGTTAATGCCGCTACGATCAGAGATAATTATCCACTTCCAATCACGAAACACCTTTTGGAGCGTGTTGCAGGCAAGGAAGTTTATAGCTTCCTTGATGGGTTTTCAAGTTACAATCAAGTAGCCATTGCCCCAGAAGATCAACACAAAACAGCCTTTGCTACAGAGTGGGGAATCTTTGCATTTTGTGTGATGCCATTTGGGCTCACCAATGCACCTGCAACATTCCAAAGGCTCATGTGTCATGTCTTCAAAGAGTTCTTGCGAAAGAGCTTAGAAGTATATGTGGATGATTTATGTGCTCATTCCCAAGAAAGAAGATTTCACATCCCTGAGCTCAGACAAATCTTCAACAAGTGTAGAGAATATCGAGTGTGTTTGAACCCAGAAAAGTATGTGTTCATGGTGCGTCAAGGTAAAATCTTAGGTCATATTGTTTCTAAGAATGGAATCTCAACAGATGAAGATAAGGTACGAGCCATAGCAGAGCTTCCACGGCCAAGGAATGTTAAAGAGGTACAAGCCTTTATGGGCCATTGTGGATATTATCGTAGGTTTATCCACATGTATGCGATCATAGCTAGACCCCTTTATGCCTTGTTGTCTAATTTTGAGTGGAACGACAAATGCGAGAATTCTTTCAATGAACTGAAGAAACGTTTGTGCACAGCACCAATACTGACCACTCTTGATTGGAATAAACAATTCCATGTCCATGTGGATGCATCCAATCATGCCATAGGATGTGTGCTAGCACAACCCACCGGTGAAGGAAATTTAGATTTACCCATAGCATATGCTAGCAAACAGCTAACCGCACAGAACGAAACTATACCACAACTGAGCGAGAGGGCTTAGGCATGGTATATGCTGTGAAGAAGTTTAGACACTATTTATTGGCCAACAAGTTCAAGTTTTTCACTGATCATCAAGCTTTGTTATATTTGGTCAATAAACCTTGCAATATTGGCGCTTAGTAAGATGGTTCCTCTTACTAATGGAATATGACTTTGAAGTTGTTGTCAGGAAAGGTAGAACTCACCTTCGGGCAGATCACCTTTCTCGCATCACTTCAGGAGAGTCACCGCAAGGAGTGTCTGACGAATTACCCGATACTTATCTGTTCAATTTAGAAGTTGTTCCTGGATGGGCAAATAAGTTGGTACATGTCCTAACCTTCGGCCCTGCAAACAAGAATGTGAAAACATCACAAGAAGAAATTGTAAAATCACAAAAATATCACATATTGGCAAGAAGCATGTACAAACAAGATACTGAGGGTGTATTAGCTTGTTGTGTCGAGGATGATGAACATAGTAGTTGGTTGCAGCAAGCTCATGAACGATTGCTAGGAAATCACTATTCTAAACAACGAACATTGCAGAATCTGAAGCGTTTAGGAGTGTATTGGCCTAGCATGGACAAAGAAATAGGGAATAAGAATTGTCCAATGTGCAGAGAGAGACCCCCATTGGAGCATGCGACCCTTTATAAGGTGTCATTAATTCCAGATTGGAGTGCTCCATTGGTAGAGTTTATGAGGTCGGGAAGATTACCCAAAGAGGCTAGTCTAGCAAGAAGACGAAGCATGGAGCAAGAAGCTCAAGGCTATGCCTTAGTAGGAGACAACTTATACCGAAGAGGCAAAGATGGTTACTTAAGACTGTGTGTTCATGAATCAGACTATTTGAAAGTCTTAGAAACTGCACACAACGGTGTTGCAGGTGGACACTTTGGTCCTGATCGAGTAATCAAGACCATTCTATTCTCAGGACTTTGGTGGCCTACTCTTCATATGGATGCACATACCTATGTGAAGAAATGTGACACATGCCAACGTGTGCAATACCCTATCAGAAAAGACGAGATGCCTTTGAGGCCCATGATGGGAGGATGTGCATTCTCAAAGTGGGGTATAGACTTTGTAGGTCCTATTAACCCCCCAGCTAGAAACTCCCATGCAGAGTACATCATTGTAGCCACAGATTACCTTACAAAATGGGTAGAAGTCAAAGCCACAACAAAGAATGATGCTTAGACGATGGCTAAGTTCTTATTCGAGAATGTGTTCACTAGATATGGACTACCAATAGAGTTAGTAAGCGATAGAGGCACCCACTTCTTAAATGAAGTCATTGAAAATCTTCTCCAAGAATTCTTGGTGATACATAAGAAGTCTGCCCCCTATCATCCCCAAGCTAACAGACAGGCCGAGAGCACAAATAAGATCCTATGTAATGTCTTGACTAAATTGGTAAATAATAAACGCTCTGATTGGGACAAACAGCTTCATCATGCTGTTTGGGCTTACCGAGTTGCCTACAAAACAGTACTCAATGCCACCCCATTTCATATGGTCTTTGGACAGAATGTTGTGCTACCATTGGATTTCCTAATCCCAACTTTGAAGGTAGCACAAGAGCATGAGTGGAATGGACATGAGTTGTCCTCTAGGATTTTTATCTAGAACGCTTAGGTGAGATGAGGCTACGAGCGGCGGCAGGCATCTATGCTGCAAAGAAAAGACAAAAGGCATACTTTGATGCACACATCAAAGATAAAGGATTGAAAGAGGGAGATCTAGTGTTGGTTTACACACTAAAACAACATGCCCGTAAGTTGGAAAAACGAAGATATGGACCCATGATCATTAACAGAATTTCCACTATCGGTGCAGTTCAATTGGCTACTTTAGAAGGTGATATCTTGCCCAACTATATTAGTGGATGTAGAGTCAAGTTATACCAAGAACCTCTTACAGAGGATATGCTTACGAGACTCAACAATGCTAAGAAGCAAAAAGAAGAGGAGTTAAGGGTGAGAGAAGAAGCACAAGCAGAGGCCAGAGAGCGCATAAGGCGAAATAAATTAAGGCGACTAGGCCTAGATGTCAACTCAAAAGCCCCAAAATATCACATGGATATGTGCCAAAAGGCAGGCATAGCGACTTCTCAAGTCATAGACCGAAGACCCTTTGTGACCATAGAGATAGGAGAAGGAAAGGATGCATGGACTGTGAAAGCATTGATTGACTCAAGTGCAGCAAGTAGTGCAGTTAGACTATCCTACTGCCAAAACTTGCAGTTGAACATCAATCCCATAGAAGCTTATCTCATAGGATTGGGAGGTGTGGAAACCCCTTGTTTGGGCGAGGTGGAACTTCCCATCTACCTGCAAGATGTTCCAATGAAAGTCAAAGTGCTAGTGTGTCAAGATGAGAACCTTACAGAACCACTTGTCTTAGGACAAGATTGGATTTATGACAATGCAGTCAACTTAAACCTAAGAAGTCAACTTCTTCAAGTTTGGGTCCAGGGACAATGCTTTACATTAGAACTAGAAACTGGTACCAAAGGAAAATTAGTTCTTTTCTATAATGCTAAGTCTAATCGTTCAGCAGGCAAGTTCAAGCTTTGGTGGTTTGGTCCCTATCGTATTGCATCTCAGATTGGACCCGCTATTTTCCGGTTATCCACTTTAACTGGTACTCTTCTTCATAAACCCATCAATGGGTCGAAACTTCTTCCATATTATGACACGACTCCTTCATCTTAATTACTTGATGGTATGTTTTATTATTCATCTGATTTATGTTGGTTTTGTCTCCTGACTTCTATTTCCATTATGCGCATTCTGGTTGACCGTCTAACCATAAAATTCCCGTTTTATTACATAACCATGATTAGCCACCGCACTACATGTTTGGGATTTTGTTAATGCGTGAATGTCGTCATTATGCATGCATGTTCCCAACCACTGGTGATGATTGCATTTTCTACCCGCACTTCCATTTGGTGCTTTTACTTAACCAAGTTCTTCGTCCTCTTTTCAGTTAGCGTGTAGTTGCGCTCTCTGTCTTCCTTACTGTATTTTGCATTTGCTTTCTGTTGCTCACGATGGAAGCTCTAGCAAACATTACCACATTCTATGTTGGCCTAGCTCCCGACTTGAGCGAGCTTTTGCAAGCACGCAAGCTATTGGCACTCATCAAATTGCCATGGCATTTGGTCAAATGTCACACATTCTTTGCTCAAGTAATCAGTGCTATTGTTGATATCCCCCAGACAGAGACCTGTTGGCTGATCACCTGCCTCAACCCGCGTGTAGTAGTGACTCTAAACACCGTGGCTGAGGGATTCCATCTCCCTCGAGATGCTAGTGTAGATGTTCCCCTGTTGCCAATGATGACCATGAAACAACCTGTGCCAACCTGAATTGGAGTGCTCTGCCCTACAATTTTTGGTGGCTGCACTCAATCTCCAGAAATGCACCTACAACATCTCTCGCCCGTTTTACTCTATGATCAACATTGCTGCCCGTGAAGCAGTTAACTGGTCGTTATTCTTCTTCTGGCGCATTCATCGGGAATGTCAAGCAATCTCCCGATAGCTCACGAAAGGTGATATCCCTCATACTCGACTTCCCCATCTTCTTTCCTTTCTTCTTCTGGCAGTTCACCCTGTACAACCTCCTTTGATGAATACCCTCCTGTTCCACGAAGAATCAGTGTAGGTTATGGAGGTTGAAGACAACGATGATCTCCTGCAATTCTTTCGCGGAACGTGTAGGAAACTCAGCCCCTCACAGAGTCAAGCACAACCATCATCAACCGTCAATTTGCAGGACACCGCCTCTTCTACACCCATCCTTTTCGCCCCACCTTCTCATAAGGTTCAAGATAATACAGACACGGTTATGGAAGATGTTCAACCTGTTGATACGGTTGTTCAGCAGCAGACCCACTCTACTGAGAAAGCACCTGACGCAGTCGTGGAGTCTGTGAACATGATAGAGCAAACACAAAACGAGGCGTTGTTGGTTCAGCTGGATGTTCAACCTACTACGGTAACCCCCCTTGTACATCCTTCTTCACTAAAAGCTACGCCACCTCCCATTTCCCCTTCTAAAGTGCCATTACCTCCTAGTCCTCCTCCTTCGCCTCATCATTCGATAGCCATTCGCCATTCCCAACCTATCCCTTCCTCTCTCGATTATTCTCCTCCTTCCTCTTTAGCAATCATCTCCGTTAATCCTTCTAGACCCATTTCTACCTCTATCGTACCTAACTCCTTTGCTCAGTTAGCCCAAATCGGTGACTTTCTTATACACCTCTCCAAGCAACTCCCTCATCAAATACATGATGCCCGCCAGTCCTTGCATACTGAATACCAATCCAAAGTTGATTTGCTGGAGGCAAACATCGTACCTCTCCAGGAAGAGATATTAATTGCCAAAGCAGATGTAAGTTTATTACAGGAGCAGACTACGACTTTACAGGGACAAGTGACTGAAAAGGATGACATCATAGCAGCTTGAGACGCTGAGATTCTCCAACTCAAACAAGTAGTGACAGACAAGGAGGATGCTATGCATGCACTAGGAAACCTGTTAGATACCACTCATAGTCAATTTCTTACGATACAGAAGGATTATCAAGTGCTGGCAGAAAAAGCGTTACAAGTGGAGATCGAGCTTAAGAAGGTGACTGAAGAACTCTTCCATAAAAGCCAGACTCTGGAGGATGAAATTGGACAGACCATCAAACTCAAGAAGGATATTGAAGCTATTTAGAACGAAAGACAGGATTTCTTCATAACTATGCAGTTCCAGCAGCAGAATTAGAACGTAGAGAAAAGCAACTAGGTATACAGCAGGAGCTCATCTCCAGGATTGATGAAGAGATCGAAGAAGTAAAGTTATGATGCGATGCTGCTTTGGCCAATGACTTCTACCTGTAAGAAGCCTTTTTGCAAAATCAGGCTGATCTTTTGCTATCACAAGTCATCGCTTCCAACTCTATGCGGACAGATGCCCATCTTGTAGAACCTCAAATCTTACAAGATATGTTAGAATCCTTAAAGCAAAAAATTTCCCGCACGTTTAAACTAGCCTG
Source organism: Ceratopteris richardii (assembly GCA_020310875.1). Taxonomy (NCBI): domain Eukaryota; kingdom Viridiplantae; phylum Streptophyta; class Polypodiopsida; order Polypodiales; family Pteridaceae; genus Ceratopteris; species Ceratopteris richardii. Next base: position 92,354,225 of record CM035437.1, read on the forward strand.
AACCATGTATATATAGGGAATCATTGATGATTCTTAGTCTTTGTAAATTTACTTGCTAGGTTCGAGTCCACCGTGCATGCCAGTGTTAGGCCATCGGAAAGGAATATTATTCAATTTAGTTTAAATTGTAATTAGGAACATATGCACACCGAAAGGATGTCATGCAAACATTGTAGAAGAAGTGATTGGAAGCAAGCGACAGAGGCATCGCCAGACTGTTCGTCTGGGCGATGTGCTAGAGTTTGGTTCTGACACAAGTTCTTTACATTGTTGTATCGTCTGAGTTGTCGTTGTTCAATATTGAATAACCATGGTACTGTGTTAATGTTCAGTTGCATTATTGATGAATTGCAAGTGTAGTGGTGATGATAAGTGAGCAGTAGTAAGTTCTGTGTATTCGGGTGTGGTGATTGTTATATGATGATATGCACTCGAGATTAGTAGTTAAGTTTGTTGGAATTGTCAGTAGAGTAATAAAGTGACTGGGAAAATACATAAAGGGCCTCTATATTACAGACCCCTGACCATCCCAAGAACCCACATGCAGTCAAAACAGAAGTTATAACCAATCCGACAAGAAACCAAATTCACACCACAAAAGGAAGTAAGCCCAAAGCTTTGCCAAAAGCTTCAAACTTCTCTTGAGGCAGAGCCTAGCATAATGATAGTGCATCTCAATGTGCTTTGTGCGAGCATGGAACATAGGGTTCCTTGCAACTCCCAATGTGCTCTGACTTTCAAAGAAGATGGTGGTGGCAAAAGGCTTACCAACAGCCAAATCAATTGTCACTCTAACACAATTGTAAGCACCAATGTGAGGAGATGCACCTTGTAATTATCAATCCCGGGGGCATGAGGGTGGTATGATGACCATGAGAAAGTGAATACACAAGTGCATGCTTGAGAAGCACACTAGCATGCACACACACGCATATACAAGGTAAGACAAAGAGGAACAATAATGGAATCTTTGATTATCCAAAACAAATTTACAATACTCAATTCTTGGTTCACTCCCCAACTAGATAACCTCAAAAATGAAGCATCTAGCTCTTTTTATAGGTTTTTGACTAGATTTGGCCGTGTTCATACCAAACATCCATACTAAAAATTAGGTTCTCTAGTTCATTTGAAGGCTCAAACAGGCTCAAAATTTCATGAAATTCAAGAGAGATTGTTTTACTACTCCTTGGCTTGAAAATAATAGAGTCTATTCTACCCAAAACAAGATTTACAATGGAATGTAGTGATGACAATCGTTGTTTGTTGTAGATTGGATGTGGAAAAAAGAGGTTGGCCTACTCGTTGGATCTTCATTGACTTCCTTGTCTGCTTGCACCTCCTTAAGCTTCTCTTTGACTTTGTTCTCTTTGGCTTCCTGCCTCTTGCTACCAAAAATCATAGAGAACATTTCTTCGAAATTTTGCTCATAGCATGCAGGTAAGTACTTGATACATGCATGCCAAGCATAGACAGTGTTGACCAAAGGTGTTTTTCTCATATCTAAACCAAATCAAAATTACGTTCATTAAAACCAGATGCTAAAATGTACAAAGCTTTGACATTGTAGAATATTTTAAAGACAACCATCATTAGCTCAAAAATCTCCATACACATCTTTGTTGTGTCATCAGGTGCATTCTTTAACCTAGGGGTCCAATGGCAAATAGTGGATACCATATATACTACTGTGGGAGGCCCCCAGGGTGGTGAGAATTATGGGTAGTTGACCCAATTGGAGCACCCATAGCTATTTTGAACCTTTATAGAAAATTCTAACCATGGGTGTCTATAAGGTACTGGAGCATAACAAGGATAAATTTTATGTGTAGAGGCACAGTTGACCAAGTTTGCATCATTTTGGGATATGTCTCTAGCATACGTGCTCTCTAGTTTGGTTGAAAAATTGTTCCTTGTCTAGCTCGCTTTGGTATATCATTGGGTTAGAACTGAGTGGTGAATGTTGGCTCTTCTCCTACCAATCTCTTTACTTCTATGTTGTAATTTGCCAAAAGCACAAAATAAGGCATATATTGCAGTTCTAGTGATCAGATGCTTGTGAGATAGATTTTGAAAATATTTAGACTATAACACTATTTCTTCTAGGTTTGACATGGACTGTATCTTAATGGTAACTCAATCATCATGAGTGCATCCAATTTCTTCAACTTGTTTCAGCCACGAAGGGATAGGTGCTTCACATGTTTCTTGACCTTCATTAGTGACCCGACCATGTGGGATTTGTTGAGTTTCATATGCATCTTCAAAGGTTTCTTCTATTGGAATATCCACCAACTCTTTAGGTTTGGGTACTTCTTATGGAGCGGGCAGTCGTTCGTACTGTAATAGCTTTGTTTTCAACTCTTCTATTTGTTTTTGTAGTCCTTCTATCTCATTTGGAGTGGCACTAATTGGAATGGCCTCTAGCACTGGTGTGCTAGTAGATGGTTGTTGACTTCATAGCTGATTGAGCTCCACTTTTAACTGATCATAGGAGTCGAGGAAACTTCCATGCTCTTCTAAGAGAATGGGAATGGTTTTTTTATGGTACTACTTGAAATCTTGAAGGACTCACAATTGCTCTAGGTGTACTTTCTATGTCCACCTCTAGATTGTCTTGATTTTGCTGTTGAAGATGCCGCTTTTCTTCTAATTTCCACTATCATATGTCTCCTCAGAAGGACCATGTTGTGTTGCAGCTGGGCATTGTGCTCCATCTATCCATGCAACATAGTTTCCATATTGTGGATGGATTTTTTATCAAAATTTTGCATCTTGGAGTCAAGTTCAAGATGGGCTTATTATAAAGTGTTATACTGATCTTGTAAGGTCACATTTCACCCTTATAATTCTATCACTCATTCTTGAAGTTAGAGAGATTCATTGTTGAGTGTCATGTTACTCTCTTCAAGTTGCTAATATGCACACTTTAATTGGTTGGCACACTGAATCATGGTATTTAATGCATTATCTACAATAGTGGATGTTATATGTAGAGTCAAAAATGCATGGGGTTGGGAAATGGGAAGGGAAATTGTGGATGATGTGCATGATGGTCTTATGGGTGCATGTGAGATAGATGGAGGGAGGATCAAAGATTGTGGAAGTGTTTGGGGTGGGGATGGTGTTGTGGGTAGTGATGTGGGTGGAGATATGTCCATGATGATGGGGCCCAGACCATGGCTTCCATGAAGGCTTCCCATGGTGGGGGTAACTGGTTGCAGGGGCTTGAGGGTGAGTTATGGATGAAATCCTGGATGAATAGGGTATCATAGTATGAGTGATCTAGAGGGGTGGGAATTTCAAAAAGCCTAGAATGCCTTCGGTTGGAGGTGTTTGTCCTTGTATCAGGTGTTTTAATGGGTAACCGAGGGTGGGTTCATGTGGGGTTGAGGAGGTAGTATATAGAGGGTTAATACTAGAAGAGAATAGTCTGGCATGGGACACGGGGGCATGAAAACTAAAAGAAGGTGTTGTTTCTTTAGCTTGGGTGGTTTTGATGGCTATGGTTTGAGCTTCTTGGGTCCAGGGTGGAGATGGAGAGTTTGGATGTGAGATAGGTGAGGTTTGGACAATGGTTTCTACCGTCAAATCAACAATCGTGGTTGCTTTGTGTGTAGTGTTAGGTTCACATTGTGACATAGGTATTTGAATATTCTTGCTCAATCTGGGCCTTTTGTCGATCTGCCTTTGGTCATAGCATGGTCATGGTTGCTACATCATGGTATGGATGGCTTCCATAACTCCACAAGTCTCTAACATGAGTTGGAGAGTCTCAATGAAGCACATGTTAACTCCTTCTTCTCCTAATATCTGGTTAACTAATAATTGGCTAGTGTGGAATGAAAGTCAGCCTCGTTCTTGTACACTTGAGATTGTGTCGTATAATCTTTGAAGTTGTGTAGTGTAAGAAGGGGTGCCTTCTGGTTCAGCATCTTCTTGTTCTTCATCATCCTCTTTGTCCTCTGGTTCCAGTTCCCACTATTGCTCGTCATGTTGCTCTTCTTCATGTTGGTCTTGTTGTTCTTCACCATCTCTTATGACTCAAGATCTATCCTTGAGAAGTTGCTCAAAATCTACATTGCTTAATTCTTCAAGACCAATTCCTCCAGGAAATTCTAACTCTAATGATACTGGCGAGAATATTAGTTGATGGCCATCTGTGCTCCTCCTTGGCAATCAAAAGTGTGGAGAGGCAGACTACCCATTCTGGTGTGGGAGAGATATCGGGCATCAGTGTTTCACCTCTGGGTTGGGCACATGGAATTGATCCTCTCATTCTTTTCGATGGAGGTGCTAATTATTTTTTGCTTTTAAATTGTTGAATTCGGTTCCGAGATAAAGCACATTGAATTGGAATGTCATAAGCTAGGCATCTATAGATGATACACGTGAGGGCACAACATCCATTCAAGATGGTCTTGCAAGGCCATCTCTTATTAGCTTTGTGAATCTGGTTAATGATCCAATGGGGAAGATTGATGGTCAAGTTTTGATTGTTTGCCAAGTACACAAGCTAAAACAAACTTTCTTACGAGGTTGTGTGAATGTGCCTTGCATAAGAAAGGCAAAATGCTGCATACACATTCTGAGATGAACTGTGATATTTAGGGTCATAGCTACCATATCTTTAAGTTTGGTGAGATTTCTATTTTTCATGATGGCTGGTACCAACATCTCCTTTTCTGTGGGAATATGCATACCCTTCATATCCAAGGCTTCCCAAGATAAATTAAGGATGAGTTTGAACTTCTTCAAGTTGTTACCACATGTCAAAGAGGGAATGATGAAAGTACTAACAATTCTCCCATCCTTGTTAGGCTATAGAGTATTAAGAAGGTAGTAATAGTGCATAAAATTTGGTTAGGGTAATCTTGCACTAAAGTAGTCAGGAATCCTACCTTATGCCATATAGGTTGGACTTCCTTCACATTTTGCAATTGCTCAAACTCTCATGTAAAGAAGTGATACTTTCCCCATATGTCGTTAAATTGGCATTATGCTTCCTAGATGTATGCTGCATCCCTGCGAGGTCCTTCCATCTCGTTGAACCAATGAGAGTGGGGAGTAACCTTCATGGTGTGCCCCATGGGTGTATCCTATATGGGTATTGTGTGTAGGTGGATCAATGGCTCTAGTCTTGCCATGGGTATTTCAACAATAGGCAAGGTGTCAATGTCTATCGTGTGATGGCTAGTGCCCATTTGGGAGCTAGTGCTGACAGAGGTAGTAGGTGTTCTATGAATTTGCTAGAAGAAGAAGAATGACATTAGTATTCTATCATAAACTAGATGGGACCTTGTTCCCTTTACAATACCAACATGATATCCTTGACCGTGATTATGTTAGTGAGTGTTATGTGTGAGTTTAGTGCTGGTGACGATCAATATGGTGAGTGATTTTCCTAGATGCATACTTTGGAAAATGCAATGAGCTCTAAATGCACCTAATACTATCCAAGGGTGGTGGGGTCACGAGATTTGTTACATGATTTGGTTCTCGATACTTCCCTTATGGGATTGCAAGTTTTACATGTGAATACATTTAAGGGCTTTAGAGATGAATCCACCTGGCCTAGGGCTTTTTAGGTACCCATTTCCAAGTGATGCTAGGTTTTCTTTCTTGTGAATATGTGCTTATAATAACTTTTCTTATCGATTCTTGTGGGGTGGGTGTAGGTGAGAATTGATTCGACCCTAAGAGCTTATGTGTGGCTTTCTGAGCTCGAAAGCAGGTCTTCGGCACCCAAATCTATCTAGGGTTGTGGTTAGCATTCATCGACGACTTAGGTACCCAAATGGAAATCACACATTGTGAATGACATCTTTGATGAACCATCATTGGTCGCTTTCGTTTTGTCAACCACTTTGTATGCACTAGTGGTTCTAGCAAGGGAGTAGATGGGTGCTCACCCTTGCATCTCCACATCTGCTTCACACCATGAATCACTCCGCTTTGAGATGTCTTTCGTGTTTGGGAGTCTTCTTAGGCTTCTCATTATGCCTCCTTGCTTGAGGCACAGAGACCATTGGCATTTTTAAAAGAGAAGGGAGTTCCATTCTCTCTCATGTTTGTCCTTTCACAGCCACATCCTTCTGCATCACATAGTTTTGGACAAGAATAGCATCCTTTTCTTCATGATTATAAGAACTAGAATTTTGAGTCACTGTTGGATCATTGATTGCATAGCTGCTAGTTCTATTGTGACCTCTTGATTACTTACCCAAACCTGAAGAAGTCCACTCCTTAGTTTTAAGTTGACTCCAGGAAGCTCCACCTTGCCCATGCAAGAGGTTTCTATCATGAGAAAGGAGATAAGGAAGAGATCTCAGTCACACACCCTCACTCAAGAGGAGCACACACAAATTGAATCAAGGAAGAATGATCTTCTTCTTCTTCTTCTTCTTCTTCTTCTTCTTCTCCTCCTCCTCCTCCTCCTCCTCCTCCTCCTCCTCCTCCTCCTCCTTCTTCTTCTTCTTTAGCTTCTATTACATAAAAGGAATATACAAGAATGACCTAATACAACAATGCGACTTGTGCAATATATAAAGAATGGTACATAAGGAAAAACCTAATGTCCACAAATGAGTGAGCTGGCAAGAAGTAAATGTGCCATCACTCTCAGTAGATAAATCTAGTAAAGCTCAATGAAGCATCCTTGACATATACTGGCATGACCACTATACATGTCATAGAAATGAAAAAGTGATACGTGTCATCCTGGATCATCACCTGTTGAGCTTGATATCTCGACACTCCCCCTCAAGCTCAACATCATGTCTTGTAATCCAATGATCTTCCAAAACTTCTTCAACTTCTCAGCTCCAAGTTCTTTAGTGAAAATGACAGCAACTCGTTCATTTGTTCTCACATAAACAAGGTCAATTTCACTTGCTAATACCTTTTCCCTAATGAAATGATAATGTACCTTGATATGCTTTATTCTAGCATAAAAAATAGGGTCCCTTGCTAATTGTATGTTGCTAAGATATGACAATAAATGATGATATGATTTTGCACTTCCACACCTAAATCTATAAGTAGCATCTCTAGCCATGATGTTTCACATGCTACCATTGCAACACCTCTATACTCAACCTTTGTATGCAAAAAAGCAATAGTGGGCTACTTCTTTTTACTCCACGTAATAGCTACATTCCCAAGTGAGAATAAAAACACACTAGTAGATCTTCTATCTAGAATATTACACCTCTAATCTGCATCCGTGTATCCATGAACCTGCAATTCTATACTAGCTTCATAAAACAATGCATAATCCAAAGTAGGACTCATATAACATAGAGTGCAACTTAGAGCATCTAAATGTGGTGTCCTAGGAACCTACATAAATTGACTTTCAGGTCCAAAAGTGTAACTTAGATCAAGTCTTGTAATTGTGAGATATATCAAACTTCCCACAATCTTCATGTACATAGTAGTATTCTCCAATGCTTCACCTGATGTAGTATCCAACTTTAGATTTTGATCAAATGGCATAGAAATTGGCTTACAATCATCCATACCATACTTTTGCAGCATACTCAAGGCATATTGTCTTTGCTACATTTGTATACCTATTCCTCTATGTATAAACTCAATGCCCAAAAAATAGCATAGCACACCAAGATCTTTCATGTCAAATTCCTACATAAGGAGTTGCTTTACCTCTTTAATGCTTTCTTCATTATCATCACCTACAATCAAGTCATCAACATAAGTAGCCACAATTGTGATGCCATTATCATTCTTCCTTGCATATAATGAATGATCTACTCACACATAGAAAATCCGATGGTAATTAAGTAATCAACAATCCTTGCATGCCAAGCATGAGGGGCTTGTTTAAGCCCATACAAAGCCTTTTACAACATGCAAACATATTCTAGGTGCTTTGAATCCTCACATCCTTGTGGTTGGTCCATGTATACTTCTTCCTACGACTCACCATGTAAGAAGGCATTCTTCACATCCATCTGATGCAAAACCCATCCTTTTGCTATAGCCAATGCAATGAGTAATCTGAGAATAGCCATTTTAGCTACAGGGCTGAATGTTTCTTCATAATCAATGCCATATGTTTGTGCATATCCTTTTGCTACCAATTTTGCTTTATCCCAGCTTATGCTACCATTAACATTGTGCTTCACCTTGTAAAACCACTTGCAACCTATGGGTTTTTTTTCCTTCTGGAAATGAAGCCAACTTCCATGTTTCATTTCCATAAAATGCAACAATCTCATCATCCATTAGCTTTCTCCCAATGTGCATTTCCAATTGCATCTTCAAAACAAGAAGGTTCAACATCTTGTATTACCTTGTTCATGTAGGCACAATGACGATCTATGTAGCTATCATACGTCAATCGTTGCATTGAATTTTGCATCCTCCCAGATCTTCTTGGTCTTAAGTCACTTCTCCTTGTATCATATGTATGTGCCTTTCTTACTCTTAGAGCCTTCACAGAGGGCAATCCATGTTCCTCATCAAGGCTCTTTTCTGAATAGCTTGAATCTCCATCAATGTCTTCAAAACTTGTAGATGTTTTACTACCAACAAAAAGCTTTTCTTTACCTTTCTTGGATGTAGTCAATGTATTTGCTAGACTGAAACTCTCACGCAATCTTCCACTCCATAGATTTGATTTGGAACTATTACATGGTGACGAATCAGGTCCACTCAAAAGTTGAGACTTTGTACTTAATTTTTCAACATTTCCTTTGTCATTTGAGTCAAGATTAAGTCCATCTTTGGCATCTGCATAGAAGCTTGACATTTCATCAAACACCACATCTCTACTTACCTTCACTTGTTGTGTGAGTGGATTGTAGCATTTATATACCTTTTGCTCAAGTGGGTACCCAAAGAAGATACATTTTTTTGCTTTTGGATCAAGCTTCATCCTCAACTCATCTGGAACATGTACATATGCAATACAAACAAAAACTTTCATATGTGAAAAGTTTGGCTTTTTACCTATAAACTTCTCTTCAGGTGTAACTTGATGTACAACAATAGTCAAAGTTCTGTTCATAATGTATATGGCATGGTGCACAGCTTCTACCCAATAACAATGAGGCATATTCTTCTCAACCATCAAGACTTTCTATTTTCCAATATGTCTGTTTTTGCATTCAGCAATGCCTATATGATTATTTAGAAAGCTACTGAACTCATTTGACATGTATTCACCTCCTCCATCAGATCTTAATGTTTTGATATACTTCTTTATACTTTTCGTGTATGGTCATCAATGAAAGTGACATAAAACTTGCATCCTCCCATAGATGTGAACTCTATAGGACCCCAAACACCTTTATGTACTATTTCTAGCACATTCTAATATGCTTGTCATGTAAAGATGCCCTTGAATGTTTACCAAATTGACATGTTGCACATACCTTCTGCATTTCTGCAACCTTGAAATCTCGTAGTCCATAGACAAGCTCCTTTGATTGCATCAATTTCAACCTCCACAAATTTGCATGCCCAATTTTCTTGTGCCAAATCTCTATATCAGCAATAACACATGCACCTTTTTCAAACATGGTTGCATTCATTTAAGGAAGTTTTACATTTAACGTGAACATCCTACCCACTTTGTTTCTTTTGGTGATCAATCTTCCATCATTTTTGTACTCTTCTACATGTAACCCATCAACATTAAACTTGACTTGTAATCCTTGGTCAACCATTTGTCCAACAGAAACCACATTGTTGGAACCGTTAAGTTATGAAGGATTTATGAAGCTAAGAAGGCTATGGTGTACTTGGAGGACATCCTTGGAACTATGGTTACTTGAAGGCTCAAGGCTTGGTGTGGCACTCTCCCAATTTCCCATTTTTTTAACTTGTATACAAGTTCCTTCATAGGAACTACCTCTTACCTATTTTTGTGAGAAAACCCATAAAAACTCAACCTTACCCTTCTTTTTTTGTAAAATGCTACTTTTTGAGTTCTTGCCTTTTTTAGAAATAAGAGCTTTCTTGGATACGTGGAAAGAGCTCTCTCTCTCTAGGAAGATTCTCTTTTTTATTTTCCCAACTACCTATCATTTTTAGAATATTTGTAGTTAATGAAGCCTTTGGCCACTTGCATCCAACGGATTCCTTCTCCTTTCTTATATAAGGAGGAGCTCATTTTGTAAAAAGGGGGGGGTCTCTTGGCCATGGCCTTGGGCCCTGTGATGAATAGAGAAGGTTTCATTTGTTATTCTCCTTCTTCCTTGTGTGCAAGGCGATGATCTATGTGTGTGGACTTGCATTTGGAGTTGGCTTGTGTGTGAGCATTGCCCTCCCTTGCTCCTTTTTGACGTTGGCCATGGTGCCATTGTTCATGGGCGTGGGTGTGGATACATTTCTTGCACTTCTTGCAACTTCACTTGGAGAAGCTTCTCGCTTCCATGCGAAACGGTTATGGTCCGTTGCTCCCCTTTTCTCAACAATTTGGCGCCATTGCCGGGGACGTCGGCCTTTAGCCGTTGGTTTTTCCAAGTTTGCGAGTCCATACTTCATGTGATGCACCTTGACACTTGGAGGAGGATGAATATGTGTGGCCTTCGGTTGGCCTAGGGTACCTCTCATTGTTAATTTTTTGAGTAGTTATAGTTCATTTTTTTGTTTATTGCACATGAACACCCTTCATTTCTCCATTTTCTCTCACTCCCTTACACCTACACACACTTCCACAAACTCACATATGCATCACTTTCAAATTCTCTCATTTCTTGATTTGAGTGGTGCCGTGGATAGAGAGATGGGGAGTGCTTTCTCTCTCTTGTTCCCACCTTTTTATCCTCAAAAAAGACAAATGCTCAAAATGATATGTCACGCGCGTGTGGCTATAGGTCCCATTTGATTTGATTTGAAAGTTGAAAGGGATATATTTCTTTGCTGAACGGTGAGTTTAGGTGTGAAGTTCAATTTCTAATTCATGGAGGGACGTGTGCATTTTCTGTACCTAATCAATGCATGCAGGAGGCGGTAGACCATGGGAGTAGGTGGGAAAATTCCCCCATCCTTTTTTGCATAGAACTTTGTGTGTAGACAGATTTCACACGAATTAAGAGGGTGTCATTTACATGTCCATAGCGGAGGAGATAATGTGAAGCAACTTCACACTATCTCTCGCCTTTTTGTTCCCTTCACTCCAAAGAAGTCCCCTCTTCGTATCTCGGGTCTTTTGTTTTGTTGTTTCATGCAGGTGAGCTATGGCTCCCTTCTGTCTTTGGGCTTGAGTTTCTGCACGGGTGAAGCCATGGCTTAACCCTCCTACATTGCTCTGGCTCTAGGTGGAGCTTCCGTTGCCCCTATCATCTACTCTTGTGGGTTCGGGGTTGAGCGATGCTCCCCTTGCCCTTCTTCCTCTTATTCTCTCTCTCGACGAAGCGACTTGAGAGTTGTGCTAACCGGGAACAAGTCTCAGTGACCTGCCTCTTGCTAGAAGTCATGCCGCCCTTCCATCATTGTATCAAGCTAAAGAGTTTTTTCAGATGCGAAGCTTTTCGTCGGACATCTCAAACAATGGAGGATGGTCTGTGAGGGCATTTCTTTGCATGTGGGGACATCAGAGTAGGTTTTAATCCCGATTTGCACAACATATGGGTCGACAGAGCTTCATTTGGACCACCTTCTATGCTATAAGAGGCGGATATGGTGGTGGTTTTACAGCTCTCCATAATCCACTGGAGGAGCCCATTGATCAAGTTTGGGGTTCTGAACCTCTATTAAATGATTCTCAGTCATCTTGACGTTAACATTCTTGCCCTACAATTGATTTCCTTAGCTTCTCCCAGCCATATCTAGTGGATGAATCCCTCAGCGCACTCTAGAGGGGGTGGAAGATGAGTTTTTTTTTCCTCCCTCTCTTCTTATTCTGCGAAGCGTGCTTCATTTGTGCATTGTCCTTGTATGCATTTTACATCAAGGTAGAGTCCAGCTCTGCAATAGGTTCGTGTGTTTAGATTTTCTTAAGTTCAGAAGGTGGGTGTGTGCTAAGTCTGTGGAGAAAAATCTGTGAGATATATGTTTTCATCATGAAGGACACCCCCTTGGGAGGCATTTGGCTCACTCCACCTCCTATGGTATGGAAGCTTCACTGCATCAAAGGCACATTTTTTGAGATGTGCACTCAGACGCTCTCCCCATCCTCAAGACATCAGCCCCAAAGTGAGGCAACAAACGATCGAGGAAACTGATGATATTTGCATGGAGTTCTCTTAGCTGTCATTTTCTGCTTCATTCAGATGACCATCCTTCTTTGCTTCTTTCTGCTACAATACTCCCTCATATCTTGTCTGCATCTCAAACAAGGTTCATCGGGTGCGGCATTGATTCTATTTTGTCATAAGAGCTTTTTATTGTTGTCTCGTGCTTGCCCCTAGGCAGTAATGTTTGACAAAACGGATGCAATTGCTGAAGGTAGACTCGGCATTTCTTCTTTCAACTTGCCTAAAAGCATGGAATACTGCAAACACCTGTTGGGGGCATGCACACCCTCTGAGGTGGTAGCTAGAACATATGTACTAGTTGAATTTAGTCACTTCTGAAGTCTTGATCTGTCGGTGACATAACATTGACTTCAATCACAAGCTATGGTCCTCTACTCTGCAAAAGTTAGCAAAGTGATTTTGGTAAGAATCTGAAATGAAAAAATTGTATGAATGATGTATTTTTTTTTAGAGGCCTTGTGAATGGGTACAGATCACATTTTGAAGATATATAACATAGTTCATTCACAAATGTTTGTCTTCTATGGTGTGAACTCTATTTTGTGTCTAGAACCCGCAAATTTAATTATTCCCCATGATCACTGAATTGAAGAAATTTGTGCATTTCTATTAAGTGGTTGGTGTCTTTACTGTGTTTAACTAGAGCATTACATGTGTTGAACGATTCTCAACATGAAATTGAAATTAAGTCTGCGAGGCTCATTCTCGGTGTTTTGGGGGGTGTGGTGGAGTAATTGTGATTGCACCATCAAGGAATGGTATCCAAATCTCCCACCTGCACACACAAGCCAACTTATGACACTCTTTTCTTGATGAGGAATTAATGAAGGCCAACTTATGAGCGTATGAATGTGTCTGCAAATTGTTTTGAATGTCTGTTTTCTTGGAGATCACGCCCAATGCTCTTGTTATTGTGTGTGTTGGGGTTATGTGACTGCTCATTTTATATGGGATAGTGTCCATACCCCTCCCACTAATTGCAAATCTTGTTGGGTATTCCTTACACTTGTATACTTGGTTCCTCGTGTTTGGTTTTTCTCGCAGCATGTGTTGCGTTGACATTGGCTTGAGTTGTTATGACTACCCCATAGGGGTCGTCTAAAAACTCTTCTTTGATGAATGGGCTTTGTTTTGTTATTTACATCTCAAGGAATGATGCGCATTACGTTTTCATTAATATGTTGGAATGACATAAAGGCTCTATAGACACATCACTCATGCTCATATGCTCACAACACACCTAAATAACAAAAATATACGAGGCATAAGTAGGAACGATCAACGATCCACATCTATTACTTTCCATTGCAAATGGTCACACGTGCACAAGCATTATGTTTGCAATACATTTTTGACTTGGAAAAGGATTTGCATGATAAATCAAGGGTCACTTATTGGAAATTTGCAATGTTATAGATGTTTTTCGGTTTCTTGTCCACTTGAAGATTGATGGGTTCTGACTCCTTTGGTGTCTTGGAAGCTCTATGGCTCTAATTACAACTTGGGAATAGTCAAACACTTCTCACGGACAATGCCTTCTTTCATGGGCCACCGAAGTTAGATTGAAATGTTTGCTCACTTTAAGGTTCTGAAATTAAAGGTAATTCTTGACTATAATTTTGAGGTTTCACAGGTTTTAAGATCCAATTTGGAGATTCTCCCTTGGGCACAGCTTAGTTCTTGGCCTCATTTGGCTACCCTAACAATCAGGTTGGAATCCAAGAGACCTTGAATTTGTGGATGTTGTGCTTCATTTCATGGCTTGGGTTTTGGGATGTCACACTTTGTCCATAGTGTTGTAAGGCTATGGGACACAAGCATGTTCAAAATGTTGTAAGGCCACACTTGGCATGCATTGGAAGGTGATCCTCTGTTTACTTTCATCATACACTCCCTTGATGTTTGATCTTCTTGAGTGGTACGTATGCTTTTTCCCTTCAAGCATTTTTCTTCCTCATCATCTTTGGATGTGTTAGGTTGAAGCTTGATATGGAATTAGGTGCACTCACGACCATCATTGCTTGCCCTCATGAAGTCATGATATTGTGCTAACATGCTAGAAAGATGAGCTGATCCTTTCTATGTCAAGATGGCATTGATCTCTTTCGCCATAAGGAATTGTGTTTGGCTTTTTGTGATTACCAATTCACTTAAAACAAAAAAAAAAGAAAAAAATGGGTAACTATCGCCATTGGGATTCATTGAAATGCTTGATCTTTGATTGCATATATGCTTGTATTTCATGAATTTTTTACACTTCATGTAAATGATTCTACTAAGGCATGCATTTTGGATTATTAATGGTTTCATAATGCACCTTTGAGGGTTTCCTTTCTTTATTGGGCTTTGCTTGACCTGCATAGCACTTGGGCTTGTATGTATAAACTTGTACTCGAGTTCACTTCATGGGGAGTACAAACTCAAGTTGGAATACATGTTTATTTACTTCATTTTTTCAAATACAGACTATTTGCTTTAGTGTGTGTTAATTTCAGGTTTGGCTTCTCCTTGTGAAGGCTTTCTAGTTTTACAATGGGCCATACAACAGGATGTGTGTGGGTTTGACTACCCCCCATGGGGAATGTGTCGCTCAACACTGAAGACTTGAAGATTTCAAGACTTGAAGACTTGCAGACTTGAAGAAATTGAAGATTCAACAGGACCTAGATCAACTATGTATCGCCCTTTTTTCTCAGCTTTGTCGAGGACGACAAAGACTGGGTGGGGGAGGGTGTTGGAATCGTTAAGTTATGAAGGATTTATGAAGCTAAGAAGGCTATGGTGTACTTGGAGGACATCCTTGGAACTATGGTTACTTGAAGGCTCAAGGCTTGGTGTGGCACTCTCCCAAATTTCCCATTTTTTTAACTTGTATACAAGTTCCTTCATAGGAACTACCTCTTACCTATTTTGGTGAGAAAACCCATAAAAACTCAACCTTACCCTTCTTTTTTTGTAAAATGCTACTTTTTGAGTTCTTGCCTTTTTTAAAAATAAGAGCTTTCTTGGATACGTGGAAAGAGCTCTCTCTCTAGGAAGATTCTCTTTTTTATTTTCCCAACTACCTATCATTTTTAGAATATTTGTAGTTAATGAAGCCTTTGGCCACTTGCATCCAACGGATTCCTTCTCCTTTCTTATATAAAGAGGAGCTCATTTTGTAAAAAGGGGGGGGTCTCTTGGCCATGGCCTTGGGCCCTGTGATGAATAGAGAAGGTTTCATTTGTTATTCTCCTTCTTCCTTGTGTGCAAGGCGATGATCTATGTGTGTGGACTTGCATTTGGAGTTGGCTTGTGTGTGAGCATTGCCCTCCCTTGCTCCTTTTTGACGTTGGCCATGGTGCCATTGTTCATGGGCGTGGGTGTGGATGCATTTCTTGCACTTCTTGCAACTTCACTTGGAGAAGCTTCTCGCTTCCATGCGAGACGGTTAGGGTCCGTTGCTTCCCTTTTCTCAACACACATTCTTTGCTATATTCAAAACGTGCAGCACATCAGCAAGATGTTTTACCTTCCCATCCTCCATAGACAGTGCTATGTTTCTTGTATGCTCAATACTATGTGATGTGTCATCGCCCATTTCAACATATCTAGGAATTGTAAATTTTTGCAAACTACTGAACCATTCTTCATCATTGTTCATGTGATTTGAAGCACCTAAATCAATATATCATACATTACCATTCAATTTTAAGACATCAGTAGATATTGTATTCATCATGTGATGTTGGACCATGAACAACTTCTCCAAATCATCTGCACTAATTGATGCATAGTTGTTTTTTTGCCTTCTATTATTTTGATTCTTCAACCTATAGTCACATTCAAAGTGACCAGCTTTACAATAGTTCCAACATCCTTTACTATCATTACATGAATCTATTAGAGTTTGAGATCTACAGGAGTATGCAAATAACACAAGGAAGAAGAAGAAGCTTGGAGCACAACACACAAAACTGAATGTATTACCATGAGAATGTACAAAGATAAGTGAGTTGTTAGGGTTATAGGCGTATATACAAGCCAGGGGAAAAAATCCTCCTAAAGAGGGAAAGAAGTGCCCCGATAGTCCTAGTATGTTCACACACATCACTACCTAAATATATAAACAAATCCCCCCTGGGAGTTATGCGATGAACAAGGAGCTGGCACTCATGTATAAGAAAGTGCCAAGCTATGTGGAATCAATCCACAAAAGGAAGTAAGCCCAAAGCTTAATGGAAAGCTTCAAACTTCTCCTTGGCAGAGCCTTTGTGAAAAGGTCTACAATGTTCTCCTCTGTGGGCACATATGCTAAACTCATCTCTCTAGCAGAGAACTCTCAAAACCATGTGCAATTAGGTAGGCATGTATCTTTTCATACCAACCATGTGGTGCTTGCTTCAAACCATATAATGCCTTTTTCAACCTGCACACTTTGTTTTCATGCCCTTTCTATATAAAACCACGAGGCTAAAAAACATACACTTATTCATGCAAATCACCATATAGAAATGTAGTTTTAATGTCCAATTGATGTATGTTCCAACCATGATGAGATACAAGTGCACAGATGCCACGAACAGTAGCCATTCAACATGTAGAGCAAAGGTCTCATCAAAATCAATGCTTTCTTGAGCATAACCCTTTGCAAAAAACCTAGCTTTATACCAGTCAACTGTTCCTTCAGGCTTATGCTTCAGCTTGTATACCTACTTAGTGTCGATGGCCTTCGTGCTAGGAGGAAAGTCACATAAAGAACAAGTATCATGTTTCATAATAGCATCATATTCTGATTGCATAGCAACCATCCAATTTTCTGAATTTTATGCTTCATCAAATGAAACATGCTCATTCTCATCACAAAGACTAGAGGCAACCATAGCATAGCAATTTGATGTAAAAGAAGCACTATGAGAGCTTGAACGAGTACGATATGACAGAGGTGCATCTATCATGCAAAGTCTACACCAGCCACTTTGGCATAGTTTTTCCCTCCTCAATATCAGCTCTCTCATCAAAAAGTGCATTCTATAAATCTGCATCAGAAATGGAATGATCTCCATCACCACATGAAACTTATAAAGGCTGAGAAATTTTACCTCATTAGGACAAGCACATGACTTTCCACCTGTAAAAAGAGGAAGCAAAGTGTCATACATATCCTTGGAGCTAACTAATGTCTCCTTAGTACATGAAAGTAATGGCTGAATTGCATCTTCCACAAAAACAACACCATGGATAGCCAAAATGTGTTTGGTTTGTGGATGATACAGATGGTAGCCTTTGCTTTTAGAAGTGTACCCAACAAAAATACATTTCACTGCTTTATCATCCAATTTCCTGTGTTGTTGTTTAGACACAAATGCATATGCGAGACAACCAAAGACACGTAGGTGAGCAACAGATGGCTTGCAACAATGCCAAGCCTCATATGGAGTGATAGACTACAATGATTTAATGGAACATTTGTTAAGTACATATGTTGCACACATAACAATCTTAGGCCGGAAACTATGTGGTAAAGCATGAATCTTGATCATACACCTCGCCATCTCCATGAGTGACATGCTCTTCCTTTCAACAAATCCATTTAGTTGAGGTGTATATGACACTGTACACTGATGTTTTATCCCACATTCAGCCAAAAATGCATTAAAATCAGAAGATATATACTCCCCCATCGATCAGAATAGAGGGTGCCCATTTTACATGCTTACAGATTTTCATCCAAAACCAAAAACTCTTTGAAGCACATGAATACTTCGGAATTTGCTTTTAATGGATATAGCCATGCAAGCCTAGAAAAATCATCAATGAAAGTCATGAAGTAAAGATTGTTCCCAAAGGAGGGTGTCTGCATAGGACCATAGACATCACTATGAACAAGTTGCAATTTTTTAATAGCTCAAACTGATCCATCTTTTGGGAACGAGGAACATTGTATTTTTTCCAAAATACAACTTTCACAAGCATGTTTACTAGGTGCCTCGAGTTTGGGTAGAGAGGACACCATTTCATATTTCTGCACGCGTAGCAAACTAGCAAAATTCAAATGACCAAAGCATGCATGCCAAAGCTTTGCATCTAACATAGCCTGAGAATCATGTACTACACATGCTGAATCATTCATAGATTTTTCATAGTCTATGAGCTTATACAGCCCATGGCATAAAATGCCAGAAGCAATAATGACATCACCATTTGATAGATCATGAACTGTACATTTTCCATCAATAAATTTCACAAACAACCCAATCTTGGATGATGTTGAAACTCATAACAAATTTTTCTTTATCCCTAGCATAAATAAAGCATTTGACAATGTAAAAGAACTACCATCAGTAGTAGCTATAATGATCTTACCAAATCCCATGATAGGATAAGAGGAGTTGTTGGCACATATGACAATATTCTTTGTAGGGACAGGCTCAAGTGAAGTGAAGAAATTGCATTGCGAGGTAATATGTCTGGTTGCCCCACTATCAAAGTACCAAACATCTGAGTCTACTGCAAAAATACATTGTTCATGTGAAGATGGGTCATAACTGCAAACAGTAGTAAATGCCCATTCTTCATTCTGCACAAGATTAGCAAACTCGATTTTGGGTGAAGAGGCCTCTGCAACAACCATTCTAGCCTCTTTCTTCTTTGCCTCTTTTGCAGCCAGTTTTGGAAAACTCTTTATGACATGATCACTTCTTTACAATATTTGCAAAACAATTTTTGCTTTTTTGTTTTCTTCTCATTTCTATCATCCTTCTTTGATTGTGTTGAATTAAGGTATTTTTGCTTACTAGTAGAAGAGCTCCATTTACCTTTGCCTTTTTAATAAGCTAGGAAAGCTTGATCTACAACATGCATAATGGACCTGTTCTATCTAGACTGATCTTCCTGCAATAGAATAGAAACTAACTCCTCAAATGTTAAGGCATTTGGATTGCCTTTCATCATCAATCGAAGAGTAGAAGCAAAACTCTGATATGAATCTAGAAGACTATTCAGAACTGTTGATATATTTAGGTAGTGATGTGTGTGAACACACTAGGACCGCCGGGGCACTTTTTTCCCTCTTTAGGAGGTTTTTTTCCCCCGGCTTGTATATACGCCTATTGCCCTAATGGGCTACTTATCTTTGTACATTCTCTAGTAATACATTCATTCTTGTGTGTTGTGCTCCAAGCTTCTTCTTCTTCCTTGTGTTGTTCGTGTGCTTCTGCAGACATCTAACTCCAACAATTGGTATCAGAGCAGGTCGTCTCTTCATCTAGGACACCGTCAACACTCCTCCATTTGCAGTCTCAGATTTGCACGAAATTTGGTGAGCATACTCAGGGTGTTTCAGAGATCAAAACATCTTCACTTTGTGGTGCCGAAATCGCTATCTGAGCTCGTTTCGACCTCCGAACGCACTATCGTAGCGCTTGTGCAGGCTATTTTGTCCTTTTGTGCCAAAGGTATCTACTTGTTTCTATTCGCCAGTATAAGCGTCTCGAAGTCTGCTATAGGTTTAGCAGAACTCGTCTGGGCAGTTCCATTCAACTTTTTGAGATACAGTCAATTTTCTGCATCAAGGTATTTTAGTCACCGGCCATGGTTGAAAGCATTGATGTATTCCGTATGTTGGCTGTTGAGGATAAGTTGGATGGTACCAACTACCCATTATGGGCTTATATGATGCAACATGTATTGGTTGCAGAAGGATTGTGGAACATTGTGTAGGTTGTTGAAAGACGTCATGTTACACCTGTAACAACAGGTACTGCGAATACAGGTGTTGGAGCTGATGAAGATGGTGTCGAAGATGATTTTGTGCAGATTCCTATTCGTGCTGTTGTTTCTGCTGCACCTACTGCAGAGCAGATTCGATGGGATGGCAGAGATGCCCAGGCAAATGCATTGATAGCTTTGTCTATCGAACGTCCCATTATTCCTCATATTCGCTCTTGTAGAACAGCTAGGGGTGCTTGGCATACATTTACCACATCGTACCAAGCTAGGAATGAGGCTCGTGTTGCTTACCTCCGAAAACAGTTGGAGAGTGAGCACATGAATGAAGGTGATTCAATGGACAGTTTCCTAACGAAGATCAAAGATTTGAAGGAACAGTTGATTTCTGCTGATGAGGTTATACCAGATAGCTCACTTGTGCAGACCGTTCTGAATGGTCTTCCTGATTCATATCAGAGTTTTGCTTCTACTCTTCGGTTGATGATGAAAGGCAATCCGAATGCCTTATCATCTGAGGAGTTAGTCTCTGTTCTATTGCAGGAAGATCAGTCCAGGCAGAATAGGTCCATTATGCGTGTTGCAGATCAAACTTTCCTGGCTAGTCAAAAGGGCAAAGGAAAATGGAGCTCTTCTACTAGTAAGCAGAAATCTGCAAATGCTCCACATTCGAAGAACCGGGATAAAGATGAGAAGAAATCAGAAAAGCAGAAATTGTTTTGCAAGTACTGTAAAGGGAATGATCATATCATAAAGAACTATACAAAATTGGCTGCAAAAGAGGCAAAGAAAAAGGAGGCTGGAATGGTTGTTGCAGAAGCCTCTACACCAAAAACAGAGTATGCTAATCTTGTCCAGGAAGAAGAATGGGCATTTACTACTGTTTGCAGTTTTGACCCATCTTCTCATGAGCAGTGCATGTCTACAGTGGACTCAGATGTTTGGTACTTTGACAGTGGGGCGATCAAACATATTACCTCGCAGCACAGTTTCTTCTCTTCACTCGAGCCTGCCCCTACAGGGAATACTGTCACATGCGCCAACAACTCCTCTTATCATGTTATGGGAGTTGGTAAGATCATTCTGACTACTGCTGATGGTAGTTCTTTCACCTTGTCAGATGCTTTATTTGTGCCAGGGATCAAGAAGAATCTGTTATCAGTTTTTGCATTAGCCAAGATTGGCTTGGTTGTGAAATTTGTTGATGACAGATGTACAGTTCATGATCTGTCAAATGGCGATGTTATTATTGCTTCTGGCATTTTATGTTGTGGGCTGTATAAGCTCATAGACAATGAAAGATCTGTGAATGATTCGACATGTGCAGTTCATGATTCTCAGGCTATGTTAGATGCAAAGCTTTGGCATGCACGCTTTGGTCATCTGAATTTTGCTAGTTTGCTACGCCTGCAGAAATCTAATATGGTGTGTTTTTTGCCCAAGTTTGAGGCACCTGGAAAACATGTATGTGAAGGCTGTATTTTGGGCAAAATGCAGCGTTCCTCCTTTCCAAAAGATGGTTTAGTTCGGGCTACGCAGAAATTGCAGCTTGTACATAGTGATGTCTGTGGTCCTATGCAGACACCTTCTTTTGGAAACTATCTTTACTTCGTGACTTTCATTGATGATTTTTCCAGGCATGCATGGGTATATCCATTGAAGGCAAAGTCCGAAGTGTTTTTGTGCTTCAAACAATTTTTGGTTCTGGCTGAAAATCTTTCATCATGTAAAATGGGCACCCTCCGTTCTGATCGAGGGGGGGAATATATGTCTTCTGATTTTAATGCATTTCTGGCTGAACCTGGGATAAAACACCAGTGTACAGTACCGTATACACCTCAACAGAATGGAGTTGCTGAAAGGAAGAACAGGTCACTCATGGAGATGGCGAGGTATATGGTCAAGAGTCAAGCTTATAGTTTTTGGCTTGAGGTTGTCATGTGTGCAGCATATGTACTGAACAGGTGTCCCACTAAAGCGCTGCAGTCTATCACTCCATATGAGGCTTGGCATGACCGCAAGCCATTTGTTGCTCATCTGCGTGTTTTTGGTTGTTTGGCATATGCACTAGTGCCTGAACAGCATCACAAAAAATTGGATGATAAGGCAGTAAAATGTATTTTTGTTGGGTACAGTTCTGAAAGTAAAGGCTATCATCTGTATCATCCATAGATTAAATGCATTCTAGTTAGCCGTGATGTTGTCTTTGTGGAAGATGCTATTCAACCATTGCTTTCATGTACTAAGGAGACATTTGTTAGCTCCAAAGACATGTATGATACTTTGATGCCTCTTTTTACAAGTGGACAGTCTAGTGCTGGTCCTAATGAGGCAACTTCTCAGCCTTTGCCGGTTTCATATGATGATGTAGATCATTCCATTTCTGATGCAGATTTACATGATGCACTTGTTGATGAGAGAGCTGATATTGAGCAAGCAAAAACTATGCCAAAATGGCTGGTGCAGACTTTGCGTGACAGCAAATTAGATGGACCTTTGTCATATCGTACTCATTCAGGCTCTCATAGTGCCTCCTTTGCATCAGATTGCTATGCTATGGCTACGTCTAGTCTCTGTGATGAGAATGAGCCTGTTTCTTTTGATGAAGCACAGAATTCAAAAAATTGGATGGCTGCTATGCAATCTGAATATGATGCTATAATGAAGAATGGTACATGGTCTTTATGTGACTTGCCTCCTGGCAAGAAGGCCATTGGCACTAAGTGGGTATACAAGCTGAAGCGTAAACCTGATGGTACAGTTGACAGTTATAAGGCTAGGCTTGTTGCAAAGGGTTATGCACAGGAAAGAGACATTGATTTTGATGAGACCTTTGCATCTACATGCCGTATGACTACTGTTCGGAGTATTTGTGCACTTGCAGCCCATCATGGTTGGAATGTACATCAGTTGGACATTAAAACAGCATTTCTGAATGGTGACTTGCATGAAGAACTGTATGTTTTTCAGCCCCGTGGCTTTGTGCAAAAAGGGCATGAAAACCAGGTGTGCAGGTCAAAGAAGGCATTATATGGTTTAAAGCAAGCACCACGTGCTTGGTATGAGAAGATACATGCCTATCTGGTTGCACATGGTTTTGAGAACAGTCCAACTGAAAGCACCTTATATGTTAAGCGTGCTAATGATGTGCTTCTGATCATTGTTGTCTATGTTGACGACATGCTGCTCACTGGTCCTATTGAGAAGCATATTGCTGATTTCAAGGCTGATTTGCATGCCTCATTTGAGATGTCTGATTTGGGGCATTTGCATCACTATTTGGGCATTCAGTTTATGCAAGTTGATGGTGGAATGGCTTTGTGTCGAACGAAATATATTGACACATTATTGTAGTGTTTTGGCCTTGAAGACTGTAAGCCTATTGCCACTCCTATGGAGATAGGTTTACGATTGAGTCTTCATGATGCTGAAGATGCATTTGATATTGTTCTCTATCAGCAGGCTGTTGGATGCTTGATTTATTTATGCATTACTTGGCCAGATATTCAGTTTGCTGTCTCACAGATGAGCAGGTTTATGCATTGCCCAGTCACGCATTGGAAGGCGGTTAAGCGCATCTTTCACTACTTGAGTGGTACTCGGCTACTTGGGTTGTTTTATCCCAAGGGGGGATCACTACCGCCAGATTTGCATGCTTTTTTTGACTCAGATTGGGCTGGTTTCTATGACACTCGTGTGTCCACCAGTGGTTTTTGCTTCATGCTTGGTAGCTCATGTATATCTTGGTTGAGCAAGAAGCAGCCTACTGTGGCCACTTCCAGTTGTGAGGCTGAGTATAGGGCAGCTTTCACAGCGACTGTTGAGTGTGTGTGGCTCAGACGCCTTATGGCTGATTTGGGTGTTGGCCAGTCTTCTGCCACCACCATCTTCACTGACAGTCAGAGCGCATTGGCAGTTGCGAGGAACCCTGTGTTCCATGCTTGCACTAAGCACATTGAGGTGCATTATCACTATGTCAGGGAGAGGTTCTCTACTGGGGAGATCAGCTTGGCATATGTGCCCACGCAGGAGAACATAGAAGACCTTTTCATGAAGGCTTTCTCCAAGGCTTACGACTAAGGCGGCGACCAAGGCATAGACCTTGGCATACCTTGTCATCCGAGTCACCGAAGTCACCGTTGGCGCCGTTGGCTGCGTGCGAGGGAGGACCTCAACGATCAAGGAATATAGAGGTTCCCGGTACTTCCCGGGAGGTCACCCATCCCAGTACTGTTCCCCCCAGAGCTCGCTTAACCGTGGCAATCTCTTGCCACTAAGCTACACTCTTGTGGTGTTTGAAGAAGGGGAAAGACTAAGGTTGATATTACCTTGAACAAGTTTTGGTCCCTCAAAGCTTCATTTTTGCTTTTAAAGCCTATTTCTGAAGCAATTTTGGGGTGTTTTTGGAGCCATTTCGGAGTACTTTCGCACGTAGTTCTCTTCACACACGTCCAAGAACATCAAGAAGAGTGTTCCTTGTACTTCTCAGACAATAAATATCAACCTTTGGGGCTGTATTTTCAGCCACACTCGTAAAACTACAGGTTTCTGGAGGGGTTTTCAATTTTGGTGGGAGCAGTCGCTGCAAATTTATGCAGGTTTTTAAAGCCTAAAACATCAGAGTTGACAGACACTTGCAGGTGTTATTGGCTAGTTTTTGGGCTGTGTATTCAGCCTTTCAGTGTCATTTTACTGCATATATTGAGCACATACACACCATGTACACTTCTGTGGATACCGCTTATGTACGTCCATGTGGGCATTGATATAGCGGTTACGTTCTTTGCATAAAGCCTTTTACGTTTGATAAAGAGGGTCGTGGTGAGGTTTTCTTAACTGGGAGACACCCAGATGTCGGGGTCTCTTCGGTGATGTAGGTGGAAGACTTACCCAGCCTCGCCATAGGAGATGTATGATAGTTGTTCATAGGTGCTCGATAAGCCTAGTTGGCTTCTATTGGGTAACTGATTATATACAGTGGAGTCAGTGATTCACTATGCAAGTAGACATGTCAGTACTTGCAGTTTTATGATACTTTGACATTGGTCATATGCTAATTTTGTAGAGGATACTCTGGCAGAATTTTTCCAGATTTCTGGTTTAGTCAACTATATAGTGGTCGATTTACTCCTTGATACACTTATTTGTTGGTGTTTGGACTCTTCTAGCTCCATTATCATTCTATTCAGTTCTCTACGATCATGGCATCAGAGGTCTCAGGCACATCCGGTGGATCAAGGTCTAGTGCTAGCGTTCCGAGGAGGAGCTATAACTTGCAGGGCAAAGACCATTTTGAGATCCGAAAATTTGATGGCACAAACTTTGCTCTATGGAAGAATCAGATTAAAGATGTGCTGATTCAAAGAAGGCAATGGAAGCCAGTAAATGGGATTTCAAAGAAGCCTGCTGACATGGATGAAGATGATTGGGATGAGTTAGATGAAATGGCCAGTTCTACCATTCGCTTGCACCTAGCAGATAATGTTTACTTTACAGTATTAGATTGTGAAAGTGCAGAGGAGCTTTGGAAGAAGTTATGCAATACATATGAAAAAGAGACGGCATCAAATAAAGTATATCTGATGAGAAAATTATACGACCTTCGTATGAAGGACACAGATAGTGTTGCTGCTCATCTAAATGAGTTTGATGCCATATTCTCCCAGTTACAGGCTCAGAAAATGGATATGGACAATGAAATGAAAGCAGTATTGCTGTTATGCACCCTGCCATCATCATGGGATACATTTTGCACAGCTATTAGCAATAGTGCACCAGGTGGTAAACTCGTCTATGATGACATATGTGGAGCACTCTTGAGTGAGGAGATTCGTAGAAAATCTATGGTTGGCACTCAGAGTGGAGATGCATATAATGTTCGTGATTCTTACCAAGGAAAGAATCAACAACGTGGCAGGAGCAAGAACAAGGAAAAGAATGGTCAACGGAATAAGAGTAGAAGTAAATCAAGGAAGAGGGATATTGAATGCCATTATTGTCATAAGAAAGGACACATGAAGAAAGACTGTTATGCATTAAAGAATGCTAAAGGTAAAGGACAGAATGTTGATGGGCATGTTAAACAGTTACCTGCACCATCTACTACGACTGTGAAGATTGAAGAAATTAATGCTATTTCTGATGATGCTGATGTGTTGACACTTGATAGTACTGTGCCATCTGAGGCACTTATGGCTGATTCTCTTTCCCACACCTGGCTGCTAGATTCTGGTGCTTCTTTCCATGTGACACCACATAGAGAATGGTTCTCTAATTATGCAGCAAAGTCTCTTGGTACCGTGAGACTTGGTGACTCTTACCAGTGTGATGTTGTGGGGATTGGAGATGTGGTTGTGCAGTTCATTGACGGTTCAAAATTTACTATGCATAATGTACGCCATGTACCTCAGTTATCACGCAGTTTGATGTCAGTTGGTCAACTTGATGACCTTGGTTACAAGGTGGTCTTCTATGCTCAGTCCTTTCGTATATCAAAGGGCAATATGGTTATTGCAAAAGGAAGGAAAGTTGGCTCACTTTACCCTTTATTTGTATCACAGAAAGAACACTTGTTAGCTGTTACTGAACAGCCTATGGCTTGTATTTGGCATGGTCGTTTGGGCCATATATCTCGTAGTGGAATGGAAAATCTTTCTCGTTCTGGCTACTTACCTGTGTTATCTTTCTCTGATTTTTCATTTTGTGAGCATTGTCAATATGGAAAGCAAACCAGAAATGTGCATAAAATGCACATTGACTCTTCAATTCAGCCTTTAGATCTTGTTCATACAGATGTGTGTGGTCATATGCCCACTAGGTCCTTAGGTGGTTCTCTTTACTTTGTCACTTTCATAGATGATGCTACTAGAAAAGTCTGGGTATATCCTATCAAATCGAAGGATGATGTATTTCCTACTTTCAGAAAATGGCTTGCTTCAGTTGAGACTGAAAAAGGAACTAAGCTTAAGGCTTTATGTTCAGATAATGGGGGTGAGTATACCTCACATGAATTCAGCCTTTTCTGTCAGTGTAGAGGGATTCGTAGAGAGTTTACAGCTCCTTATACCCCAGTACAGAATGGTGTAGCTGAGAGGATGAATAGAACTATTCAAGATAGAGTAGTCTCTATGTTGCATCATGCAAACCTCTCACAAGGTTTTTGGGTAGAAGCAGTATTGACTGCAGTTCATGTGATTAACCTTTCACCTAGTACTGTCAAAGGTCTGAAAGTGGCACAAGAGTTATGGACAGGGAAACCACCATATTATGATCATCTTCGAGTTTTTGGGTGTGAAGCATATGTTCATATACCCAAGAATCTTAGACAGAAGTTGGACCATAAGTCAAAGAAATGCATTTTTCTTGGATATGGTCGAGAAGGACAATTTGGATATCGCTTATGGGATCCTGAAACACGGTCAGTGATCAGAAGTAGTGATGTCATTTTTAATGAGTCTAAGATGCATAAACAGCCGATTAAGGAGGTTGAAGTGAGAAGAGTGGTGTTTGAGGATACTAGTCCTCCGGTTAGCATGCATAAAAATGCTACACATAGGGATGTTCAAGAGAATGTCCATTCAGATCAGTCTGCACATGTTCCTGTTCAGCAACCATTGAGACGTTCTGCACGTGTCTCATATCCACCTGATAGATATGTTCCAGGTTTAGATTTTGTTATGCTAACAGATGCCGGTGAGCCCTCTTGCTATAAAGAGGCTATGCAGACAGAGGATCATGTCAAGTGGGAGCGTGCCATGAAGAGTGAGTTGGATTCTATTCACAAGAATGGTACTTGGGACTTAGTACCTTTGCCAAAGGGCAGGAAAGCTTTACCATGTAAATGGGTATATAAGCTGAAATTCACATCAGATAGTGCTTCTCCAAAATATAAAGCACGACTTGTTGCAAAGGGTTTTAAGCAACAACATGGTGTTGATTTTGAGAAAATCTTCTCTCCAGTGGTCAAGATGACTACTTTGCGCATGTTGCTTGGATTCGTTGCAATGGAGGACTTAGAGCTAGTCCAAATGGATGTGAAAACAGCTTTCTTGCATGGAGATCTTACAGATGAGATCTATATGGAACAACCAGAGGGTTATGTAGTTCCTGGCAAGGAAAGTCTAGTTTGTAAGCTCAAGAAGAGCTTGTATGGACTTAAACAGTCTCCTAGACAATGGTACCAAAAGTTTGATGCTTTTATGAAGTCCCAAGGCTATTCTCGGAGCAATGAGGATCATTGTCTCTATACAAAGAGATGTTCTGATGGCAGCTTGATATGCTTGATACTTTACGTCGATGATATGTTGATTGCTGGGAAGTCCTCTTATGATTTTTCAATTCTCAAAAAGAAGTTGAGTCAGACATTTGATATGAAGGATTTGGGGGATGCCAAACATATTCTTGGCATGCGCATCACTCGTGATAGGAGTAAAAGATGCATATACTTGTCTCAAAGTGAGTACATATCCAAAGTACTTCATCGATTCAATATGCAGGGTGGAAAGGCATTGAGTACACCTTTACCCACATATGTGAAATTGAGCAAGGATGACTGCCCCAAATCAGATGAGGAAAAGGAATTCATGACCAAAATTCCCTATCAGTCTGCTGTTGGTAGTCTCATGTATGCTATGGTAGCTACGAGACCAGACATTGCATTTGCAGTGGGAGTTGTGAGCAGATATATGTCTAATCCTGGCAAGAAACATTGGGAAGCGGTCAAAATGATTTTGAGATATCTGAGTGGCACTAAGGACAAGTGTCTATGCTTAGGTAGAGGGAAAGCATCCATTATTGGTTACACAGATTCTGACTATGCTGGTTGTGTAGACAATCGTAAGTCTACATCAGGATACATTTTTCATTTTGCTGGAGGTGCTATCTCTTGGAGATCTCGTCTTCAAGAATGTACAGTTGTTTCCACCACAGAAGCAGAGTATGTTGCAGCAAGTGAGGCATGTAAGGAAGCATTGTGGCTTTCTCGTCTTGCTTGTGATATGGGTTTGCCTCAGCATGTACCTCACTTGCTCAGTGATAGTCAGAGTGCCATTGCTTTGGCTAAGAATCCGGTCTATCATGCAAAGACCAAGCACATTGAGGTGAGGTATCACTTCATTAGAGATTGCTTAGCCACTGAGAGCATTATTCTTGAGAAGGTTCACACTCGAGATAATGCTGCAGATGCTTTGACTAAAGCTCTACCACAGGATAGCTTTCGACACTGTTGTCACTTGATGGGGGTTACTTGATTCTTGATCTCACGCAGTCACTTGTATACTGTGTAACATGCCCATCAGGTGGGAGGTATAGTTTGTATACTTACACTCAGGTATTATTTATCATTCTTTCTTTTTTCTCCCATAGTTACTCTGGCCATATTGGCCTTTAGTGGGAGATTGTTACCGTTAGTGTCCATGTGAAAGGCCAAATGGCCACCAGACACTTCTTTGTATATGTTCTTTAATAAAACATATAGTGGCCTGGTCAGTCACAGACTGTAAGTTCGACCGCATTTGTAAGACCTAAGAATTCTGTCTTCGTGCTCCCTATGTACTGTGTTTTCTGCGTATTCTACAACCTCTGTGCGGAGTACTGTGTGTGGCGTCAGGAGCTCGGTTTTTCTACTCCGAGCATATCGTTGTGGAGCTCTCGAGAAGGAGAGTGCAATGTGGTGCATCGCCATCGAAACACTTCAGGAGTCTCCTTCATTCATGTGCTCACTCTCCAACTATTTTCAAAGGTAAGATGCACAAACCTCATTCCTTGCCTGTTATGAAGTGATAAGTGTATCCCAAGCACCGTTTGCTATTCTACAAGAACGAATGTGAGGAATAATGGTATGTTTGATAGACAAGGCTATAAATGCATGTTCCTGGGCATCTCTGTCATCCCAATGAAGTTTATTTGTAGTAGGTGCAACAGGAACTGAAGCACGGACAAGAACTTGAAGAATATCACCATCTTCAATGCCATCTGCATCACCTTCAACAACTATGTTTGCAGGTGTAATAGGACATTTTTCAACACCCTGCACAATATTCCACATTCCTTTTGCAACCAATACATGACACATCATATAAGCCCATAATGGATAATTGGTACCATCCAACTTATCCTCAACAGCCAACATACGGAATACATCACTACTTTCAGTCATGGCACTGACTAAAATACCCTGATGCAAAAAAAAATGATTGTATCTCAAAAAGTTGAACAGAACTACCCTAGTGAGTTCTACTAAACTTGTAGCAGACTTCGAGGCACTTATAATGGCGAACCAAAACATGTATATATCTTTGGAACAAAAAGACAAACTTGCCTACTCAAGCACTGTGATAGTGCATTTTGGAGGTGAAACAAGCTCAGATCGCAATTTTGACACCACAAAATGAAGATGTTTTGAACTCCTAATCACCTTAAGTATGCTCACCAAACTTCATGCGATTCTGAGATTGTGACTGTTATTGTTAGTGTCCATGTGAAAGGCCAAATGGCCACCGGACACTTCTTTGTATATGTTCTTAAATAAAACATATAATGGCCTAGTCAATCACAGATTGTAAGTTTGACCACATTTGTAACACCTAAGATGTTTGTGTTTGTGCTCCCTGTGTTCTTTGTTTTTTTGCGTATTTTGTAGCCTTTGTGTGGAGCACCGTGTGCATATGTCTAATCCTGGCAAGAAACATTAGGAAGCAATCAAGATGATTTTGAGATATCTGTGTGGCACTAAGGACAAGTGTCTATGCTTAGGTAAAGGAAAGCATCCATTATTGGTTACACAGATTCTGACTTTGTTGGTTGTGTAGACAATCGTAAGTCTATATCAAGGTACATTTTTCATTTTGTTGGAGGTGCTATCTCTTGGAGATCTCGTCTTCAAGAATGTACAATTGTTTCCACCATAGAAGCAGAGTATGTTGTAGCAAGTGAGGCATGTAAAGAAGCATTGTGGCTTTCTCGTCTTGCTTGCAATATGGTTTGACCTCAACATGTACCTCGTTTGCTCAGTGATATTCAGAGTGCCATTGCTTTGGCTAAGAATCTGGTCTATCATGCAAAGACCAAGCACATTGAGGTGAGGTATCACTTCATTAGAGATTGCTTAGCCATTGAGTGAATTATTCTTGAGAAGGTTCACACTCGAGATAATTTGCAGATGTTTTGACTAAAGCTCTACCACAAGATAGCTTTTGACACTATTGTCACTTGATGGGAGTTACTTGATTCATGATCTTACATAGTCACTTGTATACTATGTAACATGCCCATCAGGTGGAAGGTATAGTTTTTATACTTATACTCAGGTATTCTTTAGTATTCTTTATTTTTCTCCCATAGTTACTTTGGCCATATTGGCCTTTAGTGGGAGATTGTTACCATTAGTGTCCATGTGAAAGGCCAAATGGCCATCGGACATTTCTTTGTATATGTTCTTAAATAAAACTTATAGTGGTCTAGTAAGTCATAGACTGTAAGTTTGACTGCATTTGTAACACCTAAGAAGTCTGTGTTTGTGCTTCCTATGTATTGTGTTTTTCGGTTTTTCTACTCCGACGATATCATCATGGAGCTCTCAAGAAGGAGAGTGAATTGTGGTGCATTGCCATTGAAATAGTTTAGTGGCTAGAGGGGTGTCGATATGCCCTAGATGAAGCAGCGACCTGCTCTGATACCAATTGTTGCAGTTTGAGGTATGCAGAGCACGCGAACATCACAAGGAAGAAGAAGAAGCTTGGAGCACAACACACAATACTGAATATATTACCAAGACAATGTACAAAGATAAGTGACCTATTAGAGTTATAGACATATATACAAGTTGGGGGAAAAAAACCTCCTAAAGAGAGAAAAAAGTGACCCAGCGGTCCTAGTGTGTTCACACACATCACCACCTAAATATATCAACAAAATCATTTCTTTGGAAATTTTTGCAGCCTCTTTGGCTCCCCCTGCCTCAAAATTGTCCTCTACCTCCTCCATGATTCTATTGTTGACCTTAATCTT
The DNA here is from genome assembly GCA_020310875.1 of Ceratopteris richardii. Lineage (NCBI taxonomy): Eukaryota > Viridiplantae > Streptophyta > Polypodiopsida > Polypodiales > Pteridaceae > Ceratopteris > Ceratopteris richardii. The sequence continues at coordinate 92,386,165 of CM035437.1, forward strand.
GGTTACTATGTCCTCTTCCACTTCTAAAGCCTCTGCCTCTTCCTCTACTAGAGTAGAATACCTACTCATAACTAGGTTTTCCTAGGGAGTTTGAGTCCTTACCAAGATTCTTTTCTTCAATTATCAACATGGACACCAGCTCAGTAAAATTCAAAATATTTTCCCTAGTTTGAATAGACGTTTTGAACTGCTTATATGCAGCTCCTAAACCACAGAGGCACACTTCCATCTTGTCATCATCATCTACATTCACACCAATAGATGCAAGTGACTCACATATGCTTCTTGATTTTCATGGTGTACTCACTTATCAACATGCCCTTTTTCTCTAGTGTATGAAGCTCATTCTTGAGTTGCAATTTTTGTGACTTTGGTCTCATAGAATCAAATTGTTCCAAGCCTCTTTCAGAGTCTTGGCATCTTGTATGTGCCCAATCATTCTATCTTGTATGCTAATAGACATCCAATACATTACCTTTTGTACCCCTTCATTCCATTCTTCATATGCTCTTAACTAGTCTGCAGTCCAATTCTTCTCTGGTAATTTTGGAAGATTTTCATTCTCTTCTTCGATGAACTTCCAATAGCCTTTTCCCATTTGGAAACTCGTAATTCTGAATCTCCAAGCGTGAAAGTTGATTTTGTCCAACTTCTCGGTCATAAGTTGACTCATTCCATCAATGTTTGCCATTTTTGCAGTAATTCAAAACACTGCAAAAACATTGTAAGCAGTACTTCTGCTTGTACACTGTCGCACTATGACATTATAGTTTGATATCGAAAAAAACACAATTTCCATGTATCAATAGTACACGGAAGCACTTGAACTTCTGGATCTAGAATAATTGATTGTTACAGAATAGGACTCAAGATACAGTTTTGCAAACTAACATGGCTTTTCTATGGGACCGACCTTGCGGGATCGAAACAAAGGTTGAGATGGCTTTGAAACACAAATCAAAGCAAAATGAGCGACCTTAAAGGGTTACTCACAAAACTATTTTGACACCTTCTATCTTCACACCAAATTTTGTAGCAATTTGAGGTCATTTGTGTACACTTTCTCCACACCTTCTTGCATACTCTTCACTATTGACCTTCTCCACAAGCTCTGTACAACCACATTGGCTCAAATAACATGAGAAAGGAGATAAGGAAGAGAGCTCACTCACACACTCTCACACTTAAGAGGAGCACACACAGGTTGAGGCAAGGAAGAATGATCTTCTTTTTCTTTTTCTTCTTACATAAAAGGAATATACAAGAATGACCCAATACAACAATACAACTAGTGAAATATTTAAAGATTGGTACATAAGGAAAAACCTAATGTCCGTGAATGAGTGAACTGCCAAGAAAAAAATGTGCCATCACTCTCGGTAGATAAATCTAGTAAAGCTCAATGAAGTATCCTTGACATATAGTGGTGTGACCACTATACATGTCAATGAAATGAAAAAGTGATATGTGTCATCCTAGATCATCCCATGTTGAGCTTGATATCTCAATAATTTCCACTCCTCCCAATCCTACAAGATAGTCTTCAATAGGATTAATGCACAATTCCATGTCTTGACAACAAGAGAATCTAATAGCACTAGTGGTTGCCCATGATTCAATCAATGCCTTGATTATCTTTTTAGTCATGCCCTGTCCTAATTCAAAGGTTATAAAAGGATGTCTATGAATTATACGATGGGAGGGAACACTCTTTGTCTGGCAGATAACCATATGATACCTTGGATTTTCATGATTCATGTGCCTACGATCTATACCCTGTCTTCTCAACTTCATACATCGAATACGTTCTAAGGCCTCTGCCTGAGCTTCTTCATGGATTCTTTTCTCTTCTTCTTTGCAATTCTTCACTATATTAAGTCAATTTAACGTTTCTTTAGTTAAGGGCTCTTGATAAAACTTTACAAAACACTGATGTAACTTTGTAAGATTTTTCCTTCTAAGGTAACGAGTTGGACTGCTCCACTTGTTGATATCCCATCAATGATCATTGGTGCATAACCAAACTTTTTGAGCTTTCAAACATGTTGCTTTAATGTATACACTAAGGCTAGGTCTCTTGCCTTTTTTCTAGCATATATTCTTGCAATTGCTCTCAATCTGGTTTCACCCAACCATTCAAGGTCAAATATTCTAGATGATAGCTCATGGCCAATCCATTGATGCTCTTGTGCCACTTTCAGTGTGGGTATCAAAAATTCTAATGGAAATACTACATTTTGGCCAAACACCATCCGATAGGGGGTGGCATTAAGTACCATTTTGTGGAGAATTCGATATGGCCAAACAATATGATGGAGTTGTTTGTCCCAATCAGAGTGTTTATTATTAACAAGCTTCATTAACACAGTTCATAGAATCTTGTTCATGCTAGGTTTCTTCATGCATCCATGAGGATTCGGATCCTATGGAGTGCATCGACTCTGTTTTATCTAATGTTCTATGGACTGAGTTCCATTGTGGGGGTGGTACATCCCTATGGGAATAATGTTTGAGATTGACTTTAGTTGTCACCCCTAGATGTTGTAAGTACAAGGAATTGGTTCCCAAATCTTGCACTATCTGCAATTGTCGCATGAAGGGTCTTCCTAAAATCATCTCATAGACATAATTCTTACCAAAATCACATATGGAAAATATAGTTCAAACTCCACACCACAAGTGGTGAGAGTTATCCCTTCTAGTAACCCTCAAGGTTTCTCAATATGCCCATCTGTCATTTGCGACTTGATTCTTGTTGGCTTGAGTGCTGGCTTGCACTATTTTTTCCATAAGGAAGTGGTAGCAATCGCAACTCTAGATCTTGAATCCAAATAGCTTTTGTTGTGTAGCCTTGATAAGTGATAGGTAGATAGGTGTTTCCTTCCTCTCCTTCACTCATATCTCCTATCTTATCCAAGGGTATCTTTGGCACTATTTTGTGTGATCTTGCATGAGATTAAGGCTTAGTTATTTCTATCATTTGGTTAGTTATATGCTTCCATAGCTCATGCTTAATTTTTAGTAGCTCCTTTGAAGTGAGACGATGCAACAATTTATTGTTCTTCACTACTTTTGTGTTTCTTGGTAGAACTGATTCATCATTCTGGGGGCTCTCATGTGAATAGACTTAGAATCCCAGGGGCCGGTGAAGTGAGGAAATTCTTGCAAGGAATTGGATTCCAAGTCTAATCACTCACTTGATTGCATACCTTCTTGTTCCCCATAGATAGAACTGATTCATCATTTCTTACCATTACTGTGGGGGCTCTTATGTGAATAGACTTCGACTCCCATGGGCCTGTGAAGTGAGGTGATTCCTGCAAGGAACTGGATTCCAAATCTAATCCCTCACTTGACTGCATATCTTCTTACTTCACATAGATGGAATATCTTGAGGGAATTGAGCATGACAATCATCCATTACCACAATAGGAGGTGGATTCTCGCCCTCTTTGACCCATTTCTCTTCTTGAATCTCTCTTAGGAACTCCTATGAATAATGATTCAACAAAGAGGGAATTCCATAATCTGTCAAATTAGGAATGTAAGCTTCCTTATGGGGTCAGCTTAGCCCATCATCTCTACTACTCTGAGCCTTTGGTGTTTCCAATGTCCTAAGTTTATCTATCAACCATTCTAACCTCTCCAATAGTCCTTTGAAGTGTAATTGTCCCTTTGTTGAGTTAGCATGGTTGAAAAGACAACTTGCATTGAACATAGCTTGGGATATTTCCAACATTTTTGTGCAAAGCTTGGTTCTCTTAATCTCTAGGTATGATCTAGGATCACACTTATCTAGCTCTATCACATTCGACTCTTCTCAAAGTTGAGCCTGATAAGCCTTGAACATCATGTCCAAGTCTTCAGGAATGGGATCTCATAGGACCAATTCTACTCTAGGAGGTGGTGGTATGGAAGGGGGATTTTGCTAAGATGATGGAGATGGTGTTTGAGAGTGTGATTGAGATGTGATCTCTATCATTTTTGTTTTCATTTCCTTGAGGCTTTCTTCTAATTCATTCATTTTTCTAGCCCATTGTCTCTTCATTCTTTCATGACTATCCTTCCAAGCTCTAGTTCTCTTTATAATTACACTCTCTAACTCATTGTCTTCCAACTTATTCTCTTGATCTACCCCTATAGTTTGTTGTAGTGCTTGGCCTCTAGTCACTACCTGCACAGGGGCTATAGTTGTGACACTTCCACTTGAATCCACAACCAAGCCAATAACATTAATTGGTGTAATCTTTTGAGCATTGGATAGATTTTTAAGACAATCTCTTAAGAGGTGTTCCTTTCCACAATGGGGGAAAAAGCCTTGAAATACCATCGGTTGGGATTGCCCTGGTGGAGGAAGTGGACAATCATGAATGAAATGATCTCCTTGGCATCTGTAAAATGGTCCTCCGATTGGGGCCTCATTTTCCTTGGTTGGGGCCTAGGATTAGGGTTTTCATACATCACATTAGAGTACTCCAGTTCCCAACTTGGTTCATAGGACTTTCATAGGAGTATATCTCATTATGCTTAGGTGAATCCATGTAGTAAGCTGGTGGGCTATCCACATGGGTCAAGTCAAAACTCTGAGTATTGGTATCACTTTTTGAAATTAGTGGGGGTGCGAGGACTAAAGCTCTATTCAGGTTATCCTCTACTACATCATATTTGATTGGAATAACATTGGCTAGGGGTGTAGGTTGTGAACCTAACACTGGTTGTGGTCTTTGTTGAGCTTAGTAGTGGGGTTGATAAGGTTGTTGGGGCCTAAGATATGGTTGATGTTGGTATTGGTTTGGGTACCTTCCTGGTTGTTGATATGGTTGCTGGTAATTTTCTCTAACCACCTCTTTGTTGTAAAGGTAATTTTGCATAATGTGGTTGGTGTACCTTCTCTCTATCATGTTATACTAGCTATTAGGGTTCCCTTGGTTTTGTGTCATGATGGGACAAACATTGTCCATGTGATCTCCTCTATAGTTATAACATCACCACACTAGACCATTCTAGGGGTGTGTTTGCTTGAGACTCCTAACTTTTGAGCTACTCTTTTTGCTGGAAAGTTTTGACGTGAAACTAGTAGAGCTATCTGAATCATTATAGATCTTTGAAAGTTCTAACTCATTCCCCATTCCTCAATATCAATACACATTTTCACACATTGTTTTATGCTCCTAGGTTCCTTCAAGTACACATGAGACTGTAACTTTGCGTTTAGCAAGTTATCCAAAAACAATGCCACTTGTTTCGCAAGTGTGGGTAACTCTGGAATGGGGCATCTCTCAATGTATTGCCTAAACCTACGACCTTCTAACGTGAATTTCTCTTGAGGTGTTTACTTGAAGCTATCGATTAATGATGAAGTGTTATGCCTAATACCAGTCTTAGATAACTCCATGATAAATGCTTCTAGAAATTGATTGATGTCCCTAAACTAACCTTGATGTAGTGGTTGGAACCATGTCAAGGTAGTGTTCTTTAAAGTCAAACCAAATGCGTTATATTGAGTGAACAAGTCATCAATTTGTTTGGCTCTCAAAACTTATCTAAATTCTACCACATGATCATAAGGGTCTCTAGTGTCATCAAAGTAATTTTTCATTGACTTTAACAATTTAGGGGGACTCAATATCCTAGGGTGTTCTCTTGTTCTTGTAAGGGAAACTCATCCATGCCTCCCTAGGGTCTAAGTCCTCTCAGTCTCTCATGATCCATTCTATAAGTATCTCATCTTGACCTCTCTTGTCTGAGAGGGTTTGCGAAACTTACTTTAGATCTCTCTCGATTCTTCTCTTTGATACGTCATGGGACATAAGAAGATCCCGCCACTCCATGTTGACCATGAGAACCATGTTGTCTCAAAGGAGGGAATATCAGTTCACCTTTCCAAGTGTATGCATGTCTTCCATGTTAAATAACCATGAACATCCTCTTGAAAGAGTTGTCTAAATAGATTACCTTCCTAGGGCTATCCAGGTCTTTGAATTCATATATAGTCACTCTATCTATCTCACTTGGTTTGTGATTTTGAACCTCCAAAAAACTTTGTTTATTTCTCTATTCAAGAAAAGCTCTATGTTCTTATTATCTTGAGGGATCCACTCCGATGTGATTATCCTTGATAGGATAGGCTTACTGCATGGTGTTCTTGGCTACTTTCTTATGTTTTCCTACTCCAAGTCTCCTATTTTTTACTCAAGAATAATGATTCCAAACTCATTGGTCCTATCAGGTAAGCTTGTAGCCACATACATGGTTCCTTGCTTATTAATGTATGAACCCTCTTCGAATTTGACTATCAGATGCTCGATTCCAAAGGGTTGATCAGGGTTTTTGAGTTGGACCATTGATCTTCTCAATCCATCCTCATAGATGCAAGCACCTAATCGGTTAGTTGATATATATTCCAACTATCTTATAGGGACCTTCAAAGGTATGTAAGTAGGATAGTCGAGAACTATCTGTAGGCCTTTCCATACTAAATGACATTTTTGAATCACTCGTATCTAAATTCAACAAGTACAGATAGTCATTGAGCTTCTTAGCCCACAACCTAGTGGTGTGATTGACACTAGCTTCAGATGACATGATGCTTTGTCTATCTTGTCCTAGGTGTTTATTGGACCTAAGATTCACATGCATTGCTGATTGGCCCAAATTCCCAAGTACAACTACATTGTTGGGTCCTTTTGTAGTATCAACTTGTTCTTTTTAAGTTCTTTAGTGTGTTTTTTTTTCCTTGTCTTGATATGGTCGTCATCAAGATCACTTACATTTGCTACAATTGGTGCTCTTCACAATCAGCTTATGTTCTTTTCCACTTAAATTATCCTCAAATTAGCAAAAGGTATTCTTGGACTTGAGAAATTAAAAGAACTTAGACTCATTCATGCCTATCGTAACCCATAATTAATCAAAGTTGTGCTTAGCCTAAACTAGTAATTGATTAAGGGGGTTTAGTGAGCTTCCAACCTCAAGCTTGACAGTTTTGTCAATGCCTCAATGTCTAGGACTCATGCTCCCAAGAATGCCATGTACACTAAGGTTTCTTATCCTCTCTAAGGGGTGTCAATTGCTTGCAAAAATGCCAAAAAATAGCTCAAAATTAACCAATTTTTTGCAACCCTAAAAATTCTAGAATTTGTCTGTCTATCATGATAGACAGTGCCTATCTTTCGTGATAGACAAGGATGTCCATCGTGGGCTATCTGTCACGATGGATAGAGGTGTATGATATGGGATATCTTTCATGATGGACAAAGGTGTCCGTCATGGGCTATTTATCACGATGGACATAGTTGTCCATCGTGGGCTATCTATCACAATGGACAGAGCTGTGCATTATGGGTTATCTATTGCGATGAATAGAGGTGTCCGTCGTGGGTTGTTTGTCATGATGGAAAGAGCTATCTGTTGTGGGCTACCTATCATGATGGACATTTCTATCACAATAGACGTGTCCATTGCAATGGATAGTTGTCTCTTATGATGGGTAGAGTCTATCATGGGCCCTATCTATCACGACGGGAAACTATCTATTGCGATGGATTGATTATGCAAGATTTTTGTTTGTCGTGGATGTGCCTATCACAATGGAAACTATCTATCATAGGTTGTTGTCTATCGTCTATCAAAGATAGACAATGGACACTGTCTGTCATGAAATTTGTCTCCCATGGTGGCCATAAAAAATGCCTATTTAAAAAAATATATGTTTCCTTGATGTGCAAGTGATCTTCCTTATTGTGGCATACTTAGTTTTATCAAACACTCCTCTTTTATGTCTGTCGTGACAGGCAGAGATCGTCGTCTTGGGGTCCGTGCATAGAGTTGTCGTACTTACTGATGCTGCTATTGGTGCTTGCCAGAAAGCTCCAAAAAATTAAAAACACAAGATGCACAAACTCTCTCTCTCTCTCTCTCTATCTATCTATCTATCTATCTTGCTCAAGAATGAAATGTTGAGAATGCAATGGAAGAGGCAATATGACTACAAAGGTGAATTTTTCATGAGGATGGAGATGGAGGTAGGGGGTGAGTAGGGGTGGTAGGGATGATGATGAAGAAGGTTAAAAAGTGAAAAACAAGAATTTTGCCTATGATTCCAACATCAAATCTCTATGTGTTACCGTTAGTATATGATCAATGTCTACCCCTCATGATTGTATGCACATTTTGTAAGGCCCTTATTATGAGGAGAAGCCAAGCGTGCATTACCCAATTGATGGGAATCCCAACTTGCATGTTGGATGAAGGTCATATTGGACCATGTAAGGTATTATAAGGAAAGGGAGTTACCAAGGTCCCCAATTGTGGGGTCTGGGGCAGCGGTGAGCAGCCCCGACTGGGGGGTCCAATGGGGCCAACAAGCCCCATGGCTAGGGGGGTCCCAGGGGGCCAACAGGCCCCCTAGTGGGGGTCCGGGGGCAGCACCCCTGACATGACGGTAAAGGCAATATTCTATGGAATATTCCCTATCAGAGTCAGAAATCATTTATATTTGTTAGGTCGATTCAACCGGTCTAAGCCGTGTATGGAAATTACGCGGGCGATGGCCGCCCACACTCTACCGCCCATGTATAGCCGTCCACGGAAGGCCACCCATGATCCTATATATACATGACTTTTGCACTACCTGAGACATCAAATTGAGCCAGCATACCTCTACCTTGTATCTCCCTATCTAGAGTTGTCTTGTTAGTAAAAAATTGTTGAGATTCTCCTACATCTGTTGTCTTCTCTGCTCCTGTTCCTGTGTTATATTGTGTAACTATTGTCTTACAGTTACCATCACATGCTCGGCCTTGAAGCTCGCTCCCCGATAATGGTGCCAAATTTGGTGTCACTCTAACACAATGGTAAGCATCAATGTGAGGAGATCCACCTTGTAATTGTGAATTTGTGAAGATGTGAGGGTGGTATGAAAACCATGAGCAACTGAATACACAAGTGCGTGAGTGAGCAGCACACGAACATGCACACACATACACACACATACGTATATAAGGTAAGAGAATGAGAAAGAGCCATGGAATCTTTGATTATACAAAACAAATTTACAACACTCAATTTTTTGTTCACTCCCCTACTAGATAACCTCAAAAATTAAGCATCTAGCTCTTTTTATAGGTTTTTTAATAGCTTTGGCCCTGTTTAGACAAGATGTTTAGACTAGTTGAAAACTAGGTTATATTTGAAGGCTCAAATAGCTCAAAAAATTATGAAATTTAATACATAGATTGTTCTACTCTCGTCAAGCTTGGGAATTGCTTCACTTGAACAAAATAGAGTCTACTCTACCAAAAATGGGATTTACAATGGAATTTAGTGATACCCAATCATTGTTTGTTGTAGATTGGATGTGGAAAAAAGAGGTTGGCCTACTCATTGAATCTTCATTGACTTCCTTGTCTGCTTGGGCCTCCTTGACCTTCTTTTTTGACTTTGTGTTCTCTGGCTCCCTTGCGTCATTCTACTTTAGCACATTAAACGTTCTTGACTGTTAACATCATCCAAAAGGTGTTTGAGCCACACACACACACACACATACTCAATAATCATTGTGAAAGCTTTCCTATACTCAGTCTCACAACCAAGATATGCATGAGCTAAAAAGCATGAAGCAAAAACCACTGGTGGACATAGGAGTGTCATAGAAACCAACACAATATGAGTAAAAAAAAGACATGCAAATCTAGCAGTAATGATCGCCCCTTGGGATAAAACAATCCAAGTAGTCGGATAGCACTCAAGTAGTGAAAGATTCTCTTAACAACCTACCAATGCTTGACACTTGGGCAATGCATAAACCTGCTCATCTGAGAGACAAAACATCAAATATCAAGTGCAGTTATGCATAAATGAATCAAGCATCCAACAACCTGACATCAAATGCATCTCCAGCATCATGAAGACTCAACCCTAAACCTGTTTCCATAGCATTGGCAATGAAGATTGCCAAATTGTTGCACTAAGTCAATTTATTTTGTTTGACACAAAGCTATTCCCCCATCAATGTGCATAAACACAATGCTCAAATAATGATGCAAATGCCCTGAATTTGACATCTCAAAAGAGGCATGCAAATCAGCCTTAAATTAAGCAATATGCTTCTCATTAGGACCAGTGAGCAGCACATCATCAACATACACAAAAATGATTAGAAGTGCATCATCTATATTCTTAGCATATAAGGTTCTCTCAATTGGATTGTTCTCAAAACCATGCTTGCACACTTTTTTTTTCATGCCCTTTCTACACAAAACCACAGGGCTAAAATACACACTTCTTCATGTAAATGACCATTCTGAAGTGTAGTTTTAATGTCCAACTGATGTACATTCCAACCATGATGAGTTGCAAGTGTAAAGATCTTATGAACAGTGGTCATTTGACATGTGGGTGCAAAGGTCTCATCAAAATCAATGCATCTCTCTTGTGCATAAAATTTTGCAACAAGCCTAGCCTTATACTTGTCAACTATTCCATCAAACTTACATTTCAGCCTTGTATACCCATTTAGTGCTAATGGCCTTTTTGCCTGGAGCCAAATCACATCAAGAACATGTACCATTCTTCATATTAGCGTCATATTCTGATTGCATAGCAAGCCTGAACAAGTATGATATAATGGAATCTCCACCAATCATTTACACATAGTTTTTGCCTCCTCTATATTAGTCATGTCATCAAAAAGTACATCATGTAAATCTGGATTAGAAATGGAAGTATCTACATTATCATGTGGAACATGTAAAGGTTGAGAAATCGCCTCATTTGGACCAGTACCTTGTTGGAAATTTAGTAGGCCCATTACTAATACCACAGGTCCAAGTTCCATAGGTCTAGGATCTACAACAAATATTATAGCAATCTTCCAATATTGACAAAACATGAACATACCACACTTAATCATACAAATGATGAGACAAAGATAGAGAAAGAGTAGACAACATGTGTAAAGTGTTACATAAGCCAAGGCTTAATATACCAATGTTCAATGTACAATGTGGGAGCAAAACTATCAACCACTCTATGTGCATAGAAATAGATGGATGAGTGAATGTACAAATGTAACAAACATATTCAGATGTATGGACAAAAATCTAAATATACATGAGATGTGTGACCTGATAGGTTGTAGAAGAGTGAATATGAGTGACAGAACGAGGAAGTATCAGTCTAAAACCGATAATCAACAAACCTTCATTCAACCTTAGGCTATGGAAGACCCTAAGTTAGACACGTGTGTGAGAAGATCACATACTTACAAAAGTAGCAAAGAATGCTAACAAGTTTGCTGCCAGGAATCCTCAAACTCATATGAACATATCTTCTCTAACACCTCATCCAAATATGCATGAAGCATATACGTACTGATTCTCTTGTACCTATGCTGAATAGGACTCCTCCTGATATGGATGTTACTACCTCCACAAACTCCAAGTAGTACCTATGTGCATAAAGAGAATATGTACCTGAATTCTTAACATAAGATGCAAAACTTATGTTAACCACCATCCAATGTCTTTGAAGTAGACCGAAATCTTCATGTAGAAGACAATCTTCAAATACATCATGTGAATGGCCGATCCACACCACCAAGCTGCTAATAGATAAGACCTCTCCATAAGCAAGAGTGTGAGCACACTCTTCTCCAAGAAGAATTCCATATCTGCTCCTCAACATGCCCCAAGATAGCACCATGGCTGCCCCATGTGCTAGAAGCACTACCTCTAATGAGGGATCAAGATCCAAAGCTTGTGTTGCCAATTGGTGTAGGATACATAAACAATAAGCCAAGCTCTTCTTATATAGTAGTTTGTATATCTTCAAAAGCTCTCCAAAAGCAACTTAATAAAGCACAAGCTTCTACAATCGCTTATGTAAAAAGCTACGAAATAATCATGAATTCAAAACAGCACTGTCCGTCTTTTCTTTCCAAAAGCATGATAAGAATAAAACTTCATGTTCGCTGCACCATCAGGAATTGAACCCGGGTGGGTTTGATAGCAGGACAATGATCTATCGAAGGTGCTCGCACCGTTTTCTTGTAGAAGAAATATAAAAGAGAGCTACACATCTTGTGTATCTGAGGCCTTTTGGACTAATAGGACATTGTTTTCCAACAATCCCCCCTGCAATGTCATATTGGTACAAACGGAACTGGATCTGCAAACTTCATAAGCTTCAAACTTGTACTCCCCAAATTGACCTTCAAACCTTTTCTTCAAAAGTCTTCTTCAAAACCAAATTTGACTTTTCTTCAAACTTCAAACACTTGAACTTGCTGAATATGAACCATAATACTTGAGAAAATATGCAATCTAGATATCCAATAGTGTACACATCAAGCAATCACTGCTTGACAACATATGTAGCAAGTATTGACTCTGAACCTGCTATCTCATGTTTTCACAAACCTGAAAACATACACTAGGATCCGCATATTTGCATTTACCTTACGAAAGCTTTCTCAACATACTTCTGTTGTGTCATGTAAATACACTAATAAAATTCAAGAATTGAATCCTGGAACTTGTGACTGACAACTCACAACTTAGTGTATTATGAACACTACTAGTTCATCTCTGACTATACTCAAGTCAAGTCAAATCAACTCAACTCATGAGTCTCATAAAAAAATCTATGATTTCATCATGTCTTCATCTTTGTTCAATCTGTAAATCTTTCATACCTCTTTCCTTCAGAACCTAGTATAAACATAAATGTGTGCACTTCTCAAACATACCTCTCTGAAATATCAAGATTCTCTTCAATAGAACTTTGGAACCTTCTCCTGAAGAGGAACATCCTAACGGGAACTTTCTCCAGACATTCTTCTTCTTCCTTCTTCTTTCAAAGTTGGAACATAAAGAGAAACTGACAAAGGAAATATAGGAATAGCTGATATAGGAATACCTGTAGGTATGACTATGCATTCTTTTACATATGGTTGAAAATAAGTCTTCATGTTTCATCATCCCCCTGGATGACTTAACACTAGTATCCAGTATTCTTCAAAGTATATCAGACTTTATGAAATATTGGATGTCCTTCTTCTTTCAATAAATCTGATCTTCAGTGATTTAGCATTGCTTTCTTAACATCAATACCTGTGTCTTGCAACAAAATATCTTAACCCTTTTATTAGCACTACAGATGCTAATGGCTTTCATTGTTTACTCCTCAACTTCCCAAAATCTAGAATAAGGTTAGCTGATCTATATAATAAAAACCTTTCTGAAAGCATTTAGGATTCATAATCTTCTGCAACATAACAAGTATCTTCTTCTATTTTTCTGCAACACAAATATGATAGAATCTGAATCTTTGACTTACTTCTTCCAATGTTAAGAATCTTCACAAACAAAGGATAGACAACTGACTCATAAATACTCAAGATCTTTAAGACCTTCAAGATCATCCAAGATCATACAAGATCATACAAGATCTATGATTTGCTCTCATCAAACCTTCATGATTGAATGTTTGATTTGCTACCTGAATGTAAGTTGTAAAACTTTTCTTCAACTAGATCCTTTCGAAGAATCTACAATTCTTACTTGAAATATAAGTGGACAAACTCTCACCTTGAGAACTCCAAAAGCTGCAAGTTGATACTTCGTCTTTTCATATTCATCCCGGGTGAAATGTGAAAGTACCTGCTTGACTTTCTTTTGGCTAACTCCACTTCTCAATCAAGTGATAGGATCTGATGGAGCACCTTTCTTAATACAAGCATGTATCCAAAATCTAGACAATCATAGAAAGTAGATTCTTCAATTGACTGGTACATCAAAAAATCTAAATTTTCTGAAGTTTTTTGAAAATACTAAATATGAGGTAACCTTTCCAAACATAAAACCTCAACCCAAGTCTTCAACATCTACTACAAAAAACTCTTTTACCTCAAGAGTTAGATAAAGAAGAAATATACTTCTCTGCAACTTGTCATATACCAAGTAGCTTTGTATTGACACTCCAAGAATTCTTTGAGGGAACATATAGTTGCCTACTCAAAATCTTCAACTTATGTATCATACATATATGAGTCAAAACATATAAGCTGACTTTCTTTCTCTCAATGCAATTCTTTGTCAAATCTAATAAATCATGACCAAGTATCATGCAAAACAAGAAATTGCTTCTTCTTAAACTATCTTCACACAAGATGTTCTCGTAGACTTGTCTTTTGGTGTAGAGGATAAAGTAAGAAAAGTATATGGGAAATATATGAGAAAAGGAAGCCTTACTTTTCTTTTGGAAAGGATGGACTTTCTTCTTTTGCATCTTTCTTCCACCTGATGATGTCAACATCTTCATACTTCTCTTCCATACCTTTTCTTCTATTCATCTTGAAGTAGCAAGCACTCTTAACTTCTTCAACTGAATTTTTCTCTTCCTCTAGTGCTAAGAGTAAGAGACAAAACAAACATGGTATACAAACGGAAGTGAATATAGAATCATGTTTTACCATCTCCTCATATCTCTGAATCAAAACTCTGCTTCAAATGATGGATATGATTAAATTCATCAACCTTTTGTCTGAATGATGAATTACCTTTCTAGATTTACCTCTCTAGATAACAAATGTGAGCAAAAAATTCCAATCAACTTACAACACAAGATTGGCTGAAAACAAAACTGATGCTCTCCACAGTTGTCTTCTTAGATGAGCTTTCTTGCCATGAAAGAGATCTCTCAAAACTCTCTAGAAAAACCTCTAGATACATGTTTTGATGTAGCTAATGCTTTAACTTTCAAAGAATGAAAGTGTATAAAAGCACTCCTTGAATCCTTCAAATCTCTTCATAACTGCTCTTCGAAGATATGACCTGTAAATGATAATCTGATAGTAGAAACTAATACCTGTGATTTGATGTTGATATGATTCCTTCATCTTCTCCAAACCATTGTTCTTCCTTGAATTTGAAGTAGCCTTCTCTTCATCAACTCTTGGTCTTCAAATAATACTTTCTGTAAAGTATTTTCATACTTTTCCAAAAGTATTCGGCTGCTAACATATCATCAACTTCATACTCCACATTGATGAATAAACATGTGACTAAATTGTCTAATTCTCAAATCTCTACTCATCTAGATTAAGTGTGTATGTCAAATGTCAAATGATAGAAGATGCTCTTAAATCATATGTTGTAAACTTGGAATTCTGGGAACCTGGGAATTTGAGAGCCTGAATGTTCTGATGCCAAAGCCCTAAAGCTCTGATGCCAAATGTTGGAAAACTAGTAGGCCCATTACTAATACCACAGGTCCAAGTTCCATTGGTCTAGGATCTACAACACATATTCTAGCAATCTTCCAATATTGACAAAACATGAACATACCACACTTAATCATACAAATGATGAGACAAAGATAGAGAAAGAATAGACAACATGTGTAAAGTGTTACATAAGCCAAGGCTTACTCACACTATCATATATACCAATGTTCAATGTACAATGTGGGAGCAAAACTCTCAACCACTCTATGTGAATAGAAATAGATGGATGATTGAATGTACAAATGTAACAAACATATTCAAATGTATGGACAGAAATCTAAATATACATGAGATGTGTGACCTGATAGGTTGTAGAAGAGTGAATATGAGTGACAAAAAGAGGAAGTATCAGTCTAAAATTGATCATCAACAAACCTTCATCTAACCTTAGGCTATGGAAGACCCTAAGTTAGACATGTGTGTGAAAAGATCACATACTTACAAAAGTAGCAAAGAATGCTAACAAGTTTGCTGCCAGGAATCCTCAAACTCATATGAACATATATTCTCTAACACCTCATCCAAATATGCATGAAGCATATACGTGCTGATTCTCTTGTACCTATGCCAAATAGGACTCCTCCTGATATGGATGTTATTGCCTCCATAAACTCCAAGTAGTACTTGTGTGCATAAAGAGAATATGTACCTGAATTCTTAACATAAGATGCAAATCTTATGTTAACCACCATCCAATGTCTTTGAAGTAAACCGAAATCTTCATGTAGAAGACAATCTTCAAATACATCATGTGAATGGCCGATCCACACCACCAAGTTGCTAATAGATAAGACTCTCCATAAGCAAGAGTGTGAGCACACTCTTCTCCAAGAAGATCTCCATAGCCACTCCTCAACATGCTCCAAGATAGCACCATGGCTGCCCCATGTGCTAGAAGCACTAGCTCTGATGAGGGATCAAGCCCCAAAGCTTGTGTTGTCAATTGGTGTAGGATACATAAACAATAAGCCAAGATCTTCTTATATAGTAGTTTGTATATCTTCAAAAGCTCTCCAAAAGCAACTTAATAAAGCACAAGCTTCTATGATTGCTTATGTAAAAAGCTACGCAATAATCGTGAATTCAAAACAGCGTCATCCGTCTTTTCTTTCCAAAAGCATGATAAGAAAAAAACTTCACGTTTGCTGCGCCGTCAGGACTTAAACCCGGGTGGGTTCGATAGGAGGACAATGATCTATCCAAGGCGCTCGTGCCGTTTTCTTGTAGAAGAAGTATAAAAGAGAGCTACACATGTTGTGTATACTGAGGCCTTTTGGAATAATAGGACATTGTTTTCCAACATACTTGAATGACCACCTATAAAAAGAGGCAGCAAAGTGCCATACACATCTCTAGAGCCAACTAAAATCTCCTTGGTACATGCAAGTAATGGCTGAATTACATCTTCTACAAAAATGACATCACGACTAACCAAAATGCATTTAGTCTATGGATGATACAGATGACAGCCTTTGCTTTCAAAACTGTACGCAGTAAAAATACATTTTAGTACTTTATCATCGAATTTCCTATGTTGTTGTTCATGCACTAAT
This sequence comes from Ceratopteris richardii, assembly GCA_020310875.1. NCBI lineage: Eukaryota > Viridiplantae > Streptophyta > Polypodiopsida > Polypodiales > Pteridaceae > Ceratopteris > Ceratopteris richardii. The sequence continues at coordinate 92,403,004 of CM035437.1, forward strand.
GCATATGCCAGACAACCAAAGACATGTAATTGAGCAACATATGTCTTGTGACCATGCCAAACCTCATATGGAGTGATAGATTGTAGTGCTTTCGTGGGAGACCTATTAAGTGCATATGTTGCACACATAACAACTTCAAGCTAGAAGCTATGTGGTAAATCTTGACTTTTGACCATACACCTCACCATCTCCATGAGAGAGTTGCTCAACTAGAAATGCATTAAAATCAGAAGACATGTATTCCCCCCTTGATCTGAACGAAGGGTGCCCAAATAGCTTGTTGCTCTCATTACAAAACTCAAATGGACTTGTGCCTTTAGTCAATCAAATTAGACAAAGAGATCTTTCTAACAAGCTATAAATAACTTAATTTGGACAAGTTTTTGGCTAGGAAACGCAACTAACAAAGATCAACTACCTATCCACACAAGTATGCTGAAGAACTGAACTTCACTCTCGGATTGATACCTCCCTGTATATATATATATATATGGCTGATCTTATAATTCTTGTTCTTTATGTTGATGAAATTCTCTTAATTGGGTCATATGATGAAAAAATTGGCATTCTTATGGCTGATTTACAACATATTTTTGATATCACATATCTTGGTCTTTTGGAGTATTATATTGGCATCTAGTTTGTATCTATTGAGGGGAGGTATTGTTGTGAATTATGGAAAGTATATTGAGAAACTACTTCACTCATTGTCATATTATTCATCATCTATCAATAGAGAGATCTTTCAACCATCACCTTTCTTGGTGTGTTGATCTCCTTCTTTTCTCTTGTGGGTACCTCTATTGGTGCTTCCTCACTCTACCACACATCCAACATGATAGGCTAAGCTCGTAGAATTTTATTGTATTCTTAAGAACTCAATTTGGAGCCTAAATGTGAATTTAGGATTCTTTTTACATTTGGGTAGACATCGGAATGTGGACACGGCTATTTTTATGAACTTGTCTACAAAAGACAATGAAAATCATATTTGGGGGATTTCTCTTTGCTTGTAATCTTGTCTCTTGCTAATAGAAGTGAGTTTCTTGGATTACTATTGTGTGAGAGAGAGGATGATTGCATGCATGCTTCTTCATATGTGCATGTGTGCATGTGTCATTCCTCATTATATCACGATTATGTGGAGATCTTCATACTGCTAACATGTCTCCTAAGATTGACAATTATGGGGTATGAAGACCTCCACGTGAGTGCAATATGATGAGGAAGGATGGACACATAAACACACATGAAGAAGCATGCATGCAAGCAACCTATCTCACATACATTAATACTCCAAGAAATTCACTTCTATTAGAAAAAGAGAAGATTCCAAGCATAGAGAAACCTCCATAACGTGAGAGCCATTGTCTTTTATAGAAAATTTCATAAAAATGACCGTATCCACATTCTAGCATCCTCTGAAACTAAAAAATAGTCTTAGCTTCACATTTGGGATCCAAATTCAGCTCTAAAAGATATAATGAAATTATGGGATTTTAGGTTATCATTTAAGAGGTTCAATGACTCATTAGACTGTATAATTATTGAAGGCTTAGACACACTCAATTAAGAGGTTTTTACATATAAAATGGGCATAGTTTGAAACATTTGTGCCCCCATTGGCCTTCTCTTTATCCATGTGCCTTCTTTGGCATTTCCTTCTTATCTAGGCTTGCTCTTCCTTCAACCCCATCCAATAGTCTCACATGCTTTGCTTCTTGTAAATAGCTTTGTGTGCGTCTCTACTTCAACACTACCTCTTCCAAGCTTCCTTTAGGGTTAACTTTAAACCCTTGTGGAATGAGTCCAATACTAAAACATACTCACCATCATGGTTGTTATATGCTTTACTCTTTTCCTAACCATTAGGTTAAGAGTGGAATTATTCCTCTTCACATGTATAGTAAGCTTTTTTTATTTCAATCACACATAGAAGTATCCCTATACACCAATGTGAATGGAAATGAAAGCAATGGTGAAGATTGTGCATGTGCATGTGCACATGCACCCCCCACATCCATACCCTTTGTCACACCCATTCCATCACATATACATCCACTCCATGTGATTCCCTTGCCAGTGAACCTTTATATAAGAAATACATGCATTTATAATATAATACGGGCAACTATAATTTTTCAACAAGAAACACAATTTTAACTAAATTTTGAAGCGATTTTTACATCTTGCCTCTGGATTCCAAAGGCCCGTGTGACGTACATACCTAAAAATATATGTACATGCATACATACGTACATATATATATATATATATATATATATATATATATATATATAACACTAGCTGCTTTATTGAAAAATTGTTAGCAATTTTTTTCGATCCTTTCAATAAACTGGGTTAATAATAAGATTTTTGTTGTCAGGATCTTAACTCACGTGCACACAGAGGTTACGGATGCCGAAAACACACAGAAAAATAGACACAATAAGAGATGAGACATAACACAGTATTGGGTGCAATCTCCCCCCATGCACTCTATTTCGACAGTCCACAAAGTGCATATATTTATAGGAATTTTTGATTACATCGAAAAGAGTGGTTACATGAGAACGGCTTTGAAAAGCAAGCATGAAACTAAAAGTTGGTAATTTTTACAGAAAGCCATTGTTTTCAATAACCGAAATCACGGTCTACAATGACCCTTATTCTAACCATTACTTTTCTAACTGTTTTTAACAATAGAACCTTCTACGTGGGTTTATTTACAAACTGAATAAATTATAATTCGGATTATTGATGTCTGCCCCTTCATGCCTTGTATGCTCCTCACGAACCTTCATCTGCTATATCAAAAACTTAAAAAACACATTAATACATTAATAATTTAACACTCCAACAATTCCTTGTTCAACATATTCCAAAATTCATAACATGCCCCTCAGTTGAAAAAGCAACTGACCTCAGTTGATAAAAGAATAAACATGGATGGCCAATCACATGTTCCATCACTCAACACAAAATAAGCATGTTCCATGTAAAAACATCTTCAAGCAAGCGGAGAAATGCTAAGTATTGGTAGAACCGGTCCATATAGGTTGAAAATGTATCACCTTCCATCCATGTAAATGTAGCCCATAATCATCGAACATGTAAGTTGAATTGTAGGGGTAGAAAAGAATCCTTCACTTTATCTTGGAAAGCCTTCCATATTGTTGGACGCTCTGTACTCTGCCATAGGACATTCCACCAGAGTTGAGCTTTTACTACTAAATAGTTAGTGGCAAATTTAACTTTTTCACTTTCAGCATACGTTTCATCAGTATAAAAATCATCAAACTGTGATAGCCAGGAAAGGACTAAAGGCCCATCCTTTCGGCCATCAAATTGTAGAAACTAGTAGTTTCTAGCACCAATCTTCAAATGAGTAACATCATATTGGGCAGAAACAATAGCTTTTACTACTCTTGTAAGGCTTTCTTCATGAGTTTGTATCTTTTGGAGAACTTCATCACGTTGTCATATCTCGTTCTGAGCTCCTCAAAGCTCATGCCGCAAAATAGTTGTTGTTCGAGTGTTGCCTCAGGTAGAGGTGAATTACTGTAATCCTCCAATGGTGCTCTTGGACCCTCAAGCTAGTGCTTCCCTCTCGGGATGTACCCTCAGGAAATGTACCCTGGCAGAATGTACCTTGTCTGGGTGTACCCTGATGTACACTGATGTACCCTGACAAGATGTACCCTGTTTGGATGTACCCTGATGTACCCTGACAGGATGTACCTTGAGACGTGCTGCATCGCATCGCACTGTGCCACCTTGAAAAAGTAACAAAAAACTACAAGTTATGTTAAATATAAGAGGAGAGAACTTGAGTGTCAACACCAAGAGAGTGTAGTGCTAAAGCACTTCCCTTGTGTGGATGAGGTTGTGGGTTCAAATCCTCCCACCTTGGTGAATCTAAAAGTCCTTATTACCACTCATGCATTAAAATTGGCTCGCGCGTAGCCAACAATTGCCAAGGGAGCCTTGGGTGCCAATGATGCCAATGTAATGCCTAAGTTATGCCTAAGTTCTTTGCTTTAGTCGATGCCTTGGAGTAAGCCAAAGGAGCAAATGTAGGTGTAAACGTAGGTTCTGGTTCTGGAACTGTGTTGAGGATAAGGAAATCTGGAGGATAAATAGTTAATTTGAGTTATGAAAGATTGTTAAATTTAGATATTATTTAGTCGGATGTCTATTTTTGGTGGATCAAAATTTTAATAGACGGTTACATCGGAGTTCACATGGGTGTCATAAGAAGGGGAAGACGTTACACTTGAACAAGGGAGAAATCAAGAAGTGGTCGAAGAAAGTAGGGAGTAGGATTGCAGGAGGAAGAGCGCATCATAAACTCAGAACAGCGAGATGCATGTTCTAGAAAGAATGAAACTCTGAAGTAGATTCTTGTATTCGCGTCAATACTTATATTCTCTGTAATCTCAAGTCTTTTATGGTGACTGTTTCCTACAAGAATGTGTTTGAAGTTTTAATGAATGTTGACAAAAGTAATTCCTCAGATAAGTGTAGTCTTTTGCGTGATTCTCCAATCATTCAGTAGAGTGTTTGATGAAGATAAGGATTTTCTGATGCAGTATAAGTAATACTAAATGAAAGCCTGTTGAAAGAAGAATCTCTGTTTGACAAAGACCAGTGTGCGTAATCTGATTAATTTGAAATTTTATTGGTGATGTTTTGATTTTCGAACCCCAACACATTTGGCGATCCTGTTGTGCTGCTAAAGAAACAAGAAATGCATGAAGGAAACGATTTGGTAAAGTGTATTTTACAAGAGCGCAAGCAAGAACAGCGAACGTGGAGTCATCCTCAGAATTTTATGATTGGTACAAAGTGGAGGAGGAAGCAAATTTGGAAACAGAAGAGGAACAGGGAGAAACAGGTGCAGCAGAGGTAAGGTTAGTGGGCGATATACTTGGAGCCGTATTCCTAACAGAAGCAAATGTAGGAGTAAGAAGACGACTCCAATTTGACCCACTTGCAGGGACGACTGGTCAAAGAACCAGGCGTACATCTCAACCACAGCCAATGGCGCAACCACCTCCCAATCGCAAATTTAAAGCGGCTCATTTCAAAGGAAGCTCTAAAGAAGATGCTGATTGCCATGTGGCTCAATTTGAGATAAAATGGACAGCTAATGGATACCCAACTATCTATGGGGATGACATTAAGCTCCAGCAATTTGCTGCCACGTTGGAAGGATGAGCTATGAGCTGGTTCAGTCAATATGGTATTGCTCATTTTGCTACATATGATGCATTAAAAATATCATTTTTGCAACGATTTAGAAAAGAAAAGACTCCTCCCGATGTGCTATGGAAGTTGAGAGCTATCAGACAAAAAACCATGTTAGTGGAAGACTATGCTCAGAAGTTCAAGACTTTAATGGAACGATTGCAAGGTAATGAAAGACCTATTGACGAGATGTTGGTAGGATATTTTCTGAAAGGATTATGAAGCACAATTAGACATGCGGTTGCAAGTGTGGATATTGCAAATGGCTTTGATGTATTAGTATTCGTAGCTGCACGCGTGGAAAGAAGATTTGGACGAGCAAAAAAGAGACATTGGGATTCTAATTCAGAGGCTAACTCTGATTCAGAATTGGAGTCAGACAAAAGTTCAAATGATTCTGAATCAGATACCCAAGATGAAGAAGTAGTAGGGAGTAGCCATGGCAAGCATAAGGCTAAGCAAAGTAAAGAGGAAGCATGGATTAGTAAGTTAAAAAGACATGGATATTCCATTGTAGCTCCAAAGGAAAGGAGATTTTGTGATATTTGTGATAAAGATGGACATACAACAAACCAATGTTGGTACAACCCCAAGAATAGAGGCCAAAATTCACGGCAAGAAAATAGAAATAATACTGATGTGGCAGCCAATCAGGTTATGCCGGTGCAAGCGAGAGGAAATTTTCAGAGGCAGCAGCAAGCAAGTCCCTTATGGGGAGGTCAGGGAAATCAACAAGGACATAATCAGCAAGGTCATCAACATGGGTGACCACAAAGAGTGATGCCTTGTGGGTATTGTTTGGCGCCTGATTATTGGATTAGACCTAATTGTCCATTATGGGTAAGACATTGGGAAGAAAGGGGTATACCAATAATTTGGTATAATCAACCTAATCAACAGGGACAACAATTGCAACAGGGACAGCAGGCTGCTCAAGCCAATGCTATAGTCATTGAGTTACCAGAACCGCAGTATGGAAAGGAGGTAGCTCACAGTTCATCGGACATGCTAAATGCAAAGCATGACTCTCAATGGTGCTGTGATTGTAAGCAATGTGGGAAACCAAAAGATGTGGAGGTGTTGGCGGTCACAAGGTCCAAAAATAAAAGTCCGATTAATCGGCAAGAACAACGACAGGTTAGGGACAAAGTGCAAAAACAGGTTCAACAAGAACAGCACAAACAAGTGAAATTTATAGAACCGGCTGACGAAGACCAGGATTCGGGCATGGTACCGTCAATAACCACTGAAAACAAGAATGCAACCAAGCAAGATGCCGATAAGGATTGGTTTGAGGTAATCATTAACTCACCATTACAATTGTCTTTAGACCAATTATTATCTTTGGTACCAGCGTTTCGCAAGAAATTATTATTGTAGAAGCTGATTGGTCAGCGTTCGGAGCCAGTACTTAGGTCGGTACCCTCAACATCGGCCAATAATATTGATCCAGTGGATGTATATTTTGTCGTGCCAGTAATTGAGGTGCAGTTTGGGCAAAGACGATTTGATGAGGTATTGTTCGATGGGGGTTCAGGGGTGAATATATTACCTGAGCACATTTTTAAAGAAATGGGGAAAGGGGCATTGGCTCTGGCACTGTTTCAAGTGAAGATGGTGGACCAAACTCGAGTTCAACCTGTGGGCATTCTGAAGCAGCAGATCATTATTTCCGGAGTGTCATTTATGGTGAATTTTGTGGTCATTAGGATGTCTGAGTCGGCTTATCCATATGAGATGTTGTTAGGAAGACCTTGGTTCAGGGTTGCTAAAGTTAAGCAAGATTGGGATTTGAATCTATTAATTATCAAAAAAGGGAAAACGAAGGTGACAATCCCTATGCGAGGAAGAAAGAATATGTCGATGAAGCATAAACCACTGATGGCTTAGACTATTAATTTGATAGATGAGTTAGAAGATGATGAAGAGGAAAATTTTTTGCAAGCAAATCCAAACGATAGTACCGGTATTGGAGGTTGATGTTGAAGGATTATCTGATGGTGCAGAAAGTAGAAGGGCCAGTTTTGGGTGAGAAGCTTGAAGGAGTACAAATACAAAGGATGTTTGAGAAAAGTATGGAGACTCCAATGCAGCAGAAGTTAGAACAATAAGAAAAAGAAGTAATATGTTTGGCTGAACGGATATATGACCAGAAGGATGCAGGTTCAGCAAGGGTAAAGGAGGAAGAGCTTCAGGAAGTCAATCTAGGAACTGAAATTGAACCTAAGATGGTGAGAATTAGTAAGGCCATTGATGGTCGGTTTATGGAAGATCTTGTTTGTTTTTTGAAAGAGTATGTAGACGTATTTGCGTGGGATTATTCTCAGGTTAAGGGCATAATCCAGATTTACATCAACATCGGATTAATTTGAAGACGGATGCAGTGCCGGTTGTGCAACAGCGGTATAGGATGAATCCAAATTTTGCTAAGCAAGTGAAAGAAGAAATTGATAAACTATTGGCTGTCGGATTTATTAAACCTGTTAATCAAGTGACTTGGCTTTCTCCTATAATTGTAGTCCCCAAAAAGAATGGTAAACTTAGAATTTGTGTGGATTATAGAAAGTTAAATGCGGCAACAATTACTGATCCTTTTCCTATGCTGTTTTGTGATTCCGTATTGGATGCAGTAGCAGGACACGAGATGTACAGTTTTCTGGATGGGTTTTCAGGGTACAATCAAATTAGTGTGGTTGAAGAGGATCAGCATAAAACGACGTTTATCACAGAATTTGGTGCTTATGTGTTCACCGTTATGAGTTTTGGGTTGAAGAATGGACCACCATCATTTAATTATGTGGCACATAAAGTGTTCGAGCCTTACCTACAAGAGTTTATGCAGGTGTTTGTGGATGATTTTTCAGTTTTTGGTAAGATGGTTCAGCACTTGCAGCATCTGAGATTATGTTTTGACAGATGTCGACAGTTTAGGATGGTGTTAAATCCGTTCAAAAGTGTAATTGCAGTTAGAAGTGGTATTTTATTGGGACATGTCATTTCTGAACAAGGCATGGCCATCGATGTTAAGAAGATTGAACCTATCAGGACGGCAAGGGCACCTACGAATGTGAAGGAAGTAATGCGGTTTGTAGGTTAGATTAAGTGGCATTTCAGATACTTAAGAGATTTCGCTAATATTTCTTTACCGCTTACACATTTGACAAAAAAGGATGTTCCATTTGTATGGGCGGATGCTCAAGAAAAAGCATTCAAACTCTTGAAGAGGATGGTATCTGTAGCACCAATTTTGCAACCACCAGACTGGTCATTGCCCTTTCACATATTTGTGGATGCATCGGATGTGGCGGTTGGAGAAGTTTTGATGCAGCAAAAAGAGAAAGGGCAGTTTAGACCCGTATATTATGCTAGTAGGGTGCTGTGTTCAACCAAAAGAAATTATCCGGTGACTGAACGGGAAGCCTTAGCAATGGTATATTCTCTCAATAAGTTTCGACATTATTTGTTGGGCAATAAGGTGGTTTTTTCATGTAGATCACCAGGCTTTGATATATTTGATTAAGAAGCCTTTGTTGACAGGAAGATTAGCCAGGTGGATGCTTTTATTGCAAGAATTTGATTTTGTGATTGTTCAGACTCCAGGCAAGGAGCACGCAATGGCTGACTATTTTAGTCGGTTGGAAACAGGGGAGGCACCTTCGGGTGTCAATGATGAATTCCCTGATGCGGAACTGTTTAATGCACAGGTTGCTGAACCGGATTCTTGGTATGATCAATTATTGGTATTTTTAACAGATGGGTCATTACTACAACATTTTTCACCTGATCAGAGAAGGAAATTTGCACTGAGAAGCCGACCCTACTTGATCGTAGCCGGTGCATTATATAAAAAAGGGGTGGATCAGGTTATTAGGAGGTGTGTACCAGAATTTGAACAACAAGCCGTGTTACAAGAGGCACATTCAAGTCCAGCAGGAGGTCATTTGTCGGGGGATATTACAAGAAAGAAAATATTACAAGCAGGGTTATGGTGGCCTACTGTGTTAAAGGATGCGTATGAGCATGCAAAAAGATGTGTGATTTGTCAGAAGATGGGCCAACCCAGCAATGCAGATCGGATGTCTGATCATCCGGTTTTACCATTGGATCCGTTCCAAAAGTGGGGTATGGATTTTGTGGGCCCTATCAAACCAATTACTCAGCATGGCAATAGATATATTTTAGTAGCTACGGATTATTGTACAAAGTGGGTGGAAGCAGTGGCATTGAAAGATAACAAGGCAGCAAGTGTGGAAAAATTTCTTTATCATAATATTATGACCAGATTTGGGTGTCTTATTGAGTTAGTGAGTGATGAGGTGCACATTTCCTTAATGAAGTAATTTCAGAATTAACACGAACCCATTTGATTATGCATAAAAAGTCTACCGCATATCATCCACAGGTGAATGGCCAGGCTGAAAGTACAAATAAAACATTAATGCGAATTCTTAAGAAGCTTGTGCATGACAATCAGAAAAATTGGGATTTATTACTTGACTCAGCTTTGTGGTCATTTAGAACAACATTCAAAGTGACAACCGGTATGACTCCATTTCGACTGGTATATGGGTTGGAGGCAGTAGTACCCATGGAATTTGTGGTTCCAAGTTTGAGAATCACAACGAAAAGGATGTCTCCGGGTTTATCAGTTAAGCATAGAAGCAAATATCTTTTGCAGTTGGAAGAAGATCGTTTGGTAAGTGCGTACATTACTGAGGTAATTCAAAGACGAAGACAAGCTTGGGTGAATCAGAATGTGAAGTTTAAGCTATTTAAGGAAGGAGATTGGGTAATGGTGTATAATTCTAAGCTTGGACCACATCGGAGAAAGCTTACATTGAGATATCAAGGTCCATATCAAATCGTGCAAGATTTAGGGCAAGGAACCTTCCTATTGCCAGATGTATTCGGCACAAGAATTGAGAAACCGATCAATGGATTCCGGTTAAAGAAATTTCAAGGAAAGCCGCCACATTTGGATTTGTTATCTCCTAATGTAGTGCAAGCAACGGTTAATTCTGAAAGACATACTATTAGCATGACGGATCATAGGAGCAAGAAGACTTATTTATCTGCATTTTCGTCCTTGGTAACATGTTTTCTTGATGGTACTTGGTCGAAAATGGCTTAAGCGCGTTCATACGAAACCATTGGGGGATATGGTATAATCAGAGGTTCGCAATTTTGTTAAAGGCTGTTTATCGGCATACAAGGAAGAAGGGAGTGTTTGTGAGCCGAACTAAAGTAGCAGAGGAATATTCAGACGCAGCAAGAGATGTAACTTATGATGCATGGACATTGGTCGTAGCAGAAAGTCAGCAATATCATGTATCCGAAGTTTTAAGGGAAATTGTATGTAGATGGACAGGAAAATGCAATATGAATGGGAAGAGATTTCACTTGATTATTCTTGATTCACGCATGAGTTTTAATGCGACTAACTGCAAGTGTAGGACGATTTTTACTCATAGCGTGGAAATGTGTGAAAGGATGAGCTCAATGATTTCTAAGCTAACTTATACTCAAACATTATGTAGTTGCATGTGTGGGCACGTGAGCCAGTACGAAAAGTTTGCAGCTCAGAGGCGATTTGAAAGTTCACACTATTTGTACCTGCGTTGTGCATTTTATATTATGGCTCCAAAGGTGATGTTCCTCGCAGGTTCTAATGTATCGTTGCAGGAGGCGGCAGTCATGAGGGGGCGTTGTAAAAGAAGAGAAGTAGTGTCGCACAAGAAGGACACGACAACGGAGGAGAGTGATAGCCAACTTCAAGATGAGGTGGAGGAGACTTCAACACCATCCACAACAATGAAGTTATGCAGACTGTCATGGATCCGTTTACAGATTTTAAGGTATACATTGATATGCATTCTCCTATTAATGCGGCTTGGCTCCACAAAATAGGTTTATTGCAGTTTGCAGCATTGCCATGGGCACAATGGCGATGCAATATCTATGCCAAAAGTCAGCTTGAGATTCTGAAGAAGACAAAGGGGCAGTTGACATTACAAGTAAAGTTTTCCCCTGAGTTAGTGGCAAAAGTGTTTAAATTACCAATTTACAAGGATGTAGTTATTCCAAAATGTTCAGAGCAGTCATTAAGGAGGGAATTTGGTACACGGGAAGGAGGAAGGCAATACTACATGATAAAAAACGCAGCGTATGCACGTACGGAGCAGTTAAAGTGGTACTTAGAAAGATTATGTTTTATTATTAAATATGATTACATGTTAAGGGAAAATTTTGCGCCATTAGCTTATGCTGAATCGAATGGTAGTGTAAGTTGGGCTCACTGGCTGTATGAGCACACGCATGAGCAAATTTTTATGGGAGATAGGCAAAAAACATTGGTGAACAGTCGTATGTCAGCCTATCTAGCAACACTCTTTCAATTTGTGCAACAGACGGATAGTCAAGGGCTGCCAAGTACTAAGGAGACCAAAGTTCAAGCTCATGAATCAGGAATTAGGGGTCAAGTGCAGGTAATCGGCAAAGAATTGGAAGGAGCGCACGAGATGTGTAAAGATTTATTGAAGGCGGGATATACAGCAGAAGAATTGGTGCCAGTAATGCAAACGATTCAGACTGATCATAAAGCACAAATTTTAAATGATGATCAGTTGTTGCAAATTCCGAATTGTGCAGAGCAGACAAAGAGAATAGGTAAGACATTTATATTATCTAAAAAGAGAAAGGTAGATGTGCAATTCTCTACAATGGAGAGTAAAAAGGAAGAAGAGGTTAAGGAACAATTATTACTGCGAAAGGGTTTTGATGTAGCGAGTATGAAGGAGAAAATGCAGGAGGTTTCAGTTTTTTTAGATTGGCAGGAGGAGCAATTGAAAAAGTTGGAGCAAGCTAAGGATTCTGTCGATAAAGAGAGTTATCAGTTCTTACATAAGCGAGTACAATTACTTCAAGAAGAGGTAGATAAGAAGGCGCAGGCGTTGGAAGAGTACAAACAACAAAGTAAAGTGCAGCAAGTAATTGAGTTGTCGAAGGTAAAGCGGTCATTACAGGATTTTGATGAGTGGAAGAGCATCATACAAGAGAAAATTGAATATGAGATGAATGGTTTTTCTACATTGAATGCAAATTTGCAGACAGAAGTTGTAGTACTGAGATCTCGGGTGAAAGCATTGTTGTCATTAGAGAAGCAAACATTGGAAAATGAGGAAGTGGAATTTAATGTAGTTTTAATGACGGAGGCGGATGTTGGAGTATTGAAGCAGCATGTGCAGAAATATGTTCAAGACATATGGAAGGTAGTGCAAAGTTGTTGGCAAACCTTGTGTAGAATTCAGATGGAGCAGGTTCAGAATGGTTTTGTTTCGAAGTATGAGAAGGAATTACAGCATTTGGTTGACGAGTATCAGAAGCAGATTAAGGAATATGAGCAATCAATTAAAGAGTTGCAAGAGCAATTGTTGCAAAAGGATTGTGAGCAGAAGCTGGATGCAATTGTTGAGCAGCAGCAATTATTTTGTTCAATGAAATTCCAAGAGGAACAGAAAGATATTGGCAAAGATCTGGAAGTGAAGCAGAATCAACAAGTTGGAGCAGAGGAAGTGGCTATTTCTAAACAATCGAAGGAAATAATTTTATATGATCAAGGGATTGTAAATTCGAGTCTAATTTTTGACAAAATTCCCCACCGGGCTGTGCCAGGTGTTGAGGATAAGGAAATCTGGAGGATAAATGGTTAATTTGAGTTATGAAAGATTGTTAAATTTAGATATTATTTAGTCGGATGTCTATTTTTGGAGGATCGGAATTTTAATAGATGGTTACATTGGAGTTCGCATGGGTGTCATAAGAAGGGGAAGACGTTACACTTGAACAGGGGAGAAATCAAGAAGTGGTCGAAGAAAGTAGGGAGTAGGATTGCAGGAGGAAGAGTGCATCATAAACTCAGAACAGCGAGATGTGTGTTCTAGAAAGAATGAAACTTTGAAGTAGATTCTTGTATTTGTGTCAATACTTATATTCTCTGTAATCTGAAGTCTTTGCTAGCGACTGTTTCCTACAAGAATGTGTTTGAAGTTTTAATGAATGTTGACAAAAGTAATTCCTCGGATAAGTGTAGTCTTTTGCGTGATTCTCCAATCATTCAGTAGAGTGTTTGATGAAGATAAGGATTTTTGGACGCAGTATAAGTAATACGAAATGAAAGCCTGCTGAAAGAAGAATCTCTGTTTGACGAAGACCAGTGTGCGTAATCTGATTAATTTGAAAGTTTATTGGTGATGTGTTGATTTTCGAACCCCAACAAACTGGAACTGGAACTGAAACTGAAACAAGAGCAGGAATAGGAACCGGAGATGGAGACGGAATCGAAATCACGAACAGAGAACAGAGAATAGAACCCTCCATATTGATGCATGCAGAGCTCTGATACCACTATTGTCAGGATCTTAACTCACGTGCACACAGAAGTTACAGATGTTGAAAACACACAGAAGAATAGACACAATAAGAGACGAGACAGAACGCAATAGTGGGTGCAATCTCCCCCTATGCACTCTATTTCAACAATCCACTGAGTGCATGTATTTATAGGAATTTTTTATTACGTCGAAAAGAGTGGTTACATGAGACCGGCTTCGAAAAGTAAGTCTGAAACTAAAAGTTGGTAACTTTTATAGAAAGACATTGCTTTCAATAATCAAAATTGCGGTCTACAATGACCCTTACTCTAACCATTATTGTTCTAACTGTTTCTAACAATAGAACCTTCTACGCGGGTTTATTTACACACTAAATAAATTATAATGCAGATTATTGATGTCTACCCTTTCACGCCTTGCACGCTCCTCACGAACCTTCATCTACTATATCAAAAACATCAAAAACACATTAATACATTAATAATTTAGCACTCCAAGAATTCCTTGTTCAACATATTCCATAATTCATAACAATTTTTTTGTTTTATGATTTGGATATTGTGATAAAATTACACCTGGAACAACACTGTAAGAAGCAATGGGTGGTTCATGAATCGAGATCACTTAATTACATGAAAATTATTATCCAATTGTTTGTTCTTTTTCAAATTAAATAAAAAAGGTGCAACATTTTTACTTCAACATTTAATAAACCCATTCACTGAAACTTGAACAATACATATGTATTCAACAATTATACATTTTGAAAAAAGACATACCTATGGTTATGAAAAAAAATGATTTTCCTCCACCGTTACTCCTTGGGCCCGAATCCCTTGAGAAAATGATTTTCCTGCACCGTTACTCCTTGGGCCCGAATCCCCCGAGATAAGGAATATGATTCCTTTGGGTCAAAGATGGAATAGCTTATATGAACAAATAATTCATAACAAGTGTTTGAATGAAGAAGTTTTGCGGTTTCAAACTTGATACCTTTGTGACCCACCATTTAGAAGAAGATAAAGAGAATGATCTACTGGGAATCCTTAGAAACAATATGACACAGAGTAGTGACTAGGGTTTGGAAGAGAGGGAATCCTTGGAAAGAAGTGTAAGTAAAGCATTAGATGAAACACTTACTAGCAAATGGGTTTCCCAATGTCCCTTCGCGTAATAGTACCACTCCTTATCGAGAAGTCTAAATACCCATTTGTTAATAAGTGTTTTGGCTAATGCTTTACTTACACTTTTTCAAACCCTGATGAGTCCTCTGTGTCATATTCTTTACGAGGATTCCAATAGATCATTCTCTTTATCTTCTTCTAGTGGTGGGCCACAAAGGTATTGCGTTTGAAAGCACAAAACTTCTTCATTTAAACACTTGTTATGAATTATCTCTTCATATAAGCTATTCCATCTTCGGCCCAAAGGAATCATATTCCTTATCTCGGGGGAGTCCTCCCCTCAGAGTAACGGTGGAGGAAGATGACACATCATTTTATTTTTTTTTCATAATCATAGATATTTATTTTTTCAAAATGTATAATTTTTAAATACATATGTATTGTTCAAGTTTCACTCAATAAAGGGTTTATTAAATGTTGAAGTAAAAACGTTGCACCTTTTTTATTTAATTTGAAAAAGAAACAAACGATCGGATAATAATTTCCACATAATTAATTGATCTCAATTCACGAGCCACCTGTTGCTTCTTATCTGTTGTTGTTTCAGGCATAATTTTATCATAATATCCAAATCACAAAGCAAAAAAATTCTTATTATTAATTAGTTTATTGAAAAGATCGAAAAAATTTGTTGACAATTTTTCAATAAATCGGCTAGTTTATATATATATATATATATATATATATATATATATATATATATATATATATATATATAAATAAGTGGTGCTTGCATATATATACTTTATGTATAAGACATGAAGAGCGAAGCACGCTCGTGTGCATGTGAAAATTGGAGAAGAAGACACCTTTTCTTGGCCTTCCTATAGGGAGGTTGTAGAGAAACAATATTTGGACCTCCCTCTCTGCATCAATGACCTCGCAAAGAGTATTCCTTGGGAGTATGGGACCCTATTTTTGGTCTTACCTACTCCAAATTAGCTAGGGAATTGTGACATGAATAAGTTCTAGTTGGGTTTGACTCCGATATCCATTATGAAGAAACTTCACCTCTCTGTCTTCTCTAGTTCAACATCAAAAGTAAGATGACACAAGTGAGTTCTACCTCCAACCACACAACCATAATTATGGACATTGAACTCTTCTATAAATAGATGAGGCTCAACTATTTAAGGGCCCATAACCACTCCCTTAAGCCATCTTACTTTATGACACATAACAAAGATACAAAAATCGATCATTAGTTGTGAATATGATATTACATTGTACACAATAAAAACTTTAAGTTTTTTTATAGATATTTATCATTATTATTTACATTGCAGGCATTGTTAAAGTTTTGAATTTTGTAATCTATGAGTGTATAATGTACACTTGGAAGCTTGCATATACCATTTCAAATAATAATCATAAGCTTACTCCCAACACACTTCCAAGCTACATCATACACGATATGTATTTATGTGAATCATCATTAGTTGATCTTGAATCAATCTATTCGGATCTCTATAAAAAATAAATTTAAAGAGACACAAGTTAGATTAAAAGTTCCAAGTTGAATATACGTTTTGCATTGCTAACACTATGAAATATCCACTATGATTTTAATGATACATAAATATGCATACATGTCTTCTATTGGAGGTATCTTATCTCCATGCAAAATATGCAGTCATGAGGCGGACAAATCTATCATCTCCCTCATGTGGGACGCATTTGGGTTTCAACTTGTTATTTTCAAGGAGATAAATACAGTGATGTCTAAACGGTGGAGATCTCTTATCTCGGGAGATTCTTTTACCTAGAAAAAACAAGGATTTCTCAATCGATCATTCCTTTGGAGTTTGGCCAAAATTGACAGCACATCGCTCCCTCCAAATCTTCCAAAGAGTCTCACCCCTGATAGCATTCCACAGTCTTGCTGAGCAACCGACCGTCTCACCCAACAACGCCTGTTGCCACTTGATTCGGTTCGTGAGTCTCAATACCCCCGTCACGTGATGCCAGATAACATGGGACTTGGGGCACTCGAAGAAAAGGTGAACTAAATCTTCGATGCATCAATGGCAACGCTTGCACCATGGAGGCACACCACAAATTTTGTTAGCCTTTGCATTGGACCAGATACCCTTATGTAAGATCTGCCACATGAGAACGAACTTTTTGATCTCAATTAGGGGGTGCCAAATTGACATGAACTTTAGTTCCCATCGAAGTTCGTTCCAAGAAAGGCACCACTTGTTAAGGGTGTGATGAACATCTAAATTCTCTTTGAAGTTGAGGATTCTGGTTAGTTTCTTACCATTGCTCCATTTGAGGCCCTCCAAGCAAGGAAGATCCTGTCCACAGAGAAGGCGGGGTAGTTGCGCGGTCCCAAGCTAAAAACCTGCCTTGAAGAAGAGTCCATTCCTTGAGGGTAACTCTATGTTAGCTTGCCGTACTCCTCCCCTGCATTGTGGGATTTGGAGGGTCCCATGGGCACTAGTCCCATTCACTTATAACTTTTCTTCTTTATTTTAATTAAAGTCCGAGAGAATAGGCCAAGGTCAAACTTCCTTTTGTTAAAAAAATATGCAGTCATGCATTGTCAAAAGCACTTGGCCAAGATTCAAGGTCTGCCCAAGCCTCGAAGTGACTATCTATCTAGTTTCTGTATGAAATAGAAAAACAATGGAGTTGCAAAATTAATGCTATATCATTCTAAAAATAGTTGGAAAAAAATTGATATAGCATTAATAGTCAATTGATATATCAGAGAACTAAAAAAATTGATATCACATTAATAGCATTCTCACATGATGTGAGAAAATACTAATTAGAAGGGCTATGTAAACATTTGTGGCACCAAATCAGAATGGCTATGAAAATATTAAAGAGAATGGCTATGTAAGTATTCTAAGGCGTTTTGTCCCTAGAAAATAGAGAACGCGTTGGATATCTTAGCTTGCTCGCTACTGTTAAACGAAAAAGAAGGGGGCTTGGAAGTTTGGTCACGTCGTCTGTTGCAGAAGAATAAAAAACAATCCGTTTTGCTTTTGCCGTGTATCCTTTGGACGCAGGTGTTGAACAGAGAATCTTTTAATCTGATTTAGTCTTTCATCGGAACTTCTCCTGCCGTTGTACGATCATGGCGGCCTCTGCGGATGCAGAAATTGGCTCGCCTCCTGACGAAGGTTCAACTACCGTACAAGAATGGGAGCTTCTCTCAGCATCTGCTTTACTAGCTCAGGGTCACGGATTAGGGTTTGGGTTGCCGCCCCTCGCTACTCCCAGTCTACATACCAGCCTTGTTGTAGACGACGGTGCATCACGTAGAAATTTGGACTCAGAAAGAGAGCTCGGATTTCTGTTTCGCAATGGAGACAACAGTTCACTTCCACTCGATGTTAGCCATATCGCAGTTGTCTCCAATTCCTCCTCCTCTACTATTGAGCCTTTCACAGAAGGTTGGAAGCCTCAGTTTCGGATTGCAGGGGCCGTTATGCAGGAAGATTACTACGTTCCAGATCCACTACCTGCTTTCACATCTAATGCTAATATTGCACCTGAACCTTTCCTGAATCTCGATGAGAGATTTGTTTCTGAGTCCGCCAAAAGTACAGTCAATAAAAGCAGAAGGCAGCCATCTCCCAAGAAAACGAAAGGGCCACCATTGCAGGACTCTAGAGGACGGCCAATTGAGAACATGTTCTCTATGAAGAAACAAGAGAACAGTACTGAGAATGTTGACGTTGACGATCAAGATGCTGAAATAGGCTTTTCAGTGGCTGATTGTGACGATTTGAATAAGGGTAGTGTCATTGGTACATTTTCTCCCCAGAACATACAGGCTTGGAGAAAAAAATTGCCATTTTCTAGGAGAAAGTCATATATTTTCTGGTCAATTGCATTTGGTACAGTGTTTCTGGGGGTTTTCATAATCCGATATCGTTCTCAGAGAGAGCATATGGATTTATCTCACGAAGTTCATCTCGAAGATAAGGTACATTAGTTTTTCTATCATTCACCCTCTCCTCTCGTTTGATTGTTGCCGCCAAAGCTCAAATAGAAAAAGTAATCTGAAATTAATCTCACTGTACTTTTTCCTAGGACCCTACTTGGACCTGCACATATTGATTATTACTGTATCAACTGTTTATCTCTAAACTTCTCATTTTTCTTTGAATGCTCAAATATTGTGAAGCTGTATGTTTTTTTGCTAATGAAAGGAATAAAAGGAGACTATGATAGAGTTTTTAAGGAGAGAGAAGGGTATAACCTGACACATGCTTCAAAAATTGGGAGTGAATGGAATAAAGGAAGGCTAACACATTCGAATCTCATGGCTAGGGAGCTTTTTTATTTTCGTCTCCTTCGCATAAATGTTCAAAAAGGAGATGTAAGCATTTAAGTTCAAGGGTAGCATTGAAGCATTAGTGTTTTAATAATAAACAAGAGGTTGTGATAATGCATGTATCTACGTAGGTGTCTTCTTTAGATTGGTTACATTCTTCACTTTGCTTGCGTATATGTTCATACACGATAGACAATTTTAGATTTGATGTATGTTCTATATTCTCATTCATAGCTCCATCTTTGCATATTTGAAACATAGATAAAATTAGTTGTCCTCATTAATATAATGGTCTTGGAGTGAGTTCTCCCTCTAGATTTGAATATACTTGTGTTGGAATGGTCCTTAGTGTATATTGTGCTTTTTGACCATTAGTCATAATCATGCAAGGCAGATGAAGAAAACAGAAGTCCTATCGAGACGCTTAACTATAATGGGCTCATCGTATGCATCAAGTTACATTTTCTTGATAGACATTTATGTATGGTATTGGACAAAGAGATACATTTTAGTTACTACTTATTTATAAAAAAGAACTCACAGTTAGTTAAATATCAGAAAGCCATAAACAAGTGAAGAACCTACACATCCTTTATGAAATCTATTTGAATTGAGTGAATCACGTGCTGAGAGTAAGTTTTAAATTAATTTTTTGTATTAATGATAGATCATAGAATAGATGAATCGGCATTAAAGCTCTTTATTTATATTCATGTGTTTTTTTGGCATAAAATTGATCTTAAAAATTTTGATGAGTATTTATAAGATCACTCTGAGGTACAATTGTTTATTTCAAAGTGAATATCTTGTGGTCTTCTTGGGAATTGGTAATTACTTGAGAGTAATATTACACTTTTATGTCCTTTATCCTTTCAGACTGTATTTTAAAAGGTCTCATTTTGAAAACTTGTTCAATAGGGTCATATTCGTAAAACTAAGGACTGGTTCTCATGAATACATATTGAGCTTCACTATATAGCACAAGGATTTCACTTGCTTGCTTGAGTGCCTCTTTTTTTTAATTATTTATTTATTATTATTATTTTTTTAAAGAGTTGCACACTTGCATGATCACCCAAATTTTGTGTGTCTACGTAGTTGGCTATAGAGCTTTCACACATACTCATACACATAGACAAAGACAGAACACATACACCTACACACAAATACACATGCCCATAAACATGCATTCACGCACACATGCACACGTACACACCCACACATGCACACAGACACACACACATACATGTACATGTATGCACATGTGTATATTAACAATAACTAGTCTAGCTAGTGGATGCTTAGTAAATGAAAAAGTACCCATGGGTCTATGGTAGACTTGTTTACGAGAAAAACATTGAATGTAGAAATTGATGCATGTTGGTTAATTCGTGTGGTCTATTTGCAGAATATTCTGTGTGCATGTGTGGGTGTGCACACGTACACACCCACACGTGCACACAGACACACATACATGTACATGTATGCATATGTGTATATCATTAACAATAACTAGTCTACCTAGTGGATGCTTAGTAAATGAAAAAGTATCCATGGGCCTTTGGTAGACTTGTTTAAGAGAACCATTGAATGTAGAAATCCATGCACGTTGGTTAATTCTTGTGGTCTATTTGCAGAATATTTTCTAGAATTACAGGTCTTAAAGTAAAGAAGCTTTAAGAAAGTTTAGTCTGTGTAAGCTGAATATAATAATTGTACAAAGAGAGAAATGGTGTGGGGTGGGGTTTCAAATGCTTTTATCTTTAAATATGGTTTGTGATTTTATATTAATTGATGGTTGTTTCTTGTTTGGGATGCAGTAATTGAACATGCATTTGGAATGAGCAACATCTGGTAATCAGACATGTGACTAGTGAGTATTCCATTGAGGAAATCATTGTTTCCCCTCCATATTTTGTAATAACGCTGTAGCTCCAATTTTCTAAATAATCAAGCAAGGTGTGTGTGTACTAAGGTTGAAGATCGATAATTGGTTTTGTAAATAGCATCTTGCAAGGATATATTTTTCTTTTTCCTTTTTTTACTTGTAGGTTGAAAAAAGGCCCCTTTTTTAACGTTCGCTTACAAAGTTCAGTATCCCAAAATACAGAGTCAGTCTCAGATCAGGACATCGCTAACTGTTCTTAGCCCACGCTGGCAATCCTTTCATTTCAAATTACACAGCTATATATTTTGTACATGTTCTCAGGAGAGCATGATCTTGTAATGTATACGATCTGTGGCAATGTTTATGAATGGGTGGAATGCTTTGGAAGTGTTTGTTACTCGTGCTCTTTTTTGAGTTGTTTTCGGATGAACACCTGAGATACTCAGGTGTGAAATCCATTTCCAATTAAGTAAGGAAGGTTTTTAATCTTAGTGAAATTATACTTTGGGTGGCAAAGGACTTTGCAAATTGCAGTCTCAGCATGGTTCTTTATGGATTTATCTATTTTGACAGTTTCTCTGGTGCTCTTGTGATTTTGTCCAAGATCTATTCACTGTACTAACTTTACATTATGAAGTTTTCTTTTAATCGTTTTCCAAGGGCAATTTTGTAACTGCAGTACTATATACAGACGTCTACGAGTCCTTTTGTTGTGAATGATGTGCATGGATTTAAATCCTCAATCATCTAATTCTTTTTATACACAAAAATCTCCAAGTTAATTAAAAGGAAACAGTGAACAAGAGAATTATGAGGAGATACAATGCAGGTTAATGAATCTGTCAATCCCCTTCATGAATCATGGGGGATCATTCCTTTTTAGCTTCTCTCCTTGGATTACAAAGATCATTGAATATCTGAATGGGAGGACACTCTTATAGCCCTTGATTCTTTTATCTAACAGGGTAAAGGATCTCTCAATGGAAATGGCCTGGGAAGAGCTTCCAAAACTGACCATATATCTCTTCTTCCATATATTCCACAAAAATTCTCCCTTAGTAGCATTCCCAATGGCCGATGTCGGATGGACAACCCATTGCCTCACCCATGATAGCTCGCTATTAGGAGATTTTTGTATGAAGATTGAGGATCCTTGCTTAGAGTACCAGACCTTTTTACTCTTTGAACATGTGTAAAAGAGATGTCTGATGTTCTCCTCTTCTTTGTGTGCATCTGCCATCAACACCAAAGGGGAGTGTTAAGAAGCTTGTGGGCTCATGCTTTTCTCAAGATACCTTCATGGAGGAATTGCCAAGGTAGAACCACCTCCTCCATCTCAACTAACGGGTGTCAAAGGGATTGGAACTTAAACCCCCACTTGAGCAAAGACCATTGGCTTCACCATTTACGGTTGAGTATGGGGTGGTATGTGGAAGTCTCCTTTTTCGTTAAATTTGGGGATATTGCCAATGTTTTTGCTGTGCCTCCACAATAAGCAGCTTTGGTGGGGCTCACACTCATATGTTGGAAAACAATGTCAAATTGTCTCTAAATCTTAAATTGCAGCAAACCCTAATTTTAAAGCACCATTTAAAAAAAATGGAAATGGTCAAACTTGGTCAAATTTTTTTATTGCATATTCGTGTAGAGCTTTAGGAGAGCTATCCAACCATATGTAACACTCTACCATCTGAGACCTAAAACCCCTCCAAATATCAAACCCTAAATTTCTGCTTTTGGGTTTTCTTTGTTGGAAACAATGTCAAAATAGCACAAAAACCCTAATTTTCAACAATCCTAGTTTTTGTACTCAGCCCAATTTTTATTACACACATGCGTACATATATACATACATAGTACATTAATGCATGCATGCATTTACATACATACATATAAGTAGATACATGCATGCAGCATATTACATACATACATACACATGCATATTTGTAATTACATACAGATAAACATAGTATATAGTATACTATAGGACAAACATGGACATATATAGTATAGATTATTGAGTCGAGATTAGTCCCTACACAATTCAACGTTCAAGGTGATGTCTGTACTAGGTAGTCAGATCAATCATCATAGAAGAGTACCCTTGGATTGAAGGGCCAAGGCCAAGGATGAATTATGTCCAAGCTCTATAATTGCATTAGAAGGAGAACATGGGAAATCTGAAATATATGGCTATCTCAAGACGATAAGGCCCATAAATGAAATCACACACAAATGAATCTCTACATTTTTATAGCTTTTTATGTCTTCCTCATTTTCCATGTTTTTTTTAATTGGACATTTATTGGACATTTTGAACAAGACTTTATATAATTTCTGATCCCTCCTAGGGAAAATATAATTTTGGGTATTCTTTTTACACTTCAAAAAAAAAAGCATGCAAAGCAACAAATTGCGAAAGTAGCAACGTTGCAAACTGTTCGCAATGCATTGCGATGTGTTGGGGATAAAGGCCCCAAGGACTCTCCTTTTGTATATTTTGACCCTTCCATGTGAAAGCTCTCTTCGAGAGCTTTCCAGACATATTTTTGTTGTATTTTTTGGACCCCAAATTGGGGAGTTATAGGCATTTACATTATTTTTATGACTTTTGGTCATTGGCCATGTGTGAACATGCCCAAATGACCTAAAAGTCACTTATCAATAAGACTTGGTCCCAAATCTCTCATAACTTGATTGGGACTTCTTCAACTTCAGCTTCTCCATCTTCTTCTCCAAATTTCTGCGCAGGTTTCTCTCTCTACTTTCTCTCTCCTCACGCAGCAGCCCACTCCCTTGGTGTTTGGAGCAACCGAGCACACCACGACGTAGCTCTCCGCGGCCTCTTTCAACTGGTATCAGAGCTTTGAGCTGTTCCATCGCGACAAAGTTGCTCGAAGTGCTTTTCTACTTCAGCCTATGTTGAGCTGAAGGTGTTTTCTTGCATTTGGGAGAATTTCATCGCGAAAAACCTTCTTTTTTCGCGATAAAAGTGCTGTTTTTGGAGGATTACTTCAGCCCGAAGCAAAGCTGAAGCAAATTTTGTGCTTTTTAGAGAGTTTCATCGCGAAGAATCTCTTCTATTCTTCTTTTTGTATCCCCACAGGTCTTTTTCAGCATCCACATTGCTGATTTTTTCATCTACAGGTCTTTTGTGGCAGAAATTCTCTCATTTTTCAAGTGGGAGGACATGCACAAAGATTGAGGAAGTGCATACTTGCTCGAAACTTATTACAGTAGGTCATTTCTCTGATTTTACAGGTCATATTGCCCCAAAAATTGGGGCTTTTGTGAAAACAAGCACCCATTGCCTTGGTTTTACATCTATGTATGCCTTTTGTGGTTGAAAAACAACAAATTTGTTGTTTTTGATGCAATTACAGCTTGCTGGAATTTTCTGAAATTTTCTGCAGAAAATTTCAGAAATTGTTTTTTGCAAGTTTTGAACAGTTTTTGGGCTTAATTTCTCAGCTATAGTCTCCTAAGGTAATTGCGCACAGGACAGCAGGTGAATTTTACCTTTTTGGTGAAATTTTGAAGCTCTTAGTGTGCAAACATGGCCTCTACCTCCTCTGATGTCAAAAGCTTGTTTGAGATCAAGAGATTTGAAGGTAATGGTTTCGATTTGTGGAAAGAGAGAATGTTGGGCATCCTCTTTCTTAAAGATTGTGAAGGGGCTCTTGAGGAAGTCAAGCCTGAAGATATGACAGATGCAGCATGGATGAACCTAAACAAGAAGGCCATCACTTACATCAAGATGGCTGTATCAGATGAAATCTTAGTGGATTTGAAAGGCCTTACAACTGCTTTTGAGGTATGGGAGAAGCTGAAAGCCACTTATGAAAATACCACGCCTGTAAATCAAGTGCATCTTATGCGTAAGCTAGTGTGTATGCAGCTTGATGAGTCAAAAAGTGCGGCTGAGCACTTATCTTTGTTTACAGGTACTCTTTCACAATTGTAGGACTCTGGATTACCTCCATTTGATGATAAGCTTAAGGCCATCTTCTTGTTGATGACCTTACCTGATTCGTGGGAAACATTGGTTGTTTCACTTTCGAATAGCCCCAGTCTTACCTTTGATGGTGTAAGGGGTTCTATTTTGAATGAGGAAATCAGGAGGAAAGCTAGTGGAGAGCGCAGTGGTTCAGCCAATGTGGCTAGAGGAAGAACAGAAAAGAAAAGTGGAAATGTACAGAGGAACAAGAGCAAAAGCAAAGGCAAGGCTGAAGTGACTTGTTATCAATGTGGTAGGAAAGGTCACAAGAAGCCTGATTGCAGATTCTATAAAGCTGAACTAGAAAGAAAGAAGAACACAGGTGACAGGAAGAAAAAGGACACCAAGAATGAAGCACATGATACCTCAAAGGACAAAGACAAAGAGAAGGCCAATGTGGCCTCTAGTGTCATCATTGAGGAGCTATCAGATGCAGAAGATATACTTTGTGCTACTATGGAAGCAGAGCATGCTGAAGTTATTGATCCTTCTATTAATATTCATGCACAAGATATGCAGATCACAAAGAGGGATTTGATTGATGCCTTGCTTACTGTGAATGATGCTTTGTCACAAACATGGATTGTAGATTCAGGTGCATCGTTTCATGTAACTCCTATTAAGGAGTGTTTCACTACCTTTCATGCAGGCAGCCATGGACATGTATATCTTGGAAATAACCATGCTTGTTCAATTGAAGGTATTGGCACAGTGCATCTCACAGTGGATGGTACCAATGAGCTGGTTTTGCATGATGTAAGGTATGTACCAAGCATCAAGAAAAGCTTATTGTCTGTTGGGCAAATGGATATGCATGGATATAGTACCCTCTTTGAGAAAGGGTCATGGAAGCTTATCAAAGGCTCTAGGCTGATTGTTAAAGGTACAAAGAAAGGGACTCTTTATTGCTTGCATGGTAAAGCCTTGTTGGGCAAGTTTATTGCTTTGGCTGAAATCCATTCACATATGGAATTATGGCATAAAAGGCTTGGTCACATGAGTCAAAAAGGCCTTGATAAACTATGTAATTTGGACAAGTTTGATGCTAAAGGCTCAAAACTTGATTTTTGTAATGAATGCCAATATGGTAAGCAAGTAAAGAATTCTTATTACTCTGGTGTCTCTCGTAAGTCTAATGTGCTTGATCTTGTTCATTCTGATGTTTGTAGCATGCCCACAAAATCTATGGGAGGTGCTCTTTACTTTGTTTCTTTTGTAGATGATTACTCTAGGAAGCTTTGGGTATATTTGTTAAAATCTAAAGATGAAGCTTTTGCTGCATTTAAGAAATTTCATGCATTTGTGACCACTCAAACAGGTAGAAAGCTGAAATGCTTACGTACAGATAATGGGGGTGAGTTTACAAGTGCTGAATTCAATAGATTTTGTGAAAATCTTGGTATTAAGAGGGAGCTAACAGTCCCATACAGCCCCTCTTCCAACGGTGTGGCTGAAAGGTATAATAGGACTTTATGTGAGAGGGTGAGATGCATGCTGTCCACAGCTAATCTCCCTCATGGATTTTGGGGAGAGGCTTTGAAAACTGCAGTTCATGTTTGCAATCGATCCCCTCATATGTCCTTAAAAGGTGGCATTCCAGAAGAGGTTTGGTCTGGCAAACCAGCTTCATATGACCACCTACGCATCTTTGGTTGCGATGCTTTTGTGCATATAAGGCCTGAGTTGAGAAGCAAGTTAGATGCAAAGTCCATGAAAGGAATCTTCATGGGTTATGGAGATGAAGGTGAAATGGGCTACAGGATTTGGCTACCTCAACTCAAGAAGGTAATACGCAGCCGAGATGTTGTATTTAATGAGGCAAGGCTGCTCAAAAACAATTGTGCCTCTAAAGATGACCATAAAAGAGTCAAATTTCAGCATGTACAGCCACCAGTTAAATCTGATATGGACCCTCGGGATGCACCACATATGGCTGGAAATGACAATGAGCCCGTGGTTATTGAGCCAGATGATGCTGGACAGCAAAATGATGCTCCTGAAGGGCATATGCAGCCACCTATTCATGCTGAAAACAGGGCTGGAAATGATGTACAGCAGCCTGTTAACAATGAAGAAGTTAATGTACCTCCTGATGTAGATCCATTGCCTGGTAATGTTGATCATTGGGTAAGAAGATCTATACGTCCTAGGAGGCGAGTGAATAGATATGATCCCTCTATACATTATATTATGTTATCAGATGAGGGTGAGCCTCTTACTTATAAAGAGGCAAAGCTATGTGAGCACAAGAAGAAGTGGGAGTTAGCCATGCAGGAAGAGATAAAGGCCTTGCATGCAAATGATACTTGGGATTTGGTTGAGTTACCCAAAGGAAGGAAAGCCATTCCAAACAAGTGGGTGTACAAAATCAAAACTGTTGATGGCAAACCCAAGTATAAGGCAAGGCTGGTTGCTAAGGGATATGCCCAAAAAGAGGGCATTGATTTCCAAGAAGTGTTCTCTCCAGTGGTGAAAATGACCACTTTACGTGTGTTGTTTGCTCTCACAGCTGCCTTGGATTTGGAATTATTCCAAATGGATGTTAAAACAGCCTTTTTGCATGGTGATTTAGATGAAGAGCTGTACATGAAACAGCCAGAAGGATATGCCATTCCTGGAAAAGAGCATCTGGTATGCAAACTGAAAAGGAGCTTGTATGGGCTGAAACAGGCCCCCAGACAATGGTATAAGAAGTTTGATGCATTTATGCTCAAACATGGGTTTAAAAGAAGCCATGCAGATCATTGTTTGTACACGAAAAAGGATGAAGATGGCAGCCCAATTATTCTTGTACTGTATGTAGATGATATGCTGCTGGCTGGGAAGAAAAAGAGCACTCTGAATGCTCTAAAACAGCAGCTGAACTCTGCATTCTCAATGAAAGACCTTGGGGAAGCTGAGCATATTCTTGGTATGCGTATAAAAAGGGATAGACAGCAGCATACTTTGCAGGTATCCCAAGAAAAGTACATTGAAAAAGTGCTGGACAGATTTAATGTGGCTGATGCTAAGCCTCTTGGAGTGCCATTGCAGCCACATGTTAAGCTTTCCAAGGATGACTGTCCCAAAAATGATGATGCAGCCAGTTACATGAAGAGTGTTCCATATGCATCAGCTTGTGGTTCACTTATGTATGCTATGGTTGCCACTCGGCCAGACATTGCTCATGCAGTGGGAGTTGTTAGCAGGTTCATGGCTAATCCTGGTAGAGCTCATTGGGAGGCAGTCAAATCTATCTTGAGATATTTGAAAGGGACCAAAAGTAAATGCTTATGTTATGGAAAGGGTCCATTGGAGTTAAAAGGATTTTGTGATTTAGACATGGCAGGTGATGTGGACACACGCAAGTCCACAAGTGGCTATGTATACATCCTTGGAGGTGGAGCTATTTCATGGTGCTCTAGACTTCAGAGGATAGTTGCACTATCTACTACAGAGGCTGAATATATTTCAGCCACAGAGGCTTCCAAAGAAGCCATTTGGTTAGCTCGGCTCTGCAGTGAGTTTGGGATGCTTGAAAAGGCACCTCTTCTTGGATGCGATAGCCAGAGTGCCATATGTTTGGCAAAGAATGCCATGTTTCATGCTCGCACAAAGCATATTGATGTGAGATATCACTTCATCAGAGAGGTGTTAGAGGATGGCCTGATCACTTTGATCAAGGTCAATACTTCACAGAATCCTGCAGATGCTCTCACGAAGTGTCTACCCAAGGCACAACATCAGCTATGTATACAGATGGTGGGAGTTACTTAGCTTAAAGGAGCCTCCTTGGTCCTTTAAGTGGGAGGTTGTTGGGGATAAAGGCCCCAAGGACTCTCCTTTTGTATATTTTGACCCTTCCATGTGAAAGCTCTCTTCGAGAGCTTTCCAGACATATTTTTGTTGTATTTTTTGGACCCCAAATTGGGGAGTTATAGGCATTTACATTATTTTTATGACTTTTGGTCATTGGCCATGTGTGAACATGCCCAAATGACCTAAAAGTCACTTATCAATAAGACTTGGTCCCAAATCTCTCATAACTTGATTGGAACTTCTTCAACTTCAGCTTCTCCATCTTCTTCTCCAAATTTCTGCGCAGGTTTCTCTCTCTACTTTCTCTCTCCTCACGCAGCAGCCCACTCCCTTGGTGTTTGGAGCAACCGAGCACACCACGACGTAGCTCTCCGCGGCCTCTTTCACGATGCAACTATGAAAGGCGGGCTGCTGTGGAGAAGCTATATTAAAAGGAGAGGCAAGAAAGAAGCACATATGGAATATGTTCTTGCTGGGTGCCCTTCTGCCTTCTTGGGCAAAGAAAATTTGATGAGCACTGATTTTTGTCCATGACACCCTTGCTAGAAGCCATGACTGCTGCCGTTCCTCTATTGCAAGGAAGGGAAGGAAGCAACATGGGCTGCCCTTGTTCGTGGGTGGGTAGAGAAAGGGGGGCTGTGGTGGAGAAGCTTTTTTAAAAGGAGAGGCAAGAAAGAAGCACATATGGAATATGTGCTTGCTGGGTTCCCTTCCCCCTTGTTGGGCAAAGAAAATTTGGTGAGTGCTGATTTTTGTCCATGACACATGCCTAGAGGGCCACCCATCATCAATCACCTATAAGATGCATTTGTTGGCATGAGGAAATTACATGTGCACCCAGAAATGAAGGGACTGGATGGGAAAAGGTGAAAGGAATGGGATGGAACTTGTAAGGAGGGCTGGACAGCCACCATATCTATTTGTTGCCCCCTCTTTGCACCCAACACCAACCTAATTTTTTTTTCCTAGGAGCACCTCCATATGAGTGCATAGTTGTGCATGGCTGTAATTCATCCATATGTTGATCGAAAGGAAGCAGCCATCTTCCTTGGGTAGAAGTATTAGATGGGCAATGGCTGTTTTTATCTTGCGCAATGCAATCCTTGGGTTGCAAGGCGATTACTTGGGCTTCAATGCGATTACTTCGGCTGCAAGGTGATTACTTCGACTGCAAGGCGATTACTTCGGCTGCAAGGCAAGTACTTGGGCTGCAAGGCAACTACTTGGGCAGCAAGGTAATTCCTTGTGCAGTAAGGCACCACTTGGGCTGCAAAGCAATCACTTGGGTAACAAGGAAACTTTCGTTTGGGGTTCTCAATAGAAATCTGCCACAATGGCATAAATTTGGTGGCCCCACCTCATCAAATAGTGGAGGTGGGAGGATCTTAAGTTAAGAACATACGAATGGCTTCTCCTCTCTTCATCTTGGCATAGCACACATTCACCAAGATTGCACATAGAGAGAAGATTCAGTCACACCTCAACCTCCATACTTGCACTTTCAGCCACTCCATCTTCTTCTTCGTCATGGAGATGTTCCCACAAACCATTATTTCTCAGCCATCAGCTTTAGCTAGTCCAATTCAGCCAATGGAAGATATGACGACTTCCATACCCTCCATACACACATGGACTATGTCTCGAAAGGGGTCTTTTGTTTCAACATTTCCATAACATCGTGATTTATACCTGAATGCATAGATTAGGAGGTGGGGATATTCATATTTTTGACTCCATTTGATGAGCCATGGTGGTTATTCATGGTGAGGTGGTGTCCTTTTCCCAAGATTTGGGCATACCCATGGTGTGCTTGAGATGAAGGGCATGAGTACACACTTTCTTCTTTGGTTGGGAAGTCGCATGGTGAGACCTTGGACACATATTCATGCGATTCTGAGGATCTTGGGCATTGATCCAAATCCTCAAGGATCCATTGGATCCTATAGCTGCACAGATGGAGTGGGGATGCTGGAAGGAGTACTTGTTTGAAGTGCTCCATTGGGTGTGATTGCAGACATAAGAGGGATTGATCAGGGCACGACCAATCCGAGGAAATCTTTGGGGAGGATTTGGGAGACTGTCATCTGCCTCATGCCACATGGTGTGACCAAGAATCATATGAGTGATTGGTATCTCATGGAGAGGAAGGATATTCTTTTGTGGAATTTTTTGAGATCCATGATAGGTGGATAGGCCTACAATTGATCATATGGTCTCATGTGGATGAGACTCGATCTTAGGTAAAGAGACAAGTCCTAGACATGTTCAATTTTCATTCCTCTGTGTGACAAGTCGCGTTTCTTTTATGTCACTATGTGTGATTAGGGACACGAGCTGAGGGAATTGGTGGATGATTTTTGAGGCGGTATGATCATTGGCCTCCATATCCATAGGCATTACATTATGAGAGGATTGCCACAAGGTGGGTCATAGGCCATATTTGCTGGGAGACCACCTAGGTGGGACCTTTGCACATGTTTTTGTTGTATATACTTTGTGGAAGGCGTTAGAGGAGGCTTGCCATGAGAGGGAGAATATTGGGTGCCCCTGTATCACTGACGGAGATTGCCGTGTGAGAGAGGATCTTCTTCCCCCATGATCATCGGCGGGATCTACTATGCGATAGAGGACTCATCCCTTGGGTTGAGCCATCGATGACATTTATTTCCTCAGTAGCTCACGAGGGAGAGATCCGTCCTTATGGTGTGATTGGATTCAATGCATCGAGTGCACATAATGTTTGTTTGATTGCCAGAGCATTCATGGATTTTACTTCATTCTTCTTTTGCATTCTTTTCACTTATGAGACCATGCTTTGATCTTTGTTTTGGCATGATGTGGATGCACTCTACCAAAGGGGCTAGTGGTTAACCACTAGTAGGTGGACTCATGATAGTTATCGAAGACAAATTGTGTGCTGATTATTCTCCGTGTAGGATGGAGGACTAACCGGAGCATAGTGGTGCTATGGGATGACTTTATCATTCACGTGGTGATGCACATCTTCAATGTGAGCCATGTTTATGGCATGACCATCAAAGACTGTGTTTGGTTATGGGCACCTTCATTTTCTTGATGAAGGATATTGAGATAGCTAACGTGGTATTAGTCCACATGTGATGGACATAGGAGTTCATCATTGTTTTTTGACACTAGAGCGGAGTGTGATCTATTTTTTATAGTGAGCCGTGAACTTTCTTTTGACAAATGCCTTTGGGCCACACCTATATGTGCATTGGACTCTAGAGTCGGGTAATTCTAGCTATTGCACAAGTATTTGGTCATTAGTTGTTCATATGTCAATTAGACCACGTTGGAAGGTATTCTCAGGTGGACTTATAGATACCTCACAGAGGTTCTTATGTGAGGGTGGCCATTACCCTTTTATTTATGAGGTGTGATCTCTTTGGTTCTATAGAGATCTTGACTCTGTTCGTCTCCCTCTTGGAGCCATGTTTGGGATCAAGCGGTTAGTCTAGGACAGCTTAGTGAAGTCAAGGATAATTTTGTGACCGGTTAGTCACGAGTCTCGAGTAACTATATGACTGGTCACAATGAGAGAAAGATGGTAGGAAGATATTCTAGTATTATTGGATTGCTTCCCAAATAAGGAAAGATAAGCACGAACTAGGATGGGTATATGTCGGCACCTGGTGCACCTTGCCCTTAGTAGGTTGGTATTTGTTTATTAGTACATGATGTATTTGTTCATCAGTATAGGATGGGAGACCTTTTGTATGAAGTGTCCAGTAGGATGCACATGATATCAAGCTAGCATGGGCTAGGCACAAGGTACATGTGCATATTTGAGATACCCCATATGTGGTATTTCAACCATCTCTTGCTAGGATTAGGTGACATTCCTTCCTCCTTTGATTGATCATTGTCCTCAATGCTCACTTCTAGGCCCCTTTATCTAACTTGGCCCCCTTGCTACATTTGAGTGCCTCCATTAGCCTCAAATTCAAGTACGTGGACCTATTTTGGACCTATCCAACTTGCCTTTGGTGCCCAAATGCCCATGCACCTTCCTTCTTTTGACCAATTTCTGACTCACCAGTAGTCCAACGCTTCCCAACTGTCCATGAATGAGGCTTCTAACCTCCATCTTGCCCAAGTTCCTCAACTAGGCTCGGATACCAATGTTGGGAATTGAACTCACAACCTCTTGGTTGGGGGTGTGATGGGCTAACCACTTTCTCCAAAAGCCATAGTTGATGATTATTTCCTAATCCTCCCTCTTAGGGAGTGGTTCAACCATCTCTTGTTAGGATTATGTGACCGTCCTCGTCAAAGTTCCATCGCTAGAAGCAGTGGGCTTTGCTCAGCTTCTTGTGGAATTGTTATGTCCATTGCGTGAGGTGCCCGAAAGGGAGTTGTTAGTGATCGAAAAACTTTGGGCACTCAATTCCCATTGGGACATGTGTTAATTATGCCCAAAAGAGAGTTGTGTGTGTCCGACAGGGAGTTGTGTTGTCTTCTCGAAAGGGAGTTTCCAATATTCCAACTACTCTTGCATTTGGTTTCCTTTGGGGGCACTATTTAATGATCATACATCATATGAAGTCAGCTAATCATAGATGGTATAGCCATCAAGGATACTATGCCTGATGATCATACATCATATGACATCGATTGTTCACAGATGTTGGTGGTGTGATGATCATACATCACATGACGTTGACTGATTATAAATGGTATAGCCATCATGGATACTTGGGTAGACACGACCGTTATGGAGCCGGATATATTATGGAGGAGGTTGCCCTCGATGGAAGCCATCTTAGCCCCTTAGTTGTGATGGTAGTCCCTTGGGTTCTTAACCCAAGAGCTTTGCCCATGAGTATATACTTCATTGTCATGGCTACACTTGGTATGGTTTCACCCAGCATATACCTCTTATTTATGGTCTGATTGGGTGAGTGACTTTTCCCGCTTGTTGTATGCTCATGATAGTATTCAACATGAGTTGATGACTTGATGTGTAGCCTGTTGATGTTGTCTGTAGCAGAGACTCTTGCTCGAAGGAAAGAAATTGTTACAGGGGAAGGAGGAGAGCACGATGAAGAAAGCTTGACACTATGTTCTCTTCCTAGCACTGCATTGTTCTCCATACTGTTTGCACGACATGTGCACACCTCATGGTCGTGGTGGGGTAGGAGGGTGTACCTTGGGTAACCCGAGATCATGAGACAATTCAAATCGACTCATGCATGATGTTATCTTCTTTGTGGTGATCCATATTTGATCACAAAAGAAGATAATTGGTGTGTCTTACAAGTCATATCTACGTGGAGGACATTGATATCTTGGATCCTGGTTCAGTGATGGTTGACAGATTGGTGTCTTGGACAGGTATACTGGTCCCATGGCAGTCGCCCGTTTGGGAGCTTGGGAAGGTCTCTTGGTTCCATAACAGATGCCTTGATTGACAACTTAGACAAGACAATTTTTTGTGATACCCTTGGAGGAGATTTGAGCTTGGAAGTTATGAATGATGTGTCCCAGTAGAGTTCAGTTTGATTTGGGACTAGATTGAGACGAAGTCCGGGGGGACTTCTCATCTTGAGTATCTTGATTGGACTCCTGGTTTTAGACAAGGAAATTGCTGAGGATAGCAAATTGCGATTAGAAATAAGGGGGGAAGTGTTATGTCCTCAAAATTGAAGGACATTTGGATGGGCGCCTGTAGATAAAAGTGTCCATGCAATCTCGTCTATGGTTTGACATCCGGGAGGTAGTTCCCAAGATTGCTCTGAAACGATACATAATGAAATCATGGTTCTTTATTTTTTGGAGTTGCAAAGAATATCATCCATCTTGTTGATCATTAAGATGTGGCGTTTGATCTTCGTTTCCTCAAGAAATTCATACATTTCACTGGAAGGCTTGTTAGCTTTCCTGCCTACCAGTCAAAGAATGATTGAAGACTTCTGATTTCATTAGATGGCTTTGAGCTCAACTTTGCCTTTGTTCATCTCTTTCTCAAGTCTAGTGAGAGGGGTAAAGAGCTTCTTCCTTCTTTCTTTTTTGATGCTCTTGACTTCCTTTAGAGACCTTTTAAGGGCGCCTTAGGTGGATTTTATGGTTTAGATCTAGCAACGTGTCAAGAAAGCCTTCAAATGAAAAAGACTACTCGAGATGTTTCCAATTTTATGTCAAATAGAAGGGAGAAAGAAGATCGAGGGATGAAACGAATGAGCTTTGCTTCCGCCAGGAGGCTTATAAAAAGAAATAAATATGGGTCATAGCAGATTCGGTGCTATGCACCTTACGTTTTTTGGACTCATCCGGTTCGGTGCTTCCGGTTCAATTCGGTTCGTAAAATTCGCGGTTACATTCTTTCAAATTTAATAAGTGATAAAACACTTAGATATGCTCCCAACGGATGTTTCCTCCCCCCAATTTCATGGTTGAGCGATTTCAACATGTGTGAGAAGTTGAGCAATGAGCATAGCCTTCAACCTTGAAGGTTGACTCTTCACCCTACCTCATGAGCCTGAAACTTTGATTCTATGAGCATTTGCCTTTGGCACTTTGCTATGGACCAAATTTCAAAATCCAAAGAGAGAGAGAGAGAGCCAATAGCCAGTGGACACACATGCACATGCATTG
The DNA here is from genome assembly GCA_020310875.1 of Ceratopteris richardii. NCBI lineage: Eukaryota > Viridiplantae > Streptophyta > Polypodiopsida > Polypodiales > Pteridaceae > Ceratopteris > Ceratopteris richardii. The sequence continues at coordinate 92,438,420 of CM035437.1, forward strand.
AGAGAGAGAGAGCGCTATTAGCTAGTGGACACACATGCACATGCATTGAGAGAGAGAGAGAGAGAGCTACTAGCTAATGGACACACATGCACATGCATAGAGAGAGAGATACATTGAGATGTGTGAGAGAGAGAGAGAGAGCTTATTAGCTAAAGCCTAATAGTAAACATTGAACACATGCATTCAACGCTTTGCGCTTATTGATTAATACTAGATAAGCACACATATCATCATGCCTTGTGGTATTTCACCACCATGGAGTATCCACACCACCAATAATGAGTTGATACTTTTGGATATGGATGTGGCACGAGAAGATGGACATGTAAGTACTGTGGAAAGTTCTTTTGCACCACAACTACACGTTTTGTCCCACATGTATCATGACTAGGGAGGCTTGGGCATAGTTGGGTGAACACAAGTCCCACAAGAGATTGCAGAAGCCATATGCAAAGAGATTTGTTATTTGTAAGTTGTAACATGTGCTTTCTTTATATGTAGTGTGTTTGTAACAACGCACCTTACACACCTTACCTTCGGATGCCATTCGGTCCTCGCACCTTACGCGCACCGAATTGAACGCACCGAACGCTCAGGACTGCCTTGATATGGGTTAATGATATGAGAGAACAATGTCAGTGTAGAGTTAACACCTCAGCAGAGTGCTTTGATACCATTTGATTGCCTCTCTGCCACTTCTGAATGGTCCAAAGAGTACAGAGTGTGGTAGGACTCAGGAGGAAACTTTCTTGAGCCTTGTTTGTCTATCTTCACCTCTTGCAGGTAGATAAAATCTAAGTGTAGGTTATTGTTTCTTAACCATTGGTTAATAATCATGGCCCACATTCAGATTTGGATGGCTCTGAACCTCAAACAAAATACTCTTTATGGTTTTTTGGGTGTGTGGCTTTGTTTCTTCTTATGTCCCCCCTTCTCCCCTCTTTCTTCTTCTGGCCTGTTCCTTGAGGGTTGATGGGACCAGATTTACCCAAGTGTGATCTAATTCTATCATGTTGCCAATTGATCTAATTCATTGCTGGTAAAGGGATAGTGTGTTGGCATGTCCAAGAGCTGTGTTAGGTTACAACATAACTAGATTATGTTTTATAATGTTTCTCTGTATGTGGGTATGTTTTCAAGATAAGAGAATGGCTGGGCTAACTGCTGAGTTGATGTTGAACCACTTCTATGGCACATGTGAACATGTTTCTGTTTATGTAGGTTCTAAATCTACTGGTGTTGATGTTGAAGTGCTTCTATGGCAGATGTGAACATGTGTCTGTTTATGTAGGTTCTAATTCTTATTGGTTATTTTTGTGGGTTATATGAACTGCACCGTTGTATACTTGATATTAATGGAATTTCGGAACTTCCTGTATGATGCAGACACGGTTGGATGTGAAGCACTAGCTCAATCACTTCCAGAGATCTTCTACAGCATGTCTTTGCATGCTATGCTCTAAGGATACTCCATTCTTTTTATGTACAAAGGATGCATCTACTGGGTTACTTCGGAGTAAAAACAAAGATTCTGATTTGTTCTCAACATATGTTATTCACATCAGTGGTTTCTGTTGGCTTGATGATGCACCACAAAAATGGAATTTCCTGCTGTATATATGAGAATGTGGGCGAATTCCTTGTGTGTATTGTCTCGTTTATGTTAGCTTTTGCAATATGAGAATCTGGGCGAATTTCTTGTGTGTATTGTCAACATATGTTATTCACATCAGTGGTTTCTGTTGGCTTGATGATGCATGGAATTTCCTGTTGTATATATGAGAATCTGGGTGAATTGCTCGTGTGTATTGTCACATTTATGTTTGCTTTTGCAATTACTAACCCTTTTCCTGCTCTCATTATAAATGCACTGCATGATCTTCACACAGGTACAACCGTTTCAATCATATTGCCCTTTGCGTGTTCTCATTGCTGATGCATAGCATGATCTTCACAATGGTACAACCTTATCTCAATCACCATCCTACAGGGGAGGGGATTGAGAGGGACAACTGACCTTGTTAGTGTGGCGGGCACTGATTAGTACTTGACAGAAAGCTGTGTGTGTTTGCTTTCATAATTGATTCATAATTTGTGAATATGCATCCACATACTTTCGTAAAGTGTTGTCTTGCAGTATTCAGATCGCTTAGATGTTCTATTTTATTAACGATCAAAAACATATTCAAAAGGCCTAAGGGAGCTATGAGACTGAAAGTACCTTTATAGTGGACCTAATACAATGTGCGAAAGATGAAAGCAAGAGACAGGATAATACTGTTGTGTGATGGCTTTGAAGCTGTGCAAAAGTTGCTAGGATTCTAATCGAGAGTGGTATCTTCTGCTATATCAGATGCCAAACATCAATGCATAAAACAGTACAGAATGGGATGTCTAGTTAGAAGGTGATAATTATGTGGAGAATCAATCGTGCATCTCACAAAATGCTCTTCATCAGTCACTGACGAATGTCGTTGAATGTCCTGCATGGTAAGTATCTTTCCTGGGCACCTCGTGAGAACAGCAAGAATGATTTCAATCTTGGACTCCTGTCTGTGCTGGTATAGCAAGACCTTTAATTGATGAGGATGCCTAGAATGGCCAGATTGTTGTAGGTTCCATTATTAAGCAATATGCCTTAAAATCATGCTCCCTCACCTATTGATCTGACCCTCTAATTATGGATGGCCTAAAGAAATCTCTAAGCTGCTTTTGAATCATCCTAGTTGAACTTCTCGTGGGTTTTTCTGCATCTGTAGCTCAAGAAAAACTTGGCATAGACACTCGTGGTCCTTTTTTATCTCATGTTTTTAGAGTGTTCCAAATCCCTCTCTGAACAGGCAATGAAAATGGTCACCATGGCAATGCGGGCATTGACATATGTAATGAAGCATTCTCAGGTTCTGTTTGATCTATCATGGACATTGTGGCCTTAGCTGGAACTTCTCTCTCTCTCTTTCTCTCTCTCTCTCTGATTAATACTCGACAGAAAGCTGTGTGTGTTTGCTTTCATAATTGATTCATAATTTGTGAATATGCATCCACATACTTTCGTGTTGTCTTGCAGTATTCAGATCGCTTAGATGTTCTATTTTATTAACGATTAAAAACATACTCAAAAGGCCTAAGGGAGCTATGACAGCGGAAGTACCTTTATAGTGGACCTGATACAATGTGCGAAGATGAAAGCAACAGGATAATACTGTTGTGTGATGGCTTTGAAACTGTGGAAAAGTTGCTAGGAATCTATTTGTGAGTGGGTATCTTTTGCTATGTCAGATTCCAAACATCAATGCATAAAACAGTACAGAATGGGGTGTGTAGTTAGAAGGTGATAATTATGTGGAGAATCAGTTCATCTCACAAAATGCTCTTCAGTCACTGATGAATGTCGTTGACTGTCCTGCATGGTAAGTATTTTTCCTGGGCACCTCGTGAGAGTAGTAAGAATGATTTCAACCTTGGACTCCTATCTGTGATGGTATAGCAAGACTTTTAATTGGTGAGGATGCCTAGGATGGCCAGATTGTTGTAGGTTCCATTATTAAGCAATATGCCTGAAATGTGGGAATCATGCTCTCTCACCTATTGATCTGACCCTCTAATTAAGGATGGCCCAAAGAAATCTCTAAGCTGCTTTTGAATCATCCTAGTTGAACTTCTCGTGGGTTTTTCTGTGTCTGTACCTCAAGAAAAACTTGACAAAGACATTTGTGGTCCTGTTTTATCTCATGATTCTAGAGTGTTCCAAATCCCTCTCTGAACAGGCAATGAAAATGGTCCCCATGGCAATGCAGGACATTGACATATGTAATGATGCATTCTCAGGTTCTCTTTGATCTATCATGGACATTGTGGCCTTAGCTGGAACTTCTCTCTCTCTCTCTCTCTCTCTCTCTCTCTCTGTGGTGTCTAATCGAGTCTGCAGATTATCAGAGTCTGCTGTAAATGTTCTTTAAAGTTCCTTTTTCTTTTTTTTTCACAGTATTGTCTATGTGGAGTTCGAATTAGGTCTGTGGGAAGATGGGGCATGGTTCATCAACCATGCACTGTCAGACTTCTACTGAGAGTATGCAGAGCCATAAACAGTCATCTGGAATGAATTTAATAGTATTATAGATGAAGCACAAGATGATGGAGTGCAGGAATATTTTCATGCTGAGGTGGACCCATCTTTGGTGTGGGATTCCACTCTCATGTTCTCTCAAAGGGGAGGACTGCTTTTCTTTTCAGCTAAAACCCCAACTGTCACTGAAGTGATGCAAGCATTAGATGTTGGATATGGTTATTCAGCTGTGGCTAAAACATTTTTCCCTGGCCACAGACTCTTTCAAGTCATTTTCAAGGATTAGAAGGATAAAAGCTCCCTTTTTAGAGCAACAAATAGTGGGATTGTACGGGAATGTAGCGCATGTATTCTAGTGGAAGCTGATGAAGGCTATGAACCAGGAACTGTTGTATGTGTCCCATAGGTGGAGCTAGTTGACTTATTCTATTATCTCTGGTCTCCTATTGGTCACATTGCTGAAAGCTTGGGAAGGGCACTGTATACTCCTTCCATATCAGAATCTAATAAAACTAAGGTATTTGTGATGCGGAACACATCATGACCATTTCCCCGAAGTCTTTGTATTCATATCTCACTTATTGGGGGAGTAGAAGTACTTAAAGTGGGGATCTGGGGATCTGGCAGAGGTATGGTTCCATTGCGGAAACTCGGGGAATTACTCCCAGAACTTCCCTACTTTGGAAGTTGGAGGAGTCACTTGGTGACTCTTTGTAAACACTTTTTTGCCATTGTGAAGGAGGAGAACTGAAATTTCGAATTTGCTTCTTCCTTGCTGATTTTCATCTTCTCTATGATCTTGTGTGTGTGTGTGTGTGTGTGTGATACTTGAAATGTGTGTGTAGGAGTGTTGTCTATCCCTCCCCATCACTTTTGAACTACTGTAGTGTGTGTGTGAGCCAATATGAGTTGTGGAGCGAGTGTAGGTGTTTTCTGCCATTCACTGTTTTGGCCATAACTTGAAGACTGGTTGTCATATTCGAGTGAAAATACGACTATTAGATGAGTCTCGTCGAGAGCTTCGAAATGAACTTGTTATTGTCGGCCATATTCGAGTTCGGAGCTGGGAGAAACATTCGAATTTGTGCTTACTGCTGTAAATGGTATCGCAGGAGACATTTCCAGAGATTTAATGAGTTGGAGAGGTAGTTTAGTCTTTCCACATGCATTGTAGCTGAGCCACTTCATTTTCCATCACGTGTGCATACGTCCTCATACACTTGGTTCAGTTGGTTCTTCGGATTGATAATGAAATGTGTGTCAATCCACCACTATACGCACTTGTGGGGCAAATGAGATTTAGTCTCTTTGACATAAGTCCTTAAGACTTTGTGACTTAGGTACACACGTTTTTAGCGCCGTTGTCGGGGAACAAACTTAACCAAGGTTCCTTCGTGATGGTTATAGCTCTGGAGTGAAGGAATCGTACTTGTAGAGGTGAATTCATTCAGTGGCAAGTAGTCAGACACTTGAGCACTTGTTACTTCACATCCCTGAGGTGTGTGTAATGAGTTTTTAGGTTTAGGGTTAGGAGTGAGGATGAGAAGGAAGAGTTAGGGTTAGGTTAAAGAGAGAAGTGGAGTAGGAGGAAATTGGATTCACCAAGAAAAATCTCAAAAAAATTGCCAAAATTAGTGTAGAATAGGCTTCAAGAATCACAAACTATAAAAACCAAAAAATTAGTTCATTTGACACTAGTGCAGGAACTGGTATAGTGTGCAGATAGCGACCGGTATCGTCAGCTTGGTATCGTGCGAAGTGAGCTAAAGAGAGGAGTTGTGAGCATACGTTTGGGTTGAGGCATACTTGAAGGTAAGCCACACAAGTTCTTGATAGTAAAATCAATTCATAACCACCACCACACGTTATTAAACTCATTTCCGGTATCGCGGGGTGGGACAGAGAGCTTTGGGAGATTCAATGAGAGAGACAGAGAGCTAAGAGCAAGGAGGGGATAGAACTAAACCTTTTTGTGCAAAAAAATTTAAATTTAGAGAGATTTTGGCTGGAGTATCACGGTCGGTTGAGTTTTGGTATGGTGATACCAAAATTCCTCAGTATCTCGATACTCGCCTAATATCGTATCGCTGCATACCACTTGAGGTATCGCGATACCATTTTTGGTATCATATCGTCAAGATTGGTATCGTGATCGCGATCAGCCAGTGGTATCGTATCGTGGTCCACTTGGTATCGTATTGTTCTAGTCACTATCGTATCGCACACATTGTTGGTATCGTAACGCATATCTGGTATCTTATCGTATCGTCCCGGTCATTGTATCGTATCGTCTGACCTCCGTGGTATCGTATCGTTTGTCATACCGGTATCGTATCGCCAACGTGATATCATATCGTCCAAAAAGTCAGTATCGTATCGTGCAAAGTTTTGGTATCGTATCATCACTTGCACTAGTATCGTATCGCGAGAACTTTAGTATCGTATCGTGCAAGGTGGTATCATATCGTCTGACATCTGGTATCGTATGCTGAGTAATTGTGGTATCGTATCGTATAGTGCACTGGTATCGTATCGTATAAAGAGTGGTACCGTATCGCGAGGAATCTGGTATCGTATCGTTTATTGATTTAGTATCGTATCGTCATAGGCAGAGGTATCATATCATCCTATAGTCAGTATCGTATCGTGCTGTTATGTGGTATCACCCAGAGTGGTATTGCCTAGAGTGGTATCGTCCGGAACATATCAAGCTAGTTGAAGGAAAAATTAGAGGCAATTGAGGAGCCAATTGTGAGATAGTGAGAAACCAAGATAGCTCCAAGAGGGTGGATGAACTTGAGATCAGGACGTGTGCTAAGTAGTCGGAGGAGTGTTATTTCATCGGTAGGAAGTGCAACTCAGGCAAGTCATCACTCTATCTATACCGACACCTCTAGTGACTTAGAGGACGAGATACCAATGGCTTCAAAAGACATGCAAGGTTCTATCCCTAGGGGAAACTTCATGTCCATGATAGAGGGGGAATACCGTACCTCTGCAATATGGGTCCACTAATCCCCAAGAAATCCCCATCTACCTGGATGGCCTAAATAGATCAGTATCCAGGATGGTCGATTCCACCGAATCAACAATAGTGCCGAGACCTGCAGTCAAGTACGAAGGAGTGTACATGGACAAGTTGGGACACATCTACGTGGTAACAGAACACCCAGATCGGATCAACGAGAGAGGAGGATTGGCAGGACAAGGAAACTCAGGAAGAACGGACCTTGAAGAGTTAATAACTACACCCCGAGGCAAATCAGTAGTGACTCCAGTCTTGTGAGGAGATTCGATACCTCAAGGTGATTACCTAGGAGAGGTCTACTTGATCCATGGATCTGACTTATTGTTACAAACTAACTCACCCACACGAGGACAAGAGGAAAGCTCAATGACTTTCTATGAGTTAAAAGATCTTGAAGAGGAGTCCAGAGTCATGTACCGAGACAAGAACCAAAGAAGGTATTGGCCGGTAGATGCTGTTGATAGGGCTCAATTGAAGTATATGGGGTTGCAAGTATTCCCTTTGCGAGAGCAGGAAACTACCTCTCATAATCCCTTTGGGACACAATAGGAGTCAGAAAATACAATGTCAGGACAGACAAGCCATCGTAGCATTTCCAACCGAACCCATGTGCAATTCACATTGCCAGGGCTACAATCACACAATCAAACTCACCCTGGACTAGGCAACCAACATCAGTCATCAGTGAGGCCAAGACCACCACTAGGAGTGCAGCTTGGAATGCCTCCAATTAGACCAGCAATTCCTGTAATGCCCAGACACCCAGAACCCATAAGAAGACTAAGACCAATTCAAGTGGCTAAGTGTATGAGAGATCATTATGACGGGATGGGAGAACCTTACGATCACATAGCTGAATTTAAACAAGTTCTACGGGCTGAGCAAGTGGATGATTTCTTTGTACAGTATGAGTCCTTCAGACTCACTCTCACAAGAACGACTCGACTTGGTTCCAGCCATTGGATCCCAATCAATTTGGAAATATTGAACAATTTTTTAAAGGAATTCATTGGGGGATTCACTAAGAGAGGAATTAAACATAACTCTTCATCTTTAATCCATAGCTTCAAACAAAACCCAAATGAAACGATGAAAACAACCGCCCGAAGGTTCAATCAATATGTCGATAGATGCCCAGTAATAGAAAGACCCATCCAGCAAAAAATGATATCATTATTCTTAGACGGGCTGACGAACGGGACTTTGAGAACTTTAGTCTATGTGAAGAGGCTGCAGACGTTGAGCGAATGCCTTCAAGAGTGTATTAACCTAGAGGAAAACCTAGCTGATGATCTCAAAAGTACATCAAGCCCTACGAAATCAAAAGGCACTAGAAGTACAGTGACATCCAACTCTAGTAACGTAGAGGAGTTGGCAGAATTGGTAGCCAAGAAGTTAGGAGTTCATGGACAGCGGAACTACCAGCATCCACCAATGAGAATACCCATGTTACGAAGATGCAGCTTATGCGGAGGAGACCATCCTACTCACATGTGTGTGAGAGGAGGAAGAGGCTTGCCTCAAGCTTACCCGTACAATAGGCAGCCACATCAAGGAACTGCCCTGTATTGCCATATAGAACAAAAACACACTAATCATACCATTGAGAATTATCCATTGGCAAGAAGGAAACAAGAGGCATTGAGAAACCTAAGGAACCTGAAATTCAGGAAGAAATTTCCATTACACCGCAACCACTAAAACCAAACAAGTCAGGATCAATTCTAGCAGACCCAAGACCAGATGATTTAGACATGTGGTTAAAAGCTTATCAAGCTAGAATCTCGAATGGGCCAAATGTAGAGCAACACGAAAAACTTTACCCACAAGGGAAGTTAGAAAAGGAAATACTAGCAATATGTAGAAAACTCATAGAGGTAGCCCAGGGCACTCTAGAGAAGACTATCCCAGTCCTCCTTGAGACTAGAATATCCGAGAATCAATACAATGATTGCTTCAAAACCAAGGACCAGAAACCAAAAGAGAGGGACGATAAAAAAGAACTACTGCATACCTAGGACAAATCCATGTCCATAGTCCCTGATTTAGAGGCTGATTGGCCAAGGGAGTTGTGGACTAGGATTCGAGAAGATCAATGGAAAAAGAATGGAGTTGCAAAATCGACTTTTGAGGAATTAGATGTGGAAGACTATCAACCAACGCCAAATTTGGAGGAAATATATTAAGAATTCTCTATGCTAGACCGAAATAGGGAGGAAGCACAAAGCATTTCCACCCTATCAAACTACATGGGAGAATATGAGAAGGAATCCATAATCTTCCATGCCTCCATAGTTCGAGGAAAAGAAAAGGAGTCATCAGATAAGACCTCACACAATCTAACAGAACTCAAAAAGACCAAAGTACAATGTCAATTGACTGTGGAAGAATTACGTCGTGTCAAACCACAATTATGGAAGCAATTAGCGGGACAATTGAAGTTAGAGCAAGAGAAGAACAAAAAGGAAAGCAAGGAAACTGAAAACCCGTCTACCATACAAAATCCGGTGGGTATGGTTGGAGAATTTAGCGAAGGAGATGAGGGCAACACATGTTTACCCGTCACGTACAATGGATACATGACCAAGGCCATACTAGCCACAGGAGCAGGAGTGGGCATCACTACCAAGGAGATTTGGGAGAAATGGGGAAAGCCAGCCCTACGACCAACACATATGAAGCTTCAATTAGCAGATGATCATGTAGAGAAACCCCTGGGAATATTGGAAAAAATTAGATTAAACACCTGTGGAGTCGAATTTGAGCATACGTTAGCTATATGTCAATTTGGAAGCAAATAATTATGAAATGATATTAAGACGACCTTTCATGAGACAACTCAGGGTAGTACAAGACTGGGGAAGAGACTCATTATACCTTCAACATCAAGGAACCATGACCAAGATAAATTTGCATACCTTTGCGTACAGAGATGTACCCCCACTACAATGGAATCCCGTACACAAGGAAGAAGATGATTTGTCTATCCATAGTGCCGGATCAAGTGATTAATCGTGGATGCACGAGGATGCCCAATTATGGATGTGTAAGGAAGCAAAGAGAGAGGATAAAAAACTTCAGCTATGGTCCCTAGGGCATCAAAATTATCGACCCGTAGAGGACCCAATGTACATGCCACAAGTTTTTCGTGATGAAGAATTCGAAACACACAGTTCGATGGAGATTCTAGCCACTTTGGACGTATGTGTAAATGAAGAAGTATTGACCATGAATGAATGTATAGAGGTAGAAGTAGGAGAAGTATTAGAAAAAGAATGGAAGGAAGAATATGAGAGCATAGAGATGGAACCGGAGTTTGATTCAGAGGAACGCCATTTAGAAGCCATTCAAACAGAGAACAAGGATGGGACAACCAAAGTGTTAACAATAGAAGCAGCTCATATAGTACCGAACCATGAGGAAACCGTGAGTAAGACTGAACCAACCTCAGATCTATTTGAAGTTTCGAAACACTTCAAAAGATACGAAGTAGAGAGAAGGAAATAGCCATTCAGATGCCTAAGAGAGAGGCAAGAGAAGGAGAAGCTTATGACAACAAGGAACAAACGGAAAAAGTCATAGTGACCGTAGGAAATGGAGAAGATAGATGCACGTACATAGGAAAGGATGTGTCACCTGAGGAGGAAGAAGAATTGATAAGACTGATTCGAGAATATCGAGATGTGTTTGCATGGACCTACAAGGACCTTAAGGGTGTGGAGCCCTCCATTTGTTCTCATCACATACCAATGACACCGGATGCAAAGCCTTCAAAGCAACGCCTATCATGGACAAGAAAACCATCTAAACCTTAGATTCCATGTCAATTTCTATATCTCATGATAGCCTTAGAGTTTGGAGAAACTAATGCTTCCATTGCGTTCAGAACGTGCCAAAACCCCAAGATCGACTGTCTATTTGCTGAATTCTGACACCGAGAGGTCCTGATTCAAGACGATGACATCATGATGACATCATCAAGTCGCAACCGCCCTTGGGAACCGCCCTTGAAAACCTATATAAGGAGGGGTTGGCCACATTCATAATCAGTCTTGCCAATGTTAGTCTTGGGAGCTCAAGGAGTCGTGACCGCCAAGTAAGTACTCTTCAAGTTCCAGCTCTAGTTCTTGTCTTGTTCCTTGTTCTAGTCTAGTTCTTGGACATCCTATCTTGTCCCCTTGTAATCTCGTAGTACGAGATCCTGTCGAGTTCTTTCTTGTATCTAGTTCATCTCCCAGAAGGGAGTTCTTGTAATCGAGATATCTTGTCTCATACTTACGATTCCGGGTTGTGGAATCTCCTGTATCATCTCTAGCCCAGTTTTCCATACCTATTGGTCCCGGGTTGTGGGACGTCTTGTATCAAATCCGTCTTCTTGTATTATTTTCCCTACATGGGTGTTCTTATAATCATAAGTGTATTTTCGAAATCTTGTCTAGTGAAGTCAGAGAGCACAATCTAGTGCTCCCCTGCCATTTTGGCAAGACTACCTTCATCAAGACCAAGAACCATGGAGATTATTCGAGAAGAATTTTTTTCTGCACTTAAAGTAATTCAACAAGTCCAAGAGATACGAGAGAACCAACAAAGGATTCAACAACAGAGTATTTAAGATGTAATCACATAACTTCAAAGGTAAATTCAAGAGCTACAGATCATTGTAAGTCAATCTTCTTCAAGTACCCCCATGACAACTAACATGAAGAAAAGTCCGAAAGTGAGCATGCTTGAGAAGTTTGACGGGACAAGATCAAAGTTTCGAGGATTTGTGCAACAAGTGAAGCTATTCATATGGATGCAACCAGACAGGTACCCAGATGATGCTTCTCAAGTAGGACTCATAGGAACTCTATTATGTGGTCCTACTCTTTCATGGTTTGCACCTATCCTTGAGAAGGACATGGATATTTTGCATGATTTCAAGGCTTTTATTCGAGAGTTCACATCTTCATTTGGAGATACCAATTGTTCACGTGTTGCGGAAACAATGCTAAGGAAGCTACATCAAGGAAATAGACCTGCGTCTACCTATGCATCAGAATTCAGACAAATCATTTGTGATCTCACATGGCACGAGGATTATTTTATCAACCAATTTCGATGGGGCTTACGTGACGATGTCAAGGACCTCATGTTAACCATGCCCAAACTAAATACTTTGAATGAATTCATGAATCAAGCAATTGAGTGTGACAATAGGTTGTTTGAGAGAAAGCAAGAGAAGAAGATTTCTATTCATGATCGAGAATACAAGTTTACCTCAGTTCCTCAGCAACATATGTTGGAAGAATCTGAACCAGAACCCATGCAGTTGGATAACATCAGGGTAAGACGACTTACACCAAAGGAAAGAAAACATCGAAAAGACAATGGATTATGCTTTTATTGCGGAGATCATGATCATATGGTATTCGAATGTCCTAAGAAGAAGAAGCAAGTTGGAATTAGGACTTCTACAATCACCATCCCACATCAGAAGGATCATCATCGAAATCAGAAAAGGAGTACTACCCATCATGAGAATCATGGCCTTGATTCTGTACCTCAATATACTACAAACCCTTTCCAGTTTCATCATGGATATCCATCATCATCTTGTTCCAGTACCACATATCAAGAACTCTACAAAGACCAAGACTTATGAAGATTCAAGTCCTAGAAGATCTCAGAGTCACATAACCGCTCCTCGTGGAACTCGTCGCTTGAGGGGGAGGTGATGTCATGGACAAGGAAACCATCTTAACCTTAGATTCCATGTCAATTTCTATATCTCATGATTGGCTTAGAGTTTGGAGAAACTAATGCTTCCATTGCGTCCGGAACGTGCCAAAACCCCAAGATCGACTGTCTATTTGCTGAATTCTGAAACCGGGAGGTCCTGAGACAACATTCACAATGGAATGGGGAGTCTATGCTTTCAGGGTGATGCCTTTTGGACTCGCTAATGCCCTTGCTACTTTCCAAATGTTGATGTGTCACATCTTCAAGGAATTCCTAAGGAAGAGTATGGAAGACATATAGAGTATGTCTGAATCCTAAGAAGTGCATTTTTATGGTGAGACAAGGAAAAATCCTAGGGCACATCGTATCTAGGAACGGAATATCTACTAATGAAGACAAGATCAAAGTAATTCTAGAACTTCCAAGACCTAAAAATGCAAAGGAAGTGCAAGCATTTATGGGTCATTGTAGATAATATCGTCGATTTATCCACATGTATGCTATAATTGCCAAGCCATTGTATGGATTGTTGAATCAATTCACATGGATGGATGAATGTGAGAAAGCCTTTAATGAGCTGAAAAAGCGACTTAGCATAGCTCCTATTTTGAAAACACCCAATTGGAACAAGCCCTTTCATATTCATGTGGATGCTTCCAATTACGCAATAGGATGCATTTTAGCTCAATCGGCAGATGAAGGAAAATTGGACCATCCTATTGCCTATGCAAGCAGACAATTGAATCAAGACAAAAGAAACTATATAACTAAGGAGCGAGAAGGTTTAGGGATAGTGTACGCTGTAAAAAAATTCAGACACTACTTGTTAGCCAACAAATTCAAGTTCTTCATAGATCATCAAGCCGTATTGTACTTAGTCAATAAACCTTGTAACATGGGAAGACTAATGAGATGGTTTCTATTGTTAATGGAGTTCGATTTTGAAGTAATTGTGAAAAAAGGAAATACCCACGTGAGGGCGGATCATCTCTCTAGATTAACACATGGAGAACCACCTAGCAAAGTATCCGACGAGTTGCCAGACACTTACCTATTCAATTTGGAAGTATGCCCTAAGTGGGCAGAAAAGCTCATTCCAATACTCACTCATGGACCACAACACTCAATTAACAAGGAGATTCAAAAGGAAATTCTACAATCACGTAACTTACACATTGTAGCAGGAAGTGTTTATCATCAAGATTCAAATGGTGTATTGTCGCAATGTATAGAAGAAGATGAACAGAAGAACTTGATTGAAAAAGCACACATAAACAAATGGAGGATGCACAAGGGAACTCATGGAACTCTAAGAGAATTGAAACGATTAGGAGTCTATTGGCCTAATATGCCTAAGGATGTTCATGAGTATGTCAGTAATTGCCCGGAATGTCAGGAAACCACTCCAAATGATCATACATCTTTACCTTTCTCTAAAATAGCACCCAACTGGAGTAAAACATTAGTGAAATTCCTAAGGACACGAGAACATGAGGATGGAATCAGTTTAGCAAGGAAACGATCCCTAGAAGAAATGAGTAAGGACTATGTCATCATGGGGAGGCAATTATTCAAAAGAGGGAAATCAACTACGACTATGTGTACATGAAGGAAAGTACTTACCAATATTAGAAATGGCACATGCAGGTGCCGCAAGAGGACATTTTTCAGCTGAAAGAATTGTAAAAATGATCCTCTTTAGAGGCTTGTGGTGGCCAACTCTACATATGGATGCAGACACATATGTATGAACTTGCGAGACATGCCAAAGAGCTAAATATCCTATCAGACTAGATGACATGCCATTGAGACCTATGGTTTGTGCGACAAAATTTTCCAAATGGGGTATTGATTTCATAGGACCCATTAATCCACAAGCCAAAGGATCACACGCTGAATACATAATAGTAACAATTGATTACCTGACTAAATGGGTAGAGGCAAAGGCAACTAGAAAAAATGATGCTCAGAGCATAGCTAAGTTTCTTTTTGAGCATATCTTTACTCGCTTTGGACTACCTATAGAGATAGTGAGTGATAGAGGAACACATTTTATTAATGAAGTAATAGAGTCCTTGATGAATGAGTTCCCAGTGATTCATAAAAAATCAGCCCCTTATCATCCTCAAGCCAATGGTCAAGTAGAAAGTTCCAATAAAGTGTTGTGCATTGTATTGACAAAAGATAATCAACAATGGAAGGTCAGATTGGGACAAAAAATTGCATCATGCAGTTTGGGCCTTCTGTGTGGCTTACAAGATAGCCATTGGAACTACACCATTTAACCTAGTGTACGTACAAAATGCAATCTTGCCAATCGATTTTTTAGTGCCTACTTTGAGAGTAGCCCAATAGTATGAATGGATAGGGCATGAATTGTCCAAGCAACTCGAACAAATTGAGAAGCTACTTGAGACTAGAATACAAGCTGTGGCGGGAATTTATGCGGCAAAAAGAAGACAAAAATCATATTATAATGCACACATCAAAGATAAAGGACTAAAAGAAGGAGATTTAGTCATGGTGTATACTTTGAAGCAACATGCCAAGAAGCTACAGAAACGCACATATGGACCTCTAATAATCAATAGGATTTCAACAAGTGGAGCTGTTAACCTAGCCACTCTGGATGGAGATGTTCTTCCTAATTACATAAGCGGTTGTCGAGTAAAACACTACATGGAGCCATTGAGGGATCAAATGTTAGCACGAGTTGTAGGGACACAAAATAGAAAAAAAGAAGAAGAGAGAATTAGAGAAGAGGCAAGACAGGAAGCCCTCAAGCGTATCAAGAAACAAAAAGAGTGGATAAGGCAAAGAGATGAACGATATTTGCAAGGAGAGGAGCCTATTCCAATGGCCAACTATCGAATTCACCAGACTAACACAACCAATCTAGGCATATCCCAACCATATTTAAACCTAAGGACTAGAACTACAGAATTCCAGCTAATAGATGCATTAATAGACTCGAGAGCAGCACTCAGTTGCATACGAAGGACGGTCATCACGCATCTTCAAATGGCCCTAACACTGACTAAAGCTCACATGATAGGCATTAGGGGCGAATGCTATGATATCTCTCCACCTAGGAAATTCCACTATGGATCAAAGAGTTCTGGTTTGTAAAGATGAGGATTTAATTGAAAACCTGATCCCAGGGCAAGATTGGATTATTGAAAATGAAGTGAGCATTCACCTAGCTCAAGGGTACATCTCAACCAAAATAGGGCATATGGAAATCTTTAGCCTATTAGAAGAAAGACTCTCTCACATGCATAAAGCCGTCGAGCGTGAGAAAGAAACCCTAGAAGAGGAATTGGAAAATGAATCAATCAAGAGTTCACTCGAGGAGTGCCCTAAGAAAGGATTGACTACCAGTACCAATGCATCAGTTGATGAGGTGGATTCATCACCCGTGAATGGTGAATCCCAGAGAAAATGCGAGGGCAATGATCCTAAAGTTACCGACAACAAGGGAAGCTCATCCATGTGAAAGTCCACTATCCGATTGTCGCAACCAGAGAAAATGGGAGGGCAACGATCCTAAAGTTATCAACAATAAGGGAAGCTCATCCACGTGAAAGTCCACTATCCGATTATCGCAACCAGGAAATGCTAATCTACAATGGGTTCGCAAGGATCGAATGAGGGAAACAGAAAAGTGTACACTGATACAAGTCCATCATCTTATGGAGACAGAGAGAAACAACGAATTCTCTTCATTACAATTGGGATCGAAGAGACTTTTGAGAGTATGGCTTTTAAAGTCATTAGTTGCAGCCCAGAACATGTGGCAACACATATGGATTCTGAAGAAGGTTAGATAGATTGCAAGTAAAGAGATAGACAAGCAAAAAGAAATATTACACCAACAAAGCAGGACCATGAAGCCAAACAAGATTCACCAAAGGTACCAGAGGAATATGATATCAACCAATCAGACTACAAAAAAGAAAGAGGAAAAACCTAGAGCACGACAAAACCAAGCGAAGACGAAACCTCACACAACAACTACAAAATGGATATGGAGACCCAAGAGGCTACACGGACAGGAACAACAGATTCAACAGGAGTCTAATTGCACTCATGAAGAGTTGAATGCACCTAAACTATGCATTCCAGGGCCACAATATGAGGCCATGCATTCAACACATGATGTGTTTAACAAAACTAGTGGTGCACATTTCCCACTTGGGAATAGATCATAGATTTTACTTCCCTTGGAATGAACCTACTATGTAAATAAATAAATGCTTCGGCTAAACTAACTCTTGTTTTCTTTCAGGAATAAAAATGAAAAAAATTTGTGGTAAGACATCTTACTTAAGTAAGGGGAAACAGAGGGATGCAATGAACAACATGTCACTACGACACACATCACTAACGACATGGCTTCTATAAAAAGCTAATGCTCTCCTTATTATAGGTGTACATGACTTCTGAGGACTCTGAAGCGACCATCCAAGAGGAGATGCTGGAATTTCCCCTACAAAGTGTGACAAAGGCAAAAGGTCATTGGTTTCGGGAAGATCAACCTGCCGGGGATTATCTGTTCTTGGTGATGATTAAAATTATTGACACGGACCATCAGTTTCCCGTGATGTCCCAAGATTTCAAACTGGTGCATGAACTTCCATCCACTATAGACATTATGAAGAAAGTTGGTATTCAGAAATGCTTTGAACTCCCAATCTACAAATCGGACTTCCAGTGATGCACACAAGTAATGAACACCTTACAACCAGCTTTGCATGATCCATTAGTCCCTGAAGCAAGAGTCCTAGATGCAGTAGGCGAGTGGGTCATCATACAATTCACCCACGACCTAATTAAAGAAGCTTTCGGATTTGACAATTTTGGGGCTTCTCTTTCGTGCCTCTTTTTTCTGCAACACTCTCCCCCTCTTTGTCTCTGTCGTCCCTTGAGAAGCTTTGCTTCTTGTCTGCAGCTTGTCTATAGCTCCTGAATACATGCACCCAGTGGTCAAAAAAGCGATAAGGTTTGTCAGACAATTTGTTACTTTATCCGAAATTAGTCCTTTGCTTCTGTAATCCCCTTGGTATTCCATACATTCATAAATCTGTGTTGCTATACTAAATGGGGTTTCCATGCACGCCATCAGTGGCTAAGAATGTGATATTCTTAGTCACTCTCTTCAACTTTTCAACCTCTACCTCTTTCTAACTTTTGGTCTTCTAATATGTCTTTGTCTTCATATATCTGACCTTGTTGTATTGCTTGGAGCATGTTTTACTTTTTTTCGTTGCACACCTTACTTTGATGGCGTGTGCTCTCTTCTAAGTTAGCATTACGTTTCAAAGGCCCTGTTCTTAATTCTTCTTTATCATCCTTTGGGACCTTATGTATTTCTTTCCATTGCACGCATCAAGTAGAGGGAGAAGCGTCTTGTCGTTTCGGCTAAGTTCTGCAATAGTTCGAGTATGTCTCTCAGTGTTGGTCTCTGTTTCCTCCCTTATCGATGATTGATGCATGGGGGGAGAAAGAGGATGTAACTCAATCTCCTCAGTAGCCGCTGTGGAGTGTGGAACTACTGGTGTCCCCACGTTTACCTGCTAATCTAATTGAGATTGCAATTTATTTATTAGTTCATCCTTTGCTTTGATCTCTTCGGTGGCCCGCGTAATTGTATTCTTGTTCTTGAGGAGCTCCTCTCCTATGGTAGCAAGTTGAATGGCATCTTCATTGCATTGCACTAAGTATTGATTTTCCACCATCTTCCACTTCTTCCGAAGTTCATTGGTGTCATCCATATATATTTGTTCCCAATCCGCTATGATGGCTTGCTCTTTCTTTAGCTGATCTTCATACTTTGCTATCCGATCCTCCAATGCTTTTGTGTTGTTTCCTGTCATTTCATGGGGTTCTATCGGTTGGTTGCATAATAGGACTGTCATTAGTTCTTTGTTCCTGTTCCTTAGATTGTCCGCTTCATCCATGTATACCTTGATTTGAGATTCAACTATCTTACTTCTAGTATTCATTTACGCCTTCTCTACTTTGCAAGCCTCATAATTGCTTTGTAGCTC
Source organism: Ceratopteris richardii (assembly GCA_020310875.1). Classification (NCBI taxonomy): domain Eukaryota; kingdom Viridiplantae; phylum Streptophyta; class Polypodiopsida; order Polypodiales; family Pteridaceae; genus Ceratopteris; species Ceratopteris richardii. Next base: position 92,457,285 of record CM035437.1, read on the forward strand.
TCTCAGTTGTTCTTGCAACTTCTTGTTTTCCGTTTCCAGTGTGGTACATTTATTCTTGGCCTTGTTGGTTTCTGCCTCTTTTGTTGATATTATCCTTTGTGCTTGAATTAATTTGGCAGATAAATTTTCACCTATTTCCTGGAATTGATTTTTCTCCCGTATGGCCTCGTCGTAGTCTGCATTAGCTGTTGAGTATCCATAGCAGTTTGTATCATTTTTTGTACTACTGGCTTGAGCTGAGCAACATCCACAGTCAACCAAGTTTTGGGGATACTTGGTTTTTTCCCCGTCCGTACGTCTCTTCCTTGATCCACATGTATCGTCTCATTGTGTTGTCGTATTTGGAGATGTACTCTTTGGTCTCTTCTTTCCTCTTCATTATTGGTCAATTTAGTACAACTCCCTTGAAACGTGACATCTAACAGAGAGGGTTCTGCTACTACCCTTATTGGTGTGAAGGATTCGGCCTCTTTTACTGTGTCTTCTTCTTCCTCGTCCTTCGGTTTCTTTACCAGGACCTCTCCCGATAGAAGAGTCTCTTTGATTGGGATGTTCGAAGCTTTATTCAATTTGATTATATGAATTCCTTCCTGAGATGCTTCCTACCTTGTTGTGCCCTTGATAGTGTTATCAAGCACCTGATCGATCTTTGTGTCTTCCATGCCAAAGTCATCGTGTACTTGATTTAATTCCTCCCATTGACCATCATCCATTGAATCACTTCTAATATCCACATTCAGCACATATGTTTCTTGTTCCTCTATGGTGTCAGATGATGAGCTAGAATTCAACCCCAATTCTCTATATCTATGAACCTTTGTTAGACATTTTTGTTGTTTGTTGTCTCCAACCTTCTATTGGTAATGATGTCCTTGAACCGTTAGGTTTATCTGACCTTCTGAATACTGGTGAGTTGCTTTCATTGCATTTGTTAATTCCTCTTCCATAATGGGTGGATTGTCTTCAAGCCTGGTTCTTGGAAGTACATGTGTTCTCTTTGTAGCTGGAGCTTCTGCTTTTGCTTGCATCATCTCCCGTAATCTTTTGGTACCTCTCATTCTCGGTTTGGAGCTCATTTCAGCTTCTTCTACTATTCTGATTCCTTTCTTCTTCTTTGGAACCATGGCCATCTTTGCATACTTAGCCATTTCTTCAGATGAAGACATCTCTTTCAAATGTTCCCGAATGCCTAAAGCATGATAGATCAATATTGTCAAGGCAATGCTTATGTTCAAGAACTTTTTATGATTCCACTGTTCCTTTTCGTCGAAGATTCATTCCTGAATGTATGGAGTCATGTTAACTTGATTCCCTATTTGTTTGATGGCATGGGACAACATTTGCACTATGATCTTCTGTGGAGCAGTATATCTGTGCATGTTTGGAAAGCAAAAATGTTGGTGTATGAGTCTAACTTCCTCTTCTATGTCAACACGATTGATATCTGTGAACGTTCGGTTCTTAGTTCCCCAGCTTTCCTCTTTCAAAATTGTATTTCCGTGGTATCGCGGCAGACATTTCCAAAGATTTAGTGAGTTGGAGAGGTAGTTTAGTCTTTTCATATGCATTGTAGTTGAGCCACTTCATTTTCCATCACGTGTGCATACGTCCTCATACACTTGGTTCAGGTGGTTCTTTGGATTGATAATTAAATGTGTGTCAATCCACCACTATATGCACTTGTGGGGAAAATGAGATTTAGTCTCTTTGACACAAGTCCCTAAGACTTTGTGACTTAGGTACACAGTAGGTTTATTCCAACATGTTATATAGTGAGGGCTCTTGAATTGGCTAGATCTTTAAAGGGCTTATACTAGTTATATGGTTAGCTATTAGATATTGGAGTCGGCTAGGCGAGGAACTTTGCTAGTCACTTTTGAGAGTAGTCTTCCAAAGGTTGGAAACCTCCCCTCATCTTCGAATGACCGTACATCCATGATTGTAGAGCAAACAAAATATTTTAACCTATCTTAGAAGATAATCTTTGTGTAGAGAATGTATGAAAAACCACATAAGAATCATACTTGTAGTATGGTTTTCATATTGTTGTGCCAACTACTCTTCAACAAAATTAGTATATGGGTTTTGCTCAATAGGTTCACATGAATAAGACTTTAATATGAGAGAGTTTGAGTTGCAAAAATTTCTTAGAGAAGATGTGTGGTATGCTTAGACTTGCACAATACAACATTAGGAGAGCTTTGAATAGAACTAGTTTTTTTGTTGATCCTCAAAGGATAGAATTCAACCTTGAGGTAATTCAACTTCGAGGTAAGAGAGCAAGTCTATCTTAGAGCCTCATCTTTGTTTTGAGGCCATGAGGCAAGGACTTGGCCCAAAGTTGACCCTTAGGTATTATGGTCTTTTCATGATACTTGAGAATGTAGGCCATATGTCTTACCAACCCCAGTTCAATAGGATATGCAAATCCATCTAGGCTTTATCTCAAGATGCATATGAAAACCTTAATTTTTATGGTGAGTTTGTAGAGCCTATTGTGCTCAATCTATTCCACATGAATTAGAATGATATTATGCACTGAAGGAGTAGACCAAAGTCACTTATATAAGGAGTAATTTGGTAAAGTGGAAAGATAGCTCAAATGATAGTTTAAGAGCTTTTATGGCCATTTTCATATGCTATTGTCCAATGGGAAAATGAGACTATGCATGATGGGAATTTCATTGAAAATGTTGGAAGTGAGATATGCCAAATAGAATCACAAGTTTTTTTCAACATTTAAAACCTTGAGCACATACACACGTTGAACCAAATAAGATAGATGAATGATTACAAAAATAGACAAGAGACAAGCCAAGAGTTTGAAATGAGTATAAAAAGGGGGTTATTCTAAAATAACTTTGTGAAAGAATAACCTTACAATGTGTATTATATGCAAAATCTGGATAATGGGCTGAATGTAGATGTATCTAGGTACAAAAACTGGAAAAAAGTGTACCTAAGAGTTAGAGAAAGTGATAGTGTGCTCGAGTATGGAAGATGAATATATTGTTTGTAGGAAAAACAACCTACATTTTGGAATTATAGTTAAAATATGAGACTATTACAAAAATATGGTTATTTGATATAAGTAACCACAAAGCCTTCTTCTCTTAAGGTAGTAGGAAGATAAACCAGTGGAAGATAGAAGATAGACCAAAAATAGCACTAGAAGATAGATAAAAAATAGCAATGACTTACAAGGAATCAATAGGTACATACACACATACCTATGTAATAAGAACTGGGCTGTAGATATCTTGTCCAAAACAACTCCAAAATAGCTTGTATAAGCAAAACTTTGATCTAGAATATATGATAAGATACCTTATGAGCACCTAATATGTTCTTCTTACCATGCCCCAAAAAATCCTTATGTGATTTTTGGCGTAGATCATGGTGTGAATTGTGGAGGATCTTTTTTACTTAAAAAAATTAGACTTAATTTATGTGGGTATTTTTCTCCTCCTTATGCACAACAATAATCTTGGACCTTGCCCAAGACTTAGCTAGACTCAGACAAACACTCACTAAAATTGCTATCTCTTAATTCTCGGATTCAATGAACAAACCCTTTAGCCATATAAACTAGAAACTAAGGGATTTCTAATGAGCTATCAAGCAATGGAGTCGGACAACTATAGACAAATCAACTTAGTCACATAAGATAGATTGATTTTCCTAATAGGTTTCGAGACAAAACAATAGGTAAAGAACAAGGTTTTACTCACTGTTTCGAGATAAAACAGTAGATAAAGAAAAAGCTATAACTCACAAAATCCTTGTTTTATAGGCTTTCTAATGAGTACAAGAACTCTGAAAATGGAGCTTCATATAGAGAGAAATTGAAGTCCTAACATAGGTATTTTATAGAAATTCAACACCCTTTAGAAAGAGTAGGAGAGATATACAAGAGAATATGAACTCCTATGATAGACAATATCCCAATAGCACATGCATAAGTAGCACCACAACTTCCTACCATCCACACACACTTAGAATGAGCTTGGATGATGCTTAAATAGCCATAGGAGCCTTCCATGACTCTTCATATGTCCTCCACATATCTTCACATGCCCTCTTTGTCTCTTCATCTATCTTTTCTTCATTGGAGTGTCTTTTGGTGGTTCATTGCCTCCTTTTGGATAAGGCTTCATCTTCAAACACGTGCTTTGAATTTCCTAAGCTTCAAATGCCTTGCTCCTAGTGTGGAACATTGGATTTTTTGCAAGGTAGATGCTTGAGATATTATCTCCAAGCAATGGAACAATGCCAACTTGAATATCCAATGGAACAATGCCAACTTGAATATGCTAACAATGCCTATGTGGAAGAAAAGCAACTGTGGGTTGTTTCTTTGACATCCATGAGACATAAATCTTCCCAAGCATCACTATATTATCTTAAGGTAATTCTTCTGTCATCCTTGGAGCTAGCCTAATCAACATTTGCATAACCCTTTAGTTTCAAATACAATCATAAGCATAATAGAGGCCTTTATTAATTGTACCTTTGACGTACCTTAGAATCCTCCTACCTGCATTCAAGTGATCAAGTGTGGGTGCATGCATTAATCAAAGGTGCACATCACCACTATAAGATAGATAAGGTCTAGTAATGATAGCATAATTTAAAGACCCAATCAAACCTCTATACACATACTCATCTTTGAACTTATCACCTTGATCTATGCAATCCATTGACTATCTCAATGGCTTACAACCACTCATACCAAACATGTATAGCAAGTCAAGTAAGTATTTCCTTTGCATAAGATACAAATCTTGCTTGGCATATACAATCTCAATGCCTAAGAAGTGCTTTAGCACACAAAGATTTGAATTAAATTGCTTGCCCAATTTAGCCTTGATTTCCTTGACATTTGCATCATCATCACGTGTTATGATTAAATTAACAACATATATACATATGTACACAGATTTCTCATCAAGCCTTTTAACATAAAGTGAAGGGTCATCATCATTTGCTACATATCCACATCTGATAAGGTGCTCAACAAGACTTTGATTCCATGCCCTTATTGCTTGCTTGAGTCCATACAAAGCTTTCTTGAGTCTACATACAAAATTAGGGTTCTAGGGTCCTCATATCCCATGGGTTGCTCCATGTAGACAATCTCTTCAAGATAACCATCTAGAAAAGCATTCTTAACGTCTCATTGGAACAATTTCCACCTTCTAGAAGCTATAATGGCAATGAATGTCCGAATCGTACTCATTTTTGCAATAGGACAATGTCTTTGGGTAAAACCCTTAGCTATAAATCTAGATTTATACTTGGATATGGATCCATCAAAGCTCCTTTTGATCTTGTAGTCCCACCTATTTGTGACCACTTTCATGCCATCTTGCCTAGATACAAGCTCCGATGTTTGATTTGCATGAAGAGTATCCATATCTTCTCTCATAGCATCTATCCATATCTTGTCTTGAAAAACTTCTTCATATGTGCATGGTTCCTTGTCCTTCACAACCTGAGACATAAAAGAATAATGCCTAGGAATGAAGCAATCATACATTAGCCTTTGAATAGGGTGTTTAACCCTCTCTGTCTTCCTCTCATTGCCTATGGTAGAATACTTCTTCCAAGTCCTCTTTTGTTTATATTGGGAGTCACTACCTCATCATCTTCATCCTCACTAGAATGGAATTCCTCTACCACATGACCATGAGCAAATTGGTTGTGGCTGCATTCTGAACTTGGTTCACCTTCCTTATCTTTTCCTTTGAGTGATAAAGGACTCCTTGATGGACTTGAAGTGTAGGGGCCACTCAAAGTTGTGCTAACCTGAGTTTGAGTTCATACACCTTTTTTGCTTTCTCAATATCTTCAACCTACAATGAATTAGGTGGTTCACAAAATGGCTTAAGTTCATCAAATACCACATCCCTTAATAATGTAAGCTTCTCTATACCATTTTTTTTATAGAGTAGCCTATAAAGATGCATTTTTTTGCCCTAGCATCCATCTTACCTTCCCTCACCTCTTGAGGTACATGGATATAGCATACACATCCAATTATACTTAGATGTGACAAGTCATGCTTCCTTTGGTAATAAACCTCATATGGAATAGCATCATGAAATCTTGATGTGGTCATCCTATTCATCAAGTAAGAAGCTGTACTTGCTGCATCAACCCAATATGTAAATGGAATATTCATCTCATTTAACATGCATCTAGCTAACTCTTCATTTTTTTAATTTTCTCTCTCACAAATACCATTACGTTGAGGGGTAAACATGCATGTATATTGCCACTTTATACCTGCATCTTGCAAGAACTTGGTAAAATCATTGGAGACGTACTCTCCTCCACCATCCGATCTTAGAGTTTTGATCCTGTGGCCTGTTTCATTCTCAAGTTGTGTCTTGAACCTTTTGAATATATCAAACACATCACTATTGTGTTAATGGTATACAACCAAATATTTCTAGAGCAATCATCGATAAAGGTTACAAAAAGTACCTATTACTTGCATGCGATGGCTCTCTTGAAGGTCCCCATACATCTTTGGACCAAATCCATCTTGTAGTCAAAAGAATATTTTCAAAATCTTGTTCAAATTTTAGTAAGAGGGAATAATCTAGTGCTTTTGTGACATTTCCAAGCAATAGTTAAATCCCATCAATAGTAAGATCAAACTTGATAAAACAAAAGAAACTTTGGAAGAGATGAGAACAACTCCACAAAAAGGAAGAACAATTTCAAAAGGTTGTGAATGAATATGAAGAGATGATCAAAGTTCAACGATGACCAAAGGATCTAGTCTCTAAACCTCAAGTGACAACACCGTAACCAAAACCCATCCAATCTAATGCTCCAATTTCTCAAGGATATTGTGGTTCTAGATATAAAGGTTTCTTGGAAATGAACTCTAGAATCAAATTCTAGAGCCAAAATGCAATGAGGCCCTTACAAAACATAAACCTCCATTTTTAGAGTTCCAAAGCTATGATGGTACACGACATAGTGACTTGCCTCTTAATGAGTCTATTAGTCCATAGTCATGGGTTGATATAGCCATGCATTTTGAATCTCTTCCATCGTACGTTGGGGATAATGAAGTAACATCATAGTGCAAGAAATCTAAATCCCTAAATCTAAGTACCTAACCCAAAGGGCAAAAAAAAGACATGGAGTCACACATACATGAAATCCCTAGTGATAAGATTGGTGATTATAGTGAAGGGGGTGAAATGAAGTATATAGTTTTCTAGATGGATTCTTGGGCAATAGTCGAGTGTCCATTGTTGAAGAGATCAACATAAAATAGCCTTTGCCATGGAATGGTGTATTTTTGCTATCAAAGCAATGTTGTCTGGATTGAGAAATGTCCTCGCCACCTTCGAAAGGGCTTATGTGTCATATTGTCAACAAATGTCTTAGGTAAAACACTAGAATTAGGTAAAAAAAAGTCTTGGGGACCAAAATCTAAGTGTTGCCCTTTTGAGCTTATGCCAAAGCTTATAATATCCAAATTTATCTTATGAGCAAGATTGATGATAATAAACCATTTCCCTTCTCTTAATAGTGCTTTTTAGTGATGAACTTTTAGGGTTTGGAAGTATTTGATAGGTACTTCCTTTTACTAACCATATTTTTCTCAGAAATCTTGGTATGCAACTCCTTATGTGCTTCACTCATTCCTGCGACATTTGATGATTTGTTAATTTCTTGGAAATCAAAGTGGTGTGAGCTTTAGTTTTTTTTTTGTTTGGTTTCCTTCTGTGTGGAATTAATTTGTGAGTAACTCATGTATTGTCCTAACAAGATTGTAATCGATATATCTTGTACTCTAGTCAGGAGACGGTTGGTAGTTAAGTTCAATCCTAGTGAACGATCTAAGGGCCGATCCTACCGTGGGACTACACCATTGTGACGATAAGCATCACTACACACTAGGAATTAGGCTCTACTTGGGTGTCCTGCAATATGGATTTGTATGGTTGTATGGTTGCTTCTCCACAACATGCATTCATGTATTTCTTATTCCAATCAAAGTGGATTGCACTAGTTTGATTGAAACTCACAATTTGAACATGAGTGAGAGACATATGACATTGCTTATAGTTCCCCTATCTATGAGAAATTTTGAGGGTGCATTGAACTATGTCCTACGACAGCCCATATGTGTGGTCTTTGATCAATGATTCTTTTAGAAGAATCCTCTATTTCAAATATTCCCATACGGATGTCTTTGTGTCCCTCTAAGTACCGAGAGTCTCATTGTTGCATCAATTTTTGTTGATATATTTAGGTAGTGATGTGTGTGAACACTCTAGGACTGCCGGGGCACTTTTTCCCTCTTTAGGAGGTTTTTTTCCCCCGGCTTATATATATGCCTATTGCCCTAATGGGCTACTTATCTTTGTACATTCTCTAGTAATACAATCAGTATTTTGTGTTGTGCTCCAAGCTTCTTCTTCTTCCTTGTGCTGTTCGCGTGCTTCCGCAGACGTCTAACTCCAACAATTGCTATTAGAGCAGGTCATCGCTTCATCAAGGGCACGGTCGACACTCCTCTGTTTACAGTCTCCGTTTGCAGCCTCCAAACGCACTATCGCAGCGCTTGTGCAGGCTATTTTGTCTTTTTGTGCCAAAGGTATATACCAGTTTCTGTTCGCCAGTATAAGCATCTCAAAGTCTGCTATAGGTCTAGCGGAATTCATCTGGGCAATTCTGTTCAACTTTTTGAGATACAGTCAACTTTCTGCATCAAAGTATTTTAGTCACCGACCATGGCTGAAAGCAGTGATGTATTCCGTATGTTGGCTGTTGAGGATAAGTTGGATGGTACCAACTACTTGTTATGGGCTTATATGATGCGACATGTGTTGGTTACAAAAGGACTGTGGAAAATTGTGTAGGGTGTCGAAAAACGTCCTATTACACCTGCAATTGTTACAACTGTAGGTACTGAAGCTGATGCAGAAGGTGTCAAAGATGATGATATTCTGCATATTCCTGTTCGTGCTGCGGTTTCTGCTGCACCTACTGCGGAGCAGATTCGCTGGGATAGTAGAGATACCAAGGCACATGCATTGATATCTTTGTCTATCAAGCGTGCCATTATTCCTCACATTCGCTCTTGTAGAACAACTAAGGATGCTTGGGATACACTTACCACATTGTACCAAGCTAGGAATGAGGCTTGTGTTGCTTACCTCCAAAAACAGTTGGAGAGTGAGCATATGAATGAAGGTGATTCTATGGACATTTTCCTAACGAAGATCAAAGACTTGAAGGAACAATTGATTTCTGCTGATGAGGTTATACCAGATAGCTCACTTGTGCAGACCGTTCTGAATGGTCTTCCTGATTCATGTCAGAGTTTGGCTTCTACTCTTCGGTTGATGATGGAAGGCAATCCAAATGCCTTATCATTTGAGGAGTTAGTCTCTGTTCTGTTGCAAGAAGATCAGTCCAAGCAGAACAGGTCCATTATGCGAGTTGCAGATCAAGCTTTCTTGGCTAGTTAGAAGGGCAAAGGAAAATGGAGCTCTTCAACTGTAAGCAAAAATCTGCTTTCTGCATATTCGAAGAAGGAAGATAAAGATGAGAAGAAATCAAAAAAGCAGAAATTGTTTTGTAAGTACTATAAAGGGAATGATCATATCATAAAGAACTGTCCAAAACTGGCTGCTAAAGAGGCAAAGAAGAAAGAGGCTGGAATGGTTGTTGCAAAGGCCTCTACACCAAAAACAGAGTCTGCTAATCTTGTGCAAGAAGAAGAATGGGCATTTACTACTGTCTACAATTTTGAACAATCTTCTCATGAGCAGTGCATGTCTGTAGTAGACTCAGATGTTTGGTATTTTGACATTGGGGCAACCAAACATATTACCTTGCAACGCAGTTTCTTCTCTTCACTCGAGCCTGCCCCTACAGGGAATACTGTTACATGCGCCAACAACTCCTCTTACCCTATTATGGGAGTTGGTAAGATCATTTTGACTACTGTTGATGGTAGTTCTTTCACTTTGTCAGATGCTTTATTTGTGCCAGGGATCAAGAAGAACCTGTTATCAGTTTCTGCATTAGCCAAGATTGGCTTGGTTGTGAAATTTGTTGATGATAGGTGTACAGTTCATGATCTATCAAATGGCGATGTGATTATTGCTTCTAGCATTTTGTGTTGTGGGCTGTATAAGCTCATAAACTATGAAAGATCTGTGAATGATTCGGCATGTGCAGTTCATGATTCTCAGGCTATGTCAGATGCAAAGCTTTGGCATGCACGCTTTGGTCATCTAAATTTTGCTAGTTTGCTACGCCTGCAGAAATCTGATATGGTGTCTACTCAGAAATCTGCAAAAATCGGTTCAGTTTGGGCTACTCAGAATTTGCAGCTTGTACATAGTGATGTCTGTGGTCCTATGCGGACACCTTCTTTTGGGAATTATCTTTACTTCGTGACTTTCATCGATGATTTTTCTAGGCATGCATGGGTATATCCATTGAAGGCAAAGTCCGAAGTGTTCATGTACTTCAAACAGCCGGCTGAAACTCTGTCAGCATGTAAAATGGGCACCCTTCGTTCTGATCGAGGGGGGGAATATATGTCTTCTGATTTTAATGCATTTATGGCTGAACGCGGGATAAAACACCAGTGTACAGTGCCGTATACACCTCAACGGAATAGATTTGCTGAACGAAAGAACATGTCACTCATGGAGATGGCGAGGTGTATGGTCAAGAGTCAGGCTTTACCACATAGTTTCTGGCTTGAGGCTGTCATGTGTGCAGCATATATACTGAACAGGTGTCCCACTAAAGCACTGCAGTCTATCACTCCATATGAGGCTTGGCATGACCGCAAGCCATCTGTTGCTCATCTGCATGTTTTTGGTTGTTTGGCATATGTAGTAGTGCCTGAACAACATCACAGAAAATTGGATGATAAAGTAGTAAAATGTATTTTTGTTGGGTACAGTTCTGAAAGTAAAGGCTATCGTCTGTATCATCCACAGACTAAACGCATTCTGGTTAGCCGTGATGTTGTTTTTGTGGAAGATGTTATTCAACCATTACTTTCATGTACTAAGGAGACATCTGTTAGCTCCAAAGACATGTATGATACTTTGTTGCCTCTTTTTATAGGTGGACAGTCTAGTGCTGGTCCTAACGAGGCAACTTCTAAGCCTTTGCAGGTTTTCATGTGATGATGTAGATCATTCCATTTCTGATGCAGATTTACATGATGCACTAGTTGATGAGAGAGTTGATATTGAGCAGGCAAAAACTATGCCAAAATGACTGGTGGAGACTTTGAGTGACAACAAATTAGATGCACCTCTGTCATATCGCACTTGACTGGCTCTCATAGTGCCTCTTTTGCATCAGATTGCTATGCTATGGCTGCATCTAGTCTCTGTGATGAGAATGAGCCTGTTTCCTTTGATGAAACACAAAATTCAGAAAATTGGATGGCTGCTATGCAATCTGAATATGATGCAATAATGAAGAATGGTACTTGGTCTTTATGTGACTTGCCACCTGGCAAGAAGGCCATTGGCACTAAGTGGGTATACAAGCTGAAGCGAGGGTACAGTTGACAGGTATAAGGCTAGGCTTGTTGCAAAGGGTTATGCGCAGGAAAGAGGCATTGATTTTGATGAGACGTTTGCACCTACATGCCATATGACTACTGTTCGGAGCACTTGTGCACTTGCAGCCCATCATGGTTGGAATGTACATGAGTTGGACATTAAAACTGCATTTCTGAATGGTGACTTGCATGAAGAAGTGTATGTTTTTGAGCCCCGTGGCTTTGTGCAGAAAGGGCATGAAAACCAGGTGTGCAGGTTAAAGAAGGCATTATATGGTTGAAAGCAAGCACCACGTGCTTGGTATGAGAAGATACATGCCTATCTGATTGCACATGGTTTTGAGAACAGTCCAACTGAAAGCACCTTATATGTTAAGCGTGTTAATGATGTGCTTTTGATCATTGTTGTCTATGTTGATGACATGCTGCTTACTGGTCCTATTGAGAAGCATATTGCTGATTTTAAGGCTGATTTGCATGCCTCATTTGAGATGCCTGATTTGGGGCATTTGCATCACTATTTGGGCATTGAGTTTATGCAAGTTGATGGTGGAATGGCTTTGTGTCAAACGAAATATATTAACACATTATTGCAGCATTTTGGCCTTGAAGACTGTAAGCCTATTGTGACTCCTATGGAGACAGGTTTACGATTGAGTCTTCATGATGCTGGAGATGCATTTGATGCTGTCCTCTATCAGCAGGCTGTTGGATGCTTGATTTACTTATGCATTACTCAGCCAGATATTCAGTTTGCTGTCTCATAGATGAGCAGATTTATGCATTGCCCAGGTGTAAAGCATTGATAGGCGGTTAAGCGCATCTTTCGCTACTTGAGTGGTAGTCGGCTACTTGGGTTGTTTTATCCCAAGGGGGGATCACTACCGCCAGATTTGCATGCTTTTTCTAACTTAGACTGGGGTAGTTGCTATGACACTCCTGTGTCCACTAGTGGCTTTTGCTTCATGCTTGGTAGCTCATGTGTATCTTGGTTGAGCAAGAAGCAGCCTACTGTGGCCACTTCTTGTTGTGAGGCTGAGTATAGGGTAGCTTTCACAGCTACTGTTGAGTGTGTGTGGCTTAGATGCCTTATGGCTGATTTGGGTGTTGGTCAGTCTTCTACCACCACCATCTTCACTGATAGTCTGAGCGCATTGGCAGTTGCGAGGAACCCTATGTTCCATGCTCACACTAAGCACATTGAGGTGCATTATCATTATGTCAGGGAGAGGTTTCTCTGCTAGGGAGATCAACTTGGCATATGTGCCCACGCAGGAGAACATTGCAGACCTTTTCACGAAGGCTCTGCCTAGGGAGAAGTTTGAAGATTTCTGCAAAGCTTTGGGCTTACTTCCTTTTGTGGAGTGATTTCCACCTAGCTTGGAACTTCCTTATACATGAGTGCCAGCTACTTGTTCACCGCATCACTCCAAGGGGGGATTTGTTGATATATTTAGGTAGTGATGTGTGTGGATACTCTAGGACCGCCAGGACACTTTTTTCCCTCTTTAGGAGGTTTTTTCCCCCGGCTTATATATATGCCTATTGCCCTAATGAGCTACTTATCTTTGTACATTCTCTAGTAATACAATCAGTATTGTGTGTTGTGCTCCAAGCTTCTTCTTCTTCCTTGTGGTGTTCGCGTGCTTCCATAGACGTCTAAATCCAACAATTTTCACTTCTTGATGCATTTCAAAGTCTCTTGTTGAGCTTCTTGGTGGATACAAAGCCTTTCTACCTTATGGTCTTTGGCCTTCTATGATTGTTGCAACATCTCTTTAGTACAAAGATCATTGTAGAGTTTGACTATGTATCCATGGATGTGATTGGCGATGAATTCCCCTTCCAAAGAAGCAAGTTGTATAGACCCACTTGATAAGATTTGATACCCCTCTTTTTGAACTTCTTTGCATGCTTCTTTATTGTATAGAATAAGACAAATTCACCTTCTTGCAACTATTTATCTTTGATATGTGCATCAAAGTATGCTTTTTATTGCTTCTTAGCTACATAAATTCCTACCACAACTCTCAAGCATGTCTCTTGGAGCTGTTCTAGGCTCTCAACTATGTCCAAAACTTAATGTCCCATCCATTCATATCCTTGTGCCACTTGGAGTAGATATCAGGAAATCTATGAGTAAAATGACTTATTGACCATAGACTAGGTAAAATGGACTTGTGCCCAAGGACATCTCATAGGCAACTTGATAGGCCCAAATTACATGTATAGAAATGATCGGATTTCCAAAGTCCTCATTGATGGTAGCTCTAGGGTGAATATAGCAATCACTGCATTATGCAAGAAGTTAGGGTGGAATACCATTGAGCCGATTAATGTTTTTGTGGGAATGGCTGATCAATCAAGAGTTCATCTAGTGGGACTAGTTTGAAACATTCCTGTTACACTTCAAGGAACAATTTTCCATATGACCTTTGTCATCTTAAATTTATCGAAATCCAACCTAGATTATAATTTGCTTTTTGGATGCTCATAGTTAAAGCGAGCTAAAGTTTTATAGGATTGGTCCTCCCATGAGCTAATTTTTAAATGTAATCACCATAAGTATACATTGCCACTAGATGAGTTGACACCCTATGAGGTTCATGTCCGACCATATGTAGCTGAGTGATGAACATCTTAGATGGCCTTTCTGATGATGAGGAAACTACTTTCTTAGCAGCTAATCAAGATCTTTTGTGTCTAGGACCTATTGATTTACAACATTTCCTTGATTAGTGGTCACCCACAACCTACTCACTCTGCCCAAGTGCAACAAAAGTGGATTCTTATCCACCTCCTGATGAGTCATATGTTGAGGACGCACTAGCATTCCAGTCAAACTCTTCCAGGGAGTAGATGATAGTTTGGGACGACAAATTTATGTTTCATAAGACCAATTCTTAACTTGTAATCTAGGTAGTTCTTGTACTCCCAAGCCAATTAAAGTTAGTGCCACTTTAGAGGATCAGTTCTGTCAAGATTTACTAGCATTATTGAATGAGTTCACCAATGTCTTTTCGTGGGGTTACAAGGACATGAAGGGATTAGACCCCCGAATTTATCAGCATCGTATCTTATTAAAACGAGATGCTTACCCTGGTAAGCAACCGAGTTATCGAATGAATCCTAACTATGCTAAACAAATGAAAGAAGAAATTGATCGATTACTAGGGGTTGGTTTTATAGCTCCAATTGAGCATGCCGAATGGATTTCCCCCATCATGATTGTGTTAAAGAAAAACAAACAATTATGTACTTGTTTTGACTATCGAAATCTTAATGGTGCCACCATTCCGGATCCATTTCCTTTGCCATTCCTCATAGCATGTTAGATGAAGTAGCTGGTCAAGAAATTTACCCCTTCCTTGATGGTTATAGTGGGTATAATCAAGTTTGTATGGTTGAGTAGGACATCCCGAAAACTACTTTCATTACAAATTGGGGTGACTATGTTGTATAGTCATGTGGTTTGGGTTGCGAAATGCACCTAGTACTTTCCAGTGGTGCATGCAGGACATCTTTCACCTTACATTACTAGTTTTATGCACATCTTCCTGATGATTTTTTGGTTTTTGGTGATAAATTGAGCATTTGAACCATCTTTGACTATGCTTTCTTAAATGTCATGAATATTGGTGATGCCTTAACCTAGCTAAGTCCATCTTTTTTGTTTCTTGTGGAAAATATATCACTCACATTATTTCCCGCCAAGGCAAACAAGTTGAGCTAGGCCGTCAAGACTGTTCTAGGAGCTTCCCTAGCAAAATCCTCGAAAGTCGTTATTCATTTTCTAGGAAAAATATGATGGCATGGTTGACATCTCCAATGGCTAGCGTACCTTACCATTCCCCTTATTTGCCTCACCATGGTGGCCCCATATGACTTCCGCTGGACGGACGATTGTTAGGACCGTTTGACATGCCTTAAACAAGTTTTAACTCAAGCACCTATTCTACAAGCGCTTAAGTGTGATCTTCCATTCCATGTTTTCATGGATGCCTCTGACATCACCATTGGAAGCATTCTCATGCAGGTGTTTGATAAATGATATGGACCGGTCTATTATGCTAGTCATCACCCGGTTCTTGCTGAGCAAAGCTATTCTGCTATTGAACGAGAATGTTCAGGTCTTATTTATTCTATCAAGAAATTTACTCATTACCTTTTAGGCTGGAAATCTACTTTTCATGTGGATAATTCAGCCCTTAGTATCTGGTATGCCAATAGAATTTGGGGGGCTACTTGGCTCATTGGGTCTTATCGCTGTAAGAGTTTGAGTATGATGTCATTGATTGTCCCAATTCTTCTCACACAACGGTGGACTTTCTATCTTGCTTGGATTGTGTCGAAGCTCCTACTAGATTTGATGACTCCTCCCCTTATATTTATACCTATAAACATACTCACTTGCCAATATAATGAATTTCTCTATCTCTTACTATGATACTTGCTTATCGTTTTGACCACTAGCCATCCTCCTCAGATTTTGAATCATTGTTGGTCAGCTTTATTATTATGACCCATCTCAGGCTTAACTACGGCGCATGCCCAATCATGAAGTTCCCTCAAATTTGGCCCTTTCTCATTCCCATCCCATTGGTTATCATTTTTCAATGAGTTAACTTATAAAAAGTTATTGCAGAGTGGCTTTTGATGGCCCACAATGCAGTGTGACACTCATTAGTATGTTAGAACCTATTATTCTTGTCAACATAGTGGCCAACCTCTTCCACATATCCATCTCCCTCCGCAACTCGTCATGTTATTAGATTTTTTCAGAAGTGGGGTCTTGATTTTATTGTGTAGAGAGTACACGCGCGGAAGCAAAATGAAAAGAAGAGTGTACTCACAAAAGAAAGAGTGTGAGAGACTCAAAGTGAGTAGACCAAGAAATGGGTAAACTCACATGGATTAGAAATGAGCCTGCCAAGAGCATGGAGTAGGCTCCTCAAGCTTCTAACCAAGTACAAATGGGGGGAGAGGCCCTCCTTATATAGACTTGGGAGGGCCTGCCCAAAGTACATCTCACGTGGGATAATTCTCATCAAAGGAGAGAATACAATGGTAGAAGCAAATGGAAAAGTACCCAAATACAAAGGATATAACATAAAATGGAAATATAATGGAAATGGAATAGAAATACAGTGACTCCAAGATACAAAAGGGAGATGCACTCTCATATTCTCAACACCCCCTCTGCAGCTCCATTTTGTAGAGTATGGAAGCTGCTAGCGTATGAGAGAAAGTTCCACCAACAAACATGAGCACCATAGGAAGTCTCCAACTAGAAATCCATAGCCTCCAAATGGTATCGACCATGCAGGATCGCCAGGTACTCCATAAGATGTCCACCAGATGGATCAAGTGGATGCTCCATAGGTATGCCACCAAGGAGGTACAGGAACGGAATTTGATCGCATTGGATGAGATCACCTCCATACGAGATAGGTAGGATGACTCCATGTGGTACGGGGGAACCTCCAAAGCTTTGACGATATCCACCACGAGATGTGTATCACCAAGAAGTAGGTCCTGCAAGCATGAAAATATAAACATCACATGCTAGGAGAAGTTGGGCATAATGCTCACTTGTCCTTTACATTCCATATATTCCAAGATCCTAGATTGCTATCCTTATCAGACTCTCATTTTGTACCTTCAACAACCTCATACAACAAGTTTGTATGAAGATAGGCCCTAATTGTATCCTTCCATAGGTTGTAAATTTGTGCCATTTAGCCTTTCATCTTTCGGCATGAATATCGATGTAACGAAGTAGGGGTTTAAACCTTGTGAAAGTGCAAAAGAACCTTTGCCAACATACAAGTTAAGATGGGTAATATGGGGGTTGGAATTTTGGTGATTATAATGAGAGGTGTGAGTGTGACCAAGTGCAATTTAGGACCATATAATAAGCCGCAATGAAGGTGAATTACCCTTTGGAGATGAAAAGCATAAACCCCTTAAAGGTACTAAATTGGAGTGAGAGAATAATTCGACTCACTCCCTTAACTATGTCTTCAAAGGGAGTGAGAGAATTATTGCAACTTTTGGTTATGAAATATAATATAAAAAATCATATTAGTCCAGATTGAACCATGTGGGGTTTTCAGAGTCGGTATCAAGGTTGCTTTCCCACTTAAACTTTGAAAACTGAATGATGTCTGGCATCATTGATGATGTCAATGAATTGCTCCGCACATGGGTCTCACAGTGAACCAACGATGCACAGTAGTTAGAAATGCTTGCACCACCGCATTGCTGAAAATGGAACTGCTCGTATGCTATATGTGGAACCTGATTGTGTCAGTGGCTACTCGGTCTGCCCCTCCCACTTGCTCTCTGCAGCAATGGTGCACACACACAAAAATCTGAACGGAGGAGAATCAAAGCAGGGCGTTATATTTCCTCTTTCTTTTGTTCCCTCTCTCACTTTCTCTCTTAACGAGAGAGCCAACAGACCATGTCGTTGTTGTTTCATTGTTGATCATATGCTATAGATTCATTCAGGGAATGAATAACTGTGGATATGTGTGTAAAGAGTTCTCTTGCGTTTCCTCTCTCTTTGGCAGAGAGTTGGTGCCCGACTCAGGTTCTTGGATAGAAGTGGGCTGCAGGAGGTCCAACTTCAAAGTTTCATTTCGCTGAGGTCCTTGGCAGAGCAGAGAATGGCTCTTTCACTCTTTGTCTGCAATCTCTCTCTCTCTCTCTCTCTCTCTCTGGGTTCGCACAGACAAGAAATCAGCATTGTAAGGTGTTTTCTCTGATGAACAGCAGCCCATGAGTTCACGAGACTCTATGTTTGGCGGGTTTCCTTTGGCAGAGTGCACATTGCACAGAGAGCACCAACCAATCTTGAAGTTGCAGAGATTAGTCTTTCTTTTTCTCGCTATCTCTCATGAGTCTTGAGGCTAATATGCAGACAATGAGTGGGTGATTATGCAAGTCCCTCGGGCTTTCACTGAGTATCGTATCAATTGGACAACTACGGTGGTGATGGTTCCATTTGAGCCTGCTTGTGAGACGGTGCAATGGCAGGTATGGGGACATCCATTGCAGGTACGGGGACATTAGCGTGGGAGTCCGGGATTTGCTCTATTTTCATCGTTTGCACCTATAGCTTCTCATCACCCTCTGAGCTATAAACAAAGAAAAATTAGTGTCCGCTCAAAGAGAGGTAAGGCTCTATCACTTTCAGACTGTGTGTTTGAACAGGAGAAGGTATGGTATATCGAGAGTATTATGTCGCTCTTAGATTCTGTGTTCGAACAACAGAAATGATGATATGCTAAGAGTATTATGCTATGAACTTTTGTGGTATTAAGAATGATTGATGGCTTGATTTCTCAAAAACTCTGCGACTCGAATATAATCAAAGAGGTGAATATACATCAAGGGATGCCTTTCTTTGTTACTTCACAGATGAAGAATTTCCTATCTTCAGCTCTTCGGCACATTGTCTCCCCTGTTGAGAGTCAGTAAAGAGGAAGGTGAGTTCTCCTCGCTGTTTGCTACTCAGAATTCTCTCTCTTAATGATTCTCGTCCATATCTTCTCGCATTCCTCTCTAAAAAACATCGAATGTTGTGGACGACTACACAGAGTTGAAGAGAGGGAAAGAATTGTTGGGAAATATGGGCGAATACCGAGATGTGGAGATATGTGGATAGGAGGAAGACGTGAAAGTAAATCCTCATATCATATCCTCAAAAACAAAAGGCAATAATCATCAAATTCTAAAGTGTTGTGTAGTAACATGCAATGAACTTGAGAGAGGCTGTCTCAGAAATATGGCTATGAAATACCAAATAAAAGAGATTCCAAAAAGGTTTCATGAAAGTATGCTATCAAAATCATGAAAGAGAGGACTAAGGATCTCCTTAACAGTGTTTATAAACACTTCAAATCTTTGAGATCCAATAGCAACCCCAATATATGATTATCACAAAGAGGGTGGGAGGGAGGGAAAATAGAGGTAAAAGGGGTGGAAGTAAAGGGTCACTGACAGTCAGAGTGCATTGGCAGTTGCGAGGAACCCTGTGTTCCATGCTCAGACTAAGCACATTGAGGTGCACTATCATTATGTCAAGGAGAGGTTCTCTCTTGGAGAGATCAATTTGTTGATATATTTAGGTAGTGATGTGTGTGAACACACTAGGATCATCGGGGCACTTTTTTCCCTCTTTAGGAGGTTTTCTCCCCTGGCTTGTATATACACCTCTTACCTTAATGGATTACTTATCTTTGTACATTCTCTTGATAATAAATTTAGTATTGTGTGTTGTGATCCAAGCTTCTTCTTCTTCCTTGTATTGTTCGTGTGCTTTTGTAGACCTCAAAATCCAACATCAAACACATCCTTTGAGCTCATTGATGTCTCCTTCATACATTAAAGTAAAGGATATACAACATCCTCCACAAAAATTACATTATGCCTAACCATAATACATTTAATTTGTGGGTGGTATAGGTGAAAACCTTTCCTTTTAGAAGTATACACAACAAAAAAACATTTAATAGCCTTATCATCCAATTTTCTATGTTGTTGCTCAAGCACTAATGAATTTGTTAGATAACCATAAACATGTAGATGAGCGAAAAATGGCCAATGGACATGCCAAGATTTGTAAAGAATATAGATGGTAATTCTTTTATAGGAAGCATGCTAAGTACATATGCAAGTTGGAACACATATTACGACCTTGAGCCAAAGGCTATGAAGAAAACCTTGACTTTTGACCATATACCTAGCCATTTCCATGAGATTCCTATTTTTTCTCGCTACAATACCATTTTGTTGTGATGTATAGGGCACTATGCACTCATTATCCCACTCATCCAAAAGCAAATTGGTTTCAGAAGGCACAATCTCCCCCTTGATCAAAATTGAGGATGCCTATTTTGCATGTTGATAGAATTTCAGCCATAACTAGGAATTGTTTGAAGAAAATAAATACTTTTTGAATATGATTTCAATAGATAGAGCAATGTATGCTTGGAAAATTCATCAAAAATTTTCACAACGTAAACATAATTATCAAAATATTCTTAGAATGAAAAACATCATTGTGAAGTAGTTGCAATTTTTTTTAATATCTTATTATACGATTTGGGGAAATGAAGGATGTTACATCTTGACCAAAATGTAGCCCTCACAAACATGTTTGGATGGTGTCGTAATTTTAGGAAAAGTGTAGACCATATTAGAAATTTTCAAGCATAACAAATTGGCAAAATTTAGATTATCAAAATGTGCACATCAAAGTTTGGAATGTGAAATGGCCTACACTTCTTATACTGCATGCATAATCATCCATGAATTTTTGATAATTTGTGAGCTTATACAACCCACATCACAACATACTAGATGTAATGATTTTTTCACCATCAGGAACATCATGGAGTGTACCCCTATTATCAATGAAATTTACCAACAAACCAATCTTGGCTAGTGTTAACATTAATAATAGATTCTTCTTGATCCTTGACACATGCAAACCATTTGACAATGTGAATGATATTTCCATTAATAAGAATAAGGATAATTCTTCCAAATCCTATAGAAGGATAAATAGAAGAAAGTTGTGCCTCGATCTTTTGCTCAGTGCTCCTTCTGTGTTTATCTTCTTGATGAATGCTTTTGTATCTAATTCTAATAGTTGAGTGACCTTTGTACAAGTTTTGAGAGTTTAAGTGTAATCAGGCTGAGAGAATTTAAAGTAGGAACATTTATATGTGTAAAGTGAAGAAGTGAAGACAAGAACAGGTGCAATCCTGATGGTCAATGTTTTGATGAGATCTCCCTCCACAGTGTACAGTTTTGAGCAAGTAAGCACTCATTCTTAATGTTGAAAGGTAAGCTAATTTTGGCTACAAGAATTTGAATAAACGTGGTCTAGTTTGGGAGAATCATGCATTAGAAGTTGTAGGTGTCAAAGTCAACTACACAGGAGAATAGTTTCCGACATAGGTACATTGTTTGAATCAAATCTCAAGTTCTACTGAATCCTTTGAAGAGATTTAACTTGGAGAAGGTGTGGAAACTTTAGGAGATACCATATATAAAGTATCATTGAAAACTTTACACATTTGGTCAGTTAATGAGTGAGTTATGTGCAATAGACTTTTCTGTGTAATGCCTTTCTTCACAATTAGTTCAAAGATTGATAGATTGACATTGGTCTTCCAAATTTGGTTGAGGTTTTGAGTTGTTCTTGATGTAGAGGTGCTCTAACATCAAGGATAACTTGTTATTTTGGAGATTAACACTCTCCATCATAAAGGACATAGATAATCAATTAGGAAGCATTGAAGAGATCATAGACAAAGAGAAAATAGACATACAAGTCATCAATCAAATCAAAGCAAATGGTAAGTGGGAAGCATTCACCACTACCATGGACCTATACATGGAAATGCATGTACCAAATTTCAAGGCACTCATGGAACAACTCTTTTCCCATGAAGCCAAGCTTATGATGAACATATATACAAAAAAAAAATCAATCCTGTGCCTTATACACTGGTAAAGGTAGAATTATAGATGCTAAAGGAAAAGGGAAAAAGTCTGATGAGGAAGTAAGTATCTCCCAAGATAACTTTACAAGTAGATGGAGAAGCTCAAGAGGAAGAGATAGATTATCTAGACAAGGCAGGGGAAGATCTCAAAGCTCCTCACCTTATGCCATATGTGGACTTACAAATCATACAATTGGACAATGCTTCAAGAATCCCAAGAATCGGATAGGAAGAGGATATAATAGAGGAGGTTATGGGTCTCTTAGAGGCAGATATAATAACAACCATGGATACAATGGAAATAACTAATTCAACAACCATCAAAGAGGTTACAAAGGAAGAAGAGACTACAATAACTATATTGATGATCAATCACAAGAAGACTCACTTCTAGTCATGAACATGACTATGAAAGAAGGTAAAAACAGATGAACATGTATTCCATATTCATTCTGGAAGTTCAAATCATGTAACAGGGAATGTATCACTACTCTCAAATTTGGAAGATCCCAAGAACAAGAATGAAGTGCAAATAGGATATGACACAAGGCACCCTGTAGAGAAGATTGGAAATGTGAAGACATCAAATGGTAACCTGAACTTATTAATCAAAGTTCTCTAGGTACCTAGCATCACTAAGATCTTGATAAGTGTAGGATAGACTTTGGAGAAAGGATTGTAGGTGAGATCTAAAATGTATGGAGCCTATGTGGAAGATACATACCAAGGATTAAATAAGATTGTCAAAGGAGAAAAGATGAGTATATTATTCATCTTTCAACTCCAAGACACAAGAAACATAACATTTTTCAATATGGTACACAAAATCTATTAGGTTAAAATTTTGGCACAAAAGGTTAGCTCACATGGAAGAGAGGAACTTAAAACAAATTACCAGAGATCAAAGTGTACATGGACTACCAAATATCACAAAGCAACACATGATTTACAAATGCAGTGCATGTCAATTTGGCAAGTCTTAGAGAAAACCTTTCACAAAAATGGGATACATGCATGGAGACAACTTGGAGCTTGTCCACACTTATGTTTTGGGACCAAGTAAGGAGCATCCATCTCACGATTAATGTATTATGTATTTTTCAATGATGATTGTAGTAGATGGACCATATTATAGTTAATGAAGCATAAAGATGAAGTGTTTTCTTGTTTCATGAAGTATCTTACAGTGGTAGAAAATCAAACAGGTAGAACATTGAAGAGGTGAAGGTCTAATGGAGAGGGAAAATATTTCTCCCACGAGTTTGACTCAAGCTACAAGAGAGAGGAATCAAAAGAGAGATTACAAACAAGTACACACCAGAGAAAAATGGTCTAGCAAAAAGGAGGAATAGAACCATTGTATAAGCAACTAGGTCAATGTTTCATGAGAAGAAGTTGCCCAATTATCTATGGCTAGAGGCAATATCCACTGCCACATATCTCATTAACAAGTTTTCATCAAATGCCTTGGAAGTAATGACACTATATGGAGCATGAAATGGAAGGAGACCAAGCTTGAATCATTGTAGGATATTTGAATGCATTGTATATGCACATATTTCTTCACAAATCAGAGGGAAGCTTGATCCCAAGGCAGAGAAATGTGTGTTCATAGGCTATGATCTAAATCAAAAGTGTTATAAGCTATAAAATCCTAGTATTAAAGGATTCATTATCACCCTTGATTAGTATTTGATGAGAATAAATATTGTTTTGAAGATGATTGTAGCAAAATAAATGTGCCCTGTGACTTGGAAGATGACTTTCCAACTCTATCAAACAAAGCTAGAAGAATTGAGTGAATCAGAGGATGACAAGAAGACACCTAGAAGGGAGAACAAGTCATATAACTCCAAAGGTAAATCCAAACTGCAAGAATCAAGAGATGTAGTAGAATGATCTCAAAAAGCTACCAAAAGATTTATATGAGAAAACAAGAAGTTAGAAAGGCATGGATATGATTCCAAATTGGTCACTAAGCTTTCTATATATATGGATCAAGGAAAAAAATTTTGAAATGCCCTCATCATATGAGGAAGCCAAGAAGAAACCAAAGTGGAAGCATGTCATGGAGGAAGAGATTGAAGCATTGCAAGAGAACATACTTGGGACTTAGTACCCAAGACTTCAACCATGAAGGCTATTGGATCTAGATGGATGTACAAGGTAAAAGTGAACTCTGATGGAATCATAAATAGGTACAAGTCTAGATTAGTAGCCAAAGGGTATGCTCAGACTCAAGGCATTGACTATGAAGAGACCTTCTCTCTTGTAGCAAAGATGCCTACAATCAGTATACTCGTTAGTATTGCAATTCCCAAGAATTGGAAGATATCTCAAATGGATATAAAAAATTCTCTCTTGAATGGGTGGATCTCAAAAGAGGTATACATGTATCAACCTCCTGGTTTTGAAGTCTCACAATGCCTTGAGTATGTTTTCATATAAAAAGTATCTTTATATGGGGTAAAGCAAGCTCCAATAGCTTGGAATCATAGACTAGCCACTTACCTAAAAAATAAAGGATTTTTGATGAGCAAAGAAAATCTTTCCTTGTTAGTCAAAAGGGTACATTGATAAGTCATATATCTCTATGTATTCGTGGATGATATCATTGTAATATGAAATGATGTCAAAGGAAAAAGGAGAATCAAACATCAAATGAAGGAAGAGTCCAAGATAGATTATTGGAATCTTTGGTAGAATCATCAACACCTACCAATTAGAATCATGGGAAAAAGCTACTATGTACTTCAATGAAGAACTCATGGATAGAGACTGAGGTCTCATGCACCTCAAGAGTGCTTATCATTCTTACGTCATAGTGAAAGGAGTACTCCAACACCTCCAAGCATTGTAATTTACATATTAATACATATACTTGAAGTTTCATCATCATCTTGAGCTAATGTGTGATTCTTTATGCCTAGTGTTCAAGTCTGTTGACTTCTCAAAGTAGTTGAAGTGAATATGCAATCTCAATCTCTCAACCAATACATGTATCATAAATGTTGCGCCCTTGTGAGCGTGTGTATACAAGGATTCAATCATTGAAGCTCTATGCATAGAGAAATGAATCAATTTCTATGATTTTGTATGTGCATTATCGTCTTCTTCAAATGTCATAATCTCATCTATGACTTCTTAAGTATAATGCTCACATTTTAGGCACTCTAAGGTGAAATTGTAACTTTGAATGCTCTCTTACCTTCCTTTCAAAAGTTGGTGCAAAATTTTTTTTCTCAATTCTTAGGAGGTTGAGAGCAGTGAACATTTCTTTGAGCGCATTCTTCCATAAATAAAAGGTTTTCTCTTCATGCTCACAATCTGCAAATAGTTTGTCCTGACACAAAACTTTAGAGTACATTTATTTAAAGTACCATAGGCATATCTATGCATAATTAGCAAGCTTAGGAAGTCTATTCATGTTTCCAAGAAAGAAATAGGTAGATCTAGAGAAGGATTTTACAAAGAACCTCTAATCCCTGTACTCTGTCATCACCTAGCCACGACTTTTCCCCTCAAGGACACTTCATGACTTGGTGTCTAAAGGCCTTGAGAAAACTTTTGTGCCTATCTACAATAATGCAATGGAACAACTATGCAATTTTGGTTAGGAAGTCCTTTTCCCTCACTACCCTAGGAGTTAACTTTAGAGGAAAAATATTAGGTCAAATAGGAATAGTTTTGGGTCTTGGATTGTCAGACCCCCATTTAATATCCCAATCAGTTTTGACTTACCAATCGCCACTATCTTTTCAAAGAAGAGAGAATGTAGCAGAGAGGCTCAAGGCCAAGAGCCAATTGTAAAAATTCATAATACCAATTATGCTTTTTTCAATTCCCATGTGCATTCAATTGTCTATTGTGTCTTAATGTTTTTGACAACTTCATATGTTATGCATAGTTAAATCAATGTTTTTTGAAGTGTTCCCTTTAAAATGATGTTGCCCAAAATGTTTGCAATGGCCTACGAATGCCAAAAAAAGGCATGCCATAGAAACGCGGGGATGGGCCCTGCAAAACTTTTGTAGGGCCCATCCCCACATTTTTGTGGTAGGCCTTTTTTAGGCATTCCTAGGCCATTGAAAGCACTATGGGAACAATATTGAAAGTCCATGTACATAAACTATAAGCTAAAATTGGGAAACAGTGTAGAAGACTCTTTTGATGTGCAATGAGTAGAGAACATTTGGACTCCTATGGGTGCATATAAACATGCATCAATTCATAAGTAAATGTAAGTATGCATCAAGCTTATTGTTGTATTGTACAAAGGGTTTGCATGAATTGCACCTTAGATAAGGTAGACCATATCTTCCAATGTCCATGCCATATGGTTTGATGACTTAGAATAGCCTAAAAAAGGCTTGTCATAGAAACGCGGGATTGGGCCCTACAAAAGTTTTGTAGGGGCCAATCCCACATTTTTGTGGCAAGCTTTTTTAGGCTATCTAAGGCCACTGTAAGAACTCTAATCACAAAATACACACCCCATGTACATGGAATATTTACTTAACTTGATAAAATGTGTGGAAGACTAAGATACTCATGTGCAATGACTTCAGAGGCTCTTTTAGATACTTAGGAGAAATAGACTTCAAAACATGTACACTAAGAGACAAACACTTTGGAGAGAAAATATAATAAGAACAAGATTATATTAATCATTTGGGCTATACAAAAAGTTCTCTAAACAAGAGAGTTTATAAATGTTAAGGGTTATTTCCCCCTAATCCTTCTAGCTAGCTGCATATCTTTAGGTTGTATTGTCATTCTCTTTGCATGGATAACACATAGGTTAGATTCCTCCAACATTGAGATTAGATACGCCTCTACAACTTCTTGGAGGGCCTCAATGGCTATCCCTTGAATATGAAGTCTAGTGCAATATCTTTGGAACTCTTCCTTCACAACTCTTGCAAATGGCCTTTGTGGAATAAGAAGCTTTTTAGACTTTTGATAATGCTGAATCTCTGCAAAGCCTCTAGTTTGCTTTCTGCACCTTTGTGGTGCTCTTGCATTTGGAGGGATGTTGGCTTGTCATTGTTGTGGTCTATGATGCGGTTGATACTTCTTCTTTCTTCTTGGAGCATGCCTTCATGGCTTGCCACATCATTTACCTACTTTGCCTGACTTTTCTCTCTTTGTTCATCGGTTGGTCTTTTATGATCCTTTCTAGCAGTTTGCTTTGTGCATGCCATTATCTTAGGGTGTAAAGTGGTAAATGAAGAAGAACACCTTTATTTATAGCCTTTCACTTAAGATTTTTCCTATTCACATTTAAATGGATAAAAATTAGTTTTAAAACATTAAAAGAATATTAAAAAACATTTAAAATCTATTAGTAACAATAAAAAATTCAGCATGACATGAAAGAATTGAAAATTTATTTGAAGAGAAAGGAGTTATAAAACCTTGAAAAAAGTTTTGATAAGAAATAATGCATTTTGAGAATCAAGAAACTATTTCCAAGCAGAACCCTCGCGGACTCTTTGTGCATGCCATTGGGCATGATGTAGCAGTCTTGATGATGACATCCACTTCTCTCTTGCAATATCATATTGTATCTTTCTTGAAATCTTTTCTATTTGTGATTCACATGCATGTTCCATTGCATATTTTCTAGCGAATGTCGTACGAAAAAACTAGTTGAACATTTCTTCTAAATAGTTCGATTGCAGTAGACCACCCCCATGATGGGTGTTTTTAAAATAAACACCTCTAGCCTTGTAATGTGACTTCTCCATTCCTTGTGTACTAAAAATGTCCAGTGATCCATGTTTATTCATAAAATATACTCCATGTGCAAAAAGAATATGCTATTGTCTGGTCAATAAGATATACACGTGGTATTTAAGACCAAATAAAACTTACTATGCAATGTGTGATGTTGCTTTCTCCCCATGATAGGATGAATGATTGTGTAAGCTCCTTCAAAGTCACTTGGAATAATTAAACTCCTTCAAAGTCACTTGGAATAATTCTCGTTGTGAAGCATTAGCGAAAACCAAACCCATCAAATGTAACAATTGATCCAATGATGACCAGACCCTCTTTCGCTTATTAATGAGATCAACCTGACTATCATTGTCAATCGTAATCAAATAGAGGTCTTTCCAAAGCTCCCATTTCCCATCATCTTGAATATTCACATATCTTTTGAAGAAACATCTTTCCTTCTTCCTAGTCATTGAAACTTGTTGTAAAATCTCTTGAGACTCACTAGACTTCTTAACAACTAAAGATACGTGGCCACCATGACAAGCAATTGAATTCAGAAGATGTTCTATTTTTTGGATTGCTATTGTAGACCTCTCTAGTGGTTTCATTGCAAATGCATATTCAACATGGAGCTTCAAAAGCCTATCAAAGATCATCATGAATGCATGAAAAGTACAAAAGTGAACATTGACCAATGGAAATGGAATAATGGGGTTCCAATCATTGCTTATTTTATCATGAGTTGGTTCTTCTAACATTGGACACCTCAAAAGTGATATCTCCCATTCTCTACAATTGCATGATTCTATGTCATCAATTTCTTCAGAGTCATCAACTCTCATCAATGCCCTTGCATGTTTAGACTGTCTCTTAGATCCTTTGTAACCTTGTGTACAATACAGACAAGGATAGAGAGAAGATGCTCCTTGTTTACAACCTAGCATACATTTTATACTCGTAAGGTCTCCATCCAAATGCCATTCTACCTCAAAATCACCTATATCATCTACATAAATCTTTTGCCCATGTATTTGAGAAGAGATTACTTCTGCAATCCATGGAGTTCTATTAAAAATCCATGAAATAACATTGTTTGTTTCTTTGAGAACTTTTATAGCACCTAACCACTAGATATCTCTTTCTGATTGCACAATGTAAGTAAAATGGGAAGTGGATCCTAATGAAGTAATTCAATGGCGATGCACCACAGTGCACTCTCCTTCTCGAGAGCTACATGACGATATCCTCGGATTAGAAAACTGAGCTCCTAGGGTCACACACGATACTCCGCATAGAGGTTACAGAATACGCAGGAAAAACACAATACACAAGGAGCACGATGACAGACTTCTTAGGTCTTACAAAATTTGGTCGAACTTCCAGTCTGTGGCTGACTAGACCACTATATCTTTTAGCAAAGAACATATACAAAGAAGTGTTTGGTGGCCATTTGGCCTTTCAAATGGACACTAACGGTACCAATCTCCCACTAAGGGCCAGTATGGCCAAAGTAACTATGGGAGAAAAATAAACAATGATAAAGAATACCTAAGTTTAAGTATACAAACTATACCTCCCACCTGATGGGCATGTTACACAATATACAAGTGACTGTGTAAGATCATGAATCAAGTAACCCCCATCAAGTGACACCAGTGTCGAAAGCTATCCTATGGTAGAGCTTTAGTCAAAGCATCTGCAACATTATCTCGAGTGTGAACCTTCTCAAGAATAATGCACTCAGTGGCTAAGCAATCTCTAATGAAGTGATACCTCACCGCAATGTGTTTGGTCTTTGCATGAAGACCGGATTCTTAGCCAAAGCAATGGCACTCTGACTGTCACTCAGCAAACGAGGTACATGCTGAGGTAGACCCATATCATAAGCAAGATGAGAAAGCCATAATGCTTCCGTACATGCCTCACTTGCTGCAACATACTCTGCTTCTGTGGTGGAAACAACTATACATTCTTGAAGAAGAGATCTCCAAGAGATAGCATCTCCAACAAAATGAAAAATGTACCCTGATGTAGACTTATGATTGTCTACACAACCAGCATAGTCAGAATCTGTGTAACCAATAATAGATGCTTTCCCTCTACCTAAGCATAGACACTTGTCCTTAGTGCCCCTTAGATATCTCAAAATCATCTTGACTGCTTCGCAATGTTTCTTTCTAGGATTAGACATATATCTGCTCACAACTCCCACTGCAAATGCAATGTCTAGTCTCTTAGCTACCATAGCATACATGAGACTACCAATAGCAGAATTATAGGGAATTTTGGTCATGAATTCCTTTTCCTCATCTGATTTGGGGCAATCATCCTTGCTCAATTTCACATATGTGGGTGAAGGTGTACTCAATGCCTTTCCACCGTGCATATTGAACCTTTGAAGTACTTTGGATATGTACTCACTTTGAGACAATTATATGCATCTTTTACTCCTATCATGAGTAATGCGCATGCCAAGAATATGTTTGGCATCCCCCAAATCCTTCATATCATATGTCTCACTTAACTTCTTTTTGAGAATTGACAAGTCATAAGAGGAATTCCTAGCAATCAACATGTCATCGACATAAAGTATCAAGCATATCAAGCTGCCATCTGAGCATCTCTTTGTGTAGAGACAATGATCCTCATTACTTCGAGAATAACCTTGAGACTTCATAAAAGCATCAAACTTTTGGTGCCATTGTCTAGGGGACTGTTTAAGTCCATACAAGCTCTTCTTGAGCTTACAAACTAGACTTTCCTTGCCAGGAACTACATAACCCTCTAGTTGTTACATATAGATCTCATCTGTAAGATCTCCATGCAAGAAAGCAATTTTCACATCCATTTGGACTAGCTCTAAGTCCTCCATTGAAATGAATCCAAGAAACATGCACAAGGTAGTCATCTTGACCACTAAAGATAAGATTTCCTCAAATCCAACACCATGTTGTTGCTTAAAAACCTTCGCAACAAGTCGTGCTTTATACTTTGGAGAAGCACTATCTGATGTGAATTTCAAGTTATATACCCATTTAGATGGTAAAGCTTTCCTACCGTTTGGCAAGGGTACCAAATCCCAATTACCAAACTCACTCTTCATGGCACACTCCCACTTGACATGATCCTTTGTCTGCATAGCTCCTTTGTAGCAAGAAGGCTCACCGACATCTATTAGCATAACAAAATCTAAACCTAGAACATATCTATCAGGTGGATGTGAGACACGTGCATAGCGTCTCCATGGTTGCTGAACAGGAACATCCGTAGACTGATCTGATAAGACATTCTCTTGAACGTCCCTATTTGTAGCATTTTTATTAATGCTAACTAGAGGACTAGTATCCTCAAACACCACTCTTCTCACTTCAACCTCCTTAATGGGCTGTTTATGCATCTTAGACTCATTGAAAATGACATCACTACTTCTAATCACTGATTGTGTTTCAGGATCCCATAAGCGATATCCAAATTGTCCTTCTCAACCATATCCAAGAAAAATGCATTTCTTTGACTTATGGTCCAACTTTTGTCTAAGATTCTTGGGTATATGAACATATGCTTCACACCCAAAAACTCAAAGATGATCATAATATGGTGGCTTTCCTATCCATAACTCTTGTGCCACTTTCAGACCTTTGGCAGTACTAGGTGAAAGGTTAATCACATGCTTCTGCCCAAAAACCTTGTGAGAGGTTTGCAGGATGCAACATAGAAACTACTCTATCTTGAGTAGTTCTATTCATTTTTTTAGCTACACCATTATGTACTGGGGTATAAGAAGTTGAAAACTAAATACAAATCCCTCTAGATTGACAGAAAAGGCTCAATTCGTGCGAGGTATACTCACCCCCATTATCTAAACGTAAAGCCTTAAGCTTAGTTCCTTTTTTAGTCTCAACTAAAGCAAGCCATTTTCTGAAAGTGGGGAATACCAAATCCTTTGATTTGATAGGATATACCCAAACTTTACAGTAGCATCATCTATGAAAGTGTAAAAGTAAAGAGAACCCTCTAAGGACCTAGTGGGCATAGGACCACACAGATCTGTATGAATGAGATCTAAAGGCTGAATTGAAGAGTCAATGTGCATTCTATGCACATTTCTGGTTTGATTTCCATGTTGAAAATGCTCAAAATATAAAAAATCAGAGAAAGATAACAAAGGTAAGTAGCCAGAACGAGAAAGATTTTCCATTCCACTACGAGATATATGGCCCAAACGACCATGTCAAATACAAGCCATAGGCTATTCAGTAACAACTAATAAGTGTTCATTCTGTGATACAAATAAAGGATAAAGTGAGCCAACTTTGGTTCCTTTTGCAATAACCATATTGACCTTTGATATACGAAAGGACTGAGCATAGAAGAACACCTTGTAACCAAGGTCATTAAGTTGACCAACTGACATCAAACTGCATGACAACTAAGGTACATGGCATACATTATGCATAGTAAATTTTGAACCATCAATGAACTGCACAACTACATCTCCAATCCCCACATTGACACACTGGTAAGAGTCACCAAGTCTCACGATACCAAGAGACATTGCTGCATAATTAGAGAACCATTCTCTGTGTGGTGTCACATGGAAAGAAGCACCAGAATCTAGCAGCCATGTGTGGGAAAGAGAATCAGCCATAAGAGCCTCAGTTGGCACAATACTATCAAGTGTCAACACTTCAATAGTATAAGAAATATAATTAATCTCTTCAATCTTTAGAGTCGAAGTAGAGGGTACAGGTAACTATTTAAAATGCCCATCAACATTCTGTCCTTTACCTTTAGGATTCTTTAGTGCATAAAAGTCTTTCTTCATAGGTCCTTTCTTATGAAAATAATGGCATTCAATATCCCTCTTCTTGGATTTGCTTCTACTCTTATTTTGTTGACCATTCTTTTCATTGTTCTTGCTCCTGCCATGTTGCTGATTCTTTCCTTGGTAAGAATCACGGACATTATATGCATCTCCACTCTAAATGCCAACAATAGAGTTTCTACAAATCTCCTTACTCAAGAGTGCTCCACATATGTCATCATACACGAGTTTACCACCAAGTGCACTATTGCTAATAGCTGTGCAAAACGTATCCCATGATGATGGCAAGGTGCATAACAACAATACTGCTTTCATTTCATTATCCATATCCATTTTATGAGCCTATAACTGGGAGAATATAGCATTAAACTCATTTAGATGAGTAGCAACACTATCTATGTCTTTCATGCGAAGGTCATATAATTTTCTCATCAGATACACTTTATTTGATGCTGTCTCTTTTCCATACGTATTGCATAACTTCTTCCAAAGCTCCTCTGCACTTTCGCAATCTAATGCTATAAAGTAGATATTATCTGCCAGGTGCAAGTGAATGGTAGACCTAGCCATTTCATCTAACTCATCCCAATCATCTTCATCCATGTCAGTAGGCTTCTTTGAAATCCCATTTACTAGCTTCCATTGGCTCCTTTGAATCATCACATCTTTAATCTGATTCTTCCATAGAGAAAAGTTTGTGCCATTCAAATTTTGGACCTCAAAATGGTCTTTGCCCTGGAAGTCATAACTCGTCCTCGGAACACTGGCACTAGACCTTGATCCACCAGATGTGCCTGAGACCTTTGATGCCATGATGGTGGAGAAGTGAATAGAGTGATAATGGAGCTAGAAGAGTCCAAACACCAATGAATAAGTGTATCAATGGAGTAAATCGACCACTGTATAGTTGACAAAACTAAAAATCTCGAAAGATTTTGCCAGAGTATCCTCTGCAAAATGAGTGTATGACCAGTGTCAAAATATCATAAAACTGCAAGTATTGACATGTTTACTGGCATAGTGAATCACTGACTCCATTTCATATAATCATTTACCCAATAGAACCCAACTAGGCTCATCGAGCAACTATGAACAACTATCATACATCTCCTATGGCGAGGCTAGCTAAGTCTTCCACTTGCATCACCGAAGAGACCCCAACATCTGGGTGTCTCCTAGCTAAGAAAACCTCACCACAACCCTCTTTATCAAATGTAAAAGGCTTTATGCAAAAAATTGTAACCGCTATATCAATGAGCACATGGACGTGTTGGAGAATCCCTCTCCTATTCACAACGGAAAGTGTAGAAGACCTTCTCAGGATCAAGACTTTTGCCAATAGTTGAACCTTCAAATGATAACTGGTATCAAGCAAAAAATGCAATGAACTTGAAACTTTTATCACTCAAACTAGAGACTTAAGTGATATATTTAGGTAGTGATGTGTGTGAACACACTAGAACCGCCGGGGCACTTTTTCCCCTCTTTAGGAGGTGTTTTTCCCCCGGCTTGTATATACGCCTATTGCCCTAATGGGCTACTTATCTTTGTACATTCTCTAGTAATACATTCAGTATTGTGTGTTTATGCTCCAAGCTTCTTCTTCTTCCTTGTGTTGTTCGCGTGCTTCCGCAGACACCTATCTCCAACAATTGGTATCAGAGCAGGTCGTCGCTTCATCTAGGGCGCCGTCGACACTCCTCCGTTTGCAGTCTCTGAATCGCACGAATTTTGGTGAGCATACTCAGCGTGTTTCCGAGATCAAAACAGCTTCGTTGTCTGGTGCCGAAATCGCGATCTAAGCTCGTTTCGGCCTTCGAATGCACTATCGCAGTGCTTGTGCAGGCTATTTCGTCTTTTTGTGCCAAAGGTATATACTAGTTTCTATTCGCCAGTTTAAGCGTCTCAAAGTCTGCTACAGGTCTAGCAGAACTCGTCTGGGCAGTTCTGTTCAACTTTTTGAGATACAGTCAATTTTCTGCATCAAGGTATTTTAGTCATCGGCCATGGCTGAAAGCACTGATGTATTCCGTATGTTGGCTGTTGAGGATAAGTTGGATAGTACCAACTACCCATTATGGGCTTATATGATGCGACATGTTTTGGTTGCAAAAGGATTGTGGAACATTGTGCAGGGTATTGAAAGACGTCCTGTTACACCTGTAACGACAGGTACTGCAAATACAGGTGCTGGAGCTGATGAAGATGGTCTCAAAGATGATATTCCGTAGATTCCTGTTCGTGCTGCTATTTTTGTTGCACCTACTGCAGAGCAAATTCGTTGGGATGGCAGAGATGCCCAGGCACATGCATTGATAGCTTTGTCTGTCAAACGTGCCATTATTCCTCATATTCGCTCTTGCAGAACAGCTAGGGATGCTTGGGATACACTTACCACATTGTATCAAGCTAGGAATGAGGCTCGTGTTGCTTACCTTCGAAAAAAGTTGGAGAGTGAGCACATGAATGAAGGTGATTCTATGGACAGTTTCCTAACGAAGATCAAAGATTTGAAGGAACAATTGATTTTTGCTGATGAGGTTATACCAGATAGCTCACTTGTGCAGACCGTTCTGAATGGTCTTCTTGATTCATATCAAAGTTTTGCTTCTACTCTTCGGTTGATGATGAAAGGCAATCTGAATGCCTTATCATTTGAGAAGTTAGTCTCTGTTCTGTTGCAGGAAGATCAATCCAAGCAGAACAGGTCCATTATGCGTGTTGCAGATCAAGCTTTCCTGGCTAGTCAGAAGGGTAAAGGAAAATGGAGCTCTTCTACTAGTAAGCAAAAATCTGCAAATGCTGCACATTTGAAGAACCAGGATAAAGATGAGAAGAAATCAGAAAAGCAAAAAATTGTTTTGCAAGTACTGTAAAGGGAATGATCATATCATAAAGAACTGTCCAAAACTGGCTGCAAAAGAGGCAAAGAAAAAGGAGGCTGGAATGGTTGTTGCAGAAGCCTCTACACCAAAAACAGAGTCTGCTAATCTTGTGCAGGAAGAAGAATGGGCGTTTACTACTGTTTGCAGTTTTGACCCATCTTCTCATGACCAGTGCATGTCTGCAGTGGACTCAGATGTTTGGTACTTTGACAGTGGGGCGACCAAACATATTACCTCGTAGCGCAGTTTCTTCTCTTCACTCGAGCCTGCCCCTACAGGGAATACTGTCACATGTGCCAACAACTCCTCTTATCCTGTTATGGGAGTTGATAAGATCATTCTGACTACTGCTGATGGTAGTTCTTTCACCTTGTCAGATGCTTTATTTGTGCGAGGGATCAAGAAGAATCTGTTATCAGTTTCTGCATTAGCCAAGATTGGCTTGGTTGTGAAATTCGTTGATGACAGGTGTACACTTCATGATCCATCAAATGGCGATCTGATTATTGCTTCTGGCATTTTGTGTTGTGGGCTGTATAAGCTCATAGACTATGAAAGATCTGTGAATGATTCGGCATGTGCAGTTCATGATTCTCAGGCTATGTCAGATGCAAAGCTTTGGCATGCACGCTTTGGTCATCTAAATTTTGCTAGTTTGCTATGCCTGCAGAAATCTGATATGGTGTCTTCTTTGCCCAAGCTTGAGGCACTTGGAAAACATGTATGTGAAGGCTGTATTTTGGGCAAAATGCAGCGTTCCTCCTTTCCAAAAGATGGTTCAGTTTGGGCTACGCAGAAATTGCAGCTTGTACATAGTGATGTTTGTGGTCCTATGCAGACACCCTCTTTTGAGAATTACCTTTACTTCGTGACTTTTATTGATGATTTCTCCAGGCATGCATGGGTATATCCACTCAAAGCAAAGTCCGAAGTGTTCATGTGCTTTAAACAGTTTTTGGTTTTGGGTGAAAAAATATATCAGCATGTAAAATGGGCACCCTCTGTTCTGATCGAGGGGGGGAATATATGTCTTCTGATTTTAATGCATTTCTGGCTGAACGTGGGATAAAACACCAATGTACAGTGCCGTATACACCTCAATAGAATGGAGTTGCTGAACGAAAGAACAGGTCACTCATGGAGATGGCGAGGTGCATGGTCAAGAGTCAGGCTTTACCACATAGTTTCTGGCTTGAGGCTGTCATGTGTGCAACATATGTACTGAACAGGTGTCCCACTAAAGCGCTGGAGTCTATCACTCCATATGAGGCTTGGCATGACCGCAAGCCATCTGTTGCTCATCTGCGTGTTTTTGGTTGTTTGGCATATGCATTAGTGCCTGAACAACATCGTAGAAAATTGGATGATAAGGCAGTAAAATGTATTTTTGTTGGGTACAATTCTGAAAGTAAAGGCTATCGTCTGTATCATCCACAGACTAAACACATTCTGGTTAGCCGTGATGTTGTCTTTGTGGAAGATGCTATACAACCATTGCTTTCATGTACTAAGGAGACATCTGTTAGCTCTAAAGACATGTATGATACGTTGATGCCTCTTTTTACAAGTGGACAGTCTAGTGCTGGTCCTAATGAGGCAACTTCTTAGCCTTTGCATGTTTCATATGATGATGCAGATGATTCTATTTCTGATGCAGATTTACATGATGCACTTATTGATGAGAGTGCTGATATTGAGCAGGCAAAAACTATGCCAAAATGGCTGGTGCCGACTTTGCGTGACAGCAAATTAGATGCACCTTTGTCATATCGTACTCGTTCAGGATCTCATAGTGCCTCCTTTGCATGAGATTGCTATGCTATGGCTGTGTCTAGTCTCTCTGATGAGAATGAGCCTGTTTCTTTTGATGAAGCATAGAATTCAGAAAATTGGATGGTTGCCATGCAATCTGAATATGATGCTATAATGAAGAATGGTACATGGTCTTTATGTGACTTGCCTCCTGGCAAGAAGGCCATTGGCACTAAGTGGGTATACAAACTGAAGCATAAACCTGATGGTACAATTGACAGGTATAAGGCTAGGCTTGTTGCAAAGGGTTATGCGCAGGAAAGAGGCATTGATTTTGATGAGACCTTTGCACCTACATGCCGTATGACTACTGTTCGGAGCATTTGTGCACTTGCAGCCCATCATGGTTGGAATGTACATAAATTGGACATTAAAATAGCATTTCTGAATGGTGACTTGCATGAAGAAGTGTATGTTTTTCAGCCCCGTGGCTTTGTGCAGAAAGGGCATGAAAACCAGGTGTGCATGTTAAAGAAGGCATTATATGGTTTAAAGCAAGCACCACGTGCTTGGTATGAGAAGATACATGCCTATCTGGTTGCACATGGTTTTGTGAACTGTCCAACTGAAAGCACCTTATATGTTAAGCGTGCTAATGATGTGCTTCTGATCATTGTTGTCTATGTTGATGACATGCTGCTCACTGGTCCTATTGAGAAGCATATTGCTGATTT
The DNA here is from genome assembly GCA_020310875.1 of Ceratopteris richardii. Lineage (NCBI taxonomy): Eukaryota > Viridiplantae > Streptophyta > Polypodiopsida > Polypodiales > Pteridaceae > Ceratopteris > Ceratopteris richardii. The sequence continues at coordinate 92,495,297 of CM035437.1, forward strand.
CAACGCTGATTTGCATGCCTCATTTGAGATGTCTGATTTGGGGCATTTGCATCACTATTTGGGCATTGAGTTTATGCAAGTTGATGGTGGAATGGCTTTGTGTCAAACGAAATATATTGACACATTATTGCAGTGTTTTGGCCTTGAAGACTGTAAGACTATTGCCACTCCTATGGAGACAGGTTTACGATTGAGTCTTCATGATGTTGGAGATGCATTTGATGCTGTTCTCTATCAGCAGGCTGCTCATCGCAAATTTAGGGTCCCATTTTTTGACCAATTTTGGGGGTATTTTTGAGAAATTTTTGGACCATTAGACTCATAGGAGACCCCTTAGCTCATATTTGGAGAAAAACCTGATTGTCAGTTTTTACCCCCCAGGGCCTGAACGCTCATAACTTTTTCATCCGAAGTCCGTTTTTTGAGCTTAATAGCTCGTTAGAAAGCTCGTGGCGAGTACTACGTGACCTCAACTGTTTTTTTCTTAAAGGATACGTCTATTTTTAGATAAGCTATTTTGAGGTTGACCTAGTTTGGGACTAGGAAGCCAGGGGGCAAGTATTGAAAATTTGGGCAAAAGGGAAGGGACTTAAAAGGTGTATATACTCAAGTGCTTGATCATCCAACTGTGAATTGGTCTAATATTGAATTTTTCCAGATCTAACAAGGGCAATCGAAGTCAACCAAGGCAAGGCAGTGAAGGGCATAAAGCTTGGGAAGCGCGGCTTCTTGGGCATCAAAACAACACGAAAAGCTGACTCGAGGTTGGAAGATTACTTAACCCCCTCAGTCAATTCTTAGCTTAGGCTAAACGGTAGTGTTGTGGATTTAAGACGATAGGAACGCCTCAAGTTCAAGATACTTAATTCTTTCAAGTTTAAGACTACAAGTAAAGGTGTGTGTGACGAAAACCTAAAGGAAAGAACATAAGTCTGACGGAACGAGAACTCAAAATCATAACGGAAAGTCGAATTCCTGACGCATATATTAAGACAAGAATCCAAAGAAAATTAAAAATAATCAAGAAAGTAATAACAAAGAACCATTGACGATCTAAGCGTGTACTGAGTGTGCAAGGAAGAAAATTAATGAACCTTAGATCAGGGAGACACATAGGTAAGTCGGACCGACGAAGCCTTAGATCATCAGAGGCAAGTGTAAGAACTACTGCACGATCGTGGGCTCAACAATTGAATAGTAATTACCCCTACGAGAGCTCAGATACTAGCGAATCAGAAATGGCATTTAGCACAGACAGACCAGAAGGAGGGTCTAATGTAGCATACTTAGAAAAACCTGAAGGACCCTATAGAACGCAATTAGAGTTTCTCCGAACCAACCGACTAGGTGCTCGCATCTATGAGGATGGTTTGCAAAGGCAAGTGGTGCAACTGCACAACCCTGATCAACCCATTGGATTGGAAAGACCAGTGGTGAAATTTGAGAGAGACGCTTACATAGACAAAGAAGGAACCATGTACGTTCTAAGTACGCAGCCAAACGATACTAATGAGTTTGGCACGATTCAATTAGAGACGGAAGCGAAATTTCAAGGAAAAGAACCGTTAGAAGAACCTAGAACACCTAGAGGGAAATCTGTATTAACAAGAGTACTCATCCCAGAGTGGATCCCTCAAGATAACAGGAGCACCGAGTTGTTTGTAAATAAAGAGACAGATGAAGCCTTTTGGAGGTACAGAAAGGAACACCCTGGTGAGATAGGCATCATTACAATTTATGAATTCAAGGACCCAGATACACCTGGAAAGGTTGTATACCTGGATGAGACTTCAGAAAGAGTCTTTGTGGTGCCTGACCGCGCTAAAAACACATACACATGGAGAGGTGAATTGGTCTTCCCTCCATCTAGAACAAACATGAATACAAGTCAACAAGGGGCAGGAACATCCTCAGCCCATGGACATCAAAGAGAAGGAAATAAAGAGAGACCGGAAGTAAGCTTCAATCACCCTATAGGGAGAGATAGAACAACCACGAACACTAATAGAGCGGATAGACAAAGAGATCATGGAATACCAGGTGGTAGAGATGATTTTCCTCTACCTAGACCACGTGAACACGCAAGAGTATTGAGACCCACTCAATTAGTAAAATCAATGAAGAATTATTTTGATGGGACAGGAGATCCCTATGACCATGTCGCAGAATTCAAGCAAGTACTAAGAGCAGAACAAGTCGAGGACATGTTCACGCAATACAATGCATTTGGACTAACGTTAAAGAATACCGCTTTAACTTGGTTTCAACCATTGCAACAAAGGCAATTTAGAGACATCCATCACTTTTTAGAGTCATTCATCACTGAATTCTCTAAAAGTGGGATTAGACATGACACATCTTCGTTGATTCATAGCTTTAAACAGACCCCTCAGGAAACAGTTAGACTGGCAGGTCGTAGGTTCAGACAATATGTCGAACGGTGTCCAATGCAAGAGCTACCCTCACAAGCCAAACAAGTATTACTATTCCTAGATGGCTTGTTGAGCGCTAAACTACGCTCCTATGTGTACCTAAAGGAACCTAGAACGCTAGAGGAGTGTGTAAGAATATGTATAGACATCGAGGACAACCTAGGAGAGGAATTAGAACTCTCAAAGGTCTATAAGGACTCAGATTGTTCTTCTCTAGCATCCACAAAATTGTCTAATTCGATAGAGGACCTAGCAGAAAAAGTGGCCCGAAAACTAGGAGTTTCTAGTAAACAGGTGCCCAAGCTACCAACTAATGTACGTTGTTACACTTGTGGTGGAAATCATTTGGCAAACGTGTGCCCCAATGCAACTCAACCTCAAGCCAACCCTAGTGGCCAATATTGCACAATTGAGAGAAGATACACGAATCATACGGCTCAGGACTGCCCATACCAAACAAACAAACCGTGAGATAGAACCACCCGCAAACATACCAGCAGCCAGGTAGGTATCAAGGCCAATACAACGCTCAACCTTATTACTATAGGCCTCCTCAGAACTACCCATACCAGGCTCAACAGAGACCTCAACCCGTCTTAGCTCAGCAGCCACCCCCACCAACGAATGTCATCTCAGTCAAATACGCTGCTGCAGAAGAGAACCTAAGTAGGGCCTTAGTGCCTTCTTCACCCTTGATCACCGAAAGTGACCCGAACTCAAACAGTTTTGACTCTACTCATGTAACTAGTCCACCCGCTTATTACACGGAGTCACCAGAACATGTGGAGACATATCATTATGATAGTCCACCAATGGAACCTAGTTGGGAGCCAGACTATGCTAATGTGATGTACGCAAACCCAAACCCACGGCCCCAATTGAGACAACAGAGACCACAGGGCCCTAGAGGACGATGCTTTAGGTGCCAACGAGATCACTTCATTAAGGATTGTCCACATCCCCCAATAGCAAGGCCATCACAGTACTATAGCATACAAGGCTTTTGTGTCGATTGTGGCAAAGAGCATATAATCAAAGATTGTCCTAAGAACCCTGTTAATGCTTCGAATGTGACACCGATCAACGTGATAGGTATTGTAAACAACGCAAATGGATCCAACCCTACATACGTGCCTATCCAAGCTATAACCAGAGCCCAGGCGCTCTTACAGAACCAACAGCTTAATCAAGAGAAAGTAGCCGGAAGTAGTGAAGTTGCAGAATCTAGCAGTAAAAAGACAAAATCTTGGAAAGATTCTAGAGAAAGAATCAAGAGAAAGTGGAGTAAAAAGATAAGTGAGTTGGAAGGAAGTTTAAAGGAGTCGAGAGCCAAAATACAAGAATTGACTTCACAAGAATTAAACCAAGAAAACCCAGCCCTAAAATCAGGATCAGTTTTGGCGGAACCCATACCAGAAGATCTAGACATGATGTTTCGTGCATATCAGGCTAGAATAAAAGAGGGACCTCAAGTAACGGAAATGAGTAAAAACTACCCTCGAGCTGATCTAGAAATTGAGAGAACTAAACTTTGCATGAAGATGGTAGAGTTAGCACAAGCTTTGTTCGAAGCCTCTAGATATCTTAATTGGAATAACATGGCAAAACCGGAACTACACTTTCAAGGACTAATGGAGAGGCTAGAATGCTTGATAGAAAGCAAAGAGAAAAAGGATCAGCATAGGAACCCTATTGTCCCAGAGACACAGGAAAGGAATGCACCATCCCTGTCTCAAGTACCCAATACAGAAAGTCAAAACAATTAGTCTTCCATACATAGGTACTCTCATGAATTTTTGAGAGAAATACAAGAAGAGAAATGGAGAAAAGAACAAGGAACTCATCCTCCTATTCAAGAAATAGACGACTTGCAGGAACAATTTCCCCAAGACATCCCCTCTATATATGATGATGTAGAGGTGGAACAACTGAGTGAACCCACAGGATTTGAATCTAATTCTTTACAAGAATTACCTCAGTTCACAGGACCTTGGGAAGCTAAGTCTATTAGTATGAGAGCACCCACGATAATAGTGAGGAATGAAGAATCGATGATCCCTAGGAACACGGAAGTGATCAAGAATACCAAAGTACAGTGTAATCTCACTCTGGAGGAATTGTTAAAGGTAAAACCAGAATTGTGGAAGCACGTAGCAAATCAATTCCCTGAGCTTGCTACCACACCCTCTCAAATAGGATCACATAAGAAGGTACCAGAGATACCCGTGGAAAAGATTGGAGACGTAAGCGAAGGAGAGGAAGGTAACACATATCTTCCAATAACCCATCAGGGCTACACCACGAAAGCCATCTTAGATTCAGGAGCCGGAGTAGCCATTGCTACCACCGCTTTGTGGAAACGTTGGGGTAAGCCAGCACTCAGACCCACCAGGATGAAACTACAAATGGCTGATGGACACATAGAAAAACCATTAGGCTTACTAGAAGGCATATCTCTCACCACTTGTGGTGTAGAATTTGAGCATACTTTCGCCATTTGTGACTTTGCGAAAAATCGTGCTTATGAGATGATATTGGGACGACCATTCATGCGTCAGTTGCAAATTGTACAAGATTGGGGAACTAATTCTTTGTACTTGCAACATTTAGGAGTGACTACTAAAGTCAATCTTAAAGACTACTCACACAGAGATGTACCCCCAATACAATGGAATACCATCCATAAAACACCAGTAGAGACGGAATCCGTGCACTCATTAGAATCAGATCCTTCTTGGTTGCATGAGGATACCCATTTGTGGATGTGTAAAGTAGCCAAACAAGAGGAAGAACGATTAGAAGCAAGGACCTTAGGTGCAGAACAACATCCACGAACCCTTCAAGATCCAGCCTACGCACCTGTAGTATTTCCAGACGAAGAGTTTGAACCCCATGGTTGGGCGGAAATCCTAGCAACCATGGATGTGGCCATCAATGAGGAACAATGGACACCCCACTGTGACGAGGATGGCTATGACATTTCAGTTTTCACGATAGAGCCAATCATGGGCGATGCAATTTTAGAAGAGTGTGAACCGAACACTGATGCATTTGAGGATGCAAGCGATGTTGATTTAGAATCAATTATTATGGACTCTCCATTCACATCAGAGGAAGAATATTTCTATGATGTAGAGACTCACACTCAGAGACACGAGGACATCACGAATGAGGTAAGGTTAGCCACTCAAGTGACTACTAAAAGTGAAGGCAAGAAAAGAAAGAAGCAAGCAACCATGTCAAAAAAAGAAGAATCTTTATTTGAAGTACCCGAGAACTTCAAGAAATATGAAATCGAAGATAGAAGAATCATGGTACGACTGCCCAATAGAAAGGCGAATGACGGACAAGTATATGATAACCGAGAGAAAACCAAGAAAATAATAGTTGCCATAGAAGGAGAAGAAGAAAAATGTACATACATAGGGCATGATTTGACGACTGAAGAAGAAGAAGAGCTAGTTGCCCTATTGCGCGAATATAGAGATGTGTTCGCTTGGAGTTATAAAGATTTGAAAGGAGTAGATCCAGATATATGTTCTCATAGAATCCCTATGACTCCAGATGCAAAACCGACAAAACAGAAACCTTACACGTACAATGATAATTACGCTGCGAAGATTAAAGAGGAGATAGACCGCTTGATAGAAGCAGGATTTATTTACGAAATTGAACATACCGAATGGGTATCCCCCATTGTGGTTGTGCCCAAGAAGAATGGAAAATTGCGTGTGTGTATTAACCTTAAAAAAGTTAATGCCGCCACGATTAGAGATAGTTATCCTCTTCCTATCACGGAACATCTATTGGAAAGAGTTGCGGGCAAGGAAGTTTACAGCTTTCTTGATGGATTCTCAGGCTATAACCAAGTAGCCATTGCTCCAAAAGACCAACACAAGACGGCTTTTGCCACTGAATGGGGCATATTTGCATTTCGTGTGATGCCATTTGGCTTAACAAATGCACCCGCCACTTTCCAGCGACTCATGTGTCATGTTTTCAAGGAATTCTTACGCAAGAGCTTGGAAGTTTATGTCGATGACTTATGTGCACATTCAAATGTAAGGCAGACACATATCCCAGAGTTAAGACAAATATTTGACAAATGTCGAGAATATCAGGTTTGTTTGAACCCAGAAAAATGCGTTTTCATGGTCAGACAAGGCAAAATTCTAGGACACATTGTGTCAAAAAATGGAATCTCTACGGATGAAGAAAAGGTGAAGGTAATTGCAGAATTACCTAGACCAACTAATGTGAAAGAGGTACAGGCATTTATGGGCCATTGCGGATATTATAGGAGATTCATACACATGTATGCAATCATAGCCAAGCCCTTGTACTCTCTTTTAACCAATTTTGAATGGACAGATGAATGTGAAAATTCATTCAATGAACTCAAACGACGCTTGTGCTCAGCACCTATATTGACTACCCCAGATTGGAGTAAGCCATTCCATGTACATGTGGATGCATCCAATTACGCCATAGGATGTGTGTTAGCACAACCCACGAATGAGGGTAACATAGATCTCCCCATAGCTTATGCTAGCAGACAATTGAACGCAGCAGAAAGAAATTACACCACGACGGAACGAGAAGGATTAGGGATGATCTACGCGGTAAAGAAGTTTAGGCACTACTTGTTGGCCAACAAATTCAAGTTCTTTACAGATCATCAAGCCCTATTATACTTAGTCAACAAACCATGTAACACAGGACGATTGATACGTTGGTTTCTATTACTCATGGAGTATGATTTTGAAGTAGTAGTCAGGAAAGGAAAGACACATCTTAGAGCTGACCACCTTTCAAGATTAACCTTAGGAGAAGCTCCTCAAGGAGTAGCGGATGAATTACCAGATGCATACTTGTTTAACCTTGAGATAGCACCAGAATGGGCTAAGCCTATAGTCCCTATTCTGACATACGGACCCAAGAATCCTAGGATAAAGATCAAAGAAGGAGAGATTACCAAGTCTCAGAAATATCAAATAATGGGAGGAAGCATATATAAACAAGATAATCAAAAGATTCTTGCTTGTTGTGTAGATGAATCAGAACATGCGAATTGGTTGCAACTAGCACATGTAGGTGCATTAAAGCAACATCATTCAAAATATTGAACACTACAGACTCTGCAAAGACTAGGAGTATATTGGCCTTCTATGGAAGCAGATGTCTACAAGTTGTGCAAAGAATGCCATGATTGTTGTGAAAGACCACCAGTAGAACATGCTACACTCTATCACGTGTCTCTCACACCAGACTGGAGTGAACCTTTAGTGACATACTTGAGAACGAACACATTCCCTCAAGGCATGACCATAGCTCGACAACGCAGTCTAGAGCAGGAAGCTCAAGACTATTCACTTATTGGCGATAATTTATACAAAAGAGGACGAGATGGATATCTAAGACAATGCGTTCATGAAAGCGATTATCTGAGCATACTAGAGACTGCACACCAAGGTGTTGCAGGAGGTCACTTTGGACCAGATAGGATAATCAAAGCCATCCTCTTTGCAGGATTATGGTGGCCCACTCTTCACATGGATGCACATACCTATGTAAAGAGATGTGATGTGTGCCAAAGAACTCATTTTCCTACTCGCAGAGATGAAATGCCATTGAAACCCATGATGGGCAGACGTGCATTTTCTAAGTGGGGTATAGACTTTGTAGGACCCATCAACCCCCCTGCAAAAGGTACACATGCGGAATACATTATTGTTGCCACAGATTATCTAACCAAATGGGTAGAGGCAAAAGCCACAAAAAAGAATGATGCTCACACGACTGCAAAATTCTTATTTGAAAATGTCTTTACAAGATATGGATTGCCTATAGAGTTAGTGAGCGATCGAGGCACTCACTTTCTAAACCAAGTCATTGAATATTTGTTACAGGATTTTATGGTGATTCACAAGAAATCTGCACCATATCATGCTCAGGCCAATGGTCAGGCTGAAAGCACTAACAAGATACTTTGTAATGTACTGACGAAACTCGTGAACAACAAACGTTCAGATTGGGACAAACAGTTACACCACGCTGTTTGGGCATATCGAGTGGCCTACAAGACCGTACTCAATGCAACTCCCTTTCAGATGGTTTTTGGTCAGAATGCAGTGCTTCCTTTGGACTTCTTGGTACCGACCCTTAAGGTTGCACAAGAACATCAGTGGACCGGCCATGAATTATCAGCGAGAATAATGGACTTGGAACGATTAGGAGAAACCCGGCTGAAAGCAGCAGCAGGAATATACGCAGCGAAGAAGCGACAGAAAGCATATTTTGATGCACATGTGAAAGATAAAGGTTTAAAAGAAGGAGATTTAGTTCTAGTGTATACGCTGAAACAGCACGCACGGAAGTTAGAAAAGCGAGGTTATGGACCTATGATCATTAACAGACTCTCAACAAGTGGAGCAGTACAGTTAGCCACCTTAGAAGGAGATATAATGCCTAATTACATTAGTGGCTGTAGAGTCAAGCTATATCAGGAACCTCTTACTGAGGATATGCTTAGACGACTCACGTTGGCAAAGAAGCGTAAGGAGGAAGAAAATAGAATACGAGCGGAAGCTCAGGCAGAAGCCATAGAACGCATTAAGCGCATGAAGCTACGAAGACAAGGACTAGGGAGAGAACATTATAACCATCTGGAAACATCACCCAGATATCCCATGGCCATGTGTCAAGTAAGGTCAACCACTCATCCTAGTATAGTGGACAGGAGACCATTCATTACAGTTAGGCTAGAGCACGGCAACCCTTGCCAAGAACTCAGGGCTTTAATTGACTCAGGTGCTGCGACTAGTGCGATTAGATGGTCCCACTATAAGGATTCAGGAATAGAAATGCGGCCAATTGAGGCATACCTCATAGGCCTAGGAGGCATGGAAACCCCTTGCATGGGTGAGGTGGACCTTCCTATCCTCATAAAGGATGTGACCATGACGGCGAAGCTACTAGTGTGCCATGATGACGACCTGATAGAACCCCTAATCCTTGGCCAAGATTGGCTATACGATCACTCAGTGGACCTAAATCTTAGACAAGGCTCCTTACAGATTGGAACCTTAGAGCAGAAGCGAGTGATACCGCTTGACTTCCCTAACGGCATTCCGCCTGACGGTTGTAACCCTAGACCCTATGAAACACATGCGACGGAAGACCGGAAGATCTTTGATCAGCTCAGTCACGCTACGTCTACACCAACCCACTCGGGCTTGGCTAGGGACAGTTGTCAATCAGAAGGACGACAGGAGATCTTCCCTGGGACTTCCTGCAAACTAGAAGGGGCAGCTACCCAACCGCTAGGGCAGATGGACACAATCAGCGGTCAGGTGGGTTGCATCAGCGACCAAATGAGCACGACACCCTGCGGTGCTCATCCTTCCAAACTTGTTGCGGACTGGCCTAGATTAAAGTTAAAGAATGAATCACTTCCTAATGGGCAGGTCACGCAAGTGTTGGATCTCCCTTCTTTTCCAAAGCAGAGCGTCCATCCGACCTCTCAACCTCAACAACAACAGAGTCAACCACGACGAAGGAACCCAGAGCGACGGCAGTATCAGAAGACACAACAAGAGAAGCAGTCTAGGCCACCCAAAGGAAGCGGCACCAGACAAATATGGGTGCCAAGAGGACAAAAAGCACCGAAGAACTCCAACCAAGCAGAGATCGACAAGAAAAAGGCAGGGCAGAAACCGAATCAGTCCCCACCATCCCCTCGACCTTCTTCCACAGGTCCGAGCATTCGACAAATTTGGATCGCCAAGAAATACCTTACCCATAGATCCACACCCACGCAGATTTGGGTACCCAAACCATGTATCATAGCTCAACCCTTAAGCCATGTAATATATACCCCTCACAAATCTTTCCATCCCTCAATACCACCACACCCGATACTACCTTTTGCCCCTCAGCAGAAACCCACCACCCTCTCAAGGACTCTTAGGAAATGGATACCGAAGAGTGTCCAACCGTCTCCCCCTAACCCCATGTCTGACAAAACTACCCCCCCGACTAACATACAACCTTGTAATAAATCACTAACCTTTAAACCTTGTATAAATTCACCCACCATCATCACACATCACTCATAATCTCATCTCATCAAGAAATGTATGCATCATCTGAAACGTGTAGGTGTCTAGAGACCTGCACTAGTGCTGCAAGAAGCATTGCATCCATCACATCACAGCACTTGGCTACACGGGTTACGCATCAGTTATGGAAAGGGATTGCGGTCTCACTTTAATGGGATCATAATTAATTTCCATGCTAATGTGTTAATCTTTTGTAGCAGATCTTTCTCATTAGCGCACCAGTCATCATGCAAACCGACGAAGGACCATCAGAAGCAGGCCCCAGCGTAGCTGCAGTGCCCCTCAATGTTTTATGAGCAGAATCCCACCCGACTGCTCCACCGCCAGAATTCCAAGGATTTCCAGGGCCCATGCCGATCGATAACCCACCTATGGGCTACACAGAAAAGATACACCGTAACTCTTACTGGTTTCAGGGACTTGCAGGACCCTTAGCGGACGCGGATTTTATATTTGAATCCAATTTGACGTTTGATGACCGCACTTGGGGAAAATACCAATTCTTCTCCAGAGAGTTCGAAGGCCTACAGAACACACAGGACTTAACTCATGTTTGGGCCAGAGCCGGCTTCACGGAGTATTTCAGTGATCCTCTACCCAAACCCGACTTTTATAGGTGTTATTATTAATCACTACTTTGCTGGCCTCAGAGAATAAGGATATCCCAAGAACTTTTATTTTGCCTTCTTTAGTGGATGATCCACCTTACAAAAGGTTTTATCTTTCGAAGGGTTTAATCAGGGCTGCCATCAAGATTCATGGTACCCACACGCCCACAGATCGAGAAAGATTAGTTCCAGACCCTATGAAATGTGGGGATGTCACTAAGTGGGAGGAGATCTCAGCAATTACACCTGAGCTGTCAAAGCCGCTACGGATATGCATGCAACACTTTGCATTCCCCGCTCAGGACAGATTCACCATGCCACATAAGAGAATATGGTTTGGATTGTACTTAGCCTGTACCGGACCTCAGACTGTCGATCTGGCGAGCTGGATCATTGATCAAATGTATTTGGCACAACACAGATGGGAACGAAAGAAAGTGCTTAATGGATGTTGTGCGCTGACAAGAATTGTTTATATGTGCTTGGCTTATGACTTGCCAATTGAACGTGCATTAACAGGAGAAGAGCTGAAGGCATTCAAAGGAACGACAAAGAAAGCCAGGAAGCCCAGCAGAGCACGGGCAGGTAAGCGCATGAGAGGCACTATTCCTTGCCTTCAAGTGCCAGAGTCACCATCACCACAACCCTCCCCAGAGCGATCACCGACAGAAGCTGCTCCCACAGTACAACCCATTCGAATAAGGTTATCTAGACCAGTGGTAACGGAGGGCACTACCAGTATCGTTGCACCTCAGGCAGCTACAACCACAGAACCCACCACCACGACAGCAGAAGCTCCCACCACTATTGGTGCGGAAGCCTTTTCTTTCCCAATACCACACATGGAAGCAGAACCAGTAAACACAACGTTCGATTTTGAAATGCCTGACGCATTCTCCAATGAATTTCAGTACTCCGAGGCACAAATGTTCTCTCAAGAATTTGAAAGGCCGAGTTACCCTACCACACCGCGGGATCAGCCACAGGGACAAGTGGTGTCGAGCTCTGATGACGAAAGAACAGCCACGGATGACGATGAAGGTGACGATGAAGCCAGCCAGGGCACGCATGATTCCCAAGAACAAGGACAGACAGATGGCCAAGGCCAACAAACCGATGCACACGGTGACACCAGCACGCATGAAGAGGAGACTTTCGAAGCAGCAACTTACACGCTGGCAATCAAGAAATTATATCGTACGATGGAGAAAGTCTGGGCACGGAAGAAATTGACTGAAGAAGAGAGCCAAACCATCATCGAACAAGAACTCATCTCCGGAGGATTTGAAGAAGTCTACATCAGAGGGTTTAGAGAACTGGTCAAATCCATAGGCCCGGTCGAAGCACTGAGATATTTACAAAGGAAGCCACTCCCCCAATATGACCCTCGCAGAGTTCGTCTGTTATCGAAGCCCGGTGAATATATTCGAGTTCCGGTAGGTGCTCAATCATCACACCAGGCGCAAGATGCATGCCTACGTCCGGAAAGATCCTTCACCGACGAAGCTATCCTAGTCGACTCCCCACCACATACTACCGTTGTACATACTACCACTATCCTTGAAATAACATCCACACCATCTACTCCTCTCTCACCTCATGTGTCACGAACCCATCCTGTATCCCCCGCTCAACCACCTACTCCTCCCACCTCCACACCAGTCCACGGCAACATAGCCACAGCCTTTGCCCTGCCCATTCATGCCACCATGCCCGTACCCACCCCACCTTGTCTACATGTTAACCCCTTCACCCCTTCATCCTTCCCATCTTTTCCCCCACCTTTAAGACACCCTTTCACTTTTCTAACCCCACTAACCTTCTCACCAGTTTCACCTCCCCAACCCACCGTAAGCCCTATTTCCCCTTTTCACCAAGCTGCTCCGACCATTCCCCCTGTAAATTACTCTACATTTGTAAATCCCGTCTTCACACCTACACAACCACCCACATACACACCGCTTTTCACAGTCACCGCACTTGACACGTCCAATGACATGGACATCTCACCACCCACCGCACCAGCACCCACTCCACTCATAGCACCATCATATTTAGGTACGTCACAATTTTCCACGATCACCACTGCATCCACCTTCCCAACCCCATTCCCCATTCCCGCTGCATCTACTTCCACCGCATCCTCACTTAGCACTCCATTACTATTATCGCCAACCATAGACACTGCACTTCAACAAATGTTCACATGCATGTCACAAGTACGAGATGAGTTTGCATCTCTTGGCAACAATTATCAACAGCTGTAGAGGACGACAAATGAATTACAGTCGCAGCTTAATTCATTATCAATCGAGAATGCCTCTTTAAATACGCGATACCAAGAACTAAGAGAGGCATATCATAAGCTAGAGCTAGAAAGTGAAGAGAAAACAAAAGAAGCCACTGCTGATCTGGACAACCTGCTTCGAGCCCAAACAATAAGAAACGCGACGCTGACAAGGAATATGGGCTTACTCAGGAGACACCTAGCCGCAGCAAAAGAGGAGAACCAGAGACTCCAAGAGCAGAATAGAGAGAATTTGGAAGCGGCATTGGACCATCCAGAACAACCCTTAAGTCCTAGCAGATTCAAGGCAATCCCATCCGAATCGATGCAGATGTTGCTAGAGGATCACGTGAGATTGCTAGAGGACTATGATCGAATGAACGAAGAGCATCAGAAGTTAAAAGAAGATCACAAGTTACTACAGCTCAGAGAACCGGCACCACAACAAGTACAAGTAGCAGCAGAAGTACCAGCACCTGTGGACCCCTCTCCTGACCTTATAGAGGAACTCAACGCATTACGGGCCCAGGTAGCCACTCTCCAATCACGCATAGATGTATACGAAGCACCACCACGGCCTGACTCCCCACCGGAGATCGCAGCTGACGACGAGAACATAACCATTCCGGTGGAGGAAACGTTTGAAGAAGCATACGAGCCAATCCCCATCCTAGGCGGACAAGTTACGGCCGAAGGCCAGATGACCTATGAACTTCCTACCCCCGCGTGGATGAAAACAATTGAGGAACTTGGAACGACACATTCAGCTAGAGTAGAGGCACAGTTACATGCCATGGCCATGATTGAAGAGAGAATCTTACAATCCCCCTTCTTTGCTCATTTGGCCCCCCGACGCTATATATCTGGGCATGAGCTGCAGTATAAACCGTACTTCATGTTAATGGCTGAATATCAGCTAGCTATAGAAAAAGAAACCGGCATGAAACCCACGCATGCTACACAATTCGAGCCGGCGGACTTGCCACCAAATCCGCAAAGAGGAGAGATCCATCAACCTGATTGGCGAAAAGACCTCCTCCAGAAGTACCCAGAAATGATGAGCACATGGGTGAAAGCGCCCTTACACTTAAAGTATAATCCTTGCTGGGGACCAGTACCACGACGCCGCTCCTGGACTGCATTCGCTATCAAAGTACAAAACAATAGGCAGTGTCAGGATTGGTTGAATTACCCCTACTTCAAGCCGCCCACCGAGTTGCCCACTGTTGGCTATATGATGGCTACAATCTGTCACTGGCTCCCTCGCCTGAAGCATATGGATGATATCGCAGTGCATATGACTGTCAAAATTTTTGACATGATGCAAATGATATTTAAAGTCTTCCGACGCGTCAAGGCACCGCATGTAAACACCCCGGGATTTGAGCATGGTAACTTTGATCTAGTATATGACATGAGCACAACGCCATCGCTCCGGGTGTGTTATGCCTGGCACTGTAGAATAAAATACCTACCGGCATGCTACAAGCAAACATTCGAAGAGATGTTCACCACCGGATTTTGGGAATACCATTCCGAGGTACTCATCAGCAGGCCCACACATTTATTGCAGCTTTTTGCCTGCGAGCGAATGGTTTATTCCGCGCACTATCAACTCCCGCCACCCGACGAACCGCAACCGATCGATTGGGAGAAACTCGAGGCTGATCTGGCCCAAGGCATTCGAGTATCTGAGCACACCCTCGCTCACGACCTCCTACAAAACTACATCCGGCAGACCGCACAACAAGGTTCTGTCGAGGACGATAGAAGCGAGAGGGAGGGGGGTGTTGGAAGCAGTCAGAGGCACAGTCAGAGGCACATACGACGTGGAAGCATGTAAAGACGGAGCAGGGGGTCAGTCGGATCATTTTTTTCAAGCAACTATGTTTTTATTACCTCTTCAAACATCCAACAGTGATTTTCATCACTCTTGTAACATATGTAATATAGACAAAATCCCATTTTCTAATTCATAGCTCCATTTTGTGCAAGCCGAGGAGTCCTCGAGCTTGAGGAGCTTAGGTAGAATGCTCGTACCAATTTTCGTTATTTTTAGACATCGTTTACCCTTCCAAATAGTCTCTAGGACCTATTTTTTAACTAGGCCGGTCACTAGATGTGAAACCGGTCAAAACTAATCTAGAAACTATAAAAAGAGCTAGAGAGCTCATTTTTGAGGTTGGTTCATGTTAGCTAGTGTGAGCTTAGAGCTATTTGGAGCTTGTAAGAGTGTTCTTGAGTAATAGAGCTAATTTCTCACCTTCCATTGTGTCTTGCTTGTCTCTTCATTGTGTGTGTGTGCATTTTAGTGCTTCTCACCTTCACTCTCACATCATCTCACGTTCACGATCTTCATATCACTCCTACCTCTTCCGCGGATTGACATTAAGGAGGTGAAGCTTCTTAACGTGGTTCTCACCATTGTGCTAGAGCAACATTGTGCTAGAGTGACACCAAATTTGGTGCCGTTGTCGGGGAGAGAGCTTCAAGGACAAGTGTGTGATGGTAAGACATAGAGTGGTGATATTGGACTCATAGGTATTTTCTTCACTTTTCTCTATTTTCTTTTATTTTCTTTTATTTTCTTTTATTTTCTTCACCATCATCATCACCATCATCATCCTCACCATCTCCCACCTCCATCTCCACCTTTGCAAAATTTTCAATTTTTTGGTCATATCACCTTCCCCACCTCATTTCCCTCATTTCACTTGTGAGAGAGAGTGAGAGATAGCTATTGTGCTTGCTATTTTTTTGTATGTTTTGAGCATTTCTTGCAAGTTTTGGCTGTATCATCATCTCCAGTAGCTTATGCAGGTACGAAAAAGCTCTGCATAGTCTCCGAGGCGTGGACCTCTGCCCATCATGATTGATAGAAAATTTGACTCTTTGGTAAGACTAAGCACATATTCACACTCTATAGGCCTTGCACAACACTAATCCACAAAAAAAATTCAAGAATTTGCATTTTCTCTGTCCATCACCATTGATAGCATCAACCATGATTGACTGTGTCCATTGTGATGAACAGTCTATCCATCACGATTGATAGCTGCCCATCACAACTGACACATGTCCATCGCGATGGACACCCTTGTCCATCACAATCGATAGAAAAATCACAATTGGCACCTTATCTCGGCAAGAAAGCTATCCATCGCAAGGTATAGGCCATGATTGACAGAATATAACGCAAAGAACTCGAGAAATTCTTTCCATCGCAACTGACACCATCAATCCTGACAGACACCCCTATCCATCGCAATTGACACACATCATCACGATTGACTCTGTCCATCGTGATTGAAAGGCCACGATGGATAGCTCTGTCCATCATGATTGACAACCTTGTCGATCGCGATTGATAGCCAATTTTGGCCAAATTTTCAAGGGTTTTAATTTTTTCAATTTTGGTCAATTTGGAGCATAGATTTCAAGAAATTGGAGCATTATGAGGCCCTAACATAAATAATTTGAGAAATCATATTTGCCTGTTAGCTTGTTTTAACCCTATTTTAACCCCAAAACCCTGAACTGTCATAACTTTCTCATACGAACTCCATTTCTAGTGATTTTGTAACACTAATATGGGGAGTTATAGATAGGGTATTTTGAAGTTGTCATAACTTTCTCATACGAACTCCATTTCTAGTGATTTTGTAACACTAATATGGGGAGTTATAGATAGGGTATTTTGAAGTTGACCTTCCACAGTGGTGAGAAAGTTGAGGGATCTCTAAGGGAATTTTCATACAAACAAAGTAAAATTGGGTCTATGAATTAGATGGAAAGACTTGGTTTGTTACGTCAATTAACTTTAAAACTTGAGCCAACTTTGGGGCTTTTACAGATCCATTGAGAGCATCGAAGGGCGTCCAAAGCACGAGAGTACTGCAAGCTTGAGAACGGGGTGTTTAAGCACTCAAGGGCAAGGGGTAAGCAACTTGAGGTTGGATCATTCTCAACCCCCTCTGTCAATTCCTAGCTTAGGCTAAGTACAGATAGAGGTTTTGATTAATTAGGGCAACGTTAAGCACGATCAAGTTCAAGAACCCTAATTACTCAAGTGCAAGCATAAATAGGTTACATTTGTGAAAAACCCTTAAGTAAAAGAACTTAAATCAAGCGATCAAAATCAATTACAATAAAACTCAAGTGTTCCTTGCAATGAAAATTGATTGAACAAGAAATGACAACCTAAGGAAAATAAAAAGAAAAAATGACTAAAACGAAAGAACTCTGCAATGAGGTTGTACTGGAAAAAAATTGGGATAATCAACAAGGCTTATGAACTTTAGGTCAAGAACATATCTAGGAAGAGATAGATAAAGCCTCAGATCTTCTAAAGCTAGTGTCAATCATACAGCTAAGTTTTTAGCCCAGCAATTGAGTGACTATCCATATGTTGGCGTAAATCACAAGCCTAAACATTTGGCTTAAAATACATTTTGAAGACCCTACAATGTGAAGAAGCATAGGAACTATTGCTAGTGGTTTATTACCACTTTATCCCTTTGTAAAAGTCAAATTGACTTGGAATCTTTTTTAATCACCTACCAAAAAGATTTGTGGAAAAAGTTAACTCTTTGATTGAAGGAATATCTCCTAGGATATAGGAGCTTGATCATAGGGAGCCAAAAATTTGAATTTGAATTCAAATGTTTACTCATCTTCTATAAAAATGGACATGGAAAAGTCGTGGGTAGAACTCACTATTCCCGAGCTTCTCATTAGTGATTTTGAGTGTGTGTGAGGCCTACACTATAGCCTACACCTATCTACACCATTAGGCAATGATTTTCATGCCAATGGGTTTCCATACAAGTGTTCATTAATACATACAATCACATTATTCATTTCTGAGTTCTCTGTCATACTACTCAAAAGTCTATCAACTTGTGAAGTGCATATCTCAGTCATTTCTCCATAAAATTCAGTGATTCAAAGCTTGTTGGATTCAACTCAAAGTTTTCTACATACTTTCAAAGTTTGAAGAGATTCCATTCAGCCATTTCAGAGAAATATGCATCGAGGTGATCACTGGTCATTGTCTACTATAGTCCTAAAAAATCGGGGGTATAGCTTAACTTGCTAAATTGATTTCTCTTAGCATAGTTTATCTTTTTACATCATTCCACTTGGAATAGTTAGCTTACTAAGCTAATTAGATATCTCTAAAAGGAAGTTTTCCAATTCCTATTGTGTTGGTCATACTGAGCAAAAGATCCAGCAGGTATCAAGACATAAATAGAAGGTTTTCTTGAGTTTGTGAGTTTCAAAGTTATCTGTTTTGGTTCAATCATTGCACACATCATTTCCAAAGTACATAGGCCATCTTATGGTGTCATTGGAAAGCTAAGGAGGTCCACTTATCAAGTCTGAAGCAAAAGAGGGCTGGTACAAAGCAGGTTTTGGCAGTACCTACTCAATCTCTTGGAGCATCCATCCATCTTTCCTAACAGTGGTATCAAAGCAAACTAAGGTAAAATGGGAGATGGTAGTCCTTCATTTATTGATAAATTAGACAGGAAAAACTATCAAGCATGGTCTCTGAGGATGAAGACGTACTTACAAGGAAGGAGTCTCTATGGATACATCTCAGGAGATGAGGAATTGCCCTCATTCAAAAAAAGAGGATTATCAACCAAGGAAGAACATGAAAAGCTCAACACATGGTGTGCTAAGGATGCATTGGCAAGGTCTTATTTACTCAACTCGATCTCTGATTTTCTTTTGCCACATATTAGAAATTGTAAGACATCCCAAGAGACTTGGGAAACCTTGTCATCATATTTTTCCTCCAACACAAGGGCTAGGAAAAATCAGTTGTGGATTGAATTCACAACATTAAGGAAGCAACCTAAGCAAGCTGTTTCAGAATTTGTGACCAAGATTAAAGATGTAGTAGATCAGTTAGCAAGCATAGGAGAAGAGATTGAAGAAGAACTGATTGTGAGGCAAGTGATCAATGGGATCAAGGATGATGACAAATGGGAAAGCTTCACCACTGCAATGGACCTTTACATGGACATGCAAATACCAGATCTTACAACTCTCATGGGACAATTGTTTACTCATGAAGCAAAGCTCAACAAGAATAGAGATACATCCAAAGGTAATAACTCTTCTGCCCTATACACTGATAAGAAGTCTAAAGATAAAGGCAAGAGCAAGAAGGTGGAAGATGTGTTGATATATTTAGGTAGTGATGTGTGTGAACACACTAGGACCGCCAGGGCACTTTTTTCCCTCTTTAGGAGGTTTTTTTCCCCCGGCTTGTATATACGCCTATTGCCCTAATGGGCTACTTATCTTTGTACATTCTCTAGTAATACTCTCACTATTGTGTGTTTGTGCTCCAAGCCTCTTCTTCTTCCTTGTGCTGTTCGCGTGCTTCCACAGACATCTATCTCCAACAATTGGTATCAGAGCAGGTCGTCGCTTCATCTAGGGTGCCGTCGACACTCCTCCGTTTGCAGTCTCAGAATCGCACGAATTTTGGTGAGCACTATCGCAGCACTTGTGCAGGCTATTTCGACCTCCGAACGCACTATCGCAGTGCTTGTGCAGGCTATTTTGTCTTTTTGTGCCAAAGGTATATACCAATTTCTGTTCGCCAGTTTAAGCCTCTCAAAGTCTGCTACAGGTCTAGCAGAACTCATCTAGGCAGTTCTGTTCAACTTTTTGAGATATAGTCAATTTTTTGCATCAAGGTATTTTAGTCACCGGCCATGGCTCAAAGCAGTGATGTATTCCGTATGTTGGCTGTTGAGGATAAGTTGGATGGTACCAACTACCCATTATGGGCTTATATGATGTGACATGTATTGGTTGCAAAAGGACTCTGGAACATTGTGCAGGGTGTTGAAAGACGTCCTGTTACACCTGTAACTATAGGTACTGCAAATATAGGTGCTGGAGCTGATGAAGATGGTGTCGAAGATGATATTCCGCAGATTCCTGTTTGTGCTGCTGTTTCTGTTGCACCTACTGCAGAGCGAATTCGTTGGGATGGCATAGATGCCCAGGCACATGCATTGATAGCTTTGTCTGTCAAACGTGCCATTATTCCTCATATTTGCTCTTGCAGAACAACTAGGGATGCTTGGGATACACTAACCACATTGTACCAAGCTAGGAATGAGGCTCGTGTTGCTTACCTTCGAAAACAATTGGAGAGTGAGCACATGAATGAAGGTGATTCTATGGATAGTTTCCTAACAAAGATCAAAGATTTGAAGGAATAATTGATTTCTGCTGATGAGATTATACCAGATAGCTCACTTGTGCAGACCGTTCTGAATGGTCTTCCTGATTCATATCAGAGTTTTGCTTCTACTCTTCGGTTGATGATGAAAGGCAATCCGAATGCCTTATCATTTGAGGAGTTAGTCTCTGTTCTGTTGCACGAAGATCAGTCCAGGCAGAACAGGTCCATTATGCGTGTTGCAGATCAAGCTTTCATGGCTAGTCAGAAGGGCAAAGGAAAATGGAGCTCTTCTACTAATAAGCAGAAATCTGCAAATGCTGCACATTTGAAGAACCAGGATAAAGATGAGAAGAAATAAAAAAAGCAGAAATTGTTTTGCAAGTACTGTAAAGGGAATGATCATATCATAAAGAGCTGTCCAAAACTGGCTACAAAAGAGGCAAAGAAGAAAGAGGCTGGAATGGTTGTTGCAAAGGCCTCTACACCAAAAACAGAGTCTGCAAATCTTGTGCAGGAAGAAGAATGGGTGTTTACTACTGTTTGCAGTTTTGACCCATCTTCTCATGAGCAATGCATGTCTGCAGTGGACTCAGATGTTTGGTACTTTGACAGTGGGGCGACCAAACACATTACCTCGCAGCGCAGTTTCTTCTCTTCACTGGAGCCTGCCCCTACAGGGAATACTGTCACATGCGCCAACAACTCCTCTTATCCTGTTATGGGAGTTGGTAAGATCATTCTGACTACTGCTGATGATAGTTCTTTCACCTTGTCAGATGCTTTATTTGTGCCAGGGATCAAGAAGAATCTGTTATCACTTTCTGCATTAGCCAAGATTGGCTTGGTTGTGAAATTTGTTGATGACAGATGTACAGTTCATGATCTGTCAAATGGCGATGTTATTATTGCTTTTGGCATTTTATGTCGTGGGCTGTATAAGCTCATAGACTATGAAAGATCTATGAATGATTCGGCATGTGCAGTTCATGATTCTCAGGCTATGTCAGATGCAAAGCTTTGGCATGCACACTTTGGTCATTTGAATTTTGCTAGTTTGCTACGCCTGCAGAAATCTGAAATGGTGTCCTCTTTGCCCAAGCTTGAGGCACCTGGAAAACATGTTTGTGAAGGCTGTATTTTGGGCAAAATGCAGCGTTCATCCTTTCCAAAAGATGGTTCAGTTCGGGCTACACTGAAATTGCAGCTTGTACACAGTGATGTTTGTGGTCCTATGCAGACACCCTCTTTTGGAAATTACCTTTACTTCGTGACTTTCATTGATGATTTTTCCAGGCATGCATGGGTATATCCATTGAAGGCAAAGTCCGAAGTGTTTTTGTGCTTCAAACAGTTTTTGGTTTTGGTCGAAAATCTGTCAGCATGTAAAATGGGCACCCTCCGTTGTGATCGAGGGGGGGAATATATGTCTTCTGATTTTAATGCATTTCTGGCTGAACATGGGATAAAACACCAGTGTACAGTGCCGTATACACCTCAACAGAATGGAGTTGCTGAACGGAAGAACAGGTCACTCATGGAGATGGCAAGGTGTATGGTCAAGAGTCAGGCTTTACCACATAGTTTCTAGCTTGAGGCTGTCATGTGTGCAACATATGTACTTAACATGTGTCCCACTAAAGCGCTACAGTCATCACTCCATATGAGGCTTGGCATGATCGCAAGCCATCTGTTGCTTATCTGTGGGTTTTTGGTTGTTTGGCATATGCACTAGTGCCTGAACAACATCACAGAAAATTGGATGATAAGGCAGTAAAATGTATTTTTGTTGGGTACAGTTCTGAAAGTAAAGGCTATCATCTATATCATCCATAGACTAAACGCATTCTGGTTAGCTGTGATGTTGTCTTTGTGGAAGATGCTATTCAGCCATTGCTTTCATGTACTAAGGAGACATCTGTTAGCTCTAAAGACATGTATGATACTTTGATGCCTCTTTTTACAGGTGGACAGTCTAGTGCTGGTCCTAATGAGGCAACTTCTCAGCCTTTGCAGGCTTCATATGATGATGCAGATCATTCCATTTCTGATGCAGATTTACATGATGCACTTGTTGATGAGAGAGCTGATATTGATCAGGCAAAAACTATGCCAAAATGGCTAGTGCAGACTTTACGTGACAGCAAATTAGATGCACCTTTGTCATATCGAACTCATTCAAGCTCTCATAGTGCCTCCTTTATATCAGGTTGCTATGCTATGGCTGTGTCTAGCCTCTGTGATGAGAATGAGCCTGTTTCTTTTGATGAAGCACAGAATTCAGAAAATTGGATGGCTGCTATGCAATTTGAATATGATGCTATAATGAAGAATGGTACATGGTCTTTATGTGACTTGCCTCCTGGCAAGAAGGCCATTGGCACTAAGTGGGTATACAAGCTGAAGTGTAAACCTGATGGCATAGTTGACAGGTATAAGGCTAGGCTTGTTGCAAAGGGTTATGCGCAGGAAAGAGGCATCGATTTGGATGAGACCTTTGCACCTACATGCCGTATGACTATTGTTCGGAGGATTTGTGCACTTGCAGCCCATCGTGGTTGGAATGTACATCAGTTGGACATTAAAACAACATTTCTGAATGGTGACTTGCATGAAGAAGTGTATGTTTTTCAGCCCCGTGGCTTTGTGCAGAAAGGGCATGAAAATCAGGTGTGCAGGTTAAAGAAGGTGTTATATGGTTTAAAGCAAGCACCACGTGCTTGGTATGAGAAGATACATGCCTATCTGATTGCACATGGTTTTGAGAACAATGCAACTGAAAGCACCTTATATGTTAAGCGTGCTAATGATGTGCTTCTGATCATTGTTGTCTATGTTGATGACATGTTGCTCACTGGTCCTATTGAGACGCATATTGCTATTTTTAAGGCTGATTTGCATGCCTCATTTGAGATGTCTGATTTGGGGCATTTGCATCACTATTTGGGCATTTAGTTTATGCAAGTTGATGGTGGAATGGCTTTGTGTCAAACAAAATATATTGACACATTATTGCAGCGTTTTGGCCTTGAAGACTGTAAGCCTATTGCCACTCCTATGGAGACAGGTTTACGATTGAGTCTTCATGATGCTGGAGATGCATTTGATGCTGTTCTGTATCAGCAAGCTGTTTGATGCTTGATTTACTTATGCATTACTCGGCCAGATATTCAGTTTGCTGTCTCACAGATGGGCAGTAAGTCTCTTGATGGCATGACACCCTATGAAGCATGGCATGATAAGAGACCCTCACTTGACCATTGCAGGATATTTGGATGTGTAGCATATGTACACATTCCTTCTCAGATAAAAGGTAAACTAGACCCAAAGGCTGAAAAGTGCATGTTTATTGGATATGATCTAAATAAAAAAGGTTACAGGTTTTATAACCCTACCAATAAGGGATTCATGGTAAGCAGAGATGTTGTCTTTGATGAAAATGATTCTTGGTACGAGAACGAATGTAGGAAGGTTAAACTACCATATGATTTGGAAGAGGAGTTTCCAAATCTTGCAAAGGAGGAACCTACTCAGAATGAAGACTCAAGTTCAGAGGATGAAGATACTATCAACCTTGAAGAGTTCAAGGCATGGAAGTCCAAGGGAAAAATGAAGATGAAGAAGCTTGAAGACATACCTGAATCTTCAACTCAATCAATAAGAAGATCACAAAGAGAAAGCAAAAAACCTATCAGATATGGGTATGATACATCTCTTGTTACTAAACATTCTGTTTATCTTGCCAAAGATTTGTCAAATGAAGAACCAGGATCATATGAAGAAGCCATAACCAAATCAGAATGGAAAGAAGCTATGGATGAGGAGATTGAAGCACTCAAGGAGAGTGATACATGGGAGTTAGTACCAAAGAAGGACTCCATGAAGGTAATAGGATCCAGATGGATCTATAAACTTAAAAGAAATTCTGATGGCACAATTAATAGGTACAAAGCCAGATTGGTAGCCAAGGGTTTTGCACAAACCCAAGGCATTGATTATGAAGAGACATTCTCTCCTGTGGCCAAGATGCCAACTATCAGAGTGTTGGTTAGTGTGGCTGCATCAAAAAATTGGAATATGTATCAATTGGATGTCAAGAATGCTTTCTTGAATGGATGGATCTCAGAGGAGGTATATATGTCACAACCTCCTAACTATGAGGACCCTAAAAGGTAACATATGTTTGCAAATTAAAAAAGGCTTTATATGGATTGAAGCAGGCACCTAGGACATGGAATTACAGGTTAACTACATACCTCCAAGACCAAGGATTTGTTATGAGCAAGGCAGATACTTCTCTATTCATCAAGAGAAGTAATTCAGAGGTAATATACCTTTGTGTTTATGTTGATGACATCATAATTACAGGTAATGATGTCAATGGAATCAAACAAATCAAGATCCAGATGATGAAGGAGTTCAAGATCAATGATCTTGGTCTATTGAAGTATTTTCTTGGGCTTGAATTAGTCTACACTAATTCAGGGATATACATTACTCAGAAAAAATATGTACAGGATATGTTGAAGAAGTTTCACTTGCAGGATGCCAAAGTAGCAAGCACTCCAATGGAGGTAAACCTAAAACTAAGTGCCCATGAAGGTGATGAAGTAAATGACATTACAGGTTATCAAAGTATGGTGGGTAGCTTGAACTATGCTACCTTAACAAGGATAGATATTGCATATGGAGTTAGTGTGCTAAGTCAGTTTATGCACAAGCCAAGGATACCTCACTTAGAGGCTGCCAAGAGAATCTTGAAGTATCTCAAGGGTACATAGAACCATGGTTTGTATTTTCCTTATACTTTAGACATTGATATCAAGATCTATTCAGATGTAGATTGGGCAGGATGAAAGGATGATAGGAGGAGCACTTCTGGATATATTTCTTTTGCAGGTGATAAGCCAATATCTTGGTCCGCAAAGAAGCAACCAACTGTTGCATTGTCTTCTACAAAAGCAGAATATAGAGGGCTGGCTAATGCCACATAAGAAGCCATATGGATCAAGTTTTTGTATACAGAATTGGGTTTATATACTAGGTCTCCAATAATCTTTGGAGATAATACAAGTTCTCTTCACCTTGCAGCTAATCCTATCTATCATGCTAGGATCAAACATATAGAGGTCCAT
Organism: Ceratopteris richardii; assembly: GCA_020310875.1. Classification (NCBI taxonomy): domain Eukaryota; kingdom Viridiplantae; phylum Streptophyta; class Polypodiopsida; order Polypodiales; family Pteridaceae; genus Ceratopteris; species Ceratopteris richardii. The sequence continues at coordinate 92,521,089 of CM035437.1, forward strand.
TACCATTATGTGAGAGAGAAGTTGATAAGCAAAGACATTCAACTAACCAATGTATCAACCAACATGCAGTGTGCAGATTTGTTGACTAAAGCTTTGGATGGAACCAAACTTTGCAGGTTCAAAGCAATGATTGGATTGCAAGATATACATGAAGATTGAAGATGAAGATCAAGCCAAAATGTTTGGCTTGAGGGGGAGCTATTGGTGTAAATCACAAGCCTAAACATTTGGCTTAAAATACATTTTGAAGACCCTACAATGTGAAGAAGCATAGGAACTCTTGCTAGTGGTTTATTACCACTTTATCCCTTTGTAAAAGTCAAATTGACTTGGAATATTTTGTAATCACCTACCAAAAGGATTCGTGGAAAAAGTTAACTCTTTGATTGAAGGAATATCTCCTAGGATATAGGAGCTTGATCATAGGGAGCCAAAAGTTTGAATTTGAATTCAAATTTTTACTCATCTTCTATAAAAATGGACATGGAAAAGTCGCAGGTAGAACTCACCATTCCCAAGCTTCTCATTAGTGATTTTGAGTGTGTGTGAGGCCTACACTATAGCCTACACCTATCTACACCATTAGGCAATGATTTTCATGCCAATGGATTTGTATACAAGTGTTCATTAATACATACAATCATATTATTCATTTCTGAGTTCTTTGTCATACTACTCAAAAGTCTATCAACTTGTGAAGTGCATATCTCAGTCATTTCTCCATCAAATTCAGTGATTCAAAGCTTGTTGGATTCAGCTTGACGTTCTCTACATACTACCAAAGTTTGAAGAGATTCCATTCAGCCATTTCAGAGAAATATGCATCGAGGTGATTACTAGTCATTGTCTACTACAGTCCTAAAAAATCGGGGGTATAGCTTAACTTGCTAAATTGATTTCTCTTAGCATAGTTTATCTTTTACATCATTCCACTTGGAATAGTTAGCTTACTAAGATAACTAGATACCTCTAAAAGGAAATTTTCCAATTCCTACTGTGCTGGTCATACTGAGCAAAAGATCCAACATGTGTCAAGACATAAATAGAAGGTTTTCTTGAGTTTGTGAGTTTCAAAGTTATCTGTTTTGGTTCAATCATTGCACACATCATTTCCAAAGTACATAGGCCATCTTATGGTGTCATTGGAAAGCTAAGGAGGTCCACTTATCAAGTCTGAAGCGAAAGAGGGCTGGTACAAAGCAGGTTTTGGTAGTACCTACTCAATCTCTTGGAGCATCCATCCATCTTTCCTAACACCATATGCTCTACGTTTAGAAACGAGTGACTTTGAGATATCATTTAGCATGGAAAGACCCCTAGGTAGCTCAGGAATGGCATACCTAGAAAAGCCAAGACTCAGCTGGAATACATCACGACCAACCGATTAGGTGCTTGCATCTATGAGGAGGGTCTAAGAAGATCCGTTGTCTAGATTAAAAACCTGGATCAACCCATTGGACTAGAACATCCAGTAGTCAAATTCAAAAATTGTGCAAACATAGATAAAGAAGGGATCATGTATGTGGTCACCACCCAACCAAATAGGATAGATGAATTTGGTAATGTAATCTCAGAAGTTGAAATAGGTGACATAGAGCAAGGGAACTTAGGAAAAGAGCCAAAGACCCCCCGAGGCAAATCAGTCCTAACTAGAGTAATCACTCCAGAATGGGTTCCCCAAGACAATAAGAGCATGGATTTGTTCTTAAACCGAGAGACCAACGAGGCTTTTTTGAGCTATAAACCCAACCAACCTAATGAAGTGGGAATGCTTACAATATATGAATTCAAAGATCCTACTTCCCTAGGCAAAGTGACCTACTTAGACAATACTTCAGAGAGTCTTTGTGGTCACCGAGCATCGTAGGCTTGAATACACTTGGAAGGGTGAATTTGTTTTTCCCCAACCAAGGTCCAATGTCTCTTATGGTCATGAAGGAGCTGAAGCATCCCAAGCTCATGGATCTCAAAAGGAAAAGAGTAGAGATAGACCCGAGTTAAGCTTTGCGAACCCAATACGAATAGAAAGAACGAGAACAGAGACAAATAGAATGGAAAACAAGAGACATAGAGACCCAAGAAATCAACAAAACACAGATGAATTCCCTCTGCCAAGACCTAGCGAACATACTAGGACCTTGATGCCTACACAACTGGTCAAGTCTATGAAGAATTATTTTGATGGAACAGGACACCCGTACGATCATGTGGCAGAATTTAGGCAAGTCTTGAGAGCTGAGCAAGTTGATGACCTATTCACACAATACAACACTTTTGTTCTAACACTCAAGAAAACTACTCTTACGTGGTTTCAACCACTACATAAGAGGAAATTCATAAACATAGACCAACTGCTAGAAGACTTCATTACAGAATTCTCCAAAAGTGGCATCAAACATAATACCTCCTTGTTGATACATAGCTTCAAACAGACACCTCAAGAAATGGTTAGACTTGTAGGAAGAAGGTTCATAAAATACCTAGAGAGATGCCCAGTGCCAGAGTTACCCACTCTAGCCAAACAAGTGGCTTTATTCTTGGATGGATTGTTAAGTACCAATTGAGATCTTATGTGTACCAAACGGACCCTAGATCCATCGAAGAATGTGTACGCATGTGCATAGACATTGAGGATAATCTAGGGGAGGAATTAGAGCTTTCAAAGATCTATAAAGATTCAAATAGCTCAACTAGTCTCAGTTCCAGACAATCCACATCTATTGAGGAACTTGCAATGAAGGTAGCTCAAAAATTAGGAGTCTCTAGCAAACAGATTTGCCCCAGTGAAAATATGCTACACTTGTGGTGGAGGCCACATGGCCACTGTGTGTCCAATCATGAAACAACCCCAAGCAAACCTGAATAGCCAATATTGCATCATAGAATGGAGATACATTAATCACACAGCCCAAGATTGCCCATATAACACGCAAACAATTAGGCAAAATTATCCACAACCATATCCACAACAAGGAACATACCAGAGCTAGTATCCATCATAGCAGTATGGTAGGCCCTAGCAATCGTATCAACACCCTTACCAGACCTAACCAAGGCCTCAACTTGTATTAGCTCAGCAGCCTCCAACACAAGCCAATGTGATCCTAGTGAAGTATGCAACTGCTCGAGAAAACTTAAATAGAGCCTTAGTGCCAGTAACACCATTGATTTCAGAAAGTGACCTAAATGATCATACTTTTGACTCGACTCATATAGATAGCCCACAAGTTTACTATATGTAGTCATCTGAGCATAATGAAACTTACTATTATGAAGACCCTAGTGAATCTAGCGGGGAGCCTGAGTACACTAATGTCATATATGAAAATCCTAATTCTAGGCCTCAACCTAGATAGATCAGACCCCAAGCACCTAGAGGACCATGCTACAGATGCCAAGGTGATCACGTCATTCGTGATTGTCATATACCTACACCAATGCATTCCGAGTTAGTGACAATTCAAGGGTTTTTTCAAGATTGTAGGAAAGAGCACCTTTACGAGACTGCATAAAGAACCGAAACAATGAGCCGAAGATAACTCCTATCAATGTGATTGGTTAATAATAGACTCAACTGGAAGTGTAACTTCCACTGCCCCTGTGCAAGTGGTCACTAGAGCTCACACATTACAACAAAATCAGGGCTTAGGTCATGAAAAGAGTTCTGACCTCAGTGAGATTGAGAATATAACTAAGAAATGGACAAGAGCTTGGAAAGACAGTCGAGAGAGAATGAAAAGACAATGGTCAAGGAAGACGAGTGAGCTTGAGGAAAGCCTGAGAGAAACAAAGGCCAAGATAGTTGAACTCGCCTCTTAAACACACTCTCACACATCACCACCACCATCTCCATCACCTTCCAATCCACCACCCACTAATCCACCGCATGTAACCCCACCACCCCCTAGACTAGGACCACTCTTAGCAGATCCCACTCCCAAGGACCTAGACATGATGCTTAAAGCATATCAGGCTAGAATCCAAGAAGGGTTGAACGTAACAGATCATGAAAACTGCTACCCTAGAGCTAACTTAGAGATGGAACAAACTAAGCTTTGCGTTAAAATGGTAGAATTGGCTCAAACCATGTTTGAACCCAGCCGTCTCTTCAATTACTCTAGTTAGCTAAGACACAATTTCATTTTGATGGATTGTTAGAAAGATTGGAGAGTTTAACTACAAAATTTGGAAAGGAAGCCACCTCCCAAGGTAAGGACAAGGTGAGTGAAAGAATGAGCATTCCTCCCAAGGAAGCTTATGTGCCTAATTCCATTGAACCAGACACCTCTTCTCCTATGAATCGGTATTCGCCAGAATTTCTAAGAGAGATTCAAGAAGAGAAATGGGCAAAAGAAAGTGAAAATCCTCCTCCCATTGAACTTGTGGATGACCTGCATGATCAATTCCCACAAGACATTCCTTCTATTTACGGAGAATAGGAGGATACCCAATCTAGTGAGAGATTAGAATTTGAATCTAATTCCTTGTAGGAACTACCCCATTTCACAGGCCCATGGGAAGCAAAGTCTACATGCATGAGAGCACCCACAATCATAATAAGAAACAAAGACTCAATCATACCTATGAACACGAAAGTAGTAAAGAACTATGAAGTGTAGTGCAATCTCACTTTAGAGGAGCTACTAAAGGTTGGGCCAGAATTGTGGAAACATGTAGCCAATCAAATGCTTGAAGTAGCTAAACCTCATTCCTAGGTAGTGTCCCATAGGACAATTCCTGAAATACCCTTGGACAAGATAGGAGACATGAGCGAAGGAAAAGAAGGAAACACCTATCTTCCAATCACTCATCAAGGTTAGACAACCAAGGCTATTTTGGATTCATGTGCGCGATTTGCAATTGCTACCACTTCCCTATGGAAGCATTGGGGCAAACTTGCACTCAGACCAACAAGAATGAAATTAGAGATGGCGGACTGTCACATAGAAAGACCCTTAGGATTGTTAGAAGGATAACTCTCACTACTTGTGGTGCAGAGTTTGAGCATACGTTTGCCATATGTGACTTTAGCAAAAATCAGGCCTACAAGATGATTTTGCAAAGACCATTCATGAGGCAGTTGCAAGTAGTTTAGGATTGGGGAACCAATTCGTTATATTTGCAACACTTAGGTGTTACAACCAAAGTGAATCTCAAGGATTATTCTCACAGAGATGTGCCCCACATACAGTGGAATCCCATCCATAGAGCCACAAACAATACAAAATCAGTGCATTCCATAGGATCAGGATCCTTATGGATGCATGAAGACACCCACTTATGGATGTGTAAAGTTGCAGAAGAAGAAGAGAAAAGAGAAAAAGCTAGAGAGATAGGTGCAAACAAAACTCATAGATCAATTCGAGACCCAACGTATGCATTTGAAACCCATGGTTGGGCTAAAATCCAAGCAACAATGGATGTAGCCATCATGAAGAACAATGGACACCCCACTATGATGAAGATGGCTATGACATTTCCTTCTTCACTATAGAAACAATCATATGTGATTCGGTTATTGAGGAATGTGAGCCTAGCACTGATGCACTTGAGGAAGCAAGTGACTCAGATCTAGAGTCAATAATTATGGATCCTTTTTGTGCATTAGAAGAGGAATACTTACATGAAGTAGAAGTTCACCTCCAGGAGCACAAAGAACTTACAAAGGATGTGAGGTTAACCACAGAAGTGACCACCAAGAGTGAAGGCAAGAAGATGTTGGAAATTTAGTAGGCCCATAACTAATACCATAGGTCCAGGATCTACAACACAGATTTCAACAATCTTCCAATATTGACAAAACATGAACATACCACATTTAATCATAAAAATGATGAGATAAAGATAGAGAAAGATTAGACATGTGTAAAGTGTTACGTCAGCCATTGCTTACTTACACTATCATATATACAAATATCAATTTACAATGTGGGATTCAAAATCTCAACCACTCTATGTGAACAGAAATAGATGGATGAGTGAATAAACAGAATTTACAAGAATATAGAGATGTAGGGAAAAATTTCTCAATATGTATGAGATGTATGACCTCATAGGTTGTAGAAGAGTGTATATGAGTGACAGAAAGAGGAAAGATCAGTTGGTAACTGATAATCAGCAAACCTTAATCTGAATTTAGGTTATGGAAGACCCTAAATCTGGTGTATGTGTGAAAGATCACATACTTACAGAATTAGAATAGAATGCTAACATGTTTGCTGCCAGAAATCCTCAAACTCATATGAACATACCTTCTCTAACAACTCATCCAAATATGCATGAAGCATACATGTACTGATTCTCCTTTAGATATGCCGAATAGAACTCCTCCTGATATGGATGCCACTGCTGCCATAAACTCCAAGTAGTACTTGTGTGCATAAAGGGAATATGTACCTGAATTCTTAACATAAGATGCAAATCTTATGTTAACCACCATCCAATGTCTTTGAAGTAACCGAAAATCTTCATGTAGAAGACAATTGTTGACACGGGAAGAAGCAAGTACGGACACACATGCAGATCTAGCACTGAGGCAACCCTTCATTTTTTTCAAAACCCTCACATCATTTTAAAGTGATTCTCATCACTACAAACCCTTGTAAATATCATTTCACCTTTTTGTAGCTCCATTTTGTACAAGCCGAGGAGTCCTCGAGCTTGGGGAGCCTTAGAAGTAGTTGCCTGTCAATTTTCATAATTTTTAGATCTCGTTTGGGCCCTCAAATAAGCCCTGGAACCTAATTTTTAACTAGGCCGGACACTAGGTCTGGACAGGGCCAAAGCTAGTCAAAAACTATAAATAGAGCTAGAGAGCTCATTTTTGGGGTTAGCTTCTTGTAGTTTGAGCTTGTATGAGAACTTTCTTGCAATAGAAGTGATTCCATTGTCTTACTCTCTTTGTTCTTACTGTGTGTGCGCGTGTGTGTGTATGTGTGTGCATGCTTGTGTGCTTCTCACTCATGCACTTGTGCTTCCACTTGCTCGTGGTCTTCATACCATCCTCATGTCTTCCCGGATTGACATTAAAGGAGGTGCTACTCATCACTGAGCTACACCAAATTTTGGCGCCGTTGCCGGGGATCGAGCTTTGAGGACGAGCGTGTGATGGTAAGACGTAGAGAGGACGCGTTGGAATGGTAAGTAGTAGGTAAATTTCTGATTTTTCTCCATCTCCATCTTCGTCTCCATCTCCATCTTCATCTCCACCTCCACCTCCTTCTCCACTACATATTCCCTCTTCCTTATCATTCCCTCATTTGTTGTGTGCGAGTTTGAGAGAGAGCGATTGTGCGTGCTTGTATTTGTGTGTTTTTTGCATGTTTCTTGCAGGTGGCAGCTCCATCATCATCTCCAGCAAGCTCAGCAGGTACAGAAATTCTCTGCACAGTCCCCGAGGCGTTGAGCTCGAGCTATCGCGACACTCCGAAAATTTCACCCAATCACGATTCTGAGTGCACCACGACACTGCGCAGGCCTAGAGCTCCCAGGAACACTAGATAGAACAGAAAAATTCGCCATATCCCGAGCTATCGCGACACTTCGAGGTATCGCGACACTCCACGACCTATCGCGACACTTCGAGGTATCGCGACACTCCACGACCTATCGCGACACTTCGAGGTATCGCGACACCCCCAGCTATCGCGACACTCCGAGGTATCGCGACACCCCGACCCGACCTATCGCGACACTTCGAGGTATCGCGACACTCCGTGACCTATCGCGACACTTCGAGGTATCGCGACACTCCCCACCTATCGCGACACTCCCAGCTATCGCGACACTCCGTGACCTATCGCGACACTTCGAGCTATCGCGACACTCCCCACCTATCGCGACACTCCGAGCTATCGCGACACTCCCCACCTATCGCGACACTTCGAGGTATCGCGACACTCCGAGCTATCGCGACACTCCGAGCTATCGCGACACCCCGACCCGACCTATCGTGATACCCGGCCATTAACGCATGAAAATTGAGAGTTAATTTTTGAGTGATTGAAAGGGTAGTTGAGCTTGATTTTAGACATATTGGTATAACTTAGAACCTTGGAAGTGGGCAAAAGGCCTAGAAACCAGAGATAGGTGGAACTAAGTGATTCTCAGAGTCAGGGGGTACAGTGAGCTACCCCAAGGGGATTAAAATTATTGAAGTGTGTCTTTCAAATACTTGTGGCAATAAATCTATACTAACTGGTGAGTTTTTGCAGGAACTTTGTGGGCACTCAAGGCAATCAAAGCAAGCTAGCAAGGGTGAGTACCGAGCTTGGGAGAAGGCTTCCTGGGCTTGCGTAGCTGTCTGGTCAACCAGCTGATTGAGGTTGGAAGATCTCATAACCCTCCTTTGTCAATTCCTAGCCTAGGCTAAGTACGACTTAGGTGTGGTAATTAATTAGGGCAACGTTAGGCACAAATCAAGTCCAAGAGCATTAAGCAACCAAGTGCAAGAAGTAAATAGGTCTTAAGTGCGAAAACCCTAAGGGACAAAAGGTAAACGGGAATCGATCTCTCATCAAGTGCGGAAATTCACTTAAGTACTCCTGACGACGCAATTTCAGACAAGACCATAAACATAGTAATTAACTAAAAAGAACAAAGTGATTGGTGCAAAATCAACCTGCAACGAGAGTGTGCTTGGGTGCCAGGGGGTGAATAAATCAGGCATATGAACCTTAGATCAGGCAGACACTTAGGCCGAGATAGACAAAGCCTCAGATCTTCTGAAGCTAGTGTCAATCACACTGCCAGGTCTTGGGCCCAGCAGTTGAGTGATTACCCATACACTCCCAGATCAGAAACAAGTGATTCTGAGATGTCCTATCACATGGAGAGACCAGTAGGTAGTTCAGGGTTGGCTTATCTAGAAAGGCCAGAAGGGCCTTATAAGACTCAATTGGAATATATCAGGACGAATCGTCTAGGTGCTCGCATCTACGAAGACGGACTGAGAAGATCGGTGGTCCAGATTAAGAACCCCGATCAACCCCATGGATTAGACCATCCGGTAGTCAAGTTTGAGAATGGAGCCTACCTAGATAAAGAAGGGACCATATATGTAGTCACCACTCTTCCTGATAGAACTGATGAGTTTGGAAATGTGATTGCGGAGACCGACATGGGTGATATAGAGCAAGGGAACTTAGAGAGAGAGCCAAGAACTCCCCGTGGTAAATCTGTCTTGACCAGAATCATGACTCCAGAGTGGATTCCACAGGATAATAAAAGCATAGATCTGCTTTTAAACCGAGAAACCGATGAGGCTTTTTGGAGATATAAATCTTCTCAATCTCAGGAAGTGAGTGCCCTCACAATCTATGAGTTTAAAGACCCTGATAGCCCAGGTCAAGTAACCTACCTAGACAATGCATCAGAGAGAATCTTCGTGGTCACTGAGCATGGCAGACATGCCTACACATGGAAGGGAGAAATTGTTTTTCCCCAACCAAGGTCTAATGTGTCCTTTGGTCACCCAGGAGCTGGGACCTCCCAAGCTCATGGGGCTCAGAGAGATAGAAGTAGAGACAAGCCTGAGGTAAGTTTCGCCAACTCCCTGGGAAGAGAAAGAACGGGAACAGAAAGGAATAGAGTGGAACCTGAGAGACATAGAACCCCATGGAATCACAGGGACGTTGATGACTTTCCTTTGCCAAGGCCGAGAGAACACACTAGGACCCTGCGACCAACTCAACTAGTGAAGTCCATGAAGAATTACTTCGATGGCACGGGAGACCCTTATGACCATGTGGCGGAATTTCGACAAGTATTGAAAGCTGAACAGGTAGAGGACCTATTCACACAATATAATGCTTTCGGTCTAACTCTTAGGAACACTGCCCTTACGTGGTTTCAACCACTAAATGAGAGGCATTTCAGAAACATAGACCAGCTCTTAGAGGCATTTATTGTTGAGTTTTCTAAGAGTGGAATCAGGCATAACACCTCCTCACTAATTCACAGCTTCAAACAAACACCTCAAGAGACGGTCAGACTAGCTGGAAGAAGATTCAGACAATACCTGGAGAGATGCCCTATGCCGGAGTTACCCACACCAGCCAAACAAGTGGCCTTGTTCCTAGACGGATTGTTGAGCACTAAGCTCAGGTCATATGTGTACCTGAAGGACCCTAGAACGATAGAGGAGTGCGTGCGCATGTGCATAGACATTGAGGACAATCTAGGTGAGGAGTTAGAACTATCAAAAATCTATAAGGATTCTGATAGCTCTAGCACACAGACATCTGGTCAATCCACATCCATCGAGGAACTTGCAGAAAAGGTAGCCCAAAAACTAGGTGTCTCTAGCAAGCAAATTCCGAGATTTGCCCCAGTTAAGCGGTGTGTTACAATTGTGGCGGCGAACATATGGCAAGTGTATGCCCCATTATGGCCCAACCACAGGCGAATCTTAGTAGCCAGTACTGCACCATAGAGCGCAGGTACACCAATCACATGGCACAAGACTGCCCATATAACAAACAAGCTGTTAGACAAAATTATCCTCAGCCATATCCACAACATGGTAGATACCAGAATCAGTACCCATCACCACAATACAACAGACCACAGCAAACTTATCGGCCATCTTATCAAGGGCAGCAGAGGCCTCAACCAGTCCTAGTGCAGCAACCCCCTGCTCCAACCAATGCGATCCCAGTGAAATATGCTTCTACTGAAGAAACTCCTAATAGAGCCATAGTCCCAGTCACCCCATTGCTATCAGACAGCGATCCAAGTGACCATAGTTTTGACTCCGCACATATTGATAGCCCACAAGCTTACTACATGCAGTCACCCGAGCATGACGAGCCATACTATTATGAGGACCCAAGTGAAAATAGTGGGGAACCTGAGTATTCTAATGTCATGTACACAAACCCCAACTCTAGACCTCAACCTAGGCAGGTACGAACCCCATTTCCTAGAGGGCCATGTTTCAGATGTCAGGGAGATCACCTTGTACGTGATTGTCCACTACCTGTCCCTACACAACCTCAACCAGTAACCATTCAGGGTTTCTGTCAAGATTGCGGGAAAGAGCACCTCCTACGAGATTGCCCAAAGAACCCTAATAACATGCCTAAAATCACTCCTATCAATGTTGTTGGGTTAGTTGTAGACTCCACAGGGAGTGTGGCTTCCACTGCACCTGTGCAGGTGATCACAAGAGCCCAGACGCTTCAACAACACCAAGGTGTTGGTCCCGAAAAGAGCCCCGAGGTGAGTGAAACAGAGAGCATACCCAAAAAGAGAACTAGTGCCTGGAAGGATAGTCGTGAAAGAATGAAGAGGCAATGGGCAAAAAAGATAAACGAACTTGAAGAAAGCGTGAGAGAAACCAAGGCAAAAATCACAGAGATCACATCTCAACCGCACTCCCACACACTCCCACCACTATCATCCCCATCACCCTCCCTTTCTCCACCCTCTAATACCTCTCTCGTAACCCACCCACCACCCCGAGTAGGATCAGTATTAGCTGACCCCACTCCGGAAGGCTTGGACATGATGTTCAAGGCCTACCAGGCTCGACTTCAAGAAGGGCCAACAGCTGCAAACCTAGACAAGAGTTACCCTAGAGCAGATTTAGAGATTGAACGGATGAAAATGTGCATGAAAATGGTAGAACAAGCTCAAGCTATACTTGAGACTAGTCAAAAGTTCAATCAGACAAACTCTGTCAAGCCGGATTTGCATTTCCAAGGCTTACTAGAAAGATTAGAGCAGTTGGTAAACAAATCACAAGTTTCTTTACCTCCACAGGCTCAACCAGTTGTTGAAAGAGGAAGCTCACCACCAAAGGGAGCTTATGTTCCTAATTCCACGGATGCTGGAATACCTCCTTCAATACAACAGTACTCTCCAGAGTTCTTGCGGGAAATACAAGAAGAGAAATGGGCCAAGGAGAAGGGTGATTCCCCTCCTATTCCTGAGATTGATGATCTTCATGATCAATTTCCCCAAGACATTCCGTCTATCTATGGAGATCAAACAGAGCAACAAGAGGATGAGAGATTAGATTTTGAATCTAATTCTGTACAAGAGTTGCCTCATTTCACAGGCCCATGGGAAGCTGAATCTCTCCAGATCCGAGCTCCCACTATATTGGTGAGAAATGAAGATTCAGTGATTCCCAGGAACACTGATGTTGTGAAGAACACTAAGGTTCAATGTCACCTCACTGTAGAGGAACTCCTCAAGGCAAAACCGGAGCTCTGGGATCATGTGAAGGATCAGGTTCCAGAACTTGAATCCAATGCACCAAAAGTAGGCTCTAAACAAAAAGTACCCGAGGTACCTCTCGACAAGATAGGAGACATGAGCGAAGGTGAAGAAGGTAACACTTATCTTCCGATCACCTATCAAGGTTACACAACCAAAGCAATTGTGGATTCGGGTGCGGGTGTTGCTATTGCGACTACCTCCTTGTGGAAACGATGGGGCAAACCCACCTTAAGACCAACGAGAATGAAACTTCAAATGGCAGATGGTCATTTTGAAAGACCTCTCGGATTGCTTGAAGGGATAACTCTAACCACTTGTGGTGTAGAGTTTGAACATACGTTTGCTATATGTGACTTTGAGAAGAATAATGTTTACGAGATGATCCTAGGAAGACCCTTCCTACGACAATTACAAATAGTACAAGATTGGGGAACCAACTCCTTGTACTTACAGCACTTAGGGGTCACCACCAAGGTCAATCTGAAGGATCACACCTTCAGAGATGTACCACCCCTACAGTGGAATCCTATCCACAAAGCGAAAGAAGACTCTATCTCCGTGCATTCTGGAAGTTCACCTGAACCATCCTGGTTGCATGAAGATACTCACTTGTGGAGGTGCAAGGTCGCAGAGGAAGAGGAAAAGCGCCTAAAAGTGAGAGAAGAAGGAACTTCCCCAGGAGATAGACCAATAAAAGACCCAGCCTATACACCAATGATATTTCCAGATGAGGAATTTGAGCCTCATGGTTGGGTAGAAATCTTAGCTACCATGGACATTGCAGTCAATGAGGAACAATGGACACCCCATTGTGATGAGGAGGGTTATGATATTTCAGTGTTCATGTGTCAGCCCTTGTTGGAAGAGTGTGATCCTAGTGAGTCCATAGAAGAAGAAGAGAGTGACGATGATCTAGAATCCATTGTGATGGATACTTACTTTGACTCAGAGGAACACTACTTAGAAGACATAGGAGTGTTAACCCAAAAAGAAGAAGAACCCCTTGCGAGTATTAAAACGATAAATTCAAAGAAAGGAAGTGAAGGAGGTCAAAAGAAAAAGAAAAGAAAAGCAGTAAGACAAGAAGAGGAAGAATCATTGTTTGAAGTACCAGAAAATTTCAAGAAATATGAAGTGGAAGACCGGAAAATTTTGGTACGAATGCCTAAGAGAGAGGCCATTATAGGAGAAGCATATGACAATAAAGAAAAGACCAAAAAAATTGTAGTGACTATTGAAGGGAACGAAGAGCGATGTACGTACATAGGAGATGACCTAAGTGCAGAAGAAGAAACAGAGCTTGTAGCTCTATTAAGGGAATATAGGGATGTGTTCGCATGGCATTATAGAGACTTGAAAGGAGTAGATCCAAAGATCTGCTCTCATACGATTCCGATGACCGCTGATGCTAAGCCCACCAAACAAAAACCCTACACATATAATGACAATTATGCGGCCAAAATAAAAGAGGAAATTGACAGGCTGATTGAAGCCGGATTCATCTATGAGATTGAGCACACTGAATGGGTGTCCCCTATTGTAGTGGTGCCCAAGAAGAATGGGAAATTGCGAGTGTGCATTAACCTTAAAAAAGTTAATGCCGCTACGATTAGAGATAGTTATCCACTTCCAATCACCGAACATCTTTTGGAGCGTGTTGCAGGCAAGGAAGTTTACAGCTTCCTTGATGGATTTTCAGGTTACAACCAAGTAGCCATTGCCCCCGAAGATCAACACAAAACGGCCTTTGCCACAGAATGGGGAATCTTTGCATTTCGTGTGATGCCATTTGGGCTCACCAATGCACCTGCAACATTCCAAAGACTCATGTGTCATGTCTTCAAAGAGTTCTTGCGAAAGAGCTTAGAAGTATATGTGGATGATTTGTGCGCTCATTCCCAAGAGAGAAGTTACCACATCCCTGAGCTCAGGCAAATCTTCAACAAGTGTAGAGATTATCGAGTGTGTCTGAATCCAGAGAAGTGTGTGTTTATGGTACGCCAAGGTAAGATCTTAGGTCACATTGTGTCGAAGAATGGAATATCAACAGACAAAGACAAGGTAAGAGCAATAGCAGAATTGGCCAGACCAAGAAATATGAAAGAGGTACAAGCCTTTATGGGCCATTGTGGATATTACCGTAGATTTATCCACATGTATGACATCATAGCTAAACCTCTTTATGGGCTGTTAACGAATTTTGAATGGAATGAGGAATGCGAGAATTCTTTCAACGAGCTGAAAAGACGGTTGTGCACAGCACCAATATTGACTACTCCGGATTGGAGCAAACCCTTTCACGTCCATGTAGATGCCTCCAATCATGCAATAGGATGTGTGCTAGCACAACCCACTGGTGAAGGAAACCTAGATTTGCCGATAGCATATGCTAGTAGGCAATTAAATGCAGCTGAACGAAATTACACCACAACGGAGAGAGAAGGCTTAGGCATGATATATGCTGTGAAGAAGTTTAGACACTATCTATTGGCCAATAAGTTCAAGTTTTTCACTGATCATCAAGCGTTACTATATTTGGTCAATAAACCTTGCAATACAGGTCGCTTAGTAAGATGGTTCCTCTTACTAATGGAATACGACTTTGAAGTTGTTGTCAGGAAAGGTAGAACCCATCTTAGGGCAGACCATCTTTCTCGCATCACTTCAGGAGAGCCACCGCAAGGAGTGTCTGACGAATTGCCCGATGCTTATCTGTTCAATTTAGAAGTTGTTCCTAAATGGGCAAATAAGCTGGTACCAGTCCTAACCTTTGGGCCTTCAAATAAAAATGTTAAAACAAGCAAAGAGGAAATTGTAAAATCGCTAAAATATCAAATATTAGCCGGAAGTATGTACAAGCAAGATGCCGAGGGCGTATTAGCTTGTTGTGTCGAGGACGATGAACATACTAGTTGGTTGCAACAAGCCCATGAGGGATTGCTAGGAAATCACTACGCTAAACAACGAACATTGCAGAATCTAAAACGTTTAGGAGTGTATTGGCCTAGCATGGACAAAGAAATACAAGAGTGGATTCACAATTGTCCAGTATGCCAGAAGAGACCCCCAGTGGAGCATGCCACTCTTTATCACGTGTCATTAACCCCAGATTGGAGTGCTCCATTGGTTGAGTTCATGAGATCGGGAACATTGCCCAATCAGGCAAGTCTTGCAAGAAAACGGAGCATGGAGCAAGAGGCTCAAGACTATGCCTTAGTAGGGGACAACCTATATCGAAGAGGCAAGGATGGTTACCTAAGACTGTGCATTCATGAATCAGACTATTTGAAAGTCTTAGAAGCTGCACACAGCGGTGCTGCAGGTGGACACTTTGGGCCTGACAGAGTAATTAAGACCATTCTATTCTCAGGGCTTTGGTGGCCCACTCTTCATATGGATGCACATACTTATGTGAAGAGTTGCGACACATGCCAACGTGCCCAATATCCGATAAGAAAAGATGAAATGCCATTAAGACCAATGATGGGAGGACGTGCATTTTCAAAGTGGGGTATAGACTTTGTAGGTCCCATTAACCCCCCAGCTAGGAACTCCCATGCAGAATACATTATTGTAGCCACAGATTACCTTACCAAGTGGGTGGAAGTAAAGGCCACGACAAAGAATGATGCTCAAACAACGGCTAAGTTCTTATTCGAAAATGTGT
This sequence comes from Ceratopteris richardii, assembly GCA_020310875.1. Taxonomy (NCBI): domain Eukaryota; kingdom Viridiplantae; phylum Streptophyta; class Polypodiopsida; order Polypodiales; family Pteridaceae; genus Ceratopteris; species Ceratopteris richardii. The sequence continues at coordinate 92,536,981 of CM035437.1, forward strand.
TCACTAGATATGGGTTACCACTTAAGAAGTCTGCCCCCTATCACCCACAAGCTAACGGACAAGCCGAGAGCACGAATAAGATCCTATGTAACGTATTGACGAAACTTGTAAATAATAAACGCTCTGATTGGGACAAACAACTTCATCATGCTGTTTGGGCATACCGAGTTGCCTACAAAACGGTACTCAATGCTACCCCATTTCAGATGGTCTTCGGACAAAATGCGGTGCTACCATTAGATTTCCTAATTCCAGCTTTAAGAGTAGCACAAGAGCATGAGTGGAATGGACATGAGTTGTCCTCTAGGATCTTGGATCTAGAGCGTTTAGGTGAGACGAGGCTACGAGCAGCAGCAGGTATCTATGCTGCAAAGAAACGGCAAAAGGCATACTTTGATGCCCATGTGAAGGATAAGGGCTTGAAGGCAGGAGATCTAGTGTTAGTCTACACATTGAAACAACACGCAAGGAAGCTAGAAAAGAGAGGCTACGGACCTATGATCATTAATAGGACCTCCACGAGTGGAGCAGTACAACTAGCCACTTTAGAGGGGGATGTCCTCCCAAACTATATTAGCGGATGCAGAGTCAAACTGTATCAGGAACCCCTCACGGAGGAGATGCTAAGCCGACTCAATATTGCTAAGCAACGTAAAGAGGAGGAAAAACGAATTCGAGAAGAAGCACAGGCAGAGGCCTTAGAGCATATCAGACGAATGAAGTTGAGGAGACAAGGAAGGGACCAGCCTATGACTGACACTCAAGAGTCTCCAGGCTATCACATGGCCATGTGTGAGGCTTCAGGTGAACGTACCCATAAGATAGTAGACCGACGACCTTTTGTGACCCTAGAAATAGGACACAGAGACAGCACAACAAGCGTGAGGGCTTTAATTGATTCAGGAGCAGCCACAAGTGCAGTTCGGCTCTCTTATTGCCAGCAGCTGCAATTGGAGGTAAATCCCCTAGAAGCATATCTGATAGGATTAGGAGGTGTTGAAACCCCTTGTATGGGAGAGGTGGATCTTCCCCTCTACATACAAGAGGTCCTCATGCCAGCAAAAGTGCTACTATGTGAAGACGAGGATCTGACCGAACCTCTTGTCTTAGGCCAAGACTGGATCTATGATCACGCAGTCAACCTCAACCTAAGAAGTGGACTTCTTCAGGCTTGGGTAGGCCAAAGTCGTCTCACGATTGAATTAGAAAACCAAGCGCTCAAACCAATAGAACGGGCACCAACTCCTGGTCCCTCCAGTAATCCACACGAAGATAACCATGTTGTGCTTGTCCAAACTTCTATGGTGCAGAGGAATGTCATTCTTACTGAAGGTTCAGGAGCCAAGAAGGAGTTCCTAAATGATCCAAAGAAGATTCTAAACGAACGGACCGAACATCTCTCTACACGAAGGAGGCCGCTGATCAAGAGGCAGGAGCGCCAACCCGCGCAATATGGAGCATCTCGTGGCGTGAAGCAGATCTGGATACGCAAGGATGGAAAACCCACAGCTCCAATAGCAGATTCTCAAAGAGACAAGAAACGAGCCTCACCATCAAGGAACAAAGTGAAGAAGCCCCCTAGGATAACCCCTAGGCATACCATTTCTATTTGGGTTCCTAAGCGGTCAATGAAGGCCACCCCTAATGCTAGACAGATATGGGTGCCCAAGGCTAGCTTACAAGCCCAAATTACTTCACCTACAGGCACTAGGATGAAGCAGCCTTCACAAGCACTCTTGGCCAACAACTCAGAAAGTGACAAGATACCTACACCTCTCACTGTCCCCACTCCCATCAACCCCAGGAATGTCTGGAAATGGGCACCCACAAGGTTCCAAATACATCACACTCTCAGACCGAAATCTTCACCTGTCCTTAGCTCTAAGAGCTATGACTCCTGTATCAAAGTGTGGAGAATTAAACTGTGTACTAAACCCCCTGACCCTATTCTGTAAATCCGTCCACACTAACACAGAAGCATTCCGAGCCCATTGCATAACCAAAGTATGCATCTAGGATGACACTGACCTTTAATCACCACTCACACATATCATAAACACCTCACCACTAACCACTGACCTCCGGGATTGTCATGTTAGTATTGTGAAGGGAACACCATTACATCTTGTTTCCTATGCAACACTAATGTGCCTTTCGTCTTCCAGCAGATAAGCAACCTACTCTCATGGCAACAGCGGCAGGCACAAGATCTCAGGCAGGATCTGGTGCTCCTATCAATTGGGATGCCATGCCAGTGGAAGCTCCACCAACAGCTAGGCCTGAAGAATTCTTGAATGTGCGAAGGATTCCTATTCCAGATCCACCCAGTGGACTAACCGAAAGAGTAAAAGGGCACTCCCATTGGTTCAATGAAATGCCAGGGGATTTGGGAGACGCAGATCACATCTGGGAGTCCAAGATGGAGTGTGGAGGGGTTTGGTGGACCTTCCAATTCTTTTCAAGAGAATTTGAGACCTTACAAAATGCAGCTCCACTTCAAGATATCTGGCAAAAGGCAGGACTTCAAACTTACTTCAGTGCAGCTCTACCTAAACCTGACTTCCTCAGGTGCTACTACTTGATTGCTACGTTGAAACCTACCGGGGATAAAGATCATTCAGGCACCTTCTGGGTGCCCTCCTTATCTAATCTGGAGGAGATGAGGAAGTTTGAATTAAATGTAACGTTAATCAGGGAAGCCCTTCAAATGTATGGAACTCATGTGCCTTCAGATCGCGACCCCTTGATACCAAAATCAATGAAAAGCAATAGAGTCAAGAAGCTCAAAGAAATGTGCGCCCTCACCCCCAACATCGCCATACCTCTGCGGATGTGCCTCCAGCACTTCGCATTTCCCGCTCAGGACCGTTTCACTCAGCCTCACAAGAAGATATGGTACGGATTGTATTTAGCAGAGACCGGAAGCTTGCCCATTAAGATGCCGGTATGGATCTTAGATCAGGTGTATGAGGCAGGCAAGCGGGGGGTGAGGAAGCCCACTTTACATGGTTGTTGTGCGTTGACGAGAATCATCTACAGATGTCTGGCGTATGATGTGCCAGTTGCTCGAGCCCTAAAGTATGCACACCTGGAGCTGTTTAAAGGGCGAAAGTCAGGGAGTCAGCCTGCAAAAAGAATGCGTGGATCCCTTTCACAAGTCCTGATCCCTCCAGTAACCACCTCCGAAGTCTCCACTAGAGAGGAAGCCCAGGTGGCACCTATCACAATCCATCTCCAAGAGTCTCAACCAAGAGAGGTGGTACAGCCCACGCCTTCTGCCCCTCCACTACCTACCGATGCAGAATTTGCAGCGATGGCCACCTTCACCGAGGACCCAAACTTTGATTTTGAAACATTTCTGCAGACGGCTCATCTATCAGACAGTGAAGGTTGCCCTGACAATGTCGATCCAGGGACATCAGCCCAAAGAGAACATGCACGAGGCGAGACAAGCAGTGTACAGGAGATAGGAGTGGCACAACTTCCTCAAAGACTAAGCACACAAGCTCAGGAAAAGGCACCAAGAGATAACCCGGAAGAGAGTGAAGAAGAAGCCCCTGCATATACGGCACAGCTCAAACGACTATACCAAACAATCAAGCAGGTACAACGACGCCATAAAATGTCAGAAGAAGCAAATAGGGCCCTAGTAAACCAGATGTTGCAGTCAGAGCATATCGACCCCCATTTTGTAGAATCGCTAAATCTTTTGGCGGACACCTGTGGCATCAGTGAAGCAATGAGAACCTTGGTCTATCAAGAGAACCCCACTTATGATCAAAGAAGAATTGATACACGGCCTCGACAAGGAAAGATGATTCAGATGGAAGTATCTACCGCGTTAGCTACGTCCACATCAGAAGATGTTCACATGATTAGCCCTAGGCCCAATGATGAACCGGAGGACATTACGCATGCACCATCCCCCCCATCATCTCCTATCCCACCCTCAGAGCCTCTCTCCACGTGTCTCTCTACACAACCATTCTCCTCCTATAGTGAGACCATTGTACACACCCCCGTGTCCACTTTCCTTCCTTCACCCTCATCCATCTCTGTCACTCAGATTTTTGAACCCCAACTAGGTCACCCTTCCTTCCCCCATGCCTTTGGACAACCATCTGTCACTAGTCAGACTCTTTCCATTTCTTTACCCTCCACCCCTCCATTTCCTCCCTCCCAAACTCTACCTACCCCATCCCTTGTAACTGCCTCGGGCACCACACTAATCACCCAACCCTCCTTCTGGACCCAACTTGTTAACATTCTTCAACAGGTTGATGAACATAAGAAAAAGTCCCTTCCCCAAATTCACTTCCCCACATTCACAGCCACCACTAGCACACCACCCACCATCCCGGTGTTCACATTTCACGAATCACACTCTCTCATGTCCGATCCCATGGACATCTCACCATCCGCTGGATCACCCACTACCACTGTTCTCACAACACCATCACAGGTTATTACACTCACATCACCACTTCCACACACGATAGGCACAACATCCACTTTTCCCATTCCCACTTCCCAACCCCCTGCATCTTCCATCCTTACCCCCGCATCCACCTCATTTAGTCTTGCACTCGACACGATGCTCGAAGCTGCCACTCAGCTTAAGCAGGAATATACATTATTGGAAGAAAATAACAAAGGGCTTTGCACCCTCTCAGCAACACTCCAAGAGCGTGTCAATGCTTTGGAGTTCATTCATACGGAGTCACAAAGCAAGATATCCGCCCTCGAACAGGCAAATGCGCAACTCAAAGCGAGGCATATAGAAGAGAGCAAAGCCATGGAGGAACAGCTGCGAGATCAAATGGGCCGCAATGCAAGGCTTCAACGAAACATGGCTTTGCTACGATGACATCTGGCAGCAGCGCAAGAAGAGAACAGACGGCTTCAACAACAAAACCAAGAGAACCTCGAGGCTGCCATGGAGAACACCCCGGGAGCACCCATAGACCCGGTTAAATTTCAAGCTGTTCCCTCAGAAAGCATACAACAAATCTTGGAAACTTATGCCAATCTTTTAGAAGCACATGATCAGCTTGCCGACCAGTTGAAGGACCTACAGAGACCCCAAGAGTCTACACCACACCGACAGGAACCTAAAGAAATGACCGACGCTGCTACTTCAACCGAACCTGAACATTCAACGACCAACGACGTACTGGAGTTACGGCAACAGATCGCAGAATTAAAATTGAAGTTGATGCAGTACGAACGACCTCCTTCCCCACCAGAGCAACCGTTAGAAGAAGAAGCAGTTACTATTCCAGTGGAGGAAGCATTCGACGACACCTACGAGCCTCAACCATTCCCAGGAGGACGTGTCACAGAAGAAGGTCAAGATACCTATGAGGAACCCCCATCGGCATGGATGAAACAGGTAGAGGAAATGGGGCAAACTCATCAGGAACGGATATCAACTCAGATGCTGGCAATGAAGGCCATTGAGGACACCATCCTTCACTCAGAGTACTTCAGGCACATTGCCCCTAGACGCCTTATCACTAGCTCAGAATTACAATACAAGCCCTATTTTGTATTGTTGGCCGACTACAATGCAGAAATCAAAAGGGTCACCAACAAGTGCCCAACATTTGCCACACAGTTCGAACCAGAAGATATACCAGAAGCGGCACGCAAAGGAGCCATATTCCAACCAACTTGGAGGCAGAAGTTACTCGAAACTTACCCAGAAATGCTTCGAACATGGGATCACGCTCCCATGCATTTGAAGTACAATCCGTGTTTTGGGCCAGTGCAAAGACGAAGATCATGGAAAGCTTTTGCAATCAAGGTTCAGAATAACGCGAACTGTAAAGAATGGCTCAATTACCCCGCCATCGCCCCCCCAACCGGTACTCCCACAGTGTCATATATGATTGCAACCATCAGACATTGGATACCACGTCTCCACCCCATGCCAGATGTCGCTGCCCAGATGATGCTCAAGATCTTCGATATGATGCAGGTCGTACTCAAAACTTTTCGCAATGTATGCCGTATTCAACCTCCTATTCCCGGGTTCATTAATGGTAACTACGACCTGCTATATGATATGAGCACAACCCCGAGCATACGAGTGGCTTACGCATGGCATGCACGCATAAGATATCTCCCTGCCTGCTACAAGCAAACATTCGACGATATGTTCACCACGGGGTTTTGGGAGGCACATTCAGAGGTATTCACGCCACGGCCTACGCATTTACTTCATCTCTTCGCATGCGAGCAAACAATGCATTCCGAGCTTTACACGATGCCACAACCTGACATGCCTGGTACAGTTGATTGGGAGGCTTTGCAACGAGACCTAGTCAGAGGCTTAAGAATCAAAGAACACGAATTGGCAACCGACCTCCTGCAGAAATACATTGATCAAACTGTGGAAAAGAGGTCTGTCAGCGGCGACAGACCCTAGGGGGGGGAGAGTGTTGACACGGGAAGAAGCAAGTACGGACACACATGCAGATCTAGCACTGAGGCAACCCTTCATTTTTTTCAAAACCCTCACATCATTTTAAAGTGATTCTCATCACTACAAACCCTTGTAAATATCATTTCACCTTTTTGTAGCTCCATTTTGTACAAGCCGAGGAGTCCTCGAGCTTGGGGAGCCTTAGAAGTAGTTGCCTGTCAATTTTCATAATTTTTAGATCTCGTTTGGGCCCTCAAATAAGCCCTGGAACCTAATTTTTAACTAGGCCGGACACTAGGTCTGGACAGGGCCAAAGCTAGTCAAAAACTATAAATAGAGCTAGAGAGCTCATTTTTGGGGTTAGCTTCTTGTAGTTTGAGCTTGTATGAGAACTTTCTTGCAATAGAAGTGATTCCATTGTCTTACTCTCTTTGTTCTTACTGTGTGTGCGCGTGTGTGTGTATGTGTGTGCATGCTTGTGTGCTTCTCACTCACGCACTTGTGCTTCCACTTGCTCGTGGTCTTCATACCATCCTCATGTCTTCCCGGATTGACATTAAAGGAGGTGCTACTCATCACTGAGCTACACCAACAATCTTCAAATACATCATGTGGATGGCCGATCCACACCACCAAGCTGCTAATAGATAAGTCCTCTCCATAAGAAAGAGCGTGAGCACACTCTTCTCCAAGAAGTACTCCATAGCTGCTCCTCAACATGCTCCTAGAATGCACCATGGCTGCCCCATATGTGCTAGAACGCCACCTCTAATGAGGGACCAAAGCTCGCATTGCCAATTGGTGTAGGATGAATAACAAAGTGACCCAAGCTTGTTCTTATATAGGATAGCTTCTATGAAATAAAGCTACAACAAAAGCACTCCATAGAATAAAGCACAAGCGAATTATATATGAAAAGATCCTCAAAAAACATGGCGATCTCTACAAGAAAACTCTTCGCCAGATTTTTTGCCGTTTGCCACCAATTGCTTTTTTAAAGAAGAAGCTTTTTTGCTGTGCTGCCACTCACGAGATTTGAACCCGTGTCATCGCGATAGGAGGCCATTGCACTATCCAAGGCGCCCAGTGCCTTTGGTTGTAGAGAAGCTATAAAATATAGCTACACATGCTGTGATACTTTGGACAAATTTGACCAATAGGACATTGGATCATTGTTTTCCAATAGAAGAGGAAGAAGAGAGAAGCCTCACTAGATGAGGAAGAATCTTTGTTTGAGGTCCTTGAAAATTTCAAGAAGTATGAGATAGAAGATAGGAGGGTCATGATAAGGATGCCTAAATGAGAAGCCCTAGCAGGAGAGGCCTATGGTAACAAAGAGACAACAAAGAAAGTTGTTGTAACCATAGAAGAAGGAGAAGAAAGATCCACATACATAGGACATGACCTGACCTAGGATGAGGAACAAGAGTTGATTGCCTTATTAAGAGAATACAGAGATGTTTTTGCATGGAGTTACAAAGAATTAAAAGGAGTAGACCCTAACATATGCTCACATACGATTCTCATGACCTCAGATGCCAAACCCTCTAAGCAGAAGCAATACACATATAATGACAATTATACTACCAAGATCAAGGAAGAAATAGATCGATTGGTAGAAGACGGATTCATCTATGAAATAGAGCACACTGAATGGGTATCCTCCATTGTAGTGGTGCCCAAAAAGAATGGCAAGTTATGAGTTTGCATTAACTTGAAGAAGGTTAATGAAGCCACAATTAGAGATAGTTATCCACTTCCTATCACTGAACATCTATTAGAGAGGGTAGCAGGCAAGGAAGTTTACAACTTCCTTGATGGATTCTCTAGCTATAATCAAGTGGCCATTGCTCCAAAAGATTAGCACAAGATGGATTTTGCCACATAGTGGGGCATATTTTCTTTTTGAGTAATGCCATTTGCGCTTACCAATGTGCTAGCTACCTTCCAAAGGCTGATGTGCCATGTGTTCAAAGTGTCCTTGAGGAAAAACTTGGAAGTCTATGTTGATGATCTCTGCACTCATTCAAACATCAAACAAACACATATACCTAAACTCAGACAAATCTTTGACAAATGTAGAGAATATAAGGTCTTCCTAAACCCAAAAAAGTGTGTTTTCATGGTCAAGCAAGGTAAGATTCTAGGACACATAATGTTAAAGAATGGCATATCCATAGATGAGGATAAAGTTAGAGCTATTGCAGAGTTACCAAGACCAAAGAATGTTAAGTAAGTACAAGCTTTCATGGGGCATTGTGTCTATTATCGATTTTTCATTCATATGTATGCTATCATAGCAAAGCCCCTGTACTCCCTCTTAACTAATTTTGAGTGGACGGACCAATGCAAAAACGCTTTTAATGAGCTTAAGAGACGACTATGTTCAACATGAATATTAACTACACCCGATTGGAACAAACCATTCCATGTTCATGTGGATGCATCCAATTACACTATTGGATGTGTGTTAGCACAACCTACTAGTGAAAGTAATATGGATCTTCCCATTGCTTATGCCAATAGACAATTGAATGTAGCTGAACGAAATTACACCACTATGGAGAGGGAAGGATTAGGCATGGTATATGTGGTTAAGAAGTTTAGAAATTATTTGCTTGCAAATAAGTTTAAATTTTTTACAGACCATCAAGCCTTACTGTATCTAGTGAACAAGCCATGCAACACTGGTAGATTAGTAAGATGATTTCTCTTACTAATGGAATACGACTTTGAAGTAGTGGTTAGGAAAGGTAGGACTCACTTGAGAGCTGATCACCTTTCTGGACTAACTTTAGGAGAGTCCCCTCAAGGACTTTCAGATGACATTCCTGATGCCTATTTGCTAAATCTAGAAGTAGTGTCTGAGTGGGCCAAGAATATAGTGCCTATCCTCACCTTTGGACCTAAACATCCTATACTAAAAGCCAAAGACAAAGAAGTAGAAAGGTCTTAGAAATATCACATAATGGCAGGCAGCATGTATAAACACACTGATCAAGGCATATTGGCTTCCTGTGTAGATGATGATGAGAATGCAAAATGGTTGCAATTAGCACATGTAGGTGCACTACAACAACATCATTCCAAACATAGAACCCTATAGACTCTACAAAGGTTAGGGGTATATTGGCCAACTATGGAAGCACATGTCCATAAGTTGTGCAAGGAATGCCCAAGCTATACTATTAGACCACCCGTGGAACATGCTAGGCTATATCACGTGTCTTTAGTACCAAATTGGAATGAACCATTGGTAAATTTTCTGAGGACGAAAAAATTCCCTCGGGAAATGACATTGGCCAGACAACGGAGCTTATAGCATGAAGCACTAGATTACACACTCATAGGTGGTAGTCTATACAAGCGAGGAAAAGATGGATACCTTAGGTTGTGTGTTCATGAGAGTGAATATCCCAAGATCTTAGAGACTACTCATCAAGGTGTAGCAGAAGGAAACTTTGGACCAGATAGGGTGATCAAAGCTATACTATTTGCAGGTCTTTGGTGGCCAACACTTCACATGGATGCACATACCTATGTGAAGTGGTGTGATATTTGTCAACGAACTCAGTATCCGATACGGAAAGATGAGATGCCATTGAAACCTATGATGGGTGGATGTGCATTCTCTAAGTGGGGAATAGACTTTGTTGGTCCTATTAATCCCCCATATAAGAGTTCACATGCTGAACATATCATGGTGGCAACTGATTATCTGACTAAATGGGTAGAAGTGAAAGCAACAAGAAAGAACGACACGCAGACCATAGCCAAGTTTCTCTTTGAGAATGTGTTCACTAGATATGGTTTGCCTATATAATTGGTGAGTGATCGTGGCACCCACTTCTTGAATGAAGTCATTGAAAATCTTCTCCAAGAATTCATGGTGGTTCACAAGAAGTCAGCTCCATATCACCCCCAAGCCAATGGACAAGTTGAGAGCACAAATAAGATTCTATGCAATGTGTTGACAAAGTTGGTGATTAATAAACGCTCTAATTGGGACAAACGACTACACCATGGTATTTGGGCATATCGAGTCACCTATAAAACGGTACTCAAAACCACAATCTTTTAGATGGTGTTTGGCCAAACTGTAGTGCTACCATTAGATTTCCTAATACCCACACTGAGAGTAGCACAAGAGCATCGATGGATTGGCCATGAGCTCTCATCTAGAATCTTTGATCTAGAACACTTAGGTGACACAAGATTGAGAGCAACGATAGGGATTTATGCAACTAAGAAAAGACAAAAGTCATATTTTGATGCCCATGTGAAGGATAAAGGCTTGAAAGTAGGAGACTTAGTTTTGGTGTACACCCTAAAGCAACATGCATGAAAGTTGGAAAAGCATCGCTATGGACCCATGATTATTAACAAAATATCAACAAGTGGAGCCGTCCAGTTAGCCACCCTAGAAGGTGACATCCTACCAAGTTACATCAGTGGATGCCGAGTCAAATTATATCAAGAACCCCTCACTGAGGAAATGCTTAATCAACTCAACACTGCCAAGAACATAAGGAAGAGGAAAAATGACTTTGAGAAGAAGTGCAGGCATAAGCCTTAGAATGCATCCGATGAATGAAGTTGAGGAGAAAGGGTAGAGAACAACCTAGATCAGAGGATTATGAAGCTCCAAGATATCACATGGTGATGTGCAAAGCATCAGGTGTACATTCCCATAGAATAGTTGATCGACGAACCTTTGTAACCCTAGAGGTAGGACGAGGAAAGAGTGCAAAGACTGTGAAAGCATTGATTGACTCAGGTGCTGCCACTAGTGTTGTTAGACTTTCTTACTGTCAAGAACTGCAATTAATTGTCAATCCTATAGAAGCATATCTCATAGGATTGGGAGGTGTGGAAACCCCTTACATGGGCGAGGTGGAGCTTCCCCTCTACGTTCAAGATATTCTTATGACAGTGAAGGTGCTAGTGTGTCAAGATGAGGATCTCATTGAGCCTCTTCTCTTGGGTCAAGATTGGATCTATGATCATGCAATAAACCTGAACCTAAGAAGTGGAATTCTTTAGGTCTGGATGGATCAAAACTGCATCACAATTGAGCTAGAAAATCATGCACACAAGGAACTAGGAAAGGCACCAACTCCAGGTCCTTCCAGGAGTACACATGTAGATAAAATGTTGTTCTTGTCCAAACCTCTGTGATGCAGAAGGATTTTTCTCTCCAATACTAGACAAATCTGGGTGGCCAAGACCTGCTTACATGCTCAAGTAGCTTCACATAAGCTCACAAGCCTAAATCAACACTCACAATCACTCATATCATACACTTCAGAGCACACATCTATAATCAATGCTTCCACACGTGAAATCACACCTAAGACTTTCTAGAAATGGGTACCCAAAAAGTCCCAAATCCAAGTGGATGTATGCAAACAACATGTAAAGGTCATCACACTCAAAAGTTGTAATCACACACAAAAAGTGTGGAGAATAAAACCTTATATAAAACCACTCGACCCAAGTTTGTGAATCCATCTGCACTAGAGTAGATGCATTCCGAGTACAATGCACAACCAAGGTATGCATCTAGGGACAAACCACTAACTTACTAACTAGCACTCACCAACCACCAGAAACATCTCACTGACTAACGCATTCACCACATGTTGGTATTGTAGAGGGAACACACTCCTATCATGTTTTCGATGCAATGCTAATATGTTTGTCTTCTTCTAGCAAATAGCATCACATACTTCAAGCAATATCGTGGCCGATGTAGCAAGAATGGAGGAATTACAAGCTATTCAGATTATACCTATACAGAACCCCCCAAGTGGCCATATCATGCATGTCGACAAAGCTTCCCATTGGTTTAGTGAAGTCATAGGACCCTTGGGAGAGGGATCATACCTCTAGGAGTTAGAGTTGGAATTCAATGGAAAGCAAGGCAAATATCACTTCTTTACATGGGAATTTGAAAAGTTACAAAATGCAGAAGCACTATGCCCTGTATGGGAGAAAGAAGGATTGGACACATACTTCGGTGCTCAACTCCCAAAACCCAACATCATGAGATGCTACTATCTTATCAACACCTTGAATCCGAGCAAGCACCCCAAAGGTACAAGCACATTTGTGCTCCCATCTCTAACAAAGGGAAATGAGTTGAAGAGGTTTAAGTTAACCAACAAATTAGTGCGAGAGGCCCTAGATATGCGAGGAATGCATATACCCACATAGAAGGAGGTCCTGGTGCCTAATAACATGAAGAATTGAAGCCTCACCAAGCTCAAGGACATGGCGGCCATGACACCAAACATCACAGTTCACTTGAGAATGTGCATGCAACATTTTGCATTTTTGCCACAAGATAGGTTCACTATGCCACCTAAGAAACTTTGGTTTAGCTTATAGCTTGCAGAGATAGAGAACCTCACCATCAACCTACCCCACTAGATCATCGATCAGATACACTTGGCTCACAAGAGATGGCCACAAAAATCAGTCTTGTATGGATGTTGCACATTGACGAGGATTATTTATAGATGTTTAGCTTATGACATCCGGATCCAGAGAGCCTTAATGTGGAATAGAGTGCAGCAATTCAAAGGCTGAACATCCACTGGATCCCCTTCTATTAGATTTTATTTAGACCTCCATGGTCTAACATTGGTCTACTTGCATTTGGTCGAGGACCCTAGCTAGGTCAAGGACGAGTGCTCGAGGGAGCCAAGGCTCTAGCACAAATGTTCGAGGTTATTCCATCTCCTCATAGTGGCCATATGAGGAGTGTTTGGAACTTAGAGAAGATTCTAGATGTGCCATGGGCAAGGGCTATTTAGGGTTGGCAGGAGAATGGTAGGTAGCTAATTGGGATCTTTCATTTGGTATCAGAGCTTGAGTGAGAGAGGGAAAGTTGTTGAGAGAAATCCACTTCATCGTATTCCTCAAGGATTTTCATGGGAAAGAAGGAAAGCTCTCACACATGTGAATTGGAGGTGTGTTCATTGTAGGTTGCCATCTCAGGACACGTGCAGACTTAGGTGTTTGGCAAAAGAATTGTTGGCCATCGGAGCACCCTCACAGTTATACAGAATGAATTTGGATGAGACTATAACTCCCATGGATGAGGTTGAGCTTGAGCGACCTTACATTACAAAGATTACAACTCTTAATGCCAAGGCTAGAGGCATGGAGGATACTCTTCAGATGATCCTTGAAGCAATAAAGAAACCAGAGGTACCACTAGTGGCTACACCAATGAAGATGGAAGTTCCATCTACAGAACCATCTAATTCGTAGATACCACTTGTAGACGTGGGGGCATCTACTAGTAGAGAGGTCAAGTGGCAACTAAAGGATTTGAATCCATGGAATTCAATAGTTTCGTATAGGGATCCCAGATTTATAGGAAATTTTTGGAAACACGTGTTCAATAAGCTTCAAGTTCAACTCAAGATGAGTAGTGGAGAACAAATTGGGATAGTTTTCTCCCATTAGTTGAATTTTCTTATAATAGTTGGAAGCACAAGACTACTAGGGTGGCACCTTTTGAGGTGATTTATGGATTTATTCCACATAGTCCATCTACCATTGGGTTACCTAGGAAATCTCCCAGTGCTTCACAGTTTTTAACGGATATGCAAGCTAACTTGAAAATAGCTCAGTTCAATCTCCAACAAGCTCTTGAAAGGATGAAAACATTTGTCGATCAACATCAAACACCACGAACATTTCGAGAGGGCGATCATGTGTTTTTACAGGTTCCATTTGGTTCATCATTGATAGTGGGTCAAAAACTCAAGTTATCTCTTAGATTTTGTGGACCTTGGACAATAATAAAGAAGATTAGTGATGTTGCATATAAATTGCAATTGCCAGATAATTCCAAAGTTCACCCAATTTTCTGTGTTAGCAAGTTGAGACCATACATTTCTCAAGATGAGAATTGTGTAGATGGTTTAGTTTTTTTAGAAAATAGAGCATCTCAGCCAGATGTTCCATTTCAGGTTCTTGATAAGAGGGAGCAAAATTTACGGAATCGCTCGATACCAGAGTATTTAGTAGCATGGACTAGCCATCCACTCACAGATGCTACTTGGGAATCAGAAGCTCTGATTCGCAAACACTTTCCTTCCTTGATCACTGAGGTCACTGATCTCTAGAAGGGGAAGAGAGTGTTAGATTTTATTTAGACCTCCATGGTCTACCATTGGTCTACCTGCATTTGGTCGAGGACCCTAGCCGAGTCAAGGACCAGAGCTCGGGGGAGCCAAGGCTCTGGCATGAATCTTTGAGGTTATTCCATCTCCTCAGAGTGGCCATATGAGGAGTGTTTGGACCTTAGATAAGATTCGAGATGTGCCAAGGGCAAGGGCTATTTAAGGTTGGGGGAGAGTGGCATGTAGCTAATTGGGATCTTTCACCTTCCAAGAGGATGAGAGGAGTTGTACAAGTACCTTGTGCTCAACCCCATGGAGCAACATTAACCCTAGACGTCATCCCTCCTCCTCGAAGGATTAGGCCATTCACATTACGACTACCACAAAAAACCTTTGAAGCTCCCAATCTGATATGTCTACCTATTCCCATGGACTTGGAATTCCCCAGAGGAGCACCCTTGGAAGAACTCACCAGTGAAGACTTTGAGTAGATTTTAAAGGAAGTGAATCTTGAAGCAAAAGAAGGACACCAACTGGAAGGAGCTGAACTGCAAGGAACAACATCACAAGTACCCGTTACCACTGTTGATGTGGAGGAAGAAGAGGATGAAGATGACGTAGAAGATGAAGAATATGAAGAAGGCGAGTAAGGGCATGAAGAAAGATATCAAGATGAGCAGCAAGGAGTACGAGAACTTGTAGGTGCTCCTACATACACAACCCAGTTGCAAAGGTTATATGACACGATCAGAGCAGTGCAAGAGAGGCACAAAATTTTCTTTGCATCATGCCAAGCCCTAATAGAATAGATGTTAGCAGATGAAGGAATGGACCCGCAATTCATCACTAGCCTCTAGCTATTGTCTGAATCCTTGGGAGTTGAGGAGGTTGTCTACATAGTAGTTCAACAATCTATTCAATACGACCAGCGTAGAGTGGATAGATGACCACAGGCTAGCAAGAATATACGAATACCAATAATTGATCCCGAAGCTACCATCGAGCCGACGACTACTCCAACCACCACCATAGATCTTACAGCCAAAACATTTGTATAGACCTTGCCAATGTCATCCCAACACCCTCCATCTCCTCCATCTCCCCCACCCTCACCACCAACCACTACTGAAACCACTGTTGTAATAACAACCATGCCTCAAACCCTAGCCTCCTCATCCTTCTTTTCCTTTCGTGAACCAACATTGCAGGCCACCCTTTTTTCTTCCATTACCAACCCTTTTATAACTTCAGCATTTTTGCTTTTCGAACCCATCATTGGACACCCACTCATGCCTAGTATAGAAGGACACCCGCGACAAAAAGAAGGTAGTCTAGGTTTCCTGACTTACCCATATTCACACCCTCCCCCTTCTAAGGATCCATACTTCTCATCCACCTCATCTATGTTCCCCTATACCTCACTCACCACAATCACCCCACCTCATTACATATCCTTCATGGAACAATTCATTTGTGTTCCAACTCCTCATATGCTAGGCTCACAGACACTCACAACCACATCATTCTACACAAACACTACACTCACTTCACCTACCATACCCACATACATGGTGGGCTGCACGCACCGCACTATTCAACCCCATGGACATTTCACCACCCACAGCACCCCCTCCTCTCCCTACAATTCCACCATCACCCACTCCCCTACCCTCCACATCACCACTCACCACATCGTTGGTAGACATAACATCCACAAATCCCATTCCCACTCCCATTCCCTCTACATTCCAAACTCCTCCCCTCGCATCTCATAATGTAAATCATTCATTCAATATGTTAATTCAATGTGCATATCAATTACAACAAGAATATCAATGATTGGAAGAGAGCAATGCTGCCTTCTAGGCAGAGTCATAGAGACTACAAGTTAGAGTCACTACACTCGAAGCTAACCATCAGACACTTATGGCAGAGTATACCACCTTACAAGAGGCTCATACCAAATTGGAGTCTAAAATTTCTACTATGGATGATAAAGCAGTCAAAGATTTGGAAAACATGCTCCAAGCACAGATGCTCACCAATGCTAAAGTAAGATGCAATCTAGGGCTACTACAGAAGCACATGGCTGTGGCCTTAGAAGAAAATAAGTGGCTTCAGCAACAAAACCAAGACAATTTTGAAGCGGCTATGGAAGGGACCTCGGGAGCGGAAATTAGCCCTACAAAGTATAGAGGGGTGCCCTCAGAAGTCATATGAATCTTACTTGAGGAGCATGCCAACTCTAGAGAGTTCTATGAAAAGATGGAATTAGAATGTGCATATCTCTAGAAGTTGTTGGCCAATGTCAGCACATCTCAAAACAAGCCTGCCATCCCTCAACAGTCCACTGAAGAACTCTAGGCCTTAAGAAAGCAGGTTGAAAAATTAAAAGCCAGACTGCTACCATATGAGAGGCCATCCTCTCCTATTGAAGAACCTGAACCTAAAACCGTGGTGGAAATCCTGGTCGAAGAGAGTTTTGAAGAGCCTTATGACCCAATGCTGATGCCTGGTGGACATGTCATGGAAGAGGGACGAGACACATTTGAGATCGAAGTCCCAGATTGGCTCAAGAGAGTCAAACAAATTGGTCAAACACATGATGATAGAGTGGTCGTGCAGATCAGGTCCCTTTCCAATTTAGAAGAAATAGTTCTCAGGTCTACTTACTTTCAGAACCTCACCCATCAATGCCTGATTACCACATCAGAAACACAGTATAAGCCCTTCTATTTACTATTAGCTAACTATAACTTGGAGATTAAAAGGCATATAGGAAAAGAGCCTACATTTTCCACCCAGTTTGAGCATGATGATCTACCTATAGACACACTTGCAGGCTCAATTTTTCAACCCAACTGGTGCAAGCGACTACTCATAGGCTATCCAAAAATGATGCACACATGGGCAACAATGCCATTATATATTAAATATAACCCATGTTATTGTCCAATAGTTTTCCACAGATCATGGAAAGCTTTTGCCATAAAAGTCTGTAATAATAAAGGATGCTCAGATTGGGTTAATTATCCATATTTTGCTCCACCTAGAGCACCACCCACCGTAGCATACATGATCTCTACAATACGTCATTGGTCTGCCTAAAGAATGTACCAAACATTGCTGCTATGATGTGTATGAAAATCTTTGAGCTGATGACCATCATATTCAAGACCTTCTGCAAGGTACGGACACCATATATTTTGGCACCTGGCTTTTTTGAAGGTAACAGAGATTTGTTCTATGACATAAGCCCGACCCCTCTCCATCAACATAATCTATGTCTAGCATGCGTGCATAAATTATTTACCTCCTTGCTACAAGCAGATCTTTGAAGAAATGTTCTCTATTGAGTTCTAGGAATATCATTCTCAGATTTTCATTCCCAGACCAACACATTTGTTACATCTCTTTGTGGTAGAACATGCCATCCATGCAGATCAATTACGCTTGCCACATTTGGACATTCTAGGTCCAGTAGATTGGGATACTCTCATGACAAATTTGGCTCAAGGATTGCGCATTCAAGAACATCACCTAGCCATAGACGTCGTTGATTATTACATCAAGCACTCCCACCAACAAGGGTCTATCAAGGATGACAGACGTGAGAGAGGGGGGTGTTGGCAATGGTCAAGGCAGTCAAGGCATTACAGAATAGGGGAATTGGCATAAAGAGTCAGAGTAGAGAGAAGGAACAAGTAGGCAAAGCAGTCAAAGAAGATCCGACAATTAGGCCATACAATTTTTCCAAGATAAATCCTTTTTAATAGTGATGTTCATCACTACATGAACATTGTAAATACCATTTTTGGTAGATTAGGCTCCATTTCGTTCGAGCCGAGGAGTCCTCAAGTTTGAGGAGTACTAAAAGTAGCAACATGCCATTTTTCATAATTTTTAGACTTTGTTTGAGCCCTCAAATAAGCCCTAGAACCAAATTTTTAATTAAGTCAGACACTAGGTCTCGACAAGGCCAAAAGCTAGTCAAAAACTATAAAAAGAGCTAGAGAGCTCATTTTTGAGGTTAGCTTATTAGAGTTTTGAGCTATTGCAAGAGACTTTTTGAGTAATACAAAGAACTCCATTATTCCTCTCTTTGTTCTTGCCTTGTGTGTGTGTGTGTATGTGTGTGCATGCTTGTGTGCTTCTCACTCATGTACTTGTGCCATCACTTGCTCATAGTCGTCATACTAGTCCTCACGTCTCCACAGATTGACAATTATGAGGTGGATCTCCTCACAGTGGTACTTGCCATTGTGCTAGAGTGACAATTACCCATTATGGGCTTATATGATGCATCATGTATTGGTCACAAAAGGATTGTGGAATATTGTGGAGGGTGTTGAAAAACGTACTATTACACCTACAAATATAGGTATTGAAGCTGATGCAGATGACGTTGAAGATGATGATATTCTTCATGTTCCGATTCATGTTGCAATTTCTGCTGCATCTAATACAGAGCAAATTTGTTGCGATGGCAGAGATGCTAAGGCACATGCATTGATAGCCTTATCTCTCAAACGTTTCATCATTCCTCACATTCACTCTTGTAGAATAGCTAAGGATGCTTGGCATACACTTACCACATTGTAACAGGCTAGGAATGAGGCTTGTGTTGCTTACCTCCGAAAACAGTTGGAGAGTGAGCATATGAATGAAAGTGATTCTATGGAAAGTTTTCTAACAGAGATCAAAGATTTGAAGGAACAATTAATTTTTGCTGATGAAGTCTTGCTTGACAGTTCACTTGTGCAGACTGTTCTGAAAGGTCTTCTCGATTCATACTAGATTTTTGCTTCTACTCTTTTTTTGATGATAAAAAGAAATCCAAATGCCTTAACATTTGAGGAGTAAGTCTCTATTCTATTGGAGGAAGATCAGTCTAGGTAGAACAAGTCCATTATGCATGTTGCAGATCAAGCTTTCCTGGCTTGTGAGAAGGACAAAGGTAAATGAAACTCTTCTACTAGTAAGCAAAAATATGCTAATTCTACACAATCAAAGAAGGAAGACACAGAAGATAAGAAAATAGAAAAGAATTTTTTTTTTTGCAAGTACTATAAAACAAATGATCATGTCATAAAGAGATGTCCGAAATTGGCTGCAAAAGAGGCTGAAGTGGTTGTTGCAGAGGCCTCTACACCGAAAACAGAGTTTGCTAATCTAGTGCAGAACGAAGAATGGGCGTTTACTACTATTTGTAGTTTTGACCCATCTTCTCCTGAACACTGTATGTCTACAGTAGACTCAGATGGTTGGTACTTTGATAGTGGGGCAACCAAACATATTACCTCGTAGTGCAGTTTCTTCACTTCACTCGAGCCTTCCCCTACAGAGGATACTATCACATGCACTAGCAACTCCTCGTATCTTGTCATGGGAGTTGCTAAGATCATTCTTACAACTATTGATGGTAGTTCTTTCACATTGTGGGATTCTTTATTTGTGCCAGCCATCAAGAAGAATCTGTTATCAGTTTCAACTTTAGCCAAGATTGGTTTGGTTATGAAATTTATTGATGACAGATGTACAGTTCATGATTTGTCAAATGGCAATGTGATTACTACTTTTGGCATTTTATGTCGTGGGTTGTATAAGCTCATAGATTATGAAACATTTGTGAATGATTTAGCATGTGTCGTACATGATTCTCAGGCTATGTGAGATGCAAAGCTTTGACATGCACACTTTGTTCATTTGAATTTTGCTAGTTTGTTACCCCTGCAGAAATCTAAAATGGTGTCCTCTTTGCCCAAACTTGAGGCACTCGGTAAATATGTTTGTGAAGGCTGTATTTTGGGAAAAATGCAGCGTTCCTCCTTTCCAAAAGATGGTTTAGTTTGAGCTACTAAGAAATTGCAGCTTGTACATACTGATGTATGTGGTCCTATGCAGACACCTTCTTTTGGAAACTATCTTTACTTCGTGAACTTCATTGATGATTTTTCCAGGCATGCATGAGTATATCCATTGAAAGAAAAGTCTGAAGTGTTTATGTGCTTCAAATAGTTTCTGGTTTTGGTTGAAAATCTGTCAACATGTAAAATGGGTAGCCTCCATTCTGATCGAGGGGGGGAATATATGTCTTCTAACTTGAATGCATTTCTGGCTGAATGTGGGATAAAACATCTGTTTACAAGGCCATATACACCTCAACAAAATGGAGTTGCTAAATGGAAGAACATGTCACTCATGGAGATGGCAAGTTGTATAGTGAAGAGTCAGGCTTTATCACATAGTTTCTGGCTTGAGGCCATTATGTGTACAACATATGTACTAATAGATGTCCCATTTAAGAATTGTAGTCTGTCACTCCATATGAGGCTTGGCATGGTTGTAAGCCATCTGTTGCTCACCTATGTGTTTTTGGTTGTCTGACATATGCATTAGTGCCTTAGCAACATTGTAGAAAATTGGATGATAAAGTAGTAAAATGTATTTTTGTTGGGTACAGTTCTCAAACCAAAGGCTATTATTTGTATCATCCACATACTAAACACATTTTGGTTAGCCATGATGTTGTTTTTGTGGAAGATGCTATTCAGCCTTTACTTTCATGTACGAAGGAGACATCTGTTAGCTGCTGTCACTGTAGCACAATGGTGAGTACCAACGTGAGGAGATACACCTCATAAATGTCAATCCGTGGAGACGTGAGGACCGGTATGAAGACCGCGAGCAAGTGATGGCACAAGTGCGTGAGTGAAAGCACACAAGCATGCACACACATACACACACACGCGCACAAGGTAAGAGCAAAGAGTGGAACAATGGAAAGCTTCGATTACCAAAGAGCTCTCTTACAAAACTGAAATCTACAACAAGCTCCCCCCAAAAATGAGCTCTCTAGCCCTTTTTATAGTTTTTGAGTGGTTTTGGCCCTGTCCAGACCTAGTGTCCGGCCTAGTTAAAAAATAGGTTCCAGGGCTTATTTGGGGGCTCAAACGGAGTCTAAAAATCATGAAAATTGGTAGGATGGTAGTTCTAATACTCCTCAAGCTCGAGGACTCCTCGGCTTGAACAAAATGGAGTTACAAAAATGGAAAATGGTATTTACAATGGTTTTTAGTGATAAAAATCACTATTTTTGTAGGGATTTCTTCTGAAAAATTGATAGGTGCTTCTTGGAGCTCCCTACTTGCTCCTTCTTCTTGTGTGTCCACTTCCTTGATGCACTTCCATTCTTTGTCCTTGATCTTGAGCTTCAACACTCCCCCCCCCCTCTTGAGTCTGTCGTCCCTGACAGACCCTTGTTGTAGTGGTCATTCCATGTAGTACGTTGAGGGGTAGCATCCTTTGCGTCAACAGGGGCGATCCCTCTTCCCAATGTATCCTGGTCGTTTGTCTGGTTCTTCACTTTGCCATTCTTATCTCTTGCAATTTGTAGTCCCTTTGTACGTACTTCTACCTTGTATGCCATCTGGACGGTGCATTTGTGAGTTTTCCAAAACTGCTAGCTGCTCAAAGGAGGTGGTCAATGTTGATTGTGAGCAACTCTCGGTGGTGGATGGCTTCCTTGTTCTTCTTGTTGTCATCTTGTTGTCGTCTGGTTCGTCCAAAGATGGATTTTCATAGTATTCATGCCCAGTACTTGTAACCCATAATGAATGGTGGGTAAGTGCATTAGTGCATGGGTTGAACAAAATATGTGCCTTGTGCATGGCCTTGTAATGTGGCCCTACATATGCGTACTTGGAAAATGCATGGCAAGAAGTATGGTGCAAGAGATTGGGTCTTGAGCTAAGTGCTCAAGGGTATGCTGACGAAGAGGTTTCCTAATCTATCATGGCTATAGTGTTGTTGAAACATACACGTCTTACATGATGAAGGGTCCGGTGATCTTCATCTCTTCGTGTTGTGGTTCCACTTGGTGTTTGACCGTCGGCTTGTCCTTTTTGTTGAGGGATGTCCTTGCTGGAAGTTCGCTGATGAGCATTTTCAAGCACATAGTTATTTTTTTTTTTTTTCCGCACCCAATGGCATGAAACAAGAAGAAAGAGGTTAGTATCAATAAAATATTTTACATGTGAAAATTGTGTCTCATGTGCCTGGGATTTCTCAATTGTGTCTATGCACGGCTCTGTAAGGTGGCCCTATATTGATGCATACTTTGGAAATGCATGACCTGAATGGTGCAAACGACTGGGTTATGCCAAAGGCACATGGTTGCTGCTGGTCGAGGCTTTTGATGTTACTTCTATACTTGATGAATTCTTTGATTGGAGGTGTCTATCGGATCTCGAAATGATGTAATCCTCCTAATGGGAACCCATTTCTGAATAATATTTGGCCCTGTAGAGATCACCTCAGGCCAGTTCCTCTTTGGATGTTGTCCAAGCTTTGGTATCCAGTGTGGTTGGCCCCTTGGTTCTGTGGATGTTGCTTGTGCTTTTGGCTTCCAAACCCATATCCTGGGTGAGTGCCTGCTTATTTTTGTAGAAGGGTTGAGTTTATCTTCTTTTGGTCTTTTGATGGAGAGTGTTAATCTCCAAAAGAACAAGTTAACCTTGAATTTAGATCACCTCTATATCAAGATTAACCTTAGACTCCACCAAATTTAGAGATCATTCACCAATTTATCAGAAAATTGATTATTCTGAAAAATTCAACTTCTTCAGAAAAGTCTGCTGCAGATTAATCACTCATTGACTAATCAAATCTGTAAAGTTCTTGACAAAACTTTGCACAACACTTCGCCTTGAGATTGCGCAACTTTACCAAGTTAAATTTCTCAAAATGATTGAGTACACACTGAGAAATGTGTGAAACACTTTACCTATGTCTGAAAGAGCTTCTCTGCAATGGCGACTTTGACACCTGCAACTTCTTAACACTGGTTCTCCCAAAGTAAATCCCGTTTGATCAAGATCTTTTAGCCATAGATGGCTTACCTTCCAACTTAGATTTTAAGCCCTCACTTGTGTAAAACTTTACACCACACACTGAGAAATCTTCATTTCTCTGAACATGAAATCTGCGCCAGTTTTGTCGACTCTCAGAACATCTTCACATATGAATGTTCCTAAACAAAATTCTCTCAGCCTGATTGCAATTAACCTCTCAAATTCTAGCCATAGATAGATTAGCTATGGACTTAGATATGTGCAGAAGGATTTCTCAAAAGATTAAACACAGAAGGAGCAGACAGCTAAACATCGGGCGCAAGTTTTTTCGATTTCTTCAGAAAAATTACATCTAAGTGAGAATAGACAATTCACTCACTTTCCATGTGTCTAATGACACTCTCTACAAACATTTCTCTCTTCCTATTCTCTATTCTTCTTCTGCTCACTTTGCCCGACATTTTCCAACATATTTATAGATGAATATATACAAGTGTATGACTAGACAAAAGTATAAGTCAGCTAATGTACATATGTGTATACATCTTTGGATTTTCTGAATATGTCCTTCCTTCAACCTTCTGAATTTATTTTCTTCTTGACTCCTTGACTTCTTTTCTTCATAATCCTTCAATTGATGATTGTCATGCACCAACAGCTCCCCCTCAATCATTAATTGAGGTTCTTCTCTATCTTCTTAATTCCTGCCATATCCTTGAAACTTTGTAGCTTTGGTCCATCTAGACTTTTTGTCATCATATCTGCAACTTGATCTTTTGTGGGAGTGTGTATGACTTCAATCTCCTTCTCAATGACCTTCTCTCTCAGAAAATGATACTGTATTTCAATATGCTTAGTTCTAGCATGAAACACAGGATTAGCTGCCAAGTATAGAGAACTCATGTTGTCTCCACAAACAATAGGAGTACTTTGAATAACATCAAAAACTTTCATAAGTGTCTTTAGCCATATTACCTCCTTTGCAGCTTCCACCATACCTTTATATTCTGCCTCTGTAGATGACAAAGCAACTGTATGTTGCTTCTTAGAACACCATGAAATCAATTTGTCTCCTACATAGCACAAGTATCCATGTGTTGATCTTCTATCATCCACATTACCTGCCCAATCTGCATCACTATATATCTTCACTCTTGTATCAGAAGTAAATCCATAGTACAACCCTTCTCTGAGTGTACCCTTGATGTACCTAAGTACTCTTTGTCCTGCAATCCAATGTTCCTTTCTAGGACAATGCATAAATTGTGAAAGCACACCAACTGCATATGACAAATCAGGCCTTGTCAATGTAGCATAAATCAAGCTACCAACCAAACTTTGATAGAGTTTCATATCTCTGAACTCTTCTCCTCCAAACCTAGACAATTTATGATTCACTTCCAAAGGTGTGGGTGCAACCCTGCAATCTTCCATTTTAAATTTGGTTAGCAAATTTTTAAGATACCTCTCTTGGGTCACATATACTCCATGTTGAGTATAAGAAATCTCCATTCCCAAGAAGAATGATAGGTTCCCCAAATCACTGATTTTGAACTCTTTCTCCATCTGCTTCTTGATCATTTGTATTCCTTTATCATCTGTTCCTGTAAGTATTATGTCATCAACATAAATACAAACATAAATGAACCCATCTTCACTTGCTTTGACTAGCAAGCTACTATCTGCCTTTGATGCTTGAAATCCAAGATCATTCAAGAATTTTACAAGCCTATAATTCCATGCCCTTGGGGCTTGCTTTAATCCATACAAAGCTCTCTTGAGCTTACACACATAATTTGGATTCACTTGATCTTTGAACCCATCTGGTTGCTCCATGTAAACTTCATCTGAAATATAACCATTCAAAAAAGCATTTTTAACATCTAATTGAGACAACTTCGAACCTTTGCAAGCAGCAATTGCAATGAGAGTTCTGATTGTTGTCATCTTTGCCACAGGACTATAAGTCTCATCATAGTCCACTCCATATGTCTGTGCATACCCTTTCACAACAAGTCTAGCTTTGTATCTAGACACACTTCCATCTGCAAATCTTTTTGTTTTGTAAACCCACTTACATCCAATAATTTTCTGGCTATTAGGTTTAGGAACCAGATCCCAAGTCTGATTCTCTATCAATGCATCATACTCCTCTTGCATGGCTTCTTCCCAATTTCTCTTGCCTTTGGCTTCATCATATGTAGATGGATCTTCATCTGCTTTTATCAAATAAGCATAATCTTTAGTAGTCAAGAATGAGGTGTCATAGCTATACCTTGTAGGTTGCCATTTGTGCCTAGATGACCTCCTAACTTCTGCACTTCTTGAAGTCTCTGATTCATCACATTCTGGATCAAACCTTGGCCTCTCTTCAACTTCAACCTGAACTTCATTGTTCTCACTTTCATCAAGTAATTGAATATTTGCTTTACCTTTTCTTTGTTCCACTACTTCTTCATCATCTGCATGTATATTATATTTACCTGCATACCAAGTACCTTGCTCATCAAATGTAACATCCTTGGATACAAGGAATTGCTTTGTGGATGGACTCCACAACCTGTATCCCATTTGCTTATCATCATAACCAATAAATACATACTTTTCTGCCTTAGGCTCCAACTTATGTCTTAATTGAGATGGCACATATGCATATGCCAAGCATCCAAATATTCTGCAATGATCCAAGGTAGGTTTCTTACCCCACCAAGCTTCATATGGTGTCATACCTTGCAAAGCTTTACAAGGCAATCTATTGACCAAATAAGTAGCTGTGTTTACAGCTTCTGCCCACAAATAATTTGGACAATTCTTCTCTTTCATCATGGACCTTGCAAACTCAACAAGAGTCCTATTTCTTCTTTCTGCTACCCCATTTTGTTGAGGAGAATACCTGCAAGTAACTTCTCTCTTTATACCTGCATTCCACAAATAATCATTGAACTCATTTGAAAAATACTCTCCCCCTCCATCTGACCTTAGTCTTTTTAATTTTTGACCTGTAATCCTTTCTGCATATGTATGATAGTGTTTAAATGTATTAAACACTTCTGACTTTTCTTTAATCACATAAATTGTGATCCACCTGGTAGCATCATCAACATATATGACATAATATCTTGAACCATTTATACTAAAGTCCTTTGAAGGACCCCACACATCTGTATGCACCAATTCAAGTCTTTCTGAATACATAAACCCATGCTTGGAATAGGATTGCTTATGAGCCTTACCTAATTGACATGCCTCACATCTGTATGTCATGTGTTGACCTGCAATGTTAGGCAACCCAAGCACTGAATCATTGTTAATCATTTCTTTGATACCTCTTTCATTAAAGTGTCCAAGTCTTTTGTGCCAAAGATCCAATTCTGACACCTTCTGCTCTCCATATGTGAACATAGCATGTCCAACATTTCCTTGTACCTTCAATGTGAAAAGCCTTCCTTCTTTCTTTCCTGTAACAACCTGTTTATACCCTTGACTAGGGTCTTCAACATAAACTCCATCATTTGTGAACCTTACCTCATATCCTTTTTCCACAATTTGACCTACACTGATCAAATTCTTTGGGATTGTGGGAACATAGAGTACCTTACTCAGAAGAGTGCTCCCATCCTTAGCTTTGACTGAACCAATTGACTTTACCTTATGCTTTGTATTATCACCTGTCTGAACTGTATGATTAATTGCATTATGATCTAGGTCTATCATCAAAGCAATATTTCCACTTAAATGATTACTACATCCTGAATCAATATAGAACACTCTCATGTCCTCATGTGAGGTTTCACATGTATTCATAATGAGAGTCGAGTCCTCCTTCTGATCTGATGTATAGTTGTAGTAGGTGTTATTATAGGATTGGTTTTGGAAGTTTCTTCCTCCACCTCTTCCAAAAGAATTCCTACCACCTCTACCTCTGAAATTTCCTCTCTGAAATCTACCACCTCTTGCTCTTTGATTAAAGTTCTGATAATTACCATTGTTTTGATTATTATGCCAACAATCATGAGGTAGATGATTGGTCTTACCACATATCCAACAAGCTCTTGTATTATCTTTGTTGTTTCTGCCTCTTCCTCTACTTCTGCCACTTCCTTTTCCTCTTATGAAATTTGCTTGGTTTGAAGTACCTTCTTCTTCACCTGATTGTTGCTTCCCTTTGTTAGCTTTCTTCTTGTCTTTAGAATACATTGCATGACCTGCACTCTTATCAACATCTCCTTTGATATCATTCTCAAAAGTTAGCATATGACCTAACAATTGATTCAAATCAGGAGTAAAGTGATCTAATGAAAGTTCTGTAGATAAAATGAAAGGCTTCCACTTCTCATCTCCTCTTAGCCCTGTGAGTATTTGTCTTACCAATTTGTCTTCTTCAATGTCTTCATCCACTGCACCTAGAGAATCTGCAATGTCCTTCATCTTTGTCACATAATCAGAGATTGATTGTGAGGCCTTCTTCTTGAAAGTAGTAAATTCTGCCCATAGTGAAGCCTTCCTTGATTTGGTTGTGTTTTGGAAATGCTCCTCCAAAGCATTCCAAATGTCACATGCACTTTCAAGTCCTCTAATGTGAGGAAGCAAATAGTCATTGACTGCCATGTAGATTATGCTCCTTGCTTGAGCATCCTTCTTCATCCAATTCTTTAGATCTGACAATTCTTCCCTAGTTGGAACACTAGGATCTCTGAATTTAGGCTTCTCTTCTTCACCTGTAATGTAGGCTATCAAATCTTTGCTCATAAGATGAGCTTCCATCCTCATAGACCATGCAGGATAGTTTTCTCTATCCAACTTTTCAATTTGGAGACTATCTCCCATCCTTGCTTCACCTGTAGTCTCAAAACTTTAGACTTTACAAGGAATAAATGTACCTTTACTTCGAGTCTTGCTTCTTCTGATCCTTCTGATGGCTTCAATGTGTCTACCTTCAAGTTTTCTTCAACCTTTATCCTTTTTCCACCTTCAAGATGTAAAGATTTGTATTTCTGCAGTAGTCGGAGTCTTCTTCACTTCAATTTTGACACAACCTGCTCTGATACCACTGATGGAGAGTGTTAATCTCCAAAAGAACAAGTTAACCTTGAATTTAGATCACCTCTATATCAAGATTAACCTTAGACTCCACCAAATTTAGAGATCATTCACCAATTTATCAGAAAATTGATTATTCTGAAAAATTCAACTTCTTCAGAAAAGTCTGCTGCAGATTAATCACTCATTGACTAATCAAATCTGTAAAGTTCTTGACAAAACTTTGCACAACACTTCGCCTTGAGATTGCGCAACTTTACCAAGTTAAATTTCTCAAAATGATTGAGTACACACTGAGAAATGTGTGAAACACTTTACCTATGTCTGAAAGAGCTTCTCTGCAATGGCGACTTTGACACCTGCAACTTCTTAACACTGGTTCTCCCAAAGTAAATCCCGTTTGATCAAGATCTTTTAGCCATAGATGGCTTACCTTCCAACTTAGATTTTAAGCCCTCACTTGTGTAAAACTTTACACCACACACTGAGAAATCTTCATTTCTCTGAACATGAAATCTGCACCAGTTTTGTCGACTCTCAGAACATCTTCACATATGAATGTTCCTAAACAAAATTCTCTCAGCCTGATTGCAATTAACCTCTCAAATTCTAGCCATAGATAGATTAGCTATGGACTTAGATATGTGCAGAAGGATTTCTCAAAAGATTAAACACAAAAGGAGCAGACAGCTAAACATCGGGCACAAGTTTTTTTGATTTCTTCAGAAAAATTACATCTAAGTGAGAATAGACTATTCACTCACTTTCCATGTGTCTAATGACACTCTCTACAAACATTTCTCTCTTCCTATTCTCTATTCTTCTTCTGCTCACTTTGCCCGACATTTTCCAACATATTTATAGATGAATATATACAAGTGTATGACTAGACAAAAGTATAAGTCAGCTAATGTACATATGTGTATACATCTTTGGATTTTCTGAATATGTCCTTCCTTCAACCTTCTGAATTTATTTTCTTCTTGACTCCTTGACTTCTTTTCTTCATAATCCTTCAATTGATGATTGTCATGCACCAACATCTTTGTGCTCTGTTCTTACCCTTTGCTTTCCTTGGCTTCTTTGTTGAGGCCTTTCGCATGGTGGGGAGCATAGGCCTTTGTACGTGTAAGAGCTTCTTGGGTACCCACATCTGTAATCGCCCTTGTTGAGCTGTAGCTAATTTTTTAGGCACCCAAATTTGTACCTGATTGTGGTCGGCCTTCTTTGATAGCTTCGGTACCCAAATTTGTTGGATTCTTCATGCTGGAGCCTGTCGTAGGTGCTTGGCCCTTCTTTTTCCATGGTCGATCTGGTTGGGTGGAAATCTTTGAGGCCACATCGATGGTTGCACTCCTTTCTTTACCCAGATCTGCTTCATGCCCATAACTTCTTTCTGCTTGAAGGCTCTTTGTCTATTTGATAGACTGGCTGTTTTGCACTGTTTTGCTTGCTTCTGAGGTTGAACTACTGTGGATGCTTTACTCTTTGAAAAACAAGAAGAAGGTTCATCTTGCCTTTGCGACTCTCCTTCCGTGATTGCGTCCGTCTGGATCATATAGCTTTCGACATCTACAACATCTTGTTCGAGAAGATTAGCCGTAGAGGAACAAAGAGAGTGTGTGGTGTCAGTGTCAGTGGGCATGCGATTCTCCAATTCTACTGTAATGCATTGATTATATACCCAAACTTGAAGAAGTTGACTTCTTAGGTTCAAGTTGACAGCATGGTCGTAAATCCAATCTTGACCCAAGACAAGTGGCTCTGTGAGGTCCTCATCATGACACACTAGCATTTTGACTTTTATTGGAACATCTTGAAGGTAGATGGGAAGTTCCACCTCTCCCAAACAAGGGGTTTCCACACCTCCTAAACCTATGAGATAGGCTTCTATGGGCTCGATGTTCAATTGCAGGTCTTGGCAATATGAAAATCTGACTGCACTAGTTGCTGCTCCTGAGTCAACCAATGCTCTCACAGTCCTTACACTCTTTCCTTGTCCTACCTCTATAGTCACAAAGGGCCGTCGATCAATTATTCGAGAAGTAGTTATGCCCGATTTCTGGCACATATCCATGTGATATTTTGGAGTTTTTGTGTTGACATCTAGGCCTAGCCGCCGTAACTTATTTCTTCTGATGCGCTCTCTAGCCTCTGCTTGAGCTTCTTCTCTAACCCTTAACTCCTCTTCTTTTCGCTTCTTAGCAGTGTTGAGTCGCATGAGCATTTCCTCTGTAAGAGGTTCTTGATATAAATTGACTCGGCATCCACTAATATAGTTTGGTAGGATATCACCTTCTAAAGTGGCCAATTGAACTGCACCGCTAGTGGAGAGTCTATTAATGATCATGGGTCCATATCCTCGTTTCTCCAATTTGCGGGCATGTTGCTTTAGCGTATAAACCAGCACTAGATCTCCTTCCTTCAATCCTTTATCCTTTACATGGGCATCAAAGTATGCCTTTTGCCTTTTCTTTGCAGCATAAATGCCTGCTGCTGCCCGTAGCCTCGTCTCACCTAAGCGTTCTAGATCAAAAATCCTGGAAGACAACTCATGTCCATTCCACTCATGCTCTTGTGCTACTTTCAATGCTGGGATTAGGAAGTCCAATGGTAGCACGACATTCTGTCCAAAGACCATCTGAAATGGGGTAGCATTGAGTACCGTTTTGTAGGCCACTCGGTATGCCCAAACAGCATGATGAAGTTGTTTGTCCCAATCAGAGCGTTTATTATTTACAAGTTTCGTCAATACGTTACATAGGATCTTATTCGTGCTCTCGACTTGTCCGTTGGCTTGTGGGTATTAAGGGGCAGACTTCTTGTGTATCACCATGAATTCTTGAAGGAGATGTTCAATGACCTCATTCAAGAAGTGCGTACCTCTATCACTAACCAACTCTATTGGTAACCCATATGTAGTGAACACATTTTCGAATAAGAACTTAGCCGTCGTTTGAGCATCATTCTTTGTCGTGGCTTTTACTTCCACCCACTTTGTAAGGTAATCTGTGGCTACAATAATGTATTCTGCATGGGAGTTTCTAGTTGGGGGGTTAATAGGACCAACAAAGTCTATGCCCCACTTCGAAAATGCACGTCCTCCCATCATTGGCCTTAAAGGCATCTCGTCTTTTCTTATCGGATATTGGGCACGTTGGCATGTGTCACATTTCTTCACATAAGTATGTGCATCCATATGAAGAGTGGGCCACCAAAGTCCTGAGAATAGAATGGTCTTAATTACTCTGTCAGGCCCAAAGTGTCCACCTGCAGCACCGCTGTGTGCAGTTTCTAAGACTTTCAAATAGTCTGATTCATGAACGCACAGTCTTAGGTAACCATCCTTGCCTCTTCGATATAGGTTGTCTCCTACTAAGGCATAGTCTTGAGCCTCTTGCTCCATGCTCCGTTTTCTTGCAAGACTAGCCTGATTGGGTAATGTTCCCGATCTCATGAACGCAACCAATGGAGCACTCCAATCTGGGATTAATGACACGTGATAAAGAGTGGCATGCTCCATTGGGGGTCTCTTCTGGCACACTGGACAATTCTGGATCCACTCCTGTATTTCTTTGTCCATGCTAGGCCAATACACTCCTAAACGTTTTAGATTCTTCAATGTTCGTTGTTTAGCGTAGTGATTTCCTAGCAGTCCCTCATGGGCTTGTTGCATCCAACTAGTATGTTCGTCGTCCTCAACACAACAGGCTAATACGCCCTCGGTATCTTGCTTGTACATACTTCCGGCCAATATTTGATACTTTTATGATTTTACAATTTCTTCTTTGCTTGTCTTCACATTTTTATTTGCAGGCCCGAAGGTTAGGACCGGTACCAACTTATTTGCCCATTTAGGAACAACTTCTAAATTGAACAGATAAGCATCGGGCAGTTCATCAGAAACTCCTTGCGGTGGCTCTCCTGAAGTGATACGAGAAAGATGGTCTGCCCTAAGATGGGTTCTACCTTTCCTGACAACAACTTCAAAGTCGTATTCCATTAGTAAGAGGAACCATCTCACTAAGCGGCCTGTATTGCAAGGTTTATTGACCAAATATAGTAAAGCTTGATGATCAGTGAAAAACTTGAACTTATTGGCCAATAAATAGTGTCTAAACTTTTTCACAGCGTATACCATGCCTAAGCCTTCTCTATCCGTTGTGGTATAATTTCGTTCAGCTGCATTTAATTGCCTACTAGCATATGCTATCGGCAAATCTAGGTTTCCTTCACCCGTGGGTTGTGCTAGCACACATCCTATTGCATGATTGGAGGCATCTACATGGACATGAAAGGGTTTGCTCCAATCCGGAGTAGTCAATATTGGTGCTGTGCACAAACGTCTTTTTAGCTCGTTGAAGGAATTCTCGCATTCCTCGTTCCACTCAAAATTTGTTAACAACCCATAAAGAGGTTTAGCTATGATGGCATACATGTGGATAAACCTACGGTAATATCCACAATGACCCATAAAGGCTTGTACCTCTTTAACATTCCTTGGTCTTGGCAACTCTGCTATCGCTCTTACCTTGTCTTCATCTGTTGAAATTCCATTCTTAGAAACAATGTGACCTAAGATCTTACCTTGTCGTACCATGAACACACACTTCTCTGGGTTCAGACACACTCGATAATCTCTACACTTGTTGAAGATTTGTCGGAGCTCAGGGATGTGGTATCTTCTTTGTTGGGAATGAGCACATAAGTCATCCACATATACTTCTAAGCTCTTCCGCAAGAACTCTTTGAAGACATGACACATGAGCCTTTGGAATGTTGCAGGTGCATTGGTGAGCCCAAATGGCATCACACGAAATGCAAAAATTCCCCATTCTGTGGCAAAGGCCGTTTTGTGTTGATCTTCGGGGGCAATGGCTACTTGGTTGTAACCTGAAAATCCATCAAGGAAGCTATAAACTTCCTTGCCTGCAACACGCTCCAACAGATGTTCGGTGATTGGAAGTGGATAACTATCTCTGATTGTAGCGGCATTAACTTTTTTAAGGTTAATGCACACTCGCAATTTCCCATTCTTCTTGGGCACCACCACAATGGGGGACACCCATTCAGTGTACTCAACTCATAGATGAATCCAGCTTCAATCAGCCTGTCAATTTCCTCCTTTATTTTGGTTGCATAATTGTCATTATATGTGTAGGGCTTTTGTTTTGTGGGCTTGGCATCAGCGGTCATCGGAATCGTATGAGAGCAAATCTTTGGATCTACTCCTTTCAAGTCTCTATAGTGCCATGCGAACACATCCCTATATTCCCTTAATAGAGCTACAAGCTCTGCTTCTTCTTTTGCACTTAGGTCATCTCCTATGTACGTACATCGTTCTTCGTTCCCTTCAATGGTCACTACAATTTTTTTGGTCTTTTCTTTATTGTCATATGCTTCTCCTATAATGGCCTCTCTCTTAGGCATCCGTACCAAAATTTTTCGGTCTTCCACTTCATATTTCTTGAAATTTTCTAGTACTTCAAACAATGATTCTTCCTCTTCTTGTTTCACTGCTTTTCTTTTCTTTTTCTTTTGACCTCCTTCACTTCCTTCCTTTGAATTTATCGTTTTAATACTCGTGAGGGGTTCTTCTTCTTTTTGGGTTAACACTCCTATCTCTTCTAAATAGTGTTCCTCTGAGTCAAAGTAAGTATCCATCACAATGGATTCTAGATCATCGTCATTCTCTTCTTCTTCTATGAACTCACTAGGATCGCACTCTTCCAATAGGGGCTGACACATGAACACTGAAATATCAAAACCCTCCTCATCACAATGAGGTGTCCATTGTTCTTCATTGACTGCAATGTCCATGGTGGCTAAGATTTCTGCCCAACCATGAGGCTCAAATTCCTCATCTGGAAATATCATCGGTGTATAGGCTGGGTCTTTTATTGGTCTATCTCCTGGGGAAGTTCCTTCTTCTCTTGCTTTTAGACGCTTTTCCTCTTCCTCTGCGACCTTGCACATCCACAAGTGAGTATCTTCATGCGACATGATGGATCAAGTGAACTTCCAGAATGCACGGAGATAGAATCTTCTTTCGCTTTGTGGATAGGATTCCACTGTAGGGGTGGTACATCTCTGAAGGTGTAATCCTTCAAATTGACCTTGGTGGTGACCCCTAAGTGCTGTAAGTACAAGGAGTTGGTTCCCCAATCTTGTACTATTTGCAATTGTCGTAGGAAGGGTCTTCCTAGGATCATCTCGTAGACATTATTTTTCTCAAAGTCACATATAGCAAATGTATGTTCAAACTCTACACCACAAGTGGTTAGAGTTATCCCTTCGAGCAATCCTAGAGGTCTTTCAAAATGACCATCTGCCATTTGAAGCTTCATTCTCGTTGGTCTTAATGTGGGTTTGCCCCATCGCTTCCACAAGGAGGTGGTCGCGATAGCAACACCAGCACCTGAATCTACGATTGCTTTGGTTGTGTAACCTTGATAGGTGATCGGAAGATAAGTGTTACCTTCTTCACCTTCGCTCATGTCTCCTATCTTGTCGAGAGGTATCTCTGGAACTTTTTGCTTAGAGCCTACTTTTGGCATATTGGATTCATGTTCTGGAACCTGATCCTTCACATGATTCCATAGCTCCGGTTTTTCCTTGAGCAACTCCTCTACGGTGAGATGACATTGAACCTTAGTGTTCTTCACCACATCAGTGTTTCTTGGAATCACTGAGTCTTCATTTCTTACCAATATTGTGGGAGCTCTGATCTGGAGAGATTCAGATTCCCATGGGCCTGTGTAATGAGGCAACTCTTATAAAGAATTAGATTCAAAATCTACTCTTTCATCTTCTTGTTGCTCTGCTTGGTCTCCATAGATAGACGGAATGTCTTGGGGAAATTGATCATGAAGATCATCAATCTCAGGAATAGGAGGGGAATTACCCTTCTCCTTGGCCCATTTCTCTTCCTGTATTTCCCACAAGAACTCTTGAGAGTACTGTTGAATTGAAGGAGGTATTCCAGCATCCGTGGAATTAGGAACACAAGCTCCCATTGGTGGTGAGCTTCCTCTTTCAATAACTGGTTGAGCCTGTGGAGGTAAAGAAACTTGTGGTTTGTTTACCAACTGCTCTAATCTTTCTAGTAAGCCTTGGAAATGCAAATCCGGTTTGATAGAGTTTGTCTGATTGAACTTTTGACTAGTCTCAAGTATAGCTTGAGCTTGTTCCACCATTTTCATGCACATTTTCATCCATTCAATCTCTAAATCTGCTCTAGGGTAACTCTTGTCTAGGTTTGCAGCTGTTGGCCCTTCTTGAAGTCGAGCCTGGTAGGCCTTGAACATCATGTCCAAGCCTTCTGGGGTTGGATCTCCAAGAACAGACCCTGGTTGTGGGTTATTTACAATGGGTGGTGGGGTGGAATGAGGTGGAATGGATGGAGCTTCGGTATGTGAGGGGCTTTGAGATGCAATGTCTTCTATTTTTGTTTTGGTATCCCTTAGGCTTTCTTCTAGCTCGGATAGCTTTTTGTTCCACTTGCGATTAGCCTTCTCTCTAGTATCCTTCCATGTTCTTGGTTTCCTCTTACTAGGTTCTCCTGCCTCACTTGACTCCGATTGCTCAGATGGTTTTGCTTGTTGTGCAGCCTGTGCCCTAGTAACTTCCTGTACAGGGGCCACATTACTGCTACTTGAACTTGAATCTGCCACTAAGCCTACCACGTTGAAGGGTGTGACCTTGGGTGCACTAGAGGGATTCCTGGGACACTCTCTAGGAAGATGTTCCTTGCCGCACTCAGGACAAAAGCCTTGTATTGTGATGTTTTGTCCTAGTCCCAGAGCTGGTTGGTGGGGACATTCACGAATGAAATGATCACCCTGACATCTAAAGCATGGTCCTCTAGGGGCTTGTGGTCTTACTTGTCTCAATTGGGGCCTCGTAGTTGGATTCGTATACATGACATTGGAGTATTCTGGCTCCCAATTTTGTTCCATAGGTGGTGCCTCATATTGACACTGAGAAGTCTCACTTTGCTCAGGTGACTCTATATAATAAGCATGTGGACTATCTTCATGGAAGTAGTCTGAACCATGAGCGTGAGAATCATTTTCTGGTATCAATGGGGTTAGCGGCACCAATGCTCTATTATGGTTCTCCTCCGCCATCATATATTTAACTGGGATCACATTGGCAGGAGCTGGCGGTTGGTTTCCTAGGACTGGTTGTGGCCTATATGGTGCCTGATATTGCTGCTGGTATTGAGGTTGATATTGTTGTGGCCTATAATATGGCTGTTGGTACTGATCTGAAACCTACCCTGCTGGTAAGGTTGCTGATAATTTTGTCTAACAGCCTGCCTGTTATAGGGACAATCTTGGGTCGTATGATTTGTATATTTCCTCTCAATGGTGCAATATAGATCATTACAGTTTCCTTGGGGTTGAGTCGTCAACGGACAAACATTAGCCATGTGATCTCCTCCACATGTATAACATCGCTTCACTGAGGTTCTAGAGGTATGACTTGTAGAACTATCAGAGTCCTTATAGAGTTTGGACAGTCCTAACTCCTCACCCAAGTTGTCTTCTATGTCAATGCATATCCGTATACACTCTTCTATGGATCTAGGCTCTTTCAAGTATACATATGACCTTAATTTTGTGCTCAATAGGCCATCTAAAAACAGTGCCACCTGTTTGGCTGATGTGGGTAATTCTGGTACAGGGCATCTTTCCAAGTACTGTCTAAACCTTCTTCGTGCAAGTCGTACTGTTTCTTGGGGTGTCTGCTTGAAGCTGTGGATCAAGGATGATGTGTTATGCCTGATACCGCTTTTGGAAAATTCCACAATGAATTCTTCTAGCAGCTGACCTATCTCTCTATAGTTGCGACTGTTTAGAGGTTAAAACCAAGCTAAGGCAGTACCCTTAAGAGTCAAACCAAATGCCTCAAACTGGGTGAATAAGTCTTCAACCTGTTCAGCTCTCAGCACTTGTTTAAACTCCGCCACATGATCATAAGGATCTCCAAATCCATCAAAGTAGTTCTTCATTGTCTTAACCACTTGAGAGGGTCTAAGGGTTCTTGAGTGTTCTCGTGGTCTAGGCAATGGGAAATCATGATCATCTCTTTGATGCCTATGAACTCTATGTCTCTCCCTTTCAGGTCTTTCCGTTCCATATCCTGGTCTGTCTCTGCCTACAGTGTCTGCAAAGCTTACCTCCGGTCTTTCTCTAGTTCTTTCTCTCTGGGTTTCATGAGCCTTGGATGATCCGGCTCCTTGGAGGCCCTGGGAAACATTAGATCTTGGTGGAGGGAAAATTGATTCACCTTGCCAGGTGTAAGCATGTCTGTCATGATCTGATACTAAGAATAATTTCTGAGATGTGTGATCTAGATAGACAGCTTTCCCTGGTGTCTCTGGGTCCTTGAATTCATAGATGGTGACTACTAGGCTGGGTTGATCTGGCCTAAATCTCCAAAAGGCTTCCTCCGTTTCTCTATTCACGAATAGTTCTATGCTTTTGTTATCTTGAGGAATCCATTCTGGAGTGAGCACTCTGGTTAGGACTGACTTACCTCTAGGGGTCTTGGGTTCTCCTCCTAGGTCTCCTTGCTCTAGGTCTCCTATCTCATTCTCAGGAATGATATTTCCCAACTCATCTGTCCTATCTGGTAAGTTGGTAACCACATACATGGTTCCTTCCTTATCAATGTAAGCACCCTCTTCGAACTTGACCACTGGGTGTTCAAGTCCAAAGGGCTGGTCAGGATTCTTGAGTTGAACCACTGATCGCCTTAGACCATCCTCATAGATGCGAGCACCTAATTGGTTGGTCCTGATATACTCCAATTAGGTCTTATAGGGACCTTCTGGTGTCTGTAAATAGGCAGTGCCTGAGCTACGTGTGGGTCTTTCCATGCTAAAAGACATTTCCGAGTCACTGGTTTCTGAACTTCGTGAGTAAAGATAACCACTAAGCTGTTGAGCCCAAGACCTGGCTGTATGGTTGACACTAGCCTCAGATGATCTAATGCTTTGTCTATCCTTGCCTAAGTGTCTGCCAGATCTCAGGTTCATAAGCCTTGGTCTCTAGTCCCAAAGTTCTCTTCTATTGCTCAAAATCCTTTGGAACACCTTGGTTTTCCAATTTTCCTGAGGGTCAACTTCAAAATACCCTATCTAATAATCCTGGTATTAATTTAACCGTAACCAGTCAATGTTTTGGTTGTACTCCCCATGAGCTTTCCAACAAAACCAAAATCACAGCAAACGGATTTCGTATGAGAAAGTTATGCCAGTTCAGGGTTCTGGGGGTTAAAATAGGGAAACAAGGTCTCTCAGGAAATGCTTCAAATCAGGCGATACACGACATTTGTAGGACACGATACTTGATACTTGAGGAACTCGATACACGATACTTGGTATGTATCACGATACTTGAAGTAGGCGATACACGATCTTCAACAAGTATCGTGAGCAAACTCCACGATACACGATCTTTGATAGGTATCGCGATCGCTGTATAACGATACACGATACTTGACTATCACGATACTCGGGCAAAACGATACTTAGCTCAAGACGATACTCGATATTTGGAAGAAAACGATACACGATCTCTGACTTAAGCGATACCCAATCTCTGATAAATATCGCGATCTCTGATAAACGATACCGATCTTCGACCTAAACGATACCGATCTCTCATGCAAACGATACACGACCTATGAACCAAACGATACACGATCGCTGGTGAGTATCGCGATCTTTGATGGAAACGATCTTTGGCACCAACGATACTCGATACTTGGCTCACAAACGATCGACGATACCTGAACAAAACGATACGCGATCTTTGATCCAGACGATACACGATCGCTAGTGAGTATCGCGATCTTTGATCAAAACGATCTCTGACCGAAACGATACACGATACCTCTCAAGTATCGCGATCTCTGGCCAAAACGATCTCTAGCCAAAACGATACACGATACCTGGGAAATATCGCGATACTCAACCACAGGAGATTCACGATACTTGTCAAGTATCGCGAAACCTCAACCGCGGGAGAAACACGATACTTGGATTCTTTGGAGTCCAAATTCAAAATTTTTTACTAATATGAGTACCTTGTGTCCTCCTTGTCACTCCTATGTGTCTGTAGATGCAAAATCTTCCTTCAAACCCACGATATTGCACTCACGATACTTGGCGCAGGTTTCGTCACGTTTGGGGCTGTTCACTCAGATTTTCAGCTATTTTGGTGCTACTTCTTCAGCGCCTCTGTTCTGCACCCTCTCTAAGCTTCTTGCTCACAACCACAAGTAAAAACAAGGTGAATGTACTCTAAAAAAAGGGAAAAAACTGAGAAGATGAAGGCGGGTGGAGGTGGTGATGATGATGAAGATGAAGAAGAAGGAAAATTCAGAAACTGAACTGAAAATGATGATTTTTTTACCTTCCAACGTCGCTACTCTACGTCTTACCGTCACACGCTCGTCCTCCAAGCTCTCTCCCCGGCAACGGCGCCAAATTTGGTGTCACTGTAGCACAATGGTGAGTACCAACGTGAGGAGATACACCTCATAAATGTCAATCCGTGGAGACGTGAGGACCGGTATGAAGACCGCGAGCAAGTGATGGCACAAGTGCGTGAGTGAAAGCACACAAGCATGCACACACATACACACACACACGCACAAGGTAAGAGCAAAGAGTGGAACAATGGAAAGCTTCGATTACCAAAGAGCTCTCTTACAAAACTGAAATCTACAACAAGCTCCCCCCAATAATGAGCTCTCCAGCCCTTTTTATAGTTTTTGAGTGGTTTTGGCCTTGTCCAGACCTAGTGTCCGGCCTAGTTAAAAAATAGGTTCCAGGGCTTATTTGGGGGCTCAAACGGAGTCTAAAAATCATGAAAATTGGTAGGATGGTAGTTCTAATACTCCTCAAGCTCGAGGACTCCTCGGCTTGAACAAAATGGAGTTACAAAAATGGAAAATGGTATTTACAATGGTTTTTAGTGATAAAAATCACTATTCTTGTAGGGATTTCTTCTGAAAAATTGGCAGGTGCTTCTTGGAGCTCCCTACTTGCTCCTTCTTCTTGTGTGTCCACTTCCTTGATGCACTTCCATTCTTTGTCCTTGATCTTGAGCTTCAACAGCTGCAAAGACATGTATGATACTTTGTTGCCTCTTTTTATACGTGGAGAGTCTAGTGATGGTCCTAATGAGGCAACTTTTCAACCTTCACAAGTTTCATGTGATGATGCAGATAATTCCGTTTCTGATGCAGATTTACTTGATACACTTGTTGATGAGAGAGTTGATAAAATTTGAGGTGGCAAAAACTATGCCAAAATGGTTGATGCAAACTTTGCTTGATAGCAAATTAAATGCACCTTTGTCATACTGTACTCATTCAGGCTCTCCTAGTGCCTCTTTTGCATCAGATTGCTATGCTATGGCTGCCTCTAGTCTTTGTGATGGGAATGAGCCTATTTCGTTTTGATGAAGCAAAAAATTCTAAAAGTTGGATGGCTTTTATGCAATCAGAATATGATGCTATCATGAAAAATCTGTGAAGGGATGGATTGGTACTTGATGAAGATGAAGTGGTGCTGCAAAATCTTTGCACTACACCAGCCAAATGAACTTCAAAGATATGTGGTGGTCCCTTTTAGCTTGACAATTGATCAGTTAGAGACCCTATGTATCTTGGAAGATCACTCTGAAACGGATGAATCAAAACAAACAAATTTGACCAAAAGTCAATTGGCCAAGTCTTTCTATTTTTGAATGATGACCCTCAATATTTTACTCAGTGCTCTTTCTCATCAAAATTGCCTCGAGATCTTTTAGAGGAATCTAATTAGGAAGAAAAGCAACCTATTAGGAGTTATTTCATGAATAATGATTAACCATACTAAGAGAAATTAATTAGCAAGTCACATATGTAATCCTGACTTTTTAGGAAGCTAAAGATGCAGATACACAGGTGACTTCTAATGCATGTTTCTCACAACTAAGAAATTTTAATTCAATGAAACTTTGGGAGCTTAAAGTAGAATTTGAGAGCTAACATTACCAAGTTAAATGATTGAAAATGATGCACCATGCTGAGAGAAATCATCTCTGCAATCTGATTGAAAAACTGAGATTTATGACAGTGAACAGTTCACTCACAAAGGCATGAAGTCATGAGACCAAAAATGTATGAAATCAAATGTATATTACATGGGAGATATAGTAGACTTACTGATACATATATGAGCTATAGGATCAAGCTCAAATCTAGCATGAGGCCCCTACAATTTGTCTCTTCTACTCACGACTAAAATATTCAAATGGCTTCAACCGTTTTTTGATTCTTCTACTTTTACATCAAGTAAATATTCAAAAACTTACAAAAGTGAATTCACAAGATAACTCATCATTACCCCATAATGTGTGATACTCAAGCCATTATAGGCTTGTCAAGAATTTTCTCCAATAGCTCCCCCTCAAGCCTAATGTGCTTGAGTCCTTCAATCTTGCAATATAACGTGCAAACCAATCATGGATTCAAATCTTTTGAGTTTAGTACCATCCAATGCCTTTGTCAACATGTCTGCACATTGTTGATGAGTTGACACATATGATAGCTGAATTTCCTTGCTTAGAATCTTCTCTCTTACATAGTGATAATGTACTTCAATATGTTTAGTTCTAGCATGAAAGAATGGATTAGCAGCTAAGTGTATAGAACTCATATTATCTACAAGTATATGTGGAGTTCCAAACTCCAAGCCAAGATCTGTGAATAGATTCTTCATCTAGATTGCTTCCAAGGTAGCTGTGGCAATACCTTTGTATTCACCTTTTGTAGATGAGAGAGCAACTATGGGTTGCTTCTTAGATGACCATGAGATAAGTTTTGATCCTACAAGAGTGAGGTATCCTCAGGTACTTCTTTTGTCTTCCTTGGATCCAGCCCAATCTGCATTAGAGAACAACTTTAGACCTAGATCACATACATAAGGGTAATATAACCCTTCACTTATGACTCCTTTGAGGTATTTGAGTATCCTCTTTGTAGCATCCATGTCTGGTTTCTTGGGTGTGTGCATAAATTGACGAAGCACACTTACACTCACCAAGAAACCTTTGTTTGTTGGGTTGTACAACCTGTAACCTTCTTGGTTATTGTCATATCCAATGAACACACCTCTTTCTTCTTTTGAATGCATCTTCCCTCTAACCTGTGAAGGAACATGAGCATAAGCAATACCTCCAAAAATCTTACAATGATCCAAGCCTGCTCTTCTTCCATTCCAAGCTTCAGATGGTTTCATGCCATTAAGTGACTTTGAAGGTAACCTGTTAATCAAATAGGTGGTTGTGGATACAATCACAGCCCATAAATAATTAGGTAAGTGTTTTTCATTTAGCATAGACCTTGCAGCTTCAACAATTGTCCTATTTCTTCTCTCTGCCACTCCATTTTGCTCTAGAGTGTAACTTGTAGTAACTTCTCTTTTGATTCCCCTCTCTTGAAGGAAAGAATCAAATTCATGGGAGAAGTACTCTCCCCCTCCATCTGACCTTAGCCTTTTTAGTTTTTTACTTGTTTGGTTCTCCACAAGAGCTAAATATCTTTTGAAGCATGAAAAGACTTCATCCTTGTGTTTCATAAAGTATAGTATAGTCCATCTAGTACAATCATCAATGAAGGATACATAATACCTTGATCCAGATATTGAAGCATCCTTGCTAGGTCCCCATACATCTGTATGGACCAAGTCCAAGAGATCTCCATGCATATATCCTTTCTTCATGAATGCTAACCTATGAGACTTTCCAAATTGACATGCACTACACTTATAAATCATGTGTTGCTTTGACAAATTACGGAGTCCAAGTACACTTTGGTCCTTGCAAATTTTCTTTAATGATCTTTCACCAATATGTGCTAACCTCTTGTGCCATACATCCAATTCTTTGACTGTCTGACTACCATAATTAAAGAGAGCAATGTTCCTTGTGTCTTGTAATTCAAATGTGAATAATCTACCTATCTTTTCACCCTTTGCAATTGTTAACTTGCCAGTGTTAACTTAGCAAAGTTGAAATGCTCAGATATTAAACACCTGGTTCTAACTATCAGAAAAGCGTTTAACTAGCTCAGTGGGTTCTTGGGAGTGGTAGGGGTCTGTTAGACAGAGGCCCTGTACTTATTTCCCAAATCTCAGCCACATCAGAGACACTTAATATCATGTCTTAGC
Organism: Ceratopteris richardii; assembly: GCA_020310875.1. Classification (NCBI taxonomy): domain Eukaryota; kingdom Viridiplantae; phylum Streptophyta; class Polypodiopsida; order Polypodiales; family Pteridaceae; genus Ceratopteris; species Ceratopteris richardii. The sequence continues at coordinate 92,580,670 of CM035437.1, forward strand.
TCAGATGTTCAGAGATCCCATCCGTTCGGGAAGCTGCAGTACGCACTATTTTACTGTACTGCAATAAGTCAATACGGTGCTTCAACTTCGACCAGGACTATACTTCTAACTGACAGTGTTACGACAATCCAACCACGTTCGATCTCAGTACGATACAAAGCTACACGGATTTCATCAGACTTCATACATAGCCGTTCGACTAGATAATTAGTCAATCCAGACTCACAACCATCCACAAAATGATTTGCACGGTAAAGTTGGAGGATACTAGATAGACTTGAGCTAACGAACCACGTCCACAGGGGAATATTCAATAGAGCGGAACAGATGCTCTGACGTTCACAGCAGAGACACAGATCGATCACTTAGCTAAATTATCACATCAACGTAACGATGTCCAGCACGGCTCGCACACAGAATACCAGAACTACTCAGATGATCACTCCTATATCGGCGAGACAACAATGACACAGAAACAACTACTCAGAAATCGACAGAACAATAACCACAGTGAAATCTGACACAACCAGACAAACAATCTGGTGATTTTAAAAATCACGCTCTGTCGTGTTGCTTCGCGTATCTTTTCATTGCTTTAAATAGAAGTTTACAACTGACGCGTAACCGCTTTTCGCGCGCGTGATTACAAGTTTCCGTTTTTACATTTGCCAATCCGGCGGCCCACTAACACTGGCACGCACGGTGGACTTCGAACCCGCATGTCAAAATTTTACTGTTCGGCTACTATGCCCTCTAAGTACATATTTTGGGCTAGTCTAAAAGTTCGGGTAATTTTCTTTTTGAGTGTTTCTAACATCTGGACTAAAATCGATGGCTCTACTAACTGTGCATCTGTCCTAACCGCGCTTAAGGCGATCGCTTCGGTAAGCAAAATTTCGGCCTGCGTTTGCAAAAAGGCCTCCTGCAAATAAAATTCATTTGATAGGGCTGCATCCCTTGAAATCTTCATTTCGCCCAATTGTTTCTGCATGTCAATTACTCTTTCTTTCTGATTGATCAGTTGATTATCTAACCTTTCGATTTGTTGGTTCTGAAACTCTATTGTTTTATATTAAGCATCTCTTTCTCTTCAAGCATTTGCTAAGTCCTTCTGATATTTAACTTCCCTGTTCAATTGGTGTTTAAGTACATTATTGACTTCGTCTAAAGATTCTTTTGTTCTACGTAGTTGTTCTTCTCCCTGCTTAGCTTCTCTCTATTGCTCTTGGTTCGTCTGTACTGCTCCTTGCAGCTTGACTCTTGTTTCTTCCAATAAATTGCCTAGTGCTATTCTCGCATCCTCCTTATCCTGTATATCTATTTTCAATTGCTTGATTTCTGCCTGTGTTTCGTTTAATAATTGGTCCTTTGCGGCGAGCTGTTCCAGTGTTGTATCTCTTTGTTTGACAAGTGTCTGCTGTTCTGTCAGCTGAGCTTGAAGCTGGAGAATCTGTGCCTGGAGCTGATGGTTTTCGACCTTGACTGCGTCAACCTCCTCCTGTAATGGTGTAATATCCGCTTCCAGGACATCCACCTTATGTTGCAATTCGTTGCGAATATTGTCCGTGACTTCTCTTATCTGGACTGGTAGTTGCTGGGAGAGATCAATGAGCAGTTGCCCCATTGAAGCAAGCTCAGAGAAGACTGGAATTGAGGGGAGTAGAAGAGGGGGTCAGGGTTGTGAAGAGGATGTGGTGTGAAGCTGTTGGGAGGTCGGTGGAGAGTAATTGGGCGATGAGGCGGAAGAGGCTGTGGGCTCAACGGGTGCGATGGGTGGGATCAGAAGGATTGGGTTTAGTGGAGGTTCCGGTGGTGGAGTGGGAGTGTGTTGCAGAGCTAAAGAAGTACGAAGCAGAGAAAAAGACGGGCCCTAAAATTTTTCCGAGTTGGACATCATATTTTGTATCATAACCACTCTTGTAATATATTTTCCTTTGTAAATGCACTAGAGGAGTCCTCTAGATGCATCCCCACAGAAGAGTAGAGATTTACCCATGTAAAATAGTAGGAAATTAGTCTTTTAGTGAATAAAGTGCCGGTCTCTTGTGTGAAATGACCATTTTTAGGGCACTAGTATATAAGTCAAATGTGACTCTTTGTAAAGAACTTTTTGCCATTGTGAGAATAGAGAGCACAGAAATTCGAATTTGTGTCTTCTTCACTCTGTATCTTCTTCTTCGTGAGCTTGTATGCATGTGTATTGCTTGGAAAGAGTGCTTGTGAGTGTTGTCTATCCATGAAAATGTTTTTCTGCTGTAGGTAAGGTGTGTGCGAAGTGTAGGAAGTGCTGAAGTGTAGGAAAGTATTCCCGCGACTCAGTATTTCGCTCATAACTTGAAGTAGGAGTGTCGGAATTGAGCGAAACCACTGCCATTGGATGCGTCTTCTCAAGAGCTTCGAAACGCATATGCTATTTGCTATATTTGAAGTTCGGAGCGGGGAGAAAAATCCAAAATACTGACGGCTGCTGCACCAAGTATCGTTTCGCCTTGACCAACAGTTGGAACTTGTTTGGATAAGTCTTTGCCTTATTTACACTCTTTGAGTAGTTCATTTGCATTGATCATTACATGATTGCATGTCCTCATACACTCGGCTAGGTTTGTATACTCTTTGGATTGATAATTAAAAGCGTGTATCCCCACTATATGCACTTGAGAGGGGATTGAGGTATAGTCTCTTTCTCCGCAAGTCCCTAAGTTGGTACTTAGGTCAACACACTTTTTGGCGCCGTTGCCAGGGAACACTCAACCAAGGTGCCTTCGTGATGGTTATAGATCGAGTGTGATCGAATCGTACTTGTAGAGGTGAAATTGTCCTTTGGCAAGTAGTCAGTCACTTCAGCACTTGTTACTTCACATCTCCGAGGTGTGTGTGATAAGTTTCAGGTTTAGGAGTAGTAGGAGGAGAGTAAGAAGAGTGAGGGAGTAGATTAGAGTAGCTTTCACTTCTTGTCTTGATTTTTTCATTTTCAGTAGATACAAAAAAAACCAAATATAAAAGCCAAAAAGAGTCATTTTGAAAATCACTTGTTTTTGAGCAAGTATCGTGAGAGAGCTATCGAGTATCGCGAGCTGCCGAGTATCGTGTGTCGTGTCTGAGCTTGTGGAGCGGCTTTAAGCAAGAAAAGGGTGCTAGAAGAGTGAGAAAGAGCATCAAAGGTGAGCCTCTCAGTAGCTAGATCTTTTTTATCACTCTAATAATTCAATATCAGTGTCAAACGATCTGCGTCAGGTATCGTCTAAGATCTACATGGGGGTAAAAGGAGTGCTTTGATTGATACAGAGAGTGAGGAGAGGAGAGAGGAACTAGGAGATCAAGGGCATCAAAACAAAACTCAAAAAACATTTCTCAAAATTTGTCTAAGGGTCAAGTATCGTTTTACTCCCGCGGTCGAGTATCACGATACTTAGCAAGTATCGTGACCTCCTGTGGTCGAGTATCGCGATATTTCCCGTCGATCGTGTATCGTTTCATACCGGTCGCGATACTTGGTCAGAGATCGTTTTGCCAGCGATCGTTGATCGTGTATCGTAGATCGTGTATCGTTTCGTGCCGGTCGCGATATTTGAAAAGTATCGTTTGGTTTAGCGATCGCGATACCTAACAAGTATCGTGTATCGTTTTGCCAGCGATCGTTTGGAGAAAGATCGTGTATCGTTTGGCTTAAGTATCGTGTATCGTTTCACAGAGATCGCGATACTTGCCAAAGATCGTGTATCGTTTCGTTCAAGTATCAACGATCGTTGGTCGCGTATCGTTTGGGTTAAGTATCGTGTATCGCTTCTCAGAGATCGCGATACTTACCAACTATCGTGTATCGTCGATCGTTCCAATTCAGAGATCGAGTATCGCCTGCTGCAAGTATCGAATATCGTCGGGATTGAAATATCGTGTATCGTTGGGAGCCAAGTATCGTTTGTAAGAAGTATCGTGGCAGTCAAGTATCGTGAGAGGTCATGTATCGCTTGTGACCAAATATCGTGTATCGTTTTCTTGCAAGTATCGGTATCGTTTCACTCAAGCGATCGGTATCGTCTATCAGGTTTCGCGATATTTGTCAAGTATCGAGTATCGTCTAAACCCAGAGATCGTGTATCGTGGATTTTTGGAGACAAGTATCGTGATCTGGAAAAAATTCTTTTTCAGTCATTTTTTCCAGCCAAAGGCTTCTATAAATTTTTGACCTGTAGTGAAGAGTGCCACAGGCCCAAGGGTATCAAAGACTGATCAGAGTTTAGAAGTGGATGAACCTGAGATCTGGAAGAACCCTAGGAAGCCGAAGAAGTGTAATCTCTTCTGTAGGTAGTGTAGCAGAGCCAAGTAACCGTTCACATTATTCTGAGACCTCTAGTGAGTCAGAGGAAGAAATTCCCATGGCTTCGGAGGATATGCAGAACACAGTACCCATGATTGGCATGATGTCAATCATTGAGAGAGAGTACAGAACCTCTTTGGAGTATGTGAACACCAACCACAACGAGGTCCCCATTTATCTGGATGGTCTAAATAGATCTGTGGCCAGGTTAAAGAAAGCGTCAGAGGCCTACATAGTACCTAGACCAGTAGTCAAATACGTAGGAGGACTTTACATGGACAAAAGAGATATCCAATATGTTGTCACAGAACACCCAGAGAACATTAATGAAATTGGTGAAGAAAATAATGCTTCAAACTTAAATGGAGGAGGGAATGAAGAGCAAGTAACTACACCTAGAGGAAGATCTACAGTCGCAAGGATATGGAGAGGAGATCTAATTCCCCAAGATGACACCTTAATGGATGTATATTTGATCAATGGGATGGAGCATCTCCTTAGAGCACATTCCTCAATTTGGGAAGCTGCTCCTAATCCAGTCACCATTTATGAGCTGCAGGATCCTGATTTTTCCACCATTATCACTTATCTCGATAAAAATCAGAGAAGATATTGGCCCATGACAGAAGCAGAAAGAGCTGAGTTGAAATATCAAAACATCCCAGTGTTCCCTCATAGGGACCAAGCCACTACATCAAGAAACCCACTGGGAACTTCCCATAATGATTCATACCAACAGTTAGGCCAAACACAACAAACACAATAGACCCAACAAACTCAAATCCCCTTCAGACCTCCTGTACAGTTCGCAATACCTGTAAACAACCCTAACTACCGACCTCAACCAACTATTGACCCAAGACATGGAATTCATGCTCCAGTCAGACCGCCAGTAGTAAGAGGACCAAGCATACCTATAGGAAGACCTATTTTCCTAGTGATGCCTAGACAACCCGAAGCAGGAAGACGACTAAGGCCAATCCAAGTTGCCAAATGTATGAGAAATCACTATGATGGCTCTAGTGAACCTTATAATCATATAGCCGAATTTAAACAAGTAATCAGAGCCGAACAGGTAGAAGACTTTTTGATTCAATATGAATCCTTTGGCCTTACCTTGTCAGACACAACATTGGCATGGTTTCAGCCATTGGACCCTAATACCTTTCAGAACATGGAGCAAGTATACCAAGAAATGATTGAGGAATTTACTAAATCAGGAATTAAAAACAATTCTTCGTCATTAATCCATAGCTTCAAGCAAGTCCCTACCGAGTCAGTGAGATTGGCGGCCAGAAGATTCAAGCAATATGTAGAGAGATGCCCAGTAGAAGAGAGACCGACACAAAATAAAATGGTGTCATTATTTTTGGAAGGGCTATTGAACGGATCCTTGAGATCATTGGTGTATGTAAAAAGAGTTCAGACCTTGCAAGAATGCATGAAGGAATGCATAGATTTAGAAGATAACCTAGCTGAGGATCTGAAAATACCTCAAGGAAGCTCTAAAAGCGAGGATTCGGCCAGTAACTCATCAATTCCTAAAAATAATGTAGAGGAAATCGCCGAATTGTTAGCGAAAAAGTTGAACGTTCAAGGACAGAGGAACTACCCCAATAATCCGATGAGAGTACCCATGCTTAGAAGGTGTATGCATTGCGGAGGTGATCATCCTTCTCACTTGTGTACTAGGGGAGTAGTTCCACCACTAGCTTATGGTTATAATAAACCCACTGTCCCAGGACCTCTACAATATTGCGGTGTGGAACAAAAATACACAAATCATAGCACAGAAAATTGTCCCTACAATAGGCAAGCAAGACCTGCACAGCAATACATGAGACCGTACGGATACCCTCAGAATCATCAGGGAGGTGAAGCTTTTAGGTATCCCTCTTATCAGCCACAGGCCCCAGCACCGCGACCATATGCTTATCAGGGATACACACAACCACAGCCAGTACGAGGACAACAACCGCCCCATCCTCAGAATGTTGTCCGAGTCAAGATTGCCCAACCTGAAGAAAACCTAGAGAGAGCCATAGTGCCAGCCACACCTTTGACTAGTAATGAACCATATGACTCATTTTATGACCCTAGTCAAGGAACATACCCTAATTATGAAGGCTCAATGATGGAATATGGACAATTGTATGAACCATATGCCTATGGCATGGAAGCACCAGATAGTTCATACGGTTATGAGCAGAATTATGTGTCATTGATGTATACAGCTCCTAGAGCAACCATACCACCCCGACCCATGAACAGACCGCCTGTACCCAGAGGACCATGTTACAGGTGTGGAGGTGATCACTATATCAGGGAATGCACATTGCCAAACCCACCCCCACCACAACGAGTCTGGGAAGGCTACTGTAGTGATTGTGGTAAGGAACATCTTTTCAGAGAGTGCCCCAAGAATCCCAACAAGATTACATCTAATGTACAAATCAACGTAATAGAACTAATAGAATCATCAGGGAGTGATAAAGAGTACACAGTACCACTGAAAGCAATAACGAGAGCCAAAGCCAGAGAGACCCTTGATAAAACGGATGAGAACAATCAAAGTGACAAGGAGAGGGACACACCCATCTCTCAAAGAGTTGAAGATTCAGAAGAGCCGGAGAAAAGTATTGCAAGTAAAAGGACCCAGAGATGGAAGCACCGAAGAGAGAGGCTAAAAGAAAAGAAGTTATTACAGAAGAAGGAAAAGGAGGAAAACGAACAAAAACCAAAAGAAGAACCGAAGAAGGGAATAAAAATGAACAATACAAAAAAGAAGAGGTAGGATCAGTGTTAGCAGATCCTATGCCTGAAGAATTAGCCATGTGGATTCAGGCATACAAGGCAAGAATAAGAGCAGGACCTACGATAGAGCAACATGAGAGAGAATATCCAAGAGGCGACTTAGAAAAGGAAAGACTGGAGATCTGCAAGAAACTGATAGAAGTTGCACAACAAACCTTAGAAAAACCTGCATCGCCGTTACCCAACACCCGAATTTCTGAAGGAGAATTCCAAGAGTGCGTAAACACTCATGAAAAACCTGAAGTAAATAGACCACAGAATGACGAACGTGGTATTGAGAGAAAGGAAGGATCCGTAGTCCCCGAAGTAGAAGGAGAATGGACTAAGGATCTATGGGCACGAATTCAAGAGGACAAATGGAAGAAGGTAGAAGGAATGGAACCGCCCTTTGAAGAATTAGCAGCAGAGAATGGAATAGAGGGTTCAATACCTGAACTAAATTCAGAACAAATTTTTCCAATGGATGCAAGTGACAAAGGAGAGGAAGATGTAAAGGAACTGCCCAACTACACAGGGGAGTACGAGAAAAATTCAGAATTGTATCGCATTCCATCAATGAGGAAACGAGAAACTAACCCATCAGTCCAAACATCGGAGATCATACAACGCCTTAGAGAGGTAAAAATCCCTTGTACCCTAACATTCGAAGAACTGTTAAAGGTAAAACCACATTTGAAAGAGAAATTAATCAATCAATGGGAAGTCAAGGAGGAAAAGAACGAGATAGCTGACGAAGTAAACACAGTGAGAATTCCAGTGGATAAAGTAGGAGACTTTAGTGAGGGAGATGAAGGAAATACCTGCCTTCCAATTACTTATAGGGGTTACACTACCAAAGCCATACTAGATTCAGGAGCTGGTGTTGGCATTGCTACCAAAGAAATTTGGCAGAAATGGGGAAAACCAGCATTAAGACCAACACGCATGAAAATACAAATGGCAGATGGACATACGGAAAGACCCTTAGGATTGTTGGAACGAGTAGTCTTCACTACGTGTGGAGTAGAATTCGAACACACTTTAGCAATATGTCACTTCGAAAGACCAAGCAATTATGAAATGATCCTGGGAAGGCCTTTCATGAGACAGCTAAAGGTCGTACAAGATTGGGGAAAAGATGCGGTTTACCTACAACACTCAGGAACCACCACTAGAATAAACCTACATACGTACACATATCAAGATGTTCCACCTCTACAATGGAATCAAATCCATAAAGAGGAAGACGATCAATCGATTCATAGTGCAGGTTCTAGTGATCAATCCTGGATGAACGAGGACACTCATCTGTGGATATGTCAAGCTACAAAGAAGGAAGAGGAGAGAAGAAAAGGATGGCAGCAGAAACAAGGATTAGCGAGGTATGTACAAGATCCAGCTTACATGCCACAAGTATTTCCGGATGAAGAATTTGAACCTCACGGTTGGATGGAAATTTTAGCGACCCTCGACGTCTGTGTAAACGAAGAAGTAGTGACCATAAACGAATGTATCGATGAGGAGGGTTATGATGTTAGCCTGTATATGGTAGTCCTTCAGGAGGCTGAAGAAGGAGAAGTGATCGAGAAAGACTGGAAGGAGGACTACGAGAGCATTGAAATGGATCCCGAACCCATGGATCTAGGAAATAGTACCACCAACATAAATATCACTCACCAATGAAAAACACCAGGAACCCACACAGAGGGAGGAGTTAGAATTTGAAAGAAAATCAGAAGATGAAGAAAACAAACCCCAAGACCAATTTGAGGTACCAGCTCATTTTAAAAAATATGAAGTGGAGGAGAGAAAAATCGCTATTCAAATGCCGAAAAGAGAAGCACAGCCTGGAATAGCTTATGATAATAAGGAACAAACCAAGAAGATAGTTGTAACTTTAGAAGGAGGAGAGGAACGATGCACCTTCATAGGACAGGATGTCTCATTAGAAGAAGAACAAGAGTTAATTCGTCTCATAAGAGAATATCGGGATGTCTTTGCTTGGACCTATAAGGACTTGAAGGGAGTAGATCCATCTATATGTGCGCATAGAATCCCCATGACATCCGAAGCCAAACCTTCTAAACAAAGACCATACACTTACAATGATGTGTATTCAGCCAAAATAAAGGAAGAAATAGACAAGTTACTAGATGCTGGATTCATCTATGAAATTGAGCACACGGAATGGGTGTCACCCTTGGTGGTTGTACCAAAAAAGAATGGAAAGTTAAGAGTGTGCATCAATTTGAAGAAAGTAAATGCTGCAACCATAAGAGACAGTTATCCTTTACCAATCACGGATCATCTCTTGGAAAGGGTAGTAGGGAAGGAAGTTTATAGTTTTCTGGATGGCTTTTCGGGGTATAATCAGGTAGCCATTGCTCCTGAGGACCAACATAAGACAGCATTCCCAACTGAATGGGGAGTATACGCCTTTAGAGTCATGCCTTTTGGTTTAACGAATGCCCCAGCTACATTCCAACGATTGATGTGTCATGTGTTCAAGGAATTTCTGAGAAAAAGTATGGAGGTATACGTGGATGATCTTTGTACATATTCAGCCATACGATCAGAGCACATCCCTGAACTAGAAAAGATTTTTGCCAAATGTCGACAATATCGAGTATGTCTCAATCCTGAAAAATGTGTCTTCATGGTTAGACAAGGGAAAATCTTAGGACATATTGTCTCTAAGAATGGAATCTCAACAGATGAAGACAAAATTAAAGTCATCTTAGACTTACCAAGACCCAAGAACGCAAAGGAAGTTCAAGCATTTATGGGACATTGTGGATACTATCGAAGATTCATACATATGTACGCCATAATTGCTAGACCTCTTTATGCATTATTGACTCTATTTAATTGGACCGAAGAATGTGAAAAAGCTTTTAATGAGTTAAAGAAGCGATTGAGTTCAGCACCAATCCTTCGAGTCCCTAACTGGAATAAACTGTTTCACATTCATGCGGATGCTTCCAAGTTTGCCATTGGTTGCATCTTAGCTCAACCTGCTGACACAGGAAAATTAGACCACCCTATAGCCTATGTTAGTAGACAGTTAAATCAAGCAGAACGCAATTATACCACCACGGAGAGAGAAGGCCTAGGGATGGTATACGCAGTCAAAAAGTTCAGACATTACCTGTTGGCAAACAAATTCAAATTCTTCATTGATCATCAAGCCCTACTGTACCTAGTCAACAAGCGTTGTAATACCGGACGACTAGTACGATGGTTTTTATTGCTAATGGAATTTGATTTTGAGGTAATAGTCAAGAAAGGAAATACCCACATAAGAGGAGACCACTTATCAAGAATGACCCATGGAGAACCACCCATAGGAGTACAAGATGATCTGCCAGATACTTACCTTTTTAACCTGAAAGTATGTCCTCAGTGGGTAGAAAAATTGATCCCTATACTTACACATGGACCTAAAGATGGGATCACACCAAACCAAACGCAAGACCTCTGGAGGACTAAAAACCTTCACATCATTGCGGGAAGTTTGTACCATCAGGATTCAAGTGGATTATTGATGAGATGCGTGGAAGAAGAGGAACAAGAAATGTGGCTTCAGAAAGCACACATAAACCAATGGAAAACTCATTTGAATGCAAATGGAACGTGGCAAACACTCAAGAGATTTGGCATATATTGGCCAACCATGCAAAGAGATGCACATAACTATGTGTCAACCTGTCAAACCTGTCAAGAACAAATCCCAGATGAGAACTCCACCTTATGCTATTCTACAATAGCACCAAGATGGAGCATGCCTCTAGTAAAGTTCTTGAAAACTCAAGAATACCCTGACGGAGCTACTTTAGCAAGGAAACGTGCGCTTGAAGAACAAAGTAAGGATTATGCCATCATAGGAAAACAACTCTTTAAACGAGGGAAAGATAACCAATTACGAATGTGCATTCACGAAAATGAATATCTTTCTGTCTTAGAGATGGCTCATACAGGAGCTGCAGGAGGACACTTTTCTGCAGACAAAATAGCAAAAATGATCCTCTTTGCTGGAATGTGGTGGCCAACTCTACACCAAGATGCCGTAACATATGTGCAACGGTGTGATACTTGTCAACGAACGAAATATCCAATTAGAAGAGATGAGATGCCACTCAGACCCATGATGAGTGCTAGAGCTTTCACAAAATGGGGAATAGACTTCATAGGACCTATTATTCCACCAGCAAAAGGATCCCATGCTGAATATATAATTGTAGCCACAGATTACCTGACCAAATGGGTTGAAGCAAAAGCAACAAAGAAAAATGACGCAAGAACCACAGCCAAGTTTCTCTTCGAGAACGTTTTCACTAGATTTGGACTACCTATAGAAATTGTGAGTGATAGAGGTACGCACTTTGTTAATGAAGTGATAGAAGCCTTATTGAACGAATTCTTAGTAATTCATAAGAAATCAGCCCCTTATCACCCACAAGCAAATGGACAAGCAGAAAGTTCAAATAAAATCTTGTGTACAGTTCTTACCAAAATCGTTAACAATGGTAGATCAGATTGGGATAAGCAGTTACATCATGCTTTATGGGCATTTCGAGTAGCCTATAAAACCGCGATAGGCACTACTCCTTTTAACTTAGTGTACGGACAAAATGCTATTTTGCCAATTGATTTCTTGATTCCCACTCTGAGAGTAGCAACTACTTACGAGTGGACAGGACATGAACTATCAGCTCAATTGGATCAAATAGAAAAGCTTCACGAAACTAGGTTACAAGCAGTAGCAGGCATCTATGCTGCTAAAAGACGACAGAAAGCCTACTTTGATGCGCATATTAAGGACAAAAATTTGAAGGAAGGAGATTTAGTTTTGGTATACACCTTGAAATAACATGCTAAGAAGTTGCAAAAGAGAGGATATGGTCCATTAATCATTAATCGTATATCTACAAGTGGAGCCATTAGCTTAGCAACCTTAGATGGAGACGTATTACCAAACTATATCAGTGGATGCAGAGTGAAAAAATATCTAAAACCATTAACCGAAGAAACAATGTCCCGATTAATCCAAGGTAAGAATAGACGCATAGAGGAGGAAAGGATACGAGAAGAAGCAAGACAGGAAGCATTGGAAAGAATAAAGAAATGGAAAGAGTGGATGAGAGAGCGAGATGAAAGCTATCGACTAGGAGAAGAACTCATCCCGATGGCTAATTTTAGAGCCACTCAAAACCTAGGATCGCAAAGAACACAACCATATCTAAATTTGGGAGCAGGAAAAACGGAGTACCACTTGGTGGATGCTCTCATTGACACAGGAGCAGCTGTGAGCTGTATCAAGCTTTCTTTGACCCAAAAACTCAAGGAGGCAGTACGCCCATCGATGGCACAATTGATAGGAATAGGAGGAACAATTACTCAATGCATAGGTGAGATCACCTTACCTTTACATCTTGGCAACAACACTATGGAACAAAAGCTATTAGTGTGTCATGATCAAGATTTACTTGAGGAGGTAGTGTTAGGTCAAGACTGGATTTACGAATACGAGGTGACCATTCAATTGGCGTTAGGATACATCTCAACCAGGATAGGACATCGTGAAGTATTCAGTCTGCTAGACGAACGACCAATCAAATCTGTGAGCATGGAGCAAACAGTTCATTCTAATGAACAAAGTCCTGAATGTATGATCACTAGCACTATAGAGACACCTTCATCGAGTACTATATGTGCGGACACATTGAATTCTGCTTGCACACCATGTTCTAGTCTAGCAAGTCATGAGAGTGTCAATCTATCTGAAACACACCTCACCGAAGCACAATGCATAAGAGAGACTAGTCCTCTGAGTAATTCAAAATCTGTACCCATTGAAATATACCCTATTCCATACTCTAATCAAGCGTGGATAAAGAAAGATCAAGTGGAGGAGTATCTTCGACAACAGAAGCACAACCGACATCAGAACAAACAATCAAAGGAGAAACCAACTCAGTTTGAACAACAAAGTCATCGACGAATTGCTACAATATGGATCCCAAAGAAAGTAGTAGCCACTCAACAGGATCGTTCACAAATCTGGATTCCTAAGTCATGCGCTACAAAGAAACCAAACCGAAATGATGATCCTCAGCACAAGAAGAACCAATATGGTCCACAGGCAAAACAGCCACAACAAAAGAGTTACTGGAGAAAGGAGTCTGTAATGATAACCCGAGTCATTCCGAGATTCACAAATCAGATAAAGCAGACCTACAACAAGGAGAAAAGACCCACTTTCAGTGGAAGTGGGCAACATACAACAAGGCCCAGCACAATGAAGCAAATTTGGATACCGAAAGACAAAACAAACAGCTTGCATCAACCAAATACTTCCAATTGCACACATATGGAGCCTTCGAGACCCAAAGTATGCATGATAAGGCCACATTACAAGGCCAAGCATTCGGCACATCCTTCTTCTATTTCAGGATAGTCAAGCACATTTTCCTCACGGGGAAATAGGAGAGCACTTGTACATATATTAAGAAAAATATTCAAAAAAAATTAATAAGCGCTTCGGCTATAAACTAGTTTTTCTGTTTTCCTTTTCAGATGAAAATGTAGGAATACATAAAAATGTTAAAAATCCAGGTATTACCTTTCTCACACACACGGGAAAGGGACGACACCATTCACTCGGAGCAATATCGAGCTTATGACAAACAAATAAAGGAGGATTTCTGATAATATATGGCCACTAATTCATGCTCTATATTGAGTGTAGATGGTGTCTACTAGTTTTGAAGCTATGCAAGAGGAAGAGGTCCAGTTTTTCCCACTCGAGGCCATTACAAAAGCAAGAGGTCACTGGTTCCGAGATGATCAACCAGTCGCAGATCTCATCTTCATGGCAACAATCAAAATTATGGACACAGATCATTATTTTCCTATCATGTCACAGGATTTCAAGACAATAATACAAGGATTACCTCTTATTGAAGATGTATGGACACAAGCAGGCATAGAGGCATTCCTCAAGTTACCAATCTATGTTCCAGACTTTCAGAGATGTGCACAGGTAATGAATACTATGCAACCTGCCGCAACAAAGATATCAGTTCCAGAAGCACGCGTTGTGGTCACGATTTGAAGCCATTGCTTTCGGCATAAGATGTTTTGAAGAGGCCACACATTCGGGCTGAAGTTCTAGAACTGCTTGCTTCTTACGATTTGGGAGGATACATTCGTGGCATCATACATATGTGGCCAGAAACCTAGATGTCAAGGATCACAATGATTATTAGGGAATTATACCCCATTACGTGTCGTCTTGTTTTTGTTGATATAGCAGGTTTAGCATAGTTCATAGCGGCCAATAATTTACGGGACACATGGAGCAAAGGGGAGGATGTTGCTAATGGGGAAAAGAAGAACTAACGGAGGTTTTTGTGGAAAAGAGGGGCAAGTCACCCGCGGGCAGGACATCTGTTCTATTCTGAGAAAAGGAGGAGCATTGGTTCTGATCAGATGTTGAGCTGAAGATTAGAAAGAAAGAAAAAGGGAGGTTATGTCAGACAATTAAAAAAGATCTAGTTTGTATGTTTACTAACTATTCGGAAAGACGTGGACATTCGTAATGACTTAGTATATACGAGCATCCATATTCTAAGAGGACGGCGTATATTGAAGTTTCACGAAGCACTTACAGAAGCAGATACGAGCAGATAGAGGAGAGGAGGCGACAATAATCGGAGGCGCTTAGTAGTAAGGGAGGAGAGAGAACTATTCTTGAAAGGATCACTTGAAGAATATATAGCACAGATGAATGGAAGATGATGATTTGACGCTGATGGAAGGACAGAGATTATAGGACAAAAATCATAGCTGCGTGCTATAGGCCTGAAAGGGGAAAGAGTTCGTTTTGCATCGGTGGATGCATGCTCGTTGCAGAAAAAGAGGAACGATGGGATGGTAAAGCACACGTCGCTTCCTTCATTTCAGAACAACAATGATCAGAAGGGCTCATGACTTCAGGAGATGACAGAATAGAAAGAATTTCGGTGCAATTCACAAAAGGTGTACCGTATTGCTTATCACATGGATTCAAAAATGCAATAACATCAGATGAAGAAAGGCAGCTGCATCGTTTACAAGTCAACGTTACCATCTTGATGAAGAATTATACCAACAGGTTTTGTTTCATTTCCTCCTTCATCGCAAAGAGTTGCGTGCACGAATGAATTGAAATATTCTCTTTCTGCTAACTTTCTTATGATTACTAGTGAAAATCGTTTCTTTTTAAGGTGCATATTCTACATAAACGTAACAAATCGATTTAGGATTGAGATAGTATTAGTTGATGGCTGAACATTAGTTCTGAATATGTTGTACTGTCAGATTCTGTCCTTAATGTAACAGTCATTCATTGAGAAACAATATTTGTGATAA
Organism: Ceratopteris richardii; assembly: GCA_020310875.1. NCBI lineage: Eukaryota > Viridiplantae > Streptophyta > Polypodiopsida > Polypodiales > Pteridaceae > Ceratopteris > Ceratopteris richardii. Next base: position 92,596,193 of record CM035437.1, read on the forward strand.
TCTTCAAGTCAAATGTAAAGAAAAAGCTTTATCTTTTGTGATCTATGTAGTATGCTTAATTGGTCATCATTTTCTGCAACGTAAAATGTTGTGAATTTCAAAACTTTCTACAGTTTTGCATACAAGCGATAATGTATGAACTTGAAAAGCATTTGCGGTATTCTTTTTGTTTATCTTTTAAGATTATAACTTTGATTTTCTTTTCCTATTTTGTTTTTTTTTTCTTCTTATTTCATAACGGAGGAGAATGATTAAAAACTGGTATCAAATCTTTCGCGTTTGAAGTTCTTGATTTGCTATGTAGAAGTTGGACATAGCAAGTTTATTCTTTTGATCCACAACTCTAGTAAATCTTGAACACGATCAGATCAGATTTAATTGCTGAAAACACTTGCTACAACTGATTAATCTCCTAAACTGGTTAGACTTTAAGGCGTGACTACATGGATGGAGACGCATCCTCTTGAACAGGTTCAGCTACAGAAAAGATAAAGAATTGTAAGGAAAAGGATTTTATTATGATGTGTTGTAATGAAAATGTGACTTAATGTCCATTGCTCTGTTTTTCATATACTGAATTTTAGTGCCGTGTTTCCTTTCAGCTTCAAAGTTATCGATAATATCCAAACGTGATGTTTTCTCATAGTTATTTGTCTGTTGGTTAGTAATATTTCTTTGTGTGTAAACGGTTTGACTTTCATACAATTCCTGACATACCTACAATTCTTGGGCTTGAACTAACCGTGTTGTCATACAGATAGCATAACGTGGTTTATGTCATACAGTCCTCTGTTGCTAGAATAATTACTTTGCCACTCTGATAGAAGAAGACTTTAAACTGGTTCGAATGTTTCTCTTATCATTTTTGTGTATGCGCTTAGTTACAGATGCTCGATCGTCTTTACGTTGTTAATTTTGGTGAAAAAAATATATTTGATCACGCGACTAACCTTTATGTGTGGAAGAATACAAAGCTCGGAATACTTCAGAGAATATTTGCTTGTGTCATTAAAAGGATGAATCTTAATCCTCATTTCTTATATGCAATAAAGATGCTTGTAAACTTATTTGGATGGATCGAATGTAATCATGAGTGATAGTGAAATGATGTTTAAAAGGAGATGTTTTCATGGAGCCGCATCTAAGACAAAGTTTAATGAGCAAATGACTTTGGTCATTAGAAGTTAGAGGAACTACTCCATAAAGTTACACTATCGAAACAAAGCTTTCATACTTCTGACTTTTTCCTAATTGTGAAAGTATAATTTGTTTTTGGGTTAAAGAAATAGTACTATGTTGAAGATGAATATTTTGGGCTGAACATAACTCCCAATTGGATTCATTGAACAGAAAATGCAAGGGACAAACTTGAATAGACCCAAGCTTTTGTATATCAAGATCCTCACCTAGGTTTCCCCTTCCTTTCCTTGAACTTCTCGACATACCTGGTGAACCCGACGTGAAAGGAGGGGGTGAGTGAGTTATAGAGCCACAAAGATTAGCATAATCAAAATGGAAGAAATCCTAGCTCAATTCCTACGATTTCAAGAAGAAGATAGGCGTCAAAAAGCCATCCAATCACTTCATGAACGTCTAGTCAATCGATGTGGCTTTTTCAATGGAAAGAATGTCTCAAAGTTCTGCAAAGAATATGAACTCGAGGCCAAATATCTAGGTGTCGGACTAAGTCCGATGACGGAAAAAGAATTATGTGAAAACTTTATCTATGTGTCGGATTACGACGTGCGAGACCAAATAATGATAATAAATCAAACAACATGGTCTCGATACAAAGCGACACTCCTTAAGCAGTTTATGCTAGAGGATCTTGATAAAGTAACTCGTAGATCTTTCCTGAGGTGGGTTCATATGCCCAAAGACCAACCAATTCTTGAGATCAAAGAAGAGTTTGAGCGACAATATGATGATCTTTCTGAGCACGATAAGAGGTGCATAAGTCATGAAAGGGTTTCGTTGTTTCTTCAAACAATCGATGTTAATGCCCGAGAGGAGTTAATTCCACTTCTACAAGATATAGACTCCGACTCAGGACTCACAGAGGATTGGATGCTCGTCCATGAAGCTGTGATGAAATACGTAAAGAAACAACAAACAATAGAGAAATTTTTAAATGATTGGAGAACAGATCTTCAAACAGATGAAAATTATAACCATGTTCCAAGCATTTTACCAATCGTGGATAATGTTCAAGTCCATGAGGTTGTAGAGACCCCATTTGGGCATGAAGTAGATATGCATGGGCTTAATATCCATAGTGATGATGGGAAATATGAAGAAACTTCTAAAAGTGCGATCGATGTAACCTCAAAGGTTACAAGGTGCCAAGAGCCCCTAGACTTCATTACAATGATTATATCTTTAGGTGCCATAAGTGGACAAAGCCCGAAGATGGGAGGATCAAAGGAGCAAGTGGAAGCAAATCAAAATCAAACCAAACTAAACCAACATCAAACCAAACAAACAACAAACATAAAACAAAACAAAAACCAACAATATCCAACAAGAAATCAGGATGAAGCTTCCTCTACTCCGATAAACTCCTCACATCGAATAAAAGATAATCGAACAAATCAAGAAACATATCAAGATGCAAACAAAGAGATAGAGATATCTAGAAGGCTCATAGGTGACCAAATGGAGATAAAAGATGAGATACAAGTAGAGAACCTACTAAATATGTCTAAAGATCGAGCTCAAGATGCATCCTTACGTGATGACATCGGGCAAGATGTGGAGTATGATTGGATGTCACTTGATGGTGATGATCCCCTTCTAACACAAGATTCGGATAGAACTTTTGATCTAATGACTGAATTACATGAAGGAACTCCCATGGAACATGATGTTGAATCTAAGGACCTGTCAATGAAAGATCCGATGGGTAAGAAAATGGATATGCAGGAATCCACATTATACATGCATACAGAGATGCAAGAAAATGAACTTACTTATATGAAGGAGGACATGCAAATAATGAGCCCTCTAGAGATTGAAATGTGTGATGACGAAGATGAGTATGATGCTAATCTAGAGGATGTACAAATGATAAGCCCTCTAGATAGTGATATGCATGGCGATGGTGATAAGCATGATCCTAATCCTACCGATAGTCTAGATCAAGATCAAGATACTGATATTCTTTTGAGCGATGTCACATTGGACAAAGATCCTACACACAAAAAGGAGGATAAGTTGGATGGAATTCAAAATAATGATATGTATGTAAATGATGCCACATTCCATGAAGAGAGGAATATGAATGAACATGAGGAGAATGAGAAAATACCATTGATCATTCCTCTAAATACTGATATGTATGTCAAAAATAATCATGTTGAGTTGAGTCCACACGTTGAAGAAATTGAGCATAAAGTGGCAGATGAAATGTTTATTGTGACATATGATAAATCTGATGCGTGTATAGCATTGAAGGATATCCAACGTAAAACTATTGAGTCAAACGATTGCAACGATGAAGCTCAAGTTGATTTGGATGCGTATGTTGAGATTCTCATACATGATGAGATTCTTGAGCAAGAATCAGTGATTGAAGAATCAATGCTTGAAGAAGGTGGACTAAGTACATCCTCAGAAGAGAATGAGCAAGAATCGATGGAGATGGATGCAGAATCCTGTGATGACGTTTTGGATAAAGAAATTGAAGATCAAGATTTTCTTGATTATGAGGATATGGATTCCATTCACATTGAAGGAGAAATATTTTGGGAACATAACAAAGACAATGATGAAGAGTTCCTGGAAAGACTAGAACAAGAAGCAGATACCATAATTAATGGGACTCAAGTAGAAAGGAATCATGATAGATTGGAAGATAAAAATGATTATGTAATATCATCTGAGCATGATGCTCACTTCTACTTGATGAAGGAATTGAATGAATCTAATCAATACGTTTATTTCGATGAAGATGAAGAACATAATCGAAATGATGCAATTGAAGATATTTCCTCAAATGATCTCAAGCATGAAATGAATCAAAATCCATGCTTGCACGGAATTTTTAAAGATGATTTAAGCATATTAAAAATTAACACTCTATATTCATGTGTGTTTGACTCATCAAGAGTAACCTCACATGAGAGGATCATGAATAAAGGAGACTATGCCCAAAGATTGAAACATGGATGTTTGAATTTTCTAAAAGCTATGTATGCCAGTCGAGCCTACAAGGAATGGACGAGCAAATGAAATGGCTTGTCCACATATCTAATCTTTTTAAAAATGATTCACGGATTGATGCGATCCAAAGGTGGCTTCTTAAGAAGCACAGTTTCTTTGGTGACCATATATCAAGGGAGATGGGTCTAAAGGAAAAAACCCTAATAAATGAGAATTAATAATACCAAAAGGAAATTTGTAAATAAAAATGTATATATCTTGTGTTTTTTGCTTTAATCTTAAGATAGATGGAAGAAACCAAATAAAACTAAAAATGCAAGAAATTAAAGTGGGAACACCTATGGTAATGAATGCATGTTGGATGAGTGGTTTGAAGTCAAAATAATTCAAATAGATATTTTAATGTTCAAATGAATGAAGTTTTTTTTATGTGATTCTTGAATGTGATGCTACTAATTTCTCTTATACAGTTTTGAGAACAGGTGTTGATGTGGAGCTGATCGAAGATCTAGAGTTTTGAGAGATTGTATAGAGGCAACCACTTTCGAGCTGCATGCCTATGTTTTATTGCAAATGGTTTTTGAAGTTCTTTCATGAACTGCATATGTATATAATGTCATTTTGATGTGATGTTTCTCATGATTTGTTTAGTTTCTATGAGTGCAGGAATGATCAAGCGAAGCCAACGGAGATGATGACTAAAGAACAAAGCCGTGAAAATCTTTTTCATTAGCTATCGTGCTTTAACCCTGATCTTTTCTTTGCACCATCTTTGAGATGCATTGCATGCCAAATATGCATGTAAAAATATATAGAAACACGTCTTTGAAATTCCGTAGAAGCACGTCCATCTGCACAATTAGATAGGTAAATATCATTGAAAAATAATAAAGCAAGTTTTGAGTGATAAGAGAGAATAGTTCTGAGTAAGGGAGAGTGATTGCATCTGTAAGAGAGTGGAGTTGTGAGTGATGTGAGCGTTGCTTAGATACCATAAAACCTTGATTTTTTGCACCATTTTTGTTTCCCTTCATGCACCTAACACATGCATAAATGAAATGTAAAGAGCACGAGTGATATTTTGGTTAAAACCCATAGTTGCACGAGTGATTGCACTTGTATTGAATTGTATATCCATGATAAAAATTGAGTGTAAATCCTCAACACCGAATGCCTGATACCTCCCCTATTTGCACCATGCTGTTTTTTATGCACTTAGAGTATGCATATGTAGGGCTCATTACATGGCCGTGCATAGGCACATTTGTTTTAACCCGTGCACTTGATTTCACTCACATTTGGATTCTTGAAGACTTGCAGATACCGAGATCGATGGTGGTACATCCGGAGGATGTACAGGTTCAGAGGGGGTGGATGTGGTCACGATTTGAAGCCATTGCTTTCGGCATAAGATGTTTTGAAGAGGCCACACATTCGGGCTGAAGTTCTAGAACTGCTTGCTTCTTACGATTTGGGAGGATACATTCGTGGCATCATACATATGTGGCCAGAAACCTAGATGTCAAGGATCACAATGATTATTAGGGAATTATACCCCATTACGGGTCGTCTTGTTTTTGTTGATATAGCAGGTTTAGCATAGTTCATAGCGGCCAATAATTTACGGGACACATGGAGCAAAGGGGAGGATGTTGCTAATGGGGAAAAGAAGAACTAACGGAGGTTTTTGTGGAAAAGAGGGGCAAGTCACCCGCGGGCAGGACATCTGTTCTATTCTGAGAAAAGGAGGAGCATTGGTTCTGATCAGATGTTGAGCTGAAGATTAGAAAGAAAGAAAAAGGGAGGTTATGTCAGACAATTAAAAAAGATCTAGTTTGTATGTTTATTAACTATTCGGAAAGACGTGGACATTCGTAATGACTTAGTATATACGAGCATCCATATTCTAAGAGGACGGCGTATATTGAAGTTTCACGAAGCACTTACAGAAGCAGATACGAGCAGATAGAGGAGAGGAGGCGACAATAATCGGAGGCGCTTAGTAGTAAGGGAGGAGAGAGAACTATTCTCGAAAGGATCACTTGAAGAATATATAGCACAGATGAATGGAAGATGATGATTTGACGCTGATGGAAGGACAGAGATTATAGGACAAAAATCATAGCTGCGTGCTATAGGCCTGAAAGGGGAAAGAGTTCGTTTTGCATCGGTGGATGCATGCTCGTTGCAGAAAAAGAGGAACGATGGGATGGTAAAGCACACGTCGCTTCCTTCATTTCAGAACAACAACGATCAGAAGGGCTCATGACTTCAGGAGATGACAGAATAGAAAGAATTTCGGTGCAATTCACAAAAGGTGTACCGTATTGCTTATCACATGGATTCAAAAATGCAATAACATCAGATGAAGAAAGGCAGCTGCATCGTTTACAAGTCAACGTTACCATCTTGATGAAGAATTATACCAACAGGTTTTGTTTCATTTCCTCCTTCATCGCAAAGAGTTGCGTGCACGAATGAATTGAAATATTCTCTTTCTGCTAACTTTCTTATGATTACTAGTGAAAATCGTTTCTTTTTAAGGTGCATATTCTACATAAACGTAACAAATCGATTTAGGATTGAGATAGTATTAGTTGATGGCTGAACATTAGTTCTGAATATGTTGTACTGTCAGATTCTGTCCTTAATGTAACAGTCATTCATTGAGAAACAATATTTGTGATAATCTTCAAGTCAAATGTAAAGAAAAAGCTTTATCTTTTGTGATCTATGTAGTATGCTTAATTGGTCATCATTTTCTGCAACGTAAAATGTTGTGAATTTCAAAACTTTCTACAGTTTTGCATACAAGCGATAATGTATGAACTTGAAAAGCATTTGCGGTATTCTTTTTGTTTATCTTTTAAGATTATACCTTTGGTTTTCTTTTCCTATTTTGTTTTTTTTTTCTTCTTATTTCATAACGGAGGAGAATGATTAAAAACTGGTATCAAATCTTTCGCGTTTGAAGTTCTTGATTTGCTATGTAGAAGTTGGACATAGCAAGTTTATTCTTTTGATCCACAACTCTAGTAAATCTTGAACACGATCAGATCAGATTTAATTGCTGAAAACACTTGCTACAACTGATTAATCTCCTAAACTGGTTAGACTTTAAGGCGTGACTACATGGATGGAGACGCATCCTCTTGAACAGGTTCAGCTACAGGAAAGATAAAGAATTGTAAGGAAAAGGATTTTATTATGATGTGTTGTAATGAAAATGTGACTTAATGTCCATTGCTCTGTTTTTCATATACTGAATTTTAGTGCCGTGTTTCCTTTCAGCTTCAAAGTTATCGATAATATCCAAACGTGATGTTTTCTCATAGTTATTTGTCTGTTGGTTAGTAATATTTCTTTGTGTGTAAACGGTTTGACTTTCATACAATTCCTGACATACCTACAATTCTTGGGCTTGAACTAACCGTGTTGTCATACAGATAGCATAACGTGGTTTATGTCATACAGTCCTCTGTTGCTAGAATAATTACTTTGCCACTCTGATAGAAGAAGACTTTAAACTGGTTCGAATGTTTCTCTTATCATTTTTGTGTATGCGCTTAGTTACAGATGCTTGATCGTCTTTACGTTGTTAATTTTGGTGAAAAAAATATATTTGATCACGCGACTAACCTTTATGTGTGGAAGAATACAAAGCTCGGAATACTTCAGAGAATATTTGCTTGTGTCATTAAAAGGATGAATCTTAATCCTCATTTCTTATATGCAATAAAGATGCTTGTAAACTTATTTGGATGGATCGAATGTAATCATGAGTGATAGTGAAATGATGTTTAAAAGGAGATGTTTTCATGGAGCCGCATCTAAGACAAAGTTTAATGAGCAAATGACTTTGGTCATTAGAAGTTAGAGGAACTACTCCATAAAGTTACACTATCGAAACAAAGCTTTCATACTTCTGACTTTTTCCTAATTGTGAAAGTATAATTTGTTTTTGGGTTAAAGAAATAGTATCATGTTGAAGATGAATATTTTGGGCTGAACATAACTCCCAATTGGATTCATTGAACAGAAAATGCAAGGGACAAAACTTGAATAGACCCAAGCTTTTGTATATCAAGATCCTCACCTAGGTTTCCCCTTCCTTTCCTTGAACTTCTCGACATACCTGGTGAACCCGACGTGAAAGGAGGGGGTGAGTGAGTTATAGAGCCACAAAGATTAGCATAATCAAAATGGAAGAAATCCTAGCTCAATTCCTACGATTTCAAGAAGAAGATAGGCGTCAAAAAGCCATCCAATCACTTCATGAACGTCTAGTCAATCGATGTGGCTTTTTCAATGGAAAGAATGTCTCAAAGTTCTGCAAAGAATATGAACTCGAGGCCAAATATCTAGGTGTCGGACTAAGTCCGATGATGGAAAAAGAATTATGTGAAAACTTTATCTATGTGTCGGATTACGACGTGCGAGACCAAATAATGCAAATAAATCAAACAACATGGTCTCGATACAAAGCGACACTCCTTAAGCAGTTTATGCTAGAGGATCTTGATAAAGTAACTCGTAGATCTTTCCTGAGGTGGGTTCATATGCCCAAAGACCAACCAATTCTTGAGATCAAAGAAGAGTTTGAGCGACAATATGATGATCTTTCTGAGCACGATAAGAGGTGCATAAGTCATGAAAGGGTTTCGTTGTTTCTTCGAACAATCGATGTTAATGCCCGAGAGGAGTTAATTCCACTTCTACAAGATATAGACTCCGACTCAGGACTCACAGAGGATTGGATGCTCGTCCATGAAGCTGTGATGAAATACGTAAAGAAACAACAAACAATAGAGAAATTTTTAAATGATTGGAGAACAGATCTTCAAACAGCTGAAAATTATAACCATGTTCCAAGCATTTTACCAATCGTGGATAATGTTCAAGTCCATGAGGTTGTAGAGACCCCATTTGGGCATGAAGTAGATATGCATGGGCTTAATATCCATAGTGATGATGGGAAATATGAAGAAACTTCTAAAAGTGCGATCGATGTAACCTCAAAGGTTACAAGGTGCCAAGAGCCCCTAGACTTCTTTACAATGATTATATCTTTAGGTGCCATAAGTGGACAAAGCCCGAAGATGGGAGGATCAAAGGAGCAAGTGGAAGCAAATCAAAATCAAACCAAACTAAACCAACATCAAACCAAACAAACAACAAACATAAAACAAAACAAAAACCAACAATATCCAACAAGAAATCAAGATGAAGCTTCCTCTACTCCGATAAACTCCTCACATCGAATAAAAGATAATCGAACAAATCAAGAAACATATCAAGATGCAAACAAAGAGATAGAGATATCTAGAAGGCTCATAGGTGACCAAATGGAGATAAAAGATGAGATACAAGTAGAGAACCTAATAAATATGTCTAAAGATCGAGCTCGAGATGCATCCTTACGTGATGACATCGGGCAAGATGTGGAGTATGATTGGATGTCACTTGATGGTGATGATCCCCTTCTAACACAAGATTTGGATAGAACTTCTGATCTAATGACTGAATTACATGAAGGAACTCCCATGGAACATGATGTTGAATCTAAGGACCTGTCAATGAAAGATCCGATGGGTAAGAAAATGGATATGCAGGAATCCACATTATACATGCATACAGAGATGCAAGAAAATGAACTTACTTATATGAAGGAGGACATGCAAATAATGAGCCCTCTAGAGATTGAAATGTGTGATGACGAAGATGAGTATGATGCTAATCTAGAGGATGTACAAATGATAAGCCCTCTAGATAGTGATATGTATGGCGATGGTGATAAGCATGATCCTAATCCTACCGATAGTCTAGATCAAGATCAAGATACTGATATTCTTTTGAGCGATGTCACATTGGACAAAGATCCTACACACAAAAAGGAGGATAAGTTGGATGGAGTTCAAAATAATGATATGTATGTAAATGATGCCACATTCCATGAAGAGAGGAATATGAATGAACATGAGGAGAATGAGAAAATACCATTGATCATTCCTCTAAATACTGATATGTATGTCAAAAATAATCATGTTGAGTTGAGTCCACACGTTGAAGAAATTGAGCATAAAGTGGCAGATGAAATGTTTATTGTGACATATGATAAATCTGATGCGTGTATAGCATTGAAGGATATCCAATGTAAAACTATTGAGTCAAACGATTGCAACGATGAAGCTCAAGTTGATTTGGATGCGTATGTTGAGATTCTCATACATGATGAGATTCTTGAGCAAGAATCAGTGATTGAAGAATCAATGCTTGAAGAAGGTGGACTAAGTACATCCTCAGAAGAGAACGAGCAAGAATCGATGGAGATGGATGCAGAATCCTGTGATGACGTTTTGGATAAAGAAATTGAAGATCAAGATTTTCTTGATTATGAGGATATGGATTCCATTCACATTGAGGGAGAAATATTTTGGGAACATAACAAAGACAATGATGAAGAGTTCCTGGAAAGACTAGAACAAGAAGCAGATACCATAATTAATGGGACTCAAGTGGAAAGGAATCATGATAGATTGGAAGATAAAAATGATTATGTAATATCATCTGAGCATGATGCTCACTTCTACTTGATGAAGGAATTGAATGAATCTAATCAATACGTTTATTTCGATGAAGATGAAGAACATAATCGAAATGATGCAATTGAAGATATTTCCTCAAATGATCTCAAGCATGAAATGAATCAAAATCCATGCTTGCACGGAATTTTTAAAGATGATTTAAGCATATTAAAAATTAACACTCTATATTCATGTGTGTTTGACTCATCAAGAGTAACCTCACATGAGAGGATCATGAATAAAGGAGACTATGCCCAAAGATTGAAACATGGATGTTTGAATTTTCTAAAAGCTATGTATGCCAGTCGAGCCTACAAGGAATGGACGAGCAAATGAAATGGCTTGTCCACATATCTAATCTTTTTAAAAATGATTCACGGATTGATGCGATCCAAAGGTGGCTTCTTAAGAAGCACAGTTTCTTTGGTGACCATATATCAAGGGAGATGGGTCTAAAGGAAAAAACCCTAATAAATGAGAATTAATAATACCAAAAGGAAATTTGTAAATAAAAATGTATATATCTTGTGTTTTTTGCTTTAATCTTAAGATAGATGGAAGAAACCAAATAAAACTAAAAATGCAAGAAATTAAAGTGGGAACACCTATGGTAATGAATGCATGTTGGATGAGTGGTTTGAAGTCAAAATAATTCAAATAGATATTTTAATGTTCAAATGAATGAAGTTTTTTTTATGTGATTCTTGAATGTGATGCTACTAATTTCTCTTATACAGTTTTGAGAACAGGTGTTGATGTGGAGCTGATCGAAGATCTAGAGTTTTGAGAGATTGTATAGAGGCAACCACTTTCGAGCTGCATGCCTATGTTTTATTGCAAATGGTTTTTGAAGTTCTTTCATGAACTGCATATGTATATAATGTCATTTTGATGTGATGTTTCTCATGATTTGTTTAGTTTCTATGAGTGCAGGAATGATCAAGCGAAGCCAACGGAGATGATGACTAAAGAACAAAGCCGTGAAAATCTTTTTCATTAGCTATCGTGCTTTAACCCTGATCTTTTCTTTGCACCATCTTTGAGATGCATTGCATGCCAAATATGCATGTAAAAATATATAGAAACACGTCTTTGAAATTCCGTAGAAGCACGTCCATCTGCACAATTAGATAGGTAAATATCATTGAAAAATAATAAAGCAAGTTTTGAGTGATAAGAGAGAATAGTTCTGAGTAAGGGAGAGTGATTGCATCTGTAAGAGAGTGGAGTTGTGAGTGATGTGAGCGTTGCTTAGATACCATAAAACCTTGATTTTTTGCACCATTTTTGTTTCCCTTCATGCACCTAACACATGCATAAATGAAATGTAAAGAGCACGAGTGATATTTTGGTTAAAACCCATAGTTGCACGAGTGATTGCACTTGTATTGAATTGTATATCCATGATAAAAATTGAGTGTAAATCCTCAACACCGAATGCCTGATACCTCCCCTATTTGCACCATGCTGTTTTTTATGCACTTAGAGTATGCATATGTAGGGCTCATTACATGGCCGTGCATAGGCACATTTGTTTTAACCCGTGCACTTGATTTCACTCACATTTGGATTCTTGAAGACTTGCAGATACCGAGATCGATGGTGGTACATCCGGAGGATGTACAGGTTCAGAGGGGGTGGATGTGGTCACGATTTGAAGCCATTGCTTTCGGCATAAGATGTTTTGAAGAGGCCACACATTCGGGCTGAAGTTCTAGAACTGCTTGCTTCTTACGATTTGGGAGGATACATTCGTGGCATCATACATATGTGGCCAGAAACCTAGATGTCAAGGATCACAATGATTATTAGGGAAATATACCCCATTACGGGTCGTCTTGTTTTTGTTGATATAGCAGGTTTAGCATAGTTCATAGCGGCCAATAATTTACGGGACACATGGAGCAAAGGGGAGGATGTTGCTAATGGGGAAAAGAAGAACTAACGGAGGTTTTTGTGGAAAAGAGGGGCAAGTCACCCGCGGGCAGGACATCTGTTCTATTCTGAGAAAAGGAGGAGCATTGGTTCTGATCAGATGTTGAGCTGAAGATTAGAAAGAAAGAAAAAGGGAGGTTATGTCAGACAATTAAAAAAGATCTAGTTTGTATGTTTATTAACTATTCGGAAAGACGTGGACATTCGTAATGACTTAGTATATACGAGCATCCATATTCTAAGAGGACGGCGTATATTGAAGTTTCACGAAGCACTTACAGAAGCAGATACGAGCAGATAGAGGAGAGGAGGCGACAATAATCGGAGGCGCTTAGTAGTAAGGGAGGAGAGAGAACTATTCTCGAAAGGATCACTTGAAGAATATATAGCACAGATGAATGGAAGATGATGATTTGACGCTGATGGAAGGACAGAGATTATAGGACAAAAATCATAGCTGCGTGCTATAGGCCTGAAAGGGGAAAGAGTTCGTTTTGCATCGGTGGATGCATGCTCGTTGCAGAAAAAGAGGAACGATGGGATGGTAAAGCACACGTCGCTTCCTTCATTTCAGAACAACAACGATCAGAAGGGCTCATGACTCCAGGAGATGACAGAATAGAAAGAATTTCGGTGCAATTCACAAAAGGTGTACCGTATTGCTTATCACATGGATTCAAAAATGCAATAACATCAGATGAAGAAAGGCAGCTGCATCGTTTACAAGTCAACGTTACCATCTTGATGAAGAATTATACCAACAAGTTTTGTTTCATTTCCTCCTTCATTGCAAAGAGTTGCGTGCACGAATGAATTGAAATATTCTCTTTCTGCTAACTTTCTTATGATTACTAGTGAAAATCGTTTCTTTTTAAGGTGCATATTCTACATAAACGTAACAAATCAATTTAGGATTGAGATAGTATTAGTTGATGGCTGAACATTAGTTCTGAATATGTTGTACTGTCAGATTCTGTCCTTAATGTAACAGTCATTCATTGAGAAACAATATTTGTGATAATCTTCAAGTCAAATGTAAAGAAAAAGCTTTATCTTTTGTGATCTATGTAGTATGCTTAATTGGTCATCATTTTCTGCAACGTAAAATGTTGTGAATTTCAAAACTTTCTACAGTTTTGCATACAAGCGATAATGTATGAACTTGAAAAGCATTTGCGGTATTCTTTTTGTTTATCTTTTAAGATTATAACTTTGGTTTTCTTTTCCTATTTTGTTTTTTTTTTCTTCTTATTTCATAACGGAGGAGAATGATTAAAAACTAGTATCAAATCTTTCGCGTTTGAAGTTCTTGATTTGCTATGTAGAAGTTGGACATAGCAAGTTTATTCTTTTGATCCACAACTCTAGTAAATCTTGAACACGATCAGATCAGATTTAATTGCTGAAAACACTTGCTACAACTGATTAATCTCCTAAACTGGTTAGACTTTAAGGCGTGACTACATGGATGGAGACGCATCCTCTTGAACAGGTTCAGCTACAGAAAAGATAAAGAATTGTAAGGAAAAGGATTTTATTATGATGTGTTGTAATGAAAATGTGACTTAATGTCCATTGCTCTGTTTTTCATATACTGAATTTTAGTGCCGTGTTTCCTTTCAGCTTCAAAGTTATCGATAATATCCAAACGTGATGTTTTCTCATAGTTATTTGTCTGTTGGTTAGTAATATTTCTTTGTGTGTAAACGGTTTGACTTTCATACAATTCCTGACATACCTACAATTCTTGGGCTTGAACTAACCGTGTTGTCATACAGATAGCATAACGTGGTTTATGTCATACAGTCCTCTGTTCCTAGAATAATTACTTTGCCACTCTGATAGAAGAAGACTTTAAACTGGTTCGAATGTTTCTCTTATCATTTTTGTGTATGCGCTTAGTTACAGATGCTTGATCGTCTTTACGTTGTTAATTTTGGTGAAAAAAATATATTTGATCACGCGACTAACCTTTATGTGTGGAAGTGTACAAAGCTCGGAATACTTCAGAGAATATTTGCTTGTGTCATTAAAAGGATGAATCTTAATCCTCATTTCTTATATGCAATAAAGATGCTTGTAAACTTATTTGGATGGATCGAATGTAATCATGAGTGATAGTGAAATGATGTTTAAAAGGAGATGTTTTCATGGAGCCGCATCTAAGACAAAGTTTAATGAGCAAATGACTTTGGTCATTAGAAGTTAGAGGAACTACTCCATAAAGTTACACTATCGAAACAAAGCTTTCATACTTCTGACTTTTTCCTAATTGTGAAAGTATAATTTGTTTTTGGGTTAAAGAAATAGTACTATGTTGAAGATGAATATTTTGGGCTGAACATAACTCCCAATTGGATTCATTGAACAGAAAATGCAAGGGACAAAACTTGAATAGACCCAAGCTTTTGTATATCAAGATCCTCACCTAGGTTTCCCCTTCCTTTCCTTGAACTTCTCGACATACCTGGTGAACCCGACGTGAAAGGAGGGGGTGAGTGAGTTATAGAGCCACAAAGATTAGCATAATCAAAATGGAAGAAATCCTAGCTCAATTCCTACGATTTCAAGAAGAAGATAGGCGTCAAAAAGCCATCCAATCACTTCATGAACGTCTAGTCAATCGATGTGGCTTTTTCAATGGAAAGAATGTCTCAAAGTTCTGCAAAGAATATGAACTCGAGGCCAAATATCTAGGTGTCGGACTAAGTCCGATGACGGAAAAAGAATTATGTGAAAACTTTATCTATGTGTCGGATTACGACGTGCGAGACCAAATAATGCAAATAAATCAAACAACATGGTCTCGATACAAAGCGACACTCCTTAAGCAGTTTATGCTAGAGGATCTTGATAAAGTAACTCGTAGATCTTTCCTGAGGTGGGTTCATATGCCCAAAGACCAACCAATTCTTGAGATCAAAGAAGAGTTTGAGCGACAATATGATGATCTTTCTGAGCACGATAAGAGGTGCATAAGTCATGAAAGGGTTTCGTTGTTTCTTCGAACAATCGATGTTAATGCCCGAGAGGAGTTAATTCCTTCTACAAGATATAGACTCCGACTCAGGACTCACAGAGGATTGGATGCTCGTCCATGAAGCTGTGATGAAATACGTAAAGAAACAACAAACAATAGAGAAATTTTTAAATGATTGGAGAACAGATCTTCAAACAGATGAAAATTATAACCATGTTCCAAGCATTTTACCAATCGTGGATAATGTTCAAGTCCATGAGGTTGTAGAGACCCCATTTGGGCATGAAGTAGATATGCATGGGCTTAATATCCATAGTGATGATGGGAAATATGAAGAAACTTCTAAAAGTGCGATCGATGTAACCTCAAAGGTTACAAGGTGCCAAGAGCCCCTAGACTTCTTTACAATGATTATATCTTTAGGTGCCATAAGTGGACAAAGCCCGAAGATGGGAGGATCAAAGGAGCAAGTGGAAGCAAATCAAAATCAAACCAAACTAAACCAACATCAAACCAAACAAACAACAAACATAAAACAAAACAAAAACCAACAATATCCAACAAGAAATCAAGATGAAGCTTCCTCTACTCCGATAAACTCCTCACATCGAATAAAAGATAATCGAACAAATCAAGAAACATATCAAGATGCAAACAAAGAGATAGAGATATCTAGAAGGCTCATAGGTGACCAAATGGAGATAAAAGATGAGATACAAGTAGAGAACCTAATAAATATGTCTAAAGATCGAGCTCGAGATGCATCCTTACGTGATGACATCGGGCAAGATGTGGAGTATGATTGGATGTCACTTGATGGTGATGATCCCCTTCTAACACAAGATTTGGATAGAACTTCTGATCTAATGACTGAATTACATGAAGGAACTCCCATGGAACATGATGTTGAATCTAAGGACCTGTCAATGAAAGATCCGATGGGTAAGAAAATGGATATGCAGGAATCCACATTATACATGCATACAGAGATGCAAGAAAATGAACTTACTTATATGAAGGAGGACATGCAAATAATGAGCCCTCTAGAGATTGAAATGTGTGATGACGAAGATGAGTATGATGCTAATCTAGAGGATGTACAAATGATAAGCCCTCTAGATAGTGATATGTATGGCGATGGTGATAAGCATGATCCTAATCCTACCGATAGTCTAGATCAAGATCAAGATACTGATATTCTTTTGAGCGATGTCACATTGGACAAAGATCCTACACACAAAAAGGAGGATAAGTTGGATGGAGTTCAAAATAATGATATGTATGTAAATGATGCCACATTCCATGAAGAGAGGAATATGAATGAACATGAGGAGAATGAGAAAATACCATTGATCATTCCTCTAAATACTGATATGTATGTCAAAAATAATCATGTTGAGTTGAGTCCACACGTTGAAGAAATTGAGCATAAAGTGGCAGATGAAATGTTTATTGTGACATATGATAAATCTGATGCGTGTATAGCATTGAAGGATATCCAATGTAAAACTATTGAGTCAAACGATTGCAACGATGAAGCTCAAGTTGATTTGGATGCGTATGTTGAGATTCTCATACATGATGAGATTCTTGAGCAAGAATCAGTGATTGAAGAATCAATGCTTGAAGAAGGTGGACTAAGTACATCCTCAGAAGAGAACGAGCAAGAATCGATGGAGATGGATGCAGAATCCTGTGATGACGTTTTGGATAAAGAAATTGAAGATCAAGATTTTCTTGATTATGAGGATATGGATTCCATTCACATTGAGGGAGAAATATTTTGGGAACATAACAAAGACAATGATGAAGAGTTCCTGGAAAGACTAGAACAAGAAGCAGATACCATAATTAATGGGACTCAAGTAGAAAGGAATCATGATAGATTGGAAGATAAAAATGATTATGTAATATCATCTGAGCATGATGCTCACTTCTACTTGATGAAGGAATTGAATGAATCTAATCAATACGTTTATTTCGATGAAGATGAAGAACATAATCGAAATGATGCAATTGAAGATATTTCCTCAAATGATCTCAAGCATGAAATGAATCAAAATCCATGCTTGCACGGAATTTTTAAAGATGATTTAAGCATATTAAAAATTAACACTCTATATTCATGTGTGTTTGACTCATCAAGAGTAACCTCACATGAGAGGATCATGAATAAAGGAGACTATGCCCAAACGATTGAAACATGGATGTTTGAATTTTCTAAGCTATGTATGCCAGTCGAGCCTACAAGGAATGGACGAGCAAATGAAATGGCTTGTCCACATATCTAATCTTTTTAAAAATGATTCACGGATTGATGCGATCCAAAGGTGGCTTCTTAAGAAGCACAGTTTCTTTGGTGACCATATATCAAGGGAGATGGGTCTAAAGGAAAAAACCCTAATAAATGAGAATTAATAATACCAAAAGGAAATTTGTAAATAAAAATGTATATATCTTGTGTTTTTTGCTTTAATCTTAAGATAGATGGAAGAAACCAAATAAAACTAAAAATGCAAGAAATTAAAGTGGGAACACCTATGGTAATGAATGCATGTTGGATGAGTGGTTTGAAGTCAAAATAATTCAAATAGATATTTTAATGTTCAAATGAATGAAGTTTTTTTTATGTGATTCTTGAATGTGATGCTACTAATTTCTCTTATACAGTTTTGAGAACAGGTGTTGATGTGGAGCTGATCGAAGATCTAGAGTTTTGAGAGATTGTATAGAGGCAACCACTTTCGAGCTGCATGCCTATGTTTTATTGCAAATGGTTTTTGAAGTTCTTTCATGAACTGCATATGTATATAATGTCATTTTGATGTGATGTTTCTCATGATTTGTTTAGTTTCTATGAGTGCAGGAATGATCAAGCGAAGCCAACGGAGATGATGACTAAAGAACAAAGCCGTGAAAATCTTTTTCATTAGCTATCGTGCTTTAACCCTGATCTTTTCTTTGCACCATCTTTGAGATGCATTGCATGCCAAATATGCATGTAAAAATATATAGAAACACGTCTTTGAAATTCCGTAGAAGCACGTCCATCTGCACAATTAGATAGGTAAATATCATTGAAAAATAATAAAGCAAGTTTTGAGTGATAAGAGAGAATAGTTCTGAGTAAGGGAGAGTGATTGCATCTGTAAGAGAGTGGAGTTGTGAGTGATGTGAGCGTTGCTTAGATACCATAAAACCTTGATTTTTTGCACCATTTTTGTTTCCCTTCATGCACCTAACACATGCATAAATGAAATGTAAAGAGCACGAGTGATATTTTGGTTAAAACCCATAGTTGCACGAGTGATTGCACTTGTATTGAATTGTATATCCATGATAAAAATTGAGTGTAAATCCTCAACACCGAATGCCTGATACCTCCCCTATTTGCACCATGCTGTTTTTTATGCACTTAGAGTATGCATATGTAGGGCTCATTACATGGCCGTGCATAGGCACATTTGTTTTAACCCGTGCACTTGATTTCACTCACATTTGGATTCTTGAAGACTTGCAGATACCGAGATCGATGGTGGTACATCCGGAGGATGTACAGGTTCAGAGGGGGTGGATGTGGTCACGATTTGAAGCCATTGCTTTCGGCATAAGATGTTTTGAAGAGGCCACACATTCGGGCTGAAGTTCTAGAACTGCTTGCTTCTTACGATTTGGGAGGATACATTCGTGGCATCATACATATGTGGCCAGAAACCTAGATGTCAAGGATCACAATGATTATTAGGGAATTATACCCCATTACGGGTCGTCTTGTTTTTGTTGATATAGCAGGTTTAGCATAGTTCATAGCGGCCAATAATTTACGGGACACATGGAGCAAAGGGGAGGATGTTGCTAATGGGGAAAAGAAGAACTAACGGAGGTTTTTGTGGAAAAGAGGGGCAAGTCACCCGCGGGCAGGACATCTGTTCTATTCTGAGAAAAGGAGGAGCATTGGTTCTGATCAGATGTTGAGCTGAAGATTAGAAAGAAAGAAAAAGGGAGGTTATGTCAGACAATTAAAAAAGATCTAGTTTGTATGTTTATTAACTATTCGGAAAGACGTGGACATTCGTAATGACTTAGTATATACGAGCATCCATATTCTAAGAGGACGGCGTATATTGAAGTTTCACGAAGCACTTACAGAAGCAGATACGAGCAGATAGAGGAGAGGAGGCGACAATAATCGGAGGCGCTTAGTAGTAAGGGAGGAGAGAGAACTATTCTCGAAAGGATCACTTGAAGAATATATAGCACAGATGAATGGAAGATGATGATTTGACGCTGATGGAAGGACAGAGATTATAGGACAAAAATCATAGCTGCGTGCTATAGGCCTGAAAGGGGAAAGAGTTCGTTTTGCATCGGTGGATGCATGCTCGTTGCAGAAAAAGAGGAACGATGGGATGGTAAAGCACACGTCGCTTCCTTCATTTCAGAACAACAACGATCAGAAGGGCTCATGACTTCAGGAGATGACAGAATAGAAAGAATTTCGGTGCAATTCACAAAAGGTGTACCGTATTGCTTATCACATGGATTCAAAAATGCAATAACATCAGATGAAGAAAGGCAGCTGCATCGTTTACAAGTCAACGTTACCATCTTGATGAAGAATTATACCAACAGGTTTTGTTTCATTTCCTCCTTCATCGCAAAGAGTTGCGTGCACGAATGAATTGAAATATTCTCTTTCTGCTAACTTTCTTATGATTACTAGTGAAAATCGTTTCTTTTTAAGGTGCATATTCTACATAAACGTAACAAATCGATTTAGGATTGAGATAGTATTAGTTGATGGCTGAACATTAGTTCTGAATATGTTGTACTGTCAGATTCTGTCCTTAATGTAACAGTCATTCATTGAGAAACAATATTTGTGATAATCTTCAAGTCAAATGTAAAGAAAAAGCTTTATCTTTTGTGATCTATGTAGTATGCTTAATTGGTCATCATTTTCTGCAACGTAAAATGTTGTGAATTTCAAAACTTTCTACAGTTTTGCATACAAGCGATAATGTATGAACTTGAAAAGCATTTGCGGTATTCTTTTTGTTTATCTTTTAAGATTATACCTTTGGTTTTCTTTTCCTATTTTGTTTTTTTTTTCTTCTTATTTCATAACGGAGGAGAATGATTAAAAACTGGTATCAAATCTTTCGCGTTTGAAGTTCTTGATTTGCTATGTAGAAGTTGGACATAGCAAGTTTATTCTTTTGATCCACAACTCTAGTAAATCTTGAACACGATCAGATCAGATTTAATTGCTGAAAACACTTGCTACAACTGATTAATCTCCTAAACTGGTTAGACTTTAAGGCGTGACTACATGGATGGAGACGCATCCTCTTGAACAGGTTCAGCTACAGGAAAGATAAAGAATTGTAAGGAAAAGGATTTTATTATGATGTGTTGTAATGAAAATGTGACTTAATGTCCATTGCTCTGTTTTTCATATACTGAATTTTAGTGCCGTGTTTCCTTTCAGCTTCAAAGTTATCGATAATATCCAAACGTGATGTTTTCTCATAGTTATTTGTCTGTTGGTTAGTAATATTTCTTTGTGTGTAAACGGTTTGACTTTCATACAATTCCTGACATACCTACAATTCTTGGGCTTGAACTAACCGTGTTGTCATACAGATAGCATAACGTGGTTTATGTCATACATTCCTCTGTTGCTAGAATAATTACTTTGCCACTCTGATAGAAGAAGACTTTAAACTGGTTCGAATGTTTCTCTTATCATTTTTGTGTATGCGCTTAGTTACAGATGCTCGATCGTCTTTACGTTGTTAATTTTGGTGAAAAAAATATATTTGATCACGCGACTAACCTTTATGTGTGGAAGAATACAAAGCTCGGAATACTTCAGATAATATTTGCTTGTGTCATTAAAAGGATGAATCTTAATCCTCATTTCTTATATGCAATAAAGATGCTTGTAAACTTATTTGGATGGATCGAATGTAATCATGAGTGATAGTGAAATGATGTTTAAAAGGAGATGTTTTCATGGAGCCGCATCTAAGACAAAGTTTAATGAGCAAATGACTTTGGTCATTAGAAGTTAGAGGAACTACTCCATAAAGTTACACTATCGAAACAAAGCTTTCATACTTCTGACTTTTTCCTAATTGTGAAAGTATAATTTGTTTTTGGGTTAAAGAAATAGTACTATGTTGAAGATGAATATTTTGGGCTGAACATAACTCCCAATTGGATTCATTGAACAGAAAATGCAAGGGACAAAACTTGAATAGACCCAAGCTTTTGTATATCAAGATCCTCACCTAGGTTTCCCCTTCCTTTCCTTGAACTTCTCGACAGCGTCTTGGATAAAGTCGGAGTTTGGAAGACAATCCAATTCACACACGAGTTAATCAATAAAGCTTTTGGATGGAATCAAGCAGGTATTACTAGTGTCAAAGACGAGTGCCATGATCCCAAGAAGATATCATTCCTGGAGATAAATTGAATAGACATTGAAGATGCTGTCTGTCTAGTGCATCAACATTTCTGCTTCCCCAGCATGCACAGATACACAGCTCCACAAAAAATTGTAGTCCAGCTATTATCACATGCCATGAGGCAAATTGGGAACAAAGTGAACCTGACAGGCTATGTTCAGGAAAGATTATTTGAAGCCCAGAAGAAGTGGGGACAGAAGAAATTTTTGAATGGAAGTTCGGCTCTCACATTACTCATATATGAAGCTTTAGAAATGAAGAATTGTTTGAGAGAGATGCCAACCTCAGAAGGACTAGCAAAATATGCAAAATCAGCTACGGTCCCTAAGAAAAAGAAAGCAGTGGTTATGGTTGAAGAAGCTGGAACCAGCACACAGAAACCCATGAGGGGTACGAAGCGTTTACGGGAAGAGGAAGCCCAAGCTACACCACAATCAAAGAGAACTCATCTCTTACCGAAGATCACGACGGCTCAAATGCCGATTACAAAGAGAGATCTTTCCGCTGCCCTCGAAGAAACACATCAATATATGCAAGGGCAGGTAAATTTAAATGTTCAAGGCCATCATTGTAGACAGGCTAGTCAAGAGAAGCCACAACGGAATCCAGAGCAAACACCAAAACAAGCTGAAAGATACAAAGAACTAGGGATCGATGATTCCAGTACAAATACGGATTCCAGCCCTGAAAAAGATACGTTGGATACTGATATACGGACAGAAACACAAGAAGAGGACTGGAATGAGATCGATCAGGTCGAAGTGACGCCGAAAAGCCATAAAGAAAAGGAACAGAATGTAGAAGAGCCCGTGGAACCGGAGCATGTAATTCAGTTAAATGACACTACAAAGATCAGCATCAAGGAAGATACAACCATCGTGACAAAGGTAAAACCACCTATCAAGGAGGAAGTACAAACTCCAGGAAACATGGATTCGGAGGGACTACATACTAAAGAGCCAATTGTGATCGAGGTGCCCGATGACACACCTCAAGAAGATAAAGAAAACATGGGGGCTGAGCCAAGGATCCAGCTTCAGATTAGGCAGCCCCATGACATTACATTACATGTGGCTCAGGGCAAAGATGTTAGCACCGGAGAAGAACCGAGTATACCAAAAACATGGCTAAATGTGGATGTTACTCAGCTAAAGCCTGTAGTGAAGCAGATGATTCAGACAGCCATGGATACACAACAACAAATGAGGGACATAGATGCAGATTATGATAAGGCCATGAGAGAAAAAAGTCAATTCCAGCTCATGAGCGAACAGCTGTCCTCACAACTCATTGAAGCACAAAAGGCGCTCACGATCAAAAGCAATGAGTTGCTCGAAACAAAAACACAATATGAAATCTTAGTGACTCAACACCACCAACTCCAGGCACAGCTCGTGAATTTACAAAAATTACATGATGCAAGCGAGGCAGACAAAGAGAGAATGAGAGCTAGGAGTACTTTGCTACAGACACAGCTTAAGTATATATGGAAGAAAATGACACATTGAGAAACAGGAATAAGGAATTAATGAAGTCATTATTATATGATCAACCAATCGAGCAACAGGAATCCTCAGACACCAAAGAAAAAGAATTAAGAGAGCAGATAGCACAACATGCAGATTTGCTGCGACAAGAGCAAGAAGTAAGAGAAGAATCAGAACGGAAGTACACTCAGGAAATATGTGAACTAAAAAAGCAGTTAAATATAGCACAGGGAAAACTCGTGAAAAGCTACAGTGAAAACATGGATCATGTAGCTGACATTGGTAAAGAATTGCTGGCCACTAAAGAAACACTAAGAGAAGCCATGCAAGAGGTAAAAGAAAAAGATGAATGCATAGCACGATTGAAGACTCAGATGAAAGAGAAAGCACCGATCGGGACACCAGTAGTGCCAGATAAGGAACATCCCACTGACGAGGTAGAGGTAAGCCCTCTATCTCACCCGGTCTATAATTCTCCAATACGTGAGAAGATGGCGGATATACATGATGATCATCCTATGCCATATACTGCAGAAATAAGTCAGAAGGAACGGGCACTAGTGGTGTCCCGATTAACAGACAATTTTGAAAATGAAGTGGTAAAAGTCATGAAAGAGGCCAAGATCAAAGGTAAAGACCTGGACAAAATCATGAAGCCCTTCAATATTCCCTATGGACTCTTGAAAGAAAAGGCAAGACGCTATATAATAAAGATTACAAGGAAGAGTCCAGATGAGCAGCTGAATTTCAAACATGATACATTCGAATACACGCAAGTAGAGTTTGAAGCTGCACAACCAGTGTGGCGACGAAAATTTTTGGAGAAACATCCCACACTACGAGTGCATTGGCAAGCAGCGCCATATGCATTCCAGGTAAACCCTTCATTTTGTCCATTACCACGCAGAAGGGATACCAGGGAATTTTTGGACTTGCAAAGAAGCGGTACTATAAATAAACACTGGCTCAATTATCCTATGCTTCTGAGCCCGCCACATAACTATTTACCAACGGAGGATTATATGGTCAAAACCATAGAATTTTGGCTACAAAATTATGCGACAGTACCTGATTTAGCTATAAAAATGACAAACAAAATACTTAGCATGATCCTCACAGTTTTGAAAGTATTCAAGCACGCGGCTTACACCTTTTTGAACTTCATCGGTATTAATCAGGGCACGGAGATCCTCATTTTTGATCTCTCAGTTATGCCTAGCCGCCCAACAATAATGGCTTATTATTCTAGAATTATGTTCTTGCCAAGTGTATATATGCAGACTTTTGAAGAAGCTTTCTTTACAGGATTTTTTGAGACGGATTCAGAAATTTTTTTGAAGATGTCATCTAATTTAAATGCCAGATTAGTGGCATATGAACTCAGCTTCTTCGCAGATCACAGACAGCCACCCAATGACGGTGTGAAGGCAGAACAATGGAAACAACTCATGATACGTGAAGCAAATCAGCTAAATGATACAGAGCAAAGAGTTTATCAAACATATGCCCGTCGCTTATCAAAGCCTGTCGGGGACGACAGAGTCCAGGAGGGGGGCAGTGTTGAGGGAGAATCGAGTAAGAAGAAGAAAAGAAGAAGACAACGAAAGAAGCAGCTTCACTAAAAAGCAATATCTGAAGATATATCTTTGCAAGAAACCCCGCAGCGGCGCATCACCCATCTCTGCACAGAGCTCCGCAGGGGCACGCATCAGGCAAAAAGGCAAAACATTCAAGTCATGCACGGTGGAGAAAAGCAAACAGCCTCAAAGCAATACAACAGGGTCAGATGTGTGCAACCAGGACAAATCAGAGGACCAAAAGTTAGAAAGGGGTAGAGGCTGAAAAGTTTAAGAGGGTGACTAAGAACAGCACACTCCTAGTCACTGCTGGCGTGTGTGGCAACTCAAGTCAACAGGCAAGACAAGTGCAACAGGCTCTCGAGTAGTAGAGCTTGAATCAAAAAGGCCATCAAACCTGCATGTCTGTTTAACAACAGACAATACTGACCACTGGATGCGTGCGGACAACAAAAGGATGACAAGAAGCAAAGTCTGTCAAGGGACGACAGAGACGAAGAAGGGGAGAGTGTTGCAGAGCTAAAGAAGTACGAAGCAGAGAAAAAGACGGGCCCTAAAATTTTTCCGAGTTGGACATCATATTTTGTATCATAACCACTCTTGTAATATATTTTCCTTTGTAAATGCACTAGAGGAGTCCTCTAGATGCATCCCCACAGAAGAGTAGAGATTTACCCATGTAAAATAGTAGGAAATTAGTCTTTTAGTGAATAAAGTGCCGGTCTCTTGTGTGAAAGGACCATTTTTAGGGCACTAGTATATAAGTCAAATGTGACTCTTTGTAAAGAACTTTTTGCCATTGTGAGAATAGAGAGCACAGAAATTCGAATTTGTGTCTTCTTCACTCTGTATCTTCTTCTTCGTGAGCTTGTATGCATGTGTATTGCTTGAAAAGAGTGCTTGTGAGTGTTTTCTATCCATGAAAGTGTTTTTCTGCTGTAGGTAAGGTGTGTGCGAAGTGTAGGAAGTGCTGAAGTGTAGGAAAGTATTCCTGCGACTCAGTATTTCGCTCATAACTTGAAGTAGGAGCGTCGGAATTGAGTGAAATCACTGCCATTGGATGCGTCTTCTCGAGAGCTTCGAAACGCATATGCTATTTGCTATATTTGAAGTTCGGAGCTGGGAGAAAAGTCCAAAATACTGATGGCTGCTGCACCAAGTATCGTTTCGCCTTGACCAACAGTTGGAACTCGTTTGGATAAGTCTTTGCCTTATTTACACTCTTTGAGTAGTTCATTTGCATTGATCATTACATGATTGCATGTCCTCATACACTCGGCTAGGTTTGTATACTCTTTGGATTGATAATTAAAAGCGTGTATCCCCACTATATGCACTTGAGAGGGGATTGAGGTATAGTCTCTTTCTCCGCAAGTCCCTAAGTTGGTACTTAGGTCAACACAGAGTGGTAGAGAGAGTTTCGATTACCTTAATTTGTTGTGTTTCGGCATTGTTTGCTACAGATTCCACTGCCTTGAGCAGCCTTTCGAAGGCTTCTTGTTCATCGGCTTGTTGTTCTTTCTCGGTCTGTTGCTGAGAAGTTTCTTCGATAGAAATAGGTTCTGTCTCCGTTTGTTTTTCCCGTTCCTGTTGCTCAGCTGAAGAGGACTGCGCCGTTGAGTCATGCTGTATGGACGTGGCGGTGTCGTGGAAAGTGTCCTCTTCAGCTTCTTTGTCTTGTCCGGCGGATTCCTGTGCTTCACTTTCGGAAGAGCTGATTCTAATTCGTTTTCTTCGAAAAAGTTGGTGGATTTCTTCTTCGTCTTCTTCTTCGTCGTCTTCTAATGGCTGTACAGACTCTTCGTGTCGTAGAATGGGGCCTCTAGCTGGTGGTTGTGCTGCCAGAATGGCCGGGAAGAGAAAAGAGATGATATGCGGCAATCTAGACCTAGGGGTGGCTCCTTTGTTTACCTGTTTAACTATGGCTACACATTCCTTGTGGATTCGGTGGAAGAAATAGGAGGCGAAGTTTATTTGTTCACGGGCGGCTAGATCGATGGCGGAGTAAAAGGGGCGGTATATGCCGTAAGTGCGTTTTTGCAGGTTTAGGATGGCGACTAAGAACTGGAGTGTGGTTCTTTCGGGTTCAGGGCGGTAGAGTATGGCGTACTCGTTGGATGATGTTGATGTGTAAAACACCACAAGAACTAAACTAATGTGGTATTAGAAGACCTCCATAACCATCATTAGCTTAGCAATACTCACATTGTGAGTCTCCATCTCTGAATTTAGTGAAAAACAAAAATTCACTTCACAGAAATCTGCGCCTTTTCTTCAATCCTTCAATTTGACCTGTATTAGCTCAATCTTTGCAAAATCTTTTGATCACTTGCTAAGAGAAGTTCTTGCTAATGTTCAGTAACATATAGCAAGCAAAACTTTCAAGTAATAACTTCAAAATCTTCTGATTTTGTACCAAACTTTTCACTATGTCTGAAAACTGGAAATTGACTTCATCGATTTGACATACCTCCACTCTTAAGTTGATTTCTCTGAGTATGCGTCCCGTTTCTTAAAGATCTTTTGACCAAGTGTAGTTGAGGAGAGTAGCTTTAAAATGAGCTATCACTTACCAAAAACTTTACACCATACTTCGAGATCTGACCTTCAGAAGATCAGTCAAATGTGCGCCAGAAAAGTCGTAACTGTCAACTACCTTACACAGTCATATGAAATGACTTAGAACTCAATGTACAAGAGGAATTAGACTCAATCCTTCTACACAAACATGTGTTGATTATCAGAGAAGATGTGTACAAAATGGCTTGGCCTAATTTTGCTCATAGCCATGGAAAACTCTCTCAGACTCAGAAGTTTTTCCTCAACATCTCTCTCAGAAAATACACGACTTTTCTCTACTCACTCAGATTACAAAATTGAGTTCTCTCCTACGTGTTTTTGCATCAAATTAACTTATATACCTATGGTTTACATTCTCCTAGACTTGAACTCATAAGTTCTGAAGATCAAATAAAAAACTAGACTCTAATTTTGCACTAATTTACAATAGTGAAATTGTCCCTTCACTTAGGCTTGATTTTCTGTAGGTCTTTTCTTCACTTCTTCTTTCCTCCATCATATGTCTTCATATGTCTTCATATATCTTCATATATCCATGCCTAATTAGTGAGTGAAGCCCCAACAGCTCCCCCTCAATCACTAATTAGCATAATTTGACTTCTTCACATAGTCTTCTTCTCTTTTATTCCTGCCATCTCCTTGAACCTATTTGTCTTCACTCCATCCAAGCTTTTTGTCATAATATCTGCAATCTGATCTTTTGTAGAAGTGTACACCACTTCAATCTCTTTCTCCATTACCTTTTCTCTGAGAAAATGATACTGTATTTCTATGTGCTTTGTCCTTGCATGAAATACAGGATTTGCTGCAAGATATAATGAGCTCATATTATCTCCATGAATGATGGGTATACCTTGATCAATTCCCAAGCTTTTGAATAATGTCTGCATCCATATGACTTCCTTTGCTGCTTCCACAAGTCCTTTGTATTCAGCTTCTGTTGATGATAAGGCCACTGTGTGTTGTTTCTTTGAACACCAACTCACAAGCTTATCTCCAATGTATATCATGTAGCCATGAGTAGATCTCCTATCATCTTGACTTCCTGCCCAATCTGAATCACTATAGGCTCTCAACCTTATATCTGATGTAAAAGGATAATACAATCCTTCTTTCAAAGTTCCTTTGATATATCTAAGAACTCTTTGACCTGCAATCCAATGTGGATCCTTTGGACAATGCATGAATTGAGAAAGAACACCAACTGCATAACTAAGATCAGGCCTTGTTAGTGTAGCATAAATTAAACTTCCCACTAAAGATTGATACTTCCTCATGTCTTTGAACTCTGCACCATCATATCTACTGAGTTTATGATTGACCTCTAGTGGTGTTGATGCCTCTCTGCAATTCTCCATGTTGAACTTCTTTAGAAGATTCAAGAGATACCTTTCTTGTGATACATATATACCATGTTCTGCATAAGTGATTTCCATTCCAAGAAAATATGACAATTTTCCTAGATCACTTATCTTGAATTCTCTTTCAAGTAGCTTCTTCACCTCCTTGATTCCTTCATTTGAGGTACCTGTGATTATAATGTCATCTACATATATACAAATGTAGATCATACCTTCATCTGTTCTTTTGATAAGTAAACTTGCATCTGCCTTTGAACTTTGATATCCAAGATCATTAAGGTACTTTACAAGTCTATAATTCCAAGCTCTTGGAGCTTGCTTCAAACCATAAAGAGCTCTTCTCAACCTGCAAACATAATTTGGAAACTTATGATCTGCAAACCCTTGAGGTTGCTCCATGTAAACCTCATCTGATATATATCCATTCAAAAATGCATTCTTAATGTCCAATTGACTCAATGTCCATCCTTTTGATGCTGCAATGGCAATGATTGTCCTTATGGTTGACATCTTTGCCACAGGACTGAATGTCTCATCATAATCTATGCCAAAAGTTTGAGCATAGCCTTTAACCACCAATCTGGCTTTGTATCTGGCTATAGTTCCATCTGCATGCTTTTTAATTTTGTAAACCCATTTATTTCCAATCACTTTCTTACCATTAGGCTTTGGAACAAGTTCCCAAGTTTTGTTTTCTTCAAGTGCATCAAACTCTTCCTTCATTGCTACTTCCCATTGTCTCTTACCTTTTGCTTCATCATAGCTTTGAGGTTCTTCATCTTCCTTAACCATGTAAGCATAATTTTTCTGAGTCAAGTAAGAAGTATCATAGGAATACCTTGTAGGTTGCTTCCTCATTCTGGTTGACCTTCTTGGTTCACACTCTTCATGTATATCTGGATGTACTTCTTCATCAAATATTGGTCCATCTTCATTCCTTCTATATGATCCAACTCTTGATGTGCTTGCTTGCATATGTTCTTCATCTCCATCTATCTGCATATGTGACTTACCTCTTGCACTCCTTCTTATCTCTTCTTCAAATGTTTCAAGATCACAATCTTTATCTGCATACCAACTCTTCTGTTCATCAAAGGTCACATCTTTGGAAACAATAAAATGTTTGGTTAAAGGACTCCATAGCCTATAACCCATTTGCTTTTCATCATACCCAATAAACACATATTTTTCTGCCTTTGGTTCAAGCTTATGTCTGAGTTGTGATGGCACATAAGCATAGGCAATTGATCCAAACACTTTACAATGGTCAAGTGTTGGTTTCTTACCCCACCAAGCTTCATAGGGGGTCATACCATTCAAAGCTCCACATGGTAGCCTATTCACAAGGTATGTAGCTGTATTTACAGCCTCAGCCCAAAGATAATTAGGGCAATTCTTTTCCTTTAACATTGCTCTTGCAAATTCAACTAATGTTCTATTTCTCCTTTCTGCCACCCCATTATGTTGAGGTGTGTACCTGCAAGTTATCTCTCTCTTGATACCTGCATTCCAAAGATAGTCATTAAACTCTTGGGAGAAGTATTCTCCCCCTCCATCAGACCTTAGCCTCTTGAGTTTTTGACCTGTAACTCTTTCTGCATAAGCATGAAAATGTTTGAAGGCTCCAAATACTTCTGATCTTTCTTTTAGAACATAAAGGGTTATCCACCTTGTAGCATCATCAATAAACAAAACATAATACCTAGATCCATTTATTGAACCTTCTTTTGTTGGCCCCCATACATCTGTATGTATGAGTTCAAGCAAACCATCATGCTTGAAACCTTTCTTCTGAAATGGTAGTCTATGAGCTTTTCCCATCTGACAAGCTTCACACTTGTATATCATATGTTGATTCTTCACATTTGGTAGCCCCATTACAGATTGGTTCTCCACCATATTTTTGATTCCTCTTTCATTGAAATGTCCCAATCTCTTATGCCAAAGATCTAACTCTGTAATTACTTCATCACCATGTGTGATTAAGACTTGACCAACATTTCCTTGCACTTTGAGAGTAAAAAGTCTACCTTCCTTCTTACCACAAACAATGGGTTTGTATGCATCCTCTGGATCTTCAACAAATACCCCTTCATTTGTAAATCTGACTTGAAAACCTTTCTCCACTATTTGTCCAACACTAATCAGATTCTTTGGTATTGTTGGAACATACAAAACATTTGTTAATAAATCAGCTCCACTCCTGCACTTCACTTTTCCAATTGAATGCACACTATGTTTTGTATTGTCACTTGTTTGTACTGTATGACTTGAATTTCCTTCTTCCAATTCTGACAATAATTCTATATTACCTGACAAATGATTTGAACAACCAGAATCAATATAAAATACCTTGAGATCCTCCTTCTCTGATGAACTTATTGAATTCATCATCAATGTTGTATGGTTGCCATTCTGTGTATCATTTGCATAATTATAATATGTGGTGTTGTATGATTGGTTCTGATTCCAATTTCTTCCACCACCTCTACCAAAACTTCCTCTTGAATTCTGTCTTCCTCTTTGAAATTGATTCTGAAATCTTCCACCTCTTCCTCTGCCATTGTTGTTCTGATTTTGGTTTGCTCCTTGTTGATTATGCCAACAATCATATGCTAGATGATTGCTCAATCCACAAATCCAACATGTCTTCTTGTTATTGTTCTGATTACCTCTACCTCTTCCATTTCCTCGACCTTTACCTCTGCCAAAACCTCTTTCTCTTGCATAATTTGCTTGAGTTGTTGACTCTTCTTCATCCTTTGCCTTGCCTTTATCTCCTTTCTTTTTGTTCTTCATGTACATTGCAGAACTTTGACCTTTGTCTCCATCTGACTTCAAGTCTTGCTCAAATGTGAGCATCAATCCAAGTAATTGATTCAATTCTGGCACATAATGATTTAATGAGAGTTCTGTTGAAAGTACAAAGGGCTTCCATCTCTCATCACCTCTTAACCCTGCAAGTAATTGTGCTATCAACCTATGATCTTCAATATCCTCATCAATGGATCCAAGGCTATCTGCCAAGTCCTTCATCTTAGTGACATAATCACTAATGCTCTGATTTTGCTTTTTCTTGAATGTGGTGAACTCTGACCATAAGCTAGCTTTCCTAGCTTTAGTAGTGTTTTGGAAGTGATCTTCCAAAGCATTCCAAATGTCTTCAGCTGTTTTTAACCCTCTGATGTGTGGCAACAAATGGTCTGTAATAGTGTTATATATATAAGCTCTTGCACTTGCATCTCTCTTCTGCCATAGCTTCAAAGCTTCTAGCTCTTCCTTTCTTGGATGACTTTCATCTTCAAATTTAGGCTTCTCTTCTTCACCTGTCACATATACCATTAGGTCCTTACTCATAAGTAAGGCTTCCATCCTCATTACCCAAGCAGGATAGTTATCTCTGTCCAATTTGTCAATGGACACATGATCTGCCATGGTATCCTTGCTTCTGCTTCAACCTGTAAGTATAAAGTTAAAGAATGATACCTTTTGTAGACCTTTACCCTTGGGAGTAACCTCGAAATAATCTTCTGATGACTTTTGTTTGTTGAACACTTCAGCTTCCACTTTCTTTGATAAAGAACTCTCCAAAACTTCTTGTATCTGTTCTTCCTTTACTCTCGAGGACCTTATCTGCTCTGATACCACTTGTTGATGTGTAAAACACCACAAGAACTAAACTAATGTGGTATTAGAAGACCTCCATAACCATCATTAGCTTAGCAATACTCACATTGTGAGTCTCCATCTCTGAATTTAGTGAAAAACAAAAATTCACTTCACAGAAATCTGCGCCTTTTCTTCAATCCTTCAATTTGACCTGTATTAGCTCAATCTTTGCAAAATCTTTTGATCACTTGCTAAGAGAAGTTCTTGCTAATGTTCAGTAACATATAACAAGCAAAACTTTCAAGTAATAACTTCAAAATCTTCTGATTTTGTACCAAACTTTTCACTATGTCTGAAAACTGGAAATTGACTTCATCGATTTGACATACCTCCACTCTTAAGTTGATTTCTCTGAGTATGCGTCCCGTTTCTTAAAGATCTTTTGACCAAGTGTAGTTGAGGAGAGTAGCTTTAAAATGAGCTATCACTTACCAAAAACTTTACACCATACTTCGAGATCTGACCTTCAGAAGATCAGTCAAATGTGCGCCAGAAAAGTCGTAACTGTCAACTACCTTACACAGTCATATGAAATGACTTAGAACTCAATGTACAAGAGGAATTAGACTCAATCCTTCTACACAAACATGTGTTGATTATCAGAGAAGATGTGTACAAAATGGCTTGGCCTAATTTTGCTCATAGCCATGGAAAACTCTCTCAGACTCAGAAGTTTTTCCTCAACATCTCTCTCAGAAAATACACGACTTTTCTCTACTCACTCAGATTACAAAATTGAGTTCTCTCCTACATGTTTTTGCATCAAATTAACTTATATACCATGGTTTACATTCTCCTAGACTTGAACTCGTAAGTTCTGAAGATCAAATAAAAAACTAGACTCTAATTTTGCACTAATTTACAATAGTGAAATTGTCCCTTCACTTAGGCTTGATTTTCTGTAGGTCTTTTCTTCACTTCTTCTTTCCTCCATCATATGTCTTCATATGTCTTCATATATCTTCATATATCCATGCCTAATTAGTGAGTGAAGCCCCAACAGATGAGTAGCAGGGAAAGAGTTCTATCATGCGGCCTATCGGGATGTTTGGGCCATTTTCACGGCCTTGCGGTGTGAGGCGGAACGATTTAGAAAAGGCTTGGAAAGTAATTACGGTTCGAGAGGGCAGGGATGAGAAGACCCATCTTCGCTCAATGGTGGGTGATTGAGCGATGGCAGGTATAATCTGCGCGAAGAAGGGGTGGGCTTCCACTGAGTTCCAAGGCAACTCAGTGAAGTTGGACAACCCACGGGTGTGCAAGAACTCTCCTACGTCAATAGGGAGTCCGTCACGGAAAGCAGCATAGTTCGCTAATGCTTCCATGGCGCGCACGAAAACAGAGCACAGAACACAGAACACAGTGAAAACACAAAGCACAATCACAAAAACACAATAACGCTTTTTCGGCGACTGGAGAATGTTATGTAGTGGTGCTGTAGCGGAGAGTAATCAAAAGCAGTAATAATCACGCGGCAGGGGGAGTGATAATTCTTAACTTCAAAATGAACAATGAAGAGCTCGAAGGGGCAGGGTGGCTTTATTCATAAATAGGTTTTCAAAACGCGGATATTTATAGTACTTGTAAATTTAAAAAGAAAAGAAAAGTAAAGAAAAGTAAAGTGAAACCCAAAAAACACGGTCCATCGAAAAAACGTTTCAGTGCGGGTTAGCTGCGTGTTAGTATGGTCGCAGCTTCGAACCGTTGATTACTTTCGGAAGTGGCTTTCCGGTCAACGTAGTCAACCGAAAAGTTGCTGGACCAATTTGTTCTGAAATCCTGTAAGGGTCGAACCAGTGTAATTTGAATTTTCCTGCAGATCTATTCGATTTTGCATTACAAAAAAGGACAAGCTGTCCCACCGAAAAAATTGGAGTTTTCAAGTGTCGATCATGCGTACGGGCCTGTCTTAACTGTACTTCCCGCATAGTTAAAAAACCTTGCCATCTCTGTTCGTCCAATTCCCTGAGTGAATCCAACCTTAACGACAGTGAGTCTTCCGGTAACAGTTTCTGAGTGATGGCTACACGTAAACTTGGTATGACTACTTCCCTAGGTGCGATTGCTTCTATACCATAAGCTAATTTGAAAGGGGTTAAGCCTGTTGCAACCTTGTATGTGGTACGGTATGCCCATAACACTGCAGGTAACATTTGATCCCATCTTTCCGATGTTTCCATGATCAATTTCCGGAGCATATTTGTAGCTCAGTGATGAGTAGCACCTCCTTTAATGTCAATCCGGGAAGACGTGAGGATGGTATGAAGACCTCGAGCAAGTGGAGGCACAAGTGCGTGAGTGAGAAGCACACAAGCATGCACACACATACACACACACGCGCACACAAGGCAAGACAAAGAGTGAGAATCAATGGAGCTTTTTAGATTACTTTCAAAATGCTCTTACAGGTTCGTTTCAATTACAATCTAACCCCAAAAATGAGCTCTCTAGCTCCTTTTATAGTTTTTGACTAGCTTTTGGCCCTGTCCAGACCTAGTGTCCGGCCTAGTTAAAGATTAGGTTCCAGGGCTTATTTGGGGGCTCAAACGAGATCTAAAAATTATGAAAATTGGTACGCAACTACTTCTAAGGCTCCTCAAGCTCAAGGACTACTTGGCTTGCACAAAATGGAGCTACAAAAATGTGAAATGAGATTTACAATGATTATTAGTGATAAAAATCACTGTTGTTGTAGGGATTTCTTCTAGTGATCTGCCATACATATCTTCAAGCTCCCTACTTGCTCTTCTTCCCTGCATGTCCATCTCTCTGATTTGCATTAATGTCGTGAAAAAATATTGGCCTACTTGCCAGATCTTCTTTGACTGCCTTGTTTGCTTGTGCTGTCCCTTCGCTCGCTTGTGTTGTCCCTTCGCTCTGACTCCCTTCTTTGACTTTCACGTCTTGTAGGTCCTGATGTACCAAGGCTACTGCCAACACCCCCCCCACTCTCGCGTCTGTCGCCCCTGACAGACCCTTGTCGAGCTGCTTTTTGGACATAGTATTGTACAACATCGGCGGCGAGGTGGTGTTCTTCTAACCTGAGTCCCCTTGCTAGATCTGTCAGCAATGCATCCCAATTGACTGGCCCTGGGACATCTGGATGTGGCACCCGTAACTGCTCTGAGTGAATGGTTCGCTCCACAGCAAATAAATGGAGGAGATGTGAGGGTCTGGGTACAAATATTTCTGAGTGGTATTCCCAGAACCCTGTTATGAACATCTCTTCGAATGTTTGTTTAAAGCAGGCCGGGAGGTATTTTATTCTGGCGTGCCAAGCGTATATCACCTCTATGGAAGGAGTGGTGCTCATGTCATAAACTAAATCTTGGTTTCCTGTAAGGAATCCGACGCCTGAGAAGTGTGGGTCCTTGATATTCTTGAATGTCCTGAATGTAATAAGCATTAACTCAAAAATTTTCATGCACATCTGGGCCATTACATCAGGGGTATTCTTTAATCGGATGCTCCAGTGCCGTATAGTGGAGATCATGTAATTGACGGTGGGAGGCCCTTGAGGGGGTGCTAGATAGACGTAGTTTAACCATTTGGCGCATCCCTTGATATTCTTGACTGCAATGGTAAACTCTGGCCATGTACGTCTGCGGAGTACAGGAACATAACAAGGGTTATATTTAATAAAAAGAGGCATATTCGTCCAGGTGCGAACCATCTCCGGATAGGTTTCGAGGAGTCGGATCCTCCAAGTGGGTTGATGAATGGATCCTTTTTTAGCGCTCTCTGGGATGTCATCTGGCCCAAATTGTGTAGCAAACGTTGGAGGTTTGCCACATCTATGTTGGATTTCTGCATTGTAGTCCGCCAGAAGTATACAATATGGCACGTATTGATCATCATTGGTTCCGATCCATCTATGGTGGGACATGCTGCGGAAGTATTCTGATTTAATAATAGTGTCCTCTATCTTTGCCATAGATTGGATCTGAACTGCCACTCGATCTTCATGAGTTGATGCCGTTTTCTCTAGTGTTTGGAGCCACTCAGGTACTTCAATTTCTAACGTATCCATTCCTTCTGCGGTTTGCTCACCACCTGGCATTGGCATAGGAACGTAAGGTTCCTCATACGTCTCATCTACCTCGATGGGTACCAAATCCTCGGGTTCAGGTTCGACAACTGGAGAGGGTTGCCTTTCATGTGTGAGTAATCTTGCTTGTAATTCGGCCACCTGCTCTTTCAATGCCTTGACTTCCTCTGAAGTCGTGGTCGTTTCTGTGACTTTGGGTGCTGTCTGTTGCTCTTGGAGTTGATTGCGCAGCGCATCACGTTCCCTTTCCAAGTCATCATGAGCTTCTAATAGATCTGCATAGCTGTCCAAGATGGTCTTCATTGTCTCTGAGGGCACAGCCTTAAACTGCTCTGGATCAATTTCGTGTGGAGAGCCTTCCATTGCTGCTTCTAGATTTGCTTCATTTTGCTGCTGCAATCTCTTGTTTTCCTCAAGGGCGGCCGCCATGTGTTTTCTGAGAAGTGCCAGGTTACGCCGGACTTTGAGATTATCGGCTTGGTATACCTCGAGCAAAGCTTCTAGTTGTTTGGCACCTGATTCTGTCGATGGTTGGGGTGCCGCCAATAATGTTTGGTGAGCTTGCTCAAGCGTCGTGTAACGTTGATTCAGTTCTGCATTTTCTGTGTGTAGAATGTGAAACTGTCTTTGTAAGTTTTGATGGTGCGTTTCCAGTTGCTGATATCGGTTGTCCAGAGCTTTGTACTCATGCTGGAGCTGGTGTACACATTGGTTTAATGCTAAGAATATATTATTTACATTAAATAATGCTGGGAAGGGTGAAGATGCAGGGGGAATGGGGGCGGGAATGGGAGAGGTGAATGATGTGGATGTACGTGGAGATGTGGGTGGAGGGGGTATGGGTGATGAAGGTGGCATAGGGGGAGGGAGCGGTGCTGTGGCAGGTGATGTTTCCATCGTGTCCACTGTTTGAGTGACGGTGTAGATGGGTATCGTTGGTGGAGTGGATGTGACATCGGTGAACAGGGTGGTGAAGGTGGGCATGGTGACTCCCCCGTATTGGATTCCCGGAGAGAGTGGGATGCCCATGACAACGGTAGTGGTAGTGGATGTGGTAGTGTTAGTGTCCTGTGGTGGAGTGAATTGTGTAGTGTGAGGTGGGGATGGGGGTGACAACGGTGCTTCCTGATATTCTTCTGCTTGCGCTGCCTCGCCTGGTGCTGATGTATTGATGTGAATTTGCTTCCCGGACCTCCTGGGACGAGTAGGAACTCTTTTTTCAAACCTGTGGATGTAGGCCATTGCCTCATGGATGGCCTCGTCCAGTCCTACAGCGTCGGCATGAAGGTTCATGGACTCAATGAACAACTCATCCACACCTTCCTCAGCTAGCAAGTCGTTCATGAGTCTTTTGCCCTGTTCTAGAGACATCTTATGCTGTTCCTGAACCAGTCGCATGGTTCGATATAGTCTCTTGATTTGTGCTGAATATGCTGGGGCACTTGCTAACTCGGAGAGTTCGTCATATTCTTGATGTTGTTCTTCGTCGGCTTCTTCTTCGTCTCCTCCTGCCTCTTGTTCATCTACATCGACTTCTACAGTTTGTGGTTGGGTGGGGGCCGATGTTGTTTGGGGTCGCGGTTCCTGAGCTCGCGCTGCTTCGGCTTCGAGGTTAGAGTCATAGATTAATCTGGCAATTTCTTCATCCGTGAGGTCCTCAAGAGTAAATCCCTGCGGAAATTCCAAATCGGATGGAATGGGTGGAAACACCAGATTAGGCCCCTCTGTGCTTGGTCTTGGTAACCGGATTGTGAATGGCCTAACTCGTCGTGTCTGGGGAGGAGTGATTTCTGGTGTAGCGGTAGCTCCCCTTGGTTGGGCACAGGGTAGTTGGACTCCCCCCCTCATCTTCTTTGATGGGGGACCTGCTGCTGATAGTCTTCTTTGGAATTCTTGGACTCGGGACCATACGAGTGCCCGCTGAACAGGCACGTCATAAGCCAAGCATCTATAGATTATTCTGGTCAAAGCACAACACCCGTGGAGCACATTCTTCTGTTTTTTGTTCCACCTTTGATGCGCTAGGTGAATCTGGTCTATGATCCAGTGTGGCACATTGATGGGCAGGCTTTCGGTTTCTGCTAGATATAAACTGAACCATATTTTTTTCGGGGGCATTGTGAATCGTTCTTGGGCGGGAAACGCAAAGTGTTGCATGATGGTTCGCAGGTGAAGCGCAATGGTAGGTGTCATTGCTACCATATCCTTCAACTTATTCAGATCCTTGTGCTTCATTCGACCTGGGACCATGGTTTCCTTTTCTGTTGGGATGTGCATGCCATACATACCCAACACTTCTCTTACCAGATTGAGGGTCAACTTGAATCTTTTGAGCTCATTACCCGGCAGCAGTGATGGCAACACAAAGGTGCTGTCGCCGCCCTTGGCTCTGCTTGGCGTGATGGTACTGATCAGATAAGAGCATCGTAAAAAATCCGGCTTTGGTAAGTGAGTCCTGAAATAACTTTCCACACCTGCTTTGACCCAAACTGATCTCATGACTTCGGCATTTTGGTAGCTTTCAAATTCGCGTGTGAAAAAGTGGTATCGACCCCATTTGCCATTGAACTCCAATTCTGCTTCCCAGAAGTAGGTTCCATCGCCCAGTGGTCCAGCAACATCACTGAACCAATGCGCATGCTTACCTACTTGAGAAGTGTGTCCTTGAGGAGGATCCTGGATGGGGAGCACATGCACTTCTTGAAGCTCTTGCGGTCTTGCAGTGAGACGTGGCTCAAGGAGAAGTGTTTCTATGTCCACGATCTGGGGACCAGATCCGGCTTGAGAGCTGGTACCTGCTTCTGCCATGGCCCTGTTTGCTGATTGGTTCTGTGAGAATATAGAACCAAGTGTTAACATTGTAATGGACAAAATAAATCCGTTGTTGTCCCCGTTACAACATTAACATAAGGTAGATGGTGAGTTAGTGGTTAGTAAGTGCATGAAGACAGTGTGTGTAGTTAGTGATTGTGTTGTCCTAGGAAACTATTGCAGTTAGTAAGTGGGTTATGAATTTACAAATTGGGGTCGGGGGGTTTATTACAGGCCCTAGGCTGCCAAATGCAGTGAGTGGGCTTTGCCTTCGGTTTCGGAGAGTCTCTACAGAGCCTTCTCGGTGTCGTGGTTTGAAGATGAGGCCTTTTTGGGACCCATTTACAATTGATTACATGTACGCTCTTGGGTTTTGGTGTGTACATGAGTGTTGAGAACGAGTGAAATCTGGCAGCATGCATAACTGCGTTAAACCGTTTAGGTTGTGGCCTCAGCGTAGCAACTTGTGCCATCAAGCAAGCCTTAGGCACCCAAATTTGTCTTGATTGTGGGCTTGCCTTCATCGACTTCTTGGGCACCCAAATAGATTTTACTTTAGCAGAAGATTTTCTGAAAAACTTCTTATTAGCGTTGTGTTGTTGGTCACTAATAAGAGGCTTTGCCCCTGTAGTTGACGGTGGTGCAACCGGTCGTTCGCCTTTCCGCACCCATACCTGGTCTATTTTCTGGGCTGTTCTGCTGCGCAGGTACTTTTGATCTCTGACATAGGTAGTACCCTGCTCCTTCTGCCTTTGATCCACCTTGGGTTGCTGCCTCCTTCTAGCCTTTGGAAAAGAAGGGAGTTCCGTTGCATTCTTGACTCCTTTTTTGCGAGTATCATTCCTCTGCAACACATAGTTTTGGACAAGAACAGCATGGTCATCTTCATGTGTACCCCTGGAAGGACCAGGAGTCTGTGCCTTTCCTAGTTCCTTGAGTGCTCCATTGTCTAATTCTACTGTAACTCGACTATGATTGACCCAAACCTGGAGAAGTCCACTTCTTAGGTTTAGATTGACTTCTTGGTCATAGATCCAATCCTGACCCAAGACGAGAGGTTCAGTGAGATCCTCATCTTGACACACTAGTACTTTAACGATCATTGCCTTCTCGTGAATGTAGAGGGGAAGTTCCACCTCACCCATGCAAGGGGTTTCCACGCCTCCCAATCCTATGAGGTATGCTTCCACAGGATGGACAGTTAACTGTAACTCTTGACAGTAAGACAACTTCACAGCGCTAGTGGCAGCACCTGAGTCAATCAAGGCTCTTACGGTTCTTGTACTCTTTCCTTGTCCTATGTCTATGGTTATGAAAGGACGTCTATCAATTATTCTATTCGAGCTTGTTCCTGCAACTTCACACATGGCTATGGGAAATCCTTGGTCTGCAGAGTCATTCGCTCCAGGCTGATCTCTACCTTGCCTTCGTAATTTCATCCTTCTGATGCGTTCTAAAGCCTCTGCTTGAGCTTCTTCTCTAATTCTCTTTTCTTCCTCTTTGCGTTTCTTAGCAGTGTTGAGTCGGCTAAGCATTTCCTCCGTGAGGGGTTCCTGATACAACTTGACTCTGCAACCGCTAATATAATTTGGGAGAACATCACCCTCTAATGTGGCCAATTGCACTGCTCCACTTGTGGAGATCCTATTGATGATCATAGGTCCGTAGCCTCTCTTTTCTAGCTTCCTCGCGTGTTGTTTCAGTGTATAGACTAAGACTAGATCTCCTGCTTTCAAACCCTTATCCTTTACGTGGGCATCAAAGTATGCCTTCTGTCTCTTCTTGGCAGCATATATGCCTGCAGCAGCTCTCAGTCTTGTTTCTCCTAATCGTTCAAGGTCAAAGATCCTAGAGGAGAGCTCATGACCTGTCCATTCGTGCTCTTGTGCTACTCTCAATGTGGGGATCAGGAAGTCCAAGGGTAGCACAGCGTTTTGGCCGAAAACCATCTGGAAGGGGGTGGCTTGGAGTACCGTTTTATAGGCAACTCGGTATGCCCAAACAGCATGGTGTAGCTGTTTGTCCCAATCAGAGCGTTTAGTGTTCACTAGTTTCGTCAATACATTGCATAAAATCTTATTAGTGCTCTCAGCTTGTCCATTAGCTTGAGGGTGATAAGGGGCAGACTTCTTGTGTATTACCAAGAATTCTTGGAGTAGATTTTCAATCACTTCGTTCAAGAAATGAGTGCCTCTATCACTTACAAGCTCTATGGGTAGTCCATATCTCGTGAATACATTCTCAAACAAGAATTTGGCAGTTGTTTGAGCATCGTTCTTGGTTGTAGCTTTTACCTCTACCCACTTGGTGAGATAATCTGTTGCCACAATGATGTATTCCGCATGAGAACCCTTAGCTGGGGGATTAATAGGACCTACGAAGTCTATTCCCCACTTAGAGAATGCACGTCCACCCATCATAGGTTTCAGTGGCATCTCATCTTTGCGTATAGGATACTGGGTCCTCTGACAGACATCACACCGTTTCACATAGGTATGTGCATCCATGTGAAGGGTAGGCCACCAGAAGCCCGCAAATAGTATTGCCTTGATCACCCGATCTGGTCCAAAGTGTCCTCCTGCTACGCCTTGGTGAGCAGTTTCTAAGATCTTAAGATACTCACTTTCATGGACACACAGTCTCAGGTAACCATCCTTACCGCGCTTGTATAGATTATCACCAACGAGTGAATAATCCTGGGCTTCGTGTTCCAAACTCCTTTTCCTTGCCAGAGTCATGTCTGGAGGGAACGCTTTCGTCTTTAGGAAGGATACTAGTGGTTCACTCCATTCTGGCACAATAGATACTTGATAAAGAGTGGCGTGTTCCACAGGTGGCTTAGTGCAACAGATTGGGCATTCCTTGCACAACTTTTGGACATCAGCTTCCATAGTTGGCCAATGTACTCCGAGTCTCTTTAGGGTCTGTAAAGTTCGTTGCTTTGAATGGTGTTGCTCTAGTGCACCTACGTGTGCTAATTGCAACCATTTAGTATACTCATCCTCTTCTACGCAACAAGCCAAGATCCCTTGATCTGTGTGCTTGTACATGCTTCCTGCCATGATGTGGTACTTTTGGGCTCTTACAACCTCTCTATTCCGGGTGTTTATCACTGGATGATTAGGCCCGTATGTCAAGACTGGTACCAATGGCTTAGCCCACTGCGGCACCACCTCCAAATTAAACAAGTAAGCATCAGGAAGGTCATCTGACACTCCTTGTGGGGCTTCTCCAGATGTGAGCCTAGAGAGATGATCTGCTCTCAAGTGAGTCCTACCTTTTCTTACCACAACCTCAAAGTCATATTCCATTAGTAAGAGAAACCATCTTACTAATCTACCTGTATTGCATGGCTTGTTTACTAAGTACAACAATGCCTGATGGTCCGTAAAAAATTTAAACTTATTTGCAAGCAAATAATGTCTAAACTTTTTAACTGCATATACCATGCCTAATCCTTCTCGTTCAGTAGTGGTATAATTTCGTTCAGCCGCATTCAATTGTCTACTGGCATAGGCAATTGGAAGGTCCATATTACCTTCACCAGTAGGTTGTGCAAGCACACATCCAATAGCATAATTGGATGCATCCACATGAACATGGAATGGCTTATTCCAATCTGGTGTGGTCAAGATTGGTGCTGAACATAATCTTCGTTTAAGCTCTTGGAAGGAATTCTCACATTCATCCGTCCACTCAAAGTTTGTCAGAAGTCCGTACATGGGCTTTGCAATGACAGCATACATGTGTATAAATCGTCGATAATAGCCACAATGCCCCATGAAAGCTTGTACTTCCTTGACATTCTTTGGCCTAGGTAGCTCTGCTATGGCCCTCACTTTCTCCTCGTCAGTAGATATGCCATTCTTTGACACTATGTGTCCTAGAATCTTACCTTGCCTGACCATAAAAACGCACTTTTCTGGGTTCAGGCAGACTTGATATTCTCTACATTTGTCAAAGATTTGTCTGAGTTCAGGAATATGAGTTTGTCTAACATTGGAATGAGCACAAAGATCATCAACATAGACTTCTAAACTCTTCCTCAGGAACTCCTTAAACACATGGCACATCAGCCTCTGGAAGGTGGCTGGTGCATTGGTAAGCCCAAATGGCATTACTCTAAAAGCAAAAATGCCCCATTCCGTGGCAAAGGCTGTCTTATGCTGATCCTCTGGAGCTATGGCCACTTGATTGTAGCCCGAAAATCCATCAAGGAAGCTGTACACTTCCTTGCCTGCCACTCTTTCTAAGAGATGTTCTGTGATGGGAAGCGGATAGTTATCCCGAATCGTGGCTGCATTAACCTTTTTCAAGTTAATGCACACACGCAGCTTGCCATTCTTCTTGGGCACCACTACGATGGGGGATACCCATTCAGTGTGCTCAATTTCATAGATAAATCCAGCTTCAACCAGTCTATCTATCTCCTCCTTGATCTTAGCAGCATAATTATCGTTATATGTATAAGGCTTTTGCTTAGAGGGTTTGGCATCTGAGGTCATGGGGATGGTGTGC
Organism: Ceratopteris richardii; assembly: GCA_020310875.1. Classification (NCBI taxonomy): domain Eukaryota; kingdom Viridiplantae; phylum Streptophyta; class Polypodiopsida; order Polypodiales; family Pteridaceae; genus Ceratopteris; species Ceratopteris richardii. Next base: position 92,640,377 of record CM035437.1, read on the forward strand.
GAGCATATGTCCGGGTCAACACCTTTCAAATCCTTGTAACTCCAAGCGAATACATCTCTGTATTCTCTTAGCAAGGCTATCAATTCGTACTCTTCTTCTTCTGTTAGGTCATGACCTATATACGTGCATCTCTCCTCTCCTTCTTCTATGGCCACTACTATTTTCTTGGTGGTTTCTTTGTTATCATAGGCCTCTCCTGATTGTGCCTCTCGTTTAGGCATTCTTATCATGACTCTCCTGTCATCTATCTCATACTTCTTAAAATTTTCTGGGACCTCAAACAAAGATTCTTCCTCTTCTGGTAAGGCTTCTCTCTTCTTTCGTTTCTTTCCTTCTTCCTTAGAGGTCATATGCGTTGCTAATCTTACACCATTTGTAACTTCTCCATGCCTCTGGGGTTGAAATTCTACTTCATGGAAGTATTCCTCATCTGATGCAAATGGTGGGTCCATAATGATTGACTCTAGATCGGAGTCACTTGCATCCTCAAATGCATCAGGGCTAGGTTCGCATTCTTCTAGAACTGCCTCTCCCATGATTGGCTCTATGGAGAAGACTGAAATATCATAGCCATCCTCATCACAGTGAGGTGTCCATTGTTCTTCATTGATGGCTACGTCCATTGTTGCTAAAATTTCTGCCCAGCCATGGGGTTCAAATTCCTCGTCTGGAAAAACTACAGGGGCATAGGCTGGGTCTTGAATGGGTCTATGGGTTTCGTTTGCACCTATTTCTCTGGCCTTTTCTCTCTTCTCTTCTTCTACTGCTACCTTGCACATCCATAAGTGAGTATCTTCATGCATCCATGAGGATCCAGACCCTATGGAATGCACCGATTCTGTATCATCTTTGGCTCTATGGATGGGATTCCATTGGATAGGAGGGACATCTCTATGAGAATAATCCTTGAGATTGACTTTGGTTGTAACACCTAAGTGCTGCAGGTACAAAGAATTGGTCCCCCAATCCTGTACCACTTGCAACTGTCGCATGAATGGTCTTCCCAAAATCATCTCATAGGCATGATTTTTGCTGAAGTCACATATGGCAAAGGTATGTTCAAACTCGACACCACAAGTGGTGAGAGTTATTCCTTCTAGCAATCCTAGGGGTCTCTCTATGTGACCATCGGCCATCTGCAATTTCATCCTCGTTGGCCTGAGTGCTGGCTTGCCCCAACGCTTCCAAAGGGAAGTAGTGGCAATTGCAACTCCTGCACCTGAGTCCAAAATTGCCTTTGTGGTGTAGTCCTGGTAGGTAATGGGAAGATAGGTGTTCCCTTCTTCACCTTCGCACATATCTCCTATCTTATCCAAGGGAATTTCTGGCACTGTCCTATGGGATCCTACCCGGGAATGAGGTTTTGCAACTTCAGTTACTCGACTGGCTGCACATTTCCCCGCGTTTGGTCTATCCTCAGGCAGTTCTTTCAAAGTGAGATTGCGCTGCACCTTGGTGTTCGTTACTACCTCCGTGTTCCTTGGTATGACTGAGTCGTCGTTCCTTACCATGACTGTGGGTGCTCTCATACACGTGGATTTTGCTTCCCATGGGCCTGTGAAGTGGGGTAACTCTTGTATGGAATTAGATTCAAAGTCCAATCTCTCGTGAGATTGAGTACTCTCATGTTCCCCGTAAATGGATGGGATGTCTTGTGGGAATTGGTCGTGTGCATCGTCCACCAGTTCAAAAGGAGGGGCGACCTCACTTTCGTTATCCCATTTGTCTTCTTGAATCTCTCGTAGGAAGTCTGGTGCAAACCGATTCATAGAAGAAGAAGTGTCTGGCTCCGTAGAATTAGGTACATATGCTACCTGGGAAGGAGGGCTTATCCTATCGTTGGCTCTTTCCACGTTGTCATAGATAGCTGAAGCACAAGCTTCTTGGGGAGGATTACTTATGCTATTACTTTTCCGCACAGGCTCATACGCTCTCTGGGAAGGAATGTGGGTTACCTGTGGAGGTACATAAGCTTTCGAGAGAGGCACCTGTGACCTTTGGGGAGGAAGATAGGCTCCTTGAGGAGGCACATGAGCTTCCTGAAGAGGCTGGCTTATCCGTTCTCTTGCCCTTTCCTTTTTTTGAGGGATAGGCTCCTTTTCTGGCTGTGCAGTTAGCCTCTCTAATCTTTCTAAGGAGGGGAAGTTGTCTGGTTTAGTGGAATTGGCTGCATAAACTTCCGATGGGGAATGGCTCAGGTTTTTGCTTGCTTTTTCTTTCTCCTGATTTTTTTCTTTCTTGTCAGATCTGGCAATTATCCTCTCTAACTTTTCTAGGAATCCATCCAAGTGTAATTGCGTCTTGGCTGAGCCCGAGTAATTGAAAAGGCGACTGGCTTCAAACATAGTCTGAGCCAATGCGACCATTTTCGCGCATAGTTTGGTTCTTTCCATCTCTAGGTCAGCTCTAGGATAGCACTTGTCATGATCCGTGACGTTTGGCCCTTCTTGGATTCTGGCCTGATATGCTTTAAGCATCATGTTTAGGTCTTCAGGAGTGGGATCTGCTAGGACTGATCCTACTCTAGGGGGTGGTGGGATTTGATGAGGCGGTGGGGAAGGTGGTGGTTCAGATGGAGATGGGAGGGGTGGCGGCGGGGTATTGTGAGAGGGGATTTGAGAGGTGATTTCAGTTATCCTAGCTTTGGTTTCTCTTATGCTTTCCTCAAGTTCACTCATCTTTTTAGCCCATTGTCTTTTCATTCTTTCCCGACTATCTTTCCATGCTCTAGTCCTTTTCTTTGTTATGCTCTCGGTTTCACTAGCCTCTGAGTTCTTACCCTGGTTTGTCTCTTGGTTTTGCTGCAAAGCCTGAGCTCTAGTGACTACCTGCACTGGTGCAGTGGAAGTGACGCTTCCTGAGGAATCTACAACCATACCAATCACATTGATCGGAGTGATTTTTGGCATATTATTGGGGTTCTTTGGGCAATCTCGTGAAAGATGCTCTTTTCCACAATCTTGGCAAAAACCTTGGATAGTCACTGACTGGGGTTGTGTAGGTGGGGGCAAGGGACAATCACGAATGAGATGATCTCCCTGGCATCTGTAGCACGGTCCTCTTGGGAATGGAGGTCTTACTTGCCTAGGTTGAGGCCTGGGGTTGGGGTTTGCATACATGACGTTCGTGTAATCTGACTCCCAACTAGGTTCACTTGGTTCTTCACTATAGTAAGACTCACCATGTTCTGGAGACTGCATGTAATAAGCCTGGGGACTATCGACATGTGTAGAATCAAAGCTATGGTCACTTGGGTCACTTTCTGAGATCAATGGGGTTACTGGTACTATGGCCCTATTCAGGTTTTCTTCTGCAACAGCATACTTTACTGGAATCACGTTAGCGGGGTTTGGAGGTTGTTGAGCTAGCACCGGTTGGGGTCTCTGTTGGGCCTGATATTGTGGTTGGTAGGGTTGTTGGGGTCTAGCATATTGTGGTGGTGGATGTTGGGTTTGGTATCTGCCTTGTTGGTAGGGTTGAGGGTAGGGTTGCCTAACTGCCTGCTTGTTGTATGGGCAATCTTGCGCAGTGTGGTTTGTGTACTTCCGTTCTATGGTGCAGTACTGGCTACTAGGGTTAACTTGGGGTTGGGCCATAATGGGACACACATTTGCCATGTGGTCGCCGCCGCAAGTATAGCATCTTTTCACAGGGGCAAACCTTGGGATCTGTTTGCTAGTTACACCTAATTTCTGAGCTACCTTCTCAGCGAGTTCCTCAATTGATGTAGATTGCATGGAAGAGTGGCTAGATGCGCTATCTGAGTCTTTATAGATTTTGGAAAGCTCTAGCTCTTCCCCTAGGTTATCTTCAATGTCAATGCACATGCGTACACACTCTTCTATAGTCCTAGGGTCCTTCAGATACACATAGGATCTCAATTTCGTACTCAGCAATCCATCGAGGAATAAGGCTACCTGTTTAGCAGATGTGGGTAGCTCCGAAATTGGGCACCTTTCAAGATATTGTCTAAATCTTCTTCCTGCAAGTCTCACAGTCTCTTGAGGGGTTTGCTTGAAGCTGTGAATCAATGAGGAAGTATTGTGTCTTATGCCACTCTTAGAGAACTCTACAATGAAAGCCTCTAGGAGTTGGTCTATGCTCCTGAACTGACGCTCATCTAATGGCTGAAACCATGTAAGTGCCGTGTTCCTGAGGGTTAGACCGAAGGCATTGTACTGCGTGAACAGATCTTCCACTTGTTCAGCTCTCAAGACTTGCTTGAACTCCGCCACATGATCATAGGGATCTCCTGTGCCGTCAAAGTAATTCTTCATGGACTTAACTAGCTGGGTGGGTCTCAAAGTTCTTGTGTGCTCTCTAGGCCTCGGCAGGGGGAATCCATCCACGTTTCTTTGGTTCCTGTGAGCTCTCAGCACCTCAGGTTCTACCCTGTTCGTCTCTGTTCTCGTTCTTTCTCTGCCTACAGGGTTGGCAAAGCTTACTTCCGGTCTATCTCTACTTCTGTCTCTTTGCGTACCATGAGCTTGGGAAGTTCCCGCCCCAGGGTGACCATAGGATGCATTTGATCTTGGTTGGGGAAAAATAAATTCACCCTTCCACGTGTAGGCATGCCTATCTTTTTCTGTTACCACGAAGATCCGTTCTGAAGCATGATCTAAATAGGTCACTCTGCCTGGGCTATCCGGATCCTTAAGCTCATAGATCATGATATTTCCTATGTCTGTTGGCTGATTAGACTTATACCTCCAAAAGGCTTCATCAGTTTCTCGATTGAGGAGCAACTCTATGCTCTTGTTGTCTTGGGGGATCCATTCAGGCGTGATAATCCTAGTGAGAACTGATTTACCTCGAGGGGTTCTAGGTTCCGCACCCATGTGCCCTTGCTCCAGGTCACCTAAGTCCGCTTCTGAGATTACATTCCCAAAGTCATCGGTCCTATCAGGGTGACTAGTGACTACATATATAATTCCTTCTTTGTCCAGGTATGCACCATTTTCAAACTTGACAGCTGGGTGCTCTAGTCCTATGGATTGGTCAGGGTTTTTAATCTGGACCACAGATCTTCCTAAGCCGTCCTCATAGATGCTAGCACCTAATCGGTTGGTCCTAAGGTACTCCAGCTGCGTTTTGTAAGGGCCTTCTACCCTGTACAAATAAGGCACTCCTGAACTTCCCGTAGGTCTGTCCATGCCTTGAGACCTTTCTGACTCACTGGTCTCAGAGCTAGGGTAGTATGAGTGGTGGCTCAACTGCTGGGTCCAAGACCTTGCAGTGTGATTGACACTAGCCTCTGAAGACCTAAGGCTTTGTCTCTCTCTTGCTAGGTGTCGTCCTGATCTAAGGTTCATATGCCTAACTGATTAGCCCAATTTTTTTCAGAGTACAACCTCGTTGCCGATCAATTGGTACCAGTCACTTGATTCTTTTTAGTTAATTATTGTGTTTATGGTCTTGTCTGATATCACGTCGTCAGGAACACTTGAATGTTCTTCGTACTTTAGGTTGATCGTTCCACGTTAGGTTCTTTTCCTTTATGTTATCGACAGTGCAGAGATTAAGTTTTTAGCTTGAACTTGAGTTTTTAGGTACTCTTCAACTTGATAACTGCCTACCGTCGCTCTAACTTGCTCCTACCTCTCGCCGTTCTTAGCCTAAGCTATGAATTAACAGAGGGAGTTAAAAGTGTCCAACCTTACTTGTTGATCCCTTGCTTTATGGTGCTCAAGAACCCGGTTCTCAAGCTTGCAAAGAAACCTTGCTTTGTACGCTCTCAGTTGCTCTCAATGGACCTATAAAAGACCCACGGTTAGCTCAATGCTTATATTCAAAGGACACAACCAACCACTTTCATTCATGTAACATAAACACATATTTGCATTGTGATTTTTAGAAAAATAATTCTAAAGACCCCTGACTTTGATCCCCCTGGGTATGGTCAACTTCATAATACCCTCTCTGAAAATCAACGCATTATCTTTATAAAAAACAGTTGAGGGCGTGTAGTATATGCCACGAGCTTTCCAACAAGCCCAAGAGCTCAAAAATTGGATTTCGTATGAAAAAGTTAGGATTGTTCAGGGTTTAGGGAGTTAAATCAGAATTCAACACAAGCTAACAGTCAAACAGGAATACTCGAGTAGCTTGTGGCACGGCCTCGCGATGCAATACTACACCCTAGTGTTTGTCCCACACTCAATCAAAATTTAGACCAATAATTTTGCCTTGAAAATTTGACCTAATTTGCCCTTCTAACGCGTTCGCAAAGTCTGTCGGTCGCGATCGACGTGTCGATCGCGATTGACAGGTCCGTCGTGGCTGTCAGTCGCGATTGACTGGTCAGTCGCGATTGACAGGGGTTACGAAAAGTCAATCAGTCGTGGTCAAAGCGTCGTTGACTCTGTCGGTCGCGATTGATGAGTCGATCGCGATTGACAGGTCGGTCGCGAGGGTCTGTCGATCGTGGTCAAACAGTCGTTGACCGTGTCGATCGCGATTGACAGAGCCGTCGTGGTCTGTCCGTCGTGGTCAAACAGTCGTTGACTGTGTCGATCGCGATTGATGAGTCGATCGCGATTGACACGTGTCACGCGTATGGTCAGTCGGTCGTGGTCAATCGGTCGTTGACTCTGTCGGTCGCGATTGACAGAGCCGTCGTGGGCTGTCGGTCGCGATTGACGTGTCGATCGCGATTGACAGGTCTGTCCGTCGTGGTTTGTCGATCGCGATTGACAGAGCGATCGCGATTGACAGAAATCTGTGGAATTTCAAAAAACTAAACACATTTTTGGGAAGCCCTTGGCCTGTAGGTCATGGATATGCACTTTGTTTAGCAATTAGAGCAATTTTTCTGTCGGTCGCGATTGACAGAGCTCGGCGACACACAGACAATTACTCAGATTTCCGTACCTGCGCAGGGTGCTGGGGATGATGATGCGGCCTGTACCTGCAGAATGCTCACAAAACATGCAAAAAAAAAGGCACATGCAAATTCGCTCTCTCGTTCTCTCTCACAAGTGAAATGAGGGAAATGAGGTGGAGATGGGGATATAGTCAAAAAACTGAAATTTTCGCGATGATGGAGATGGACGTGGGAGATGGTGATGATGATGATGGTGATGATGATAGTGAAGAAAGTAAGAGAAAATCGATGAGCGTGAAGAAAATACCTACAACTCCAACGCGTCAACTCTACGTCTTACCATCACACGCTCGTCCTCAAAGCTCGATCCCCGGCAACGGCGCCAAAATTTGGTGTAGCTCAGTGATGAGTAGCACCTCCTTTAATGTCAATCCGGGAAGACGTGAGGATGGTATGAAGACCTCGAGCAAGTGGCGGCACAAGTGCGTGAGTGAGAAGCACACAAGCATGCACACACATACACACACACGCGCACACAAGGCAAGACAAAGAGTGAGAATCAATGGAGCTTTTTAGATTACTTTCAAAATGCTCTTACAGGTTCGTTTCAATTACAATCTAACCCCAAAAATGAGCTCTCTAGCTCCTTTTATAGTTTTTGACTAGCTTTTGGCCCTGTCCAGACCTAGTGTCCGGCCTAGTTAAAGATTAGGTTCCAGGGCTTATTTGGGGGCTCAAACGAGATCTAAAAATTATGAAAATTGGTACGCAACTACTTCTAAGGCTCCTCAAGCTCAAGGACTCCTTGGCTTGCACAAAATGGAGCTACAAAAATGTGAAATGAGATTTACAATGATTATTAGTGATAAAAATCACTGTTGTTGTAGGGATTTCTTCTAGTGATCTGCCATACATATCTTCAAGCTCCCTACTTGCTCTTCTTCCCTGCATGTCCATCTCTCTGATTTGCATTAATGTCGTGAAAAAATATTGGCCTACTTGCCAGATCTTCTTTGACTGCCTTGTTTGCTTGTGCTGTCCCTTCGCTCGCTTGTGTTGTCCCTTCGCTCTGACTCCCTTCTTTGACTTTCACGTCTTGTAGGTCCTGATGTACCAAGGCTACTGCCAACAATATTCAACAGAGATTTGTTTGTACTTTCGGCCAGTCCATTTGCACGAGGGTAATATGGTGAACTAAATTTATGGGTTATCTGGAACGACTGTGTCAGTGCTTTAATCAAGTTGTTCATAAAATGGGTGCCTTGGTCTGAAACAATTTCCAGTGGTAAACCAAATCGTGGAAAGACGTCAGTTAACAGACACTTTGCTACCGCAACTGCTGTAGCAGATCGTAAAGCCCAAGCTTCTGCCCATCTAGTTGCATAGTCTGCACAGGTCAGTATGTAACGGTTGTTACTGAAGACTGCTGGAGGTGTAATCGGGCCAATGAAATCTAAACCCCATTTCTGAAATGGTTCAAGTGGCATAACTGTTTGCAGGGGGAAAAAGGTGACGTTGCAGCGGTTGTCGAGATCTTTGACAATTATCACAGTGTTTGACAAATTGTGATACATCTCTGTACATAGTTGACCACCAGAGACCACTTTGTAGAATTTTTTGGTGTGTTAAATCTGCTGCAAAATGGCCACCGGAAGGAATCGAGTGAGCCAAGGTAATAACTGAGTTAACTTCATGCGGTGGAATACATCGAAGTAAGATTCCGGTATGATCCACATAGTATAATTCTCCAGCAATTAACCGAAATCGGCGGCTAAAAACTGCAATTTTTCTACGTAGTGCCGTAGAAGTCTGAGATGGAAGGCAACCATCAGTGAGAAAGGTCAGGATCTGATCATAATAGGTAGATGGTGCAGGTGGGTCTGAAATTTCATCATTCGTTGGCTCAGAGCTATACCTATCGGAGCTTCACCGGAATCTAAGCGAGATAGGAAATTTGCTAAGGCATGTGAACTGCCTGGACGATGGATGACTTCATAGTCAAATTCCTGTAAAAGTAGGACCCATCGTGCTAATCGACCACCTAGATGTTGTTGCCGAACTAGATAGACAAGTGCAGCATGATCTACATGAAATGTGAATTTACGGCCCAGCAAATAATGCCTGAATTTTTTGACAGAATATACTAGCCCTAGACATTCTCTTTCTGTTACAGAGTAATTCTTCTCAGCAGGCGCAAGTCTCCTGCTAGCATAATAAACAGGTCGGAACCACTTATCTGTTTGTTGTATCAGAATACTGCCAATGGCAATATCTGAAGCGTCGACGAAAACATGAAACGGGTTATCCCAAACCGGAGGTTGTAAGATTGGGACCTGGATCAATAAACACTTTAGTCGATCAAATGCGGTCTGACACTCTTGAGTCCACTCAAACTGTCGGGGGGTTTTGGTGATCAGCTTGTTCAGTGGTATTGCCAAGTGAGCAAGCCATCGTAAGTGTCGTCCATGCCATCTTACTTGGCCCATGAAGTGCATAACTTCCTTTGGGGTAGTGGGTACCGGAGCTTCTAATACTGCTAAAATTTTGTCTGGATCTACTCGAATACCTTGTGCAGATACGATGTGGCCAAGTAACTTGCCACATGAAACCGCAAACACGGATTTGTTTGGGTTTAAGCAGAGTGTGTATTCTCTGCATTTCTGGAAACAGCACCGTAAATGTAACAAATGTGCCATCATTTTACCAAAAATTGAAAAATCGTCAAGATACACTTGCATAAACGAAGTGAGATAAGGAGAAAATATCTCTTGCATACATCTTTGAAATGTACTTGGTGCATTTCTCAATCCAAACCACATTACCGTACAAGCAAATACACCCCAGTTGGTAATGAATGTAGTTTTCGGTATATCTTCTTCGACCATTCTAACTTGATTGTATTCGCTGTACCCATCTAGGAATGAATACATCTCGTGGCCTGGTACTCTATCAAGCATTGTATCCAAAAAAGGGATTGGAAAGGGATCAGGTACGGTTGTTGCGTTTAATTTTCGGTAATCTACACAGATTCGTAATTGCTTGTTTTTTTTCGGTACAATAACAATCAGAGAGATCCATTCAGCATGTTCTACTGGCACGATGAATCCGACTTTCAATAACCTATTAAGTTCTGCCTTTACCTGAGATGCATAGTTGGGATTCATCCGGTAGCTGGGTCGCTTTATTGGTCTTGCTTCTGGCTTCAGCATGACCCTGTGCTGGTAGATGCGGGGTTCCAATCCTTTCATATCCTTGTAATCCCATGCAAATACATCAGAAAATTCGCGGAGTAGTTGGATTAGATTTGCTTTAAATAATTCCGGTAAGTTTTGCTTTATCTTTATAGGACGCGGATGATCTTCATCTCCTAAATTATAAGTGATCAGCTGATCTTCTGGAACATAGAACTGTTGGGGTTTCTCTGTATCGTTTGTTGGCTTAAAAAGTTGCTGCAACTCGTCGTCGTGTATAGTAACAATGTCTTCTTTCTTATCTTCTTCTGTGATAGTCATCACTGTACAGACTGAAGCATTCCAATTATCTACAACGGACTGTAGATCAACAGTTCCTAATGAAATTAAGTCAGCGTTACTTTTCAAAAACTCTTCTTCTTCATCATCCAACAATCCATCTAGCATATGGACTGGTTCGGTGAAATACGGTCTAGCGTGTAACTCGCAAGGTTGTATAGCATCTAATTTTACCACATATTTACGATTTGCATCCTTAAAAGTGAGCTCTTGTGCAGACCAGTCCTGTATTACCTTCGCATGCTTCAGCCAAGGTCGGCCGAAAAGAAGGTTGTAATCCAAAGTGGATTCCGGTAGATCTAGTATGACAAAGGTCATTTTAAATGTCGTACCTTGTAAAGTGATTGGTACATTCCATACAAGTCCTACGGGATGGACTCTTGATTGATCTGCCATTCTGACAAAGAATTGAACTGGTTCGATTTCGGTCCATCCTAACCTTTTGCATAGTGCCGCAGTCGCAATGTTAACACCAGATCCTCCATCAATTAGTACCTGCGTAATCTTATGATTCTTGTACCATACTGTAATCAAGGGAACTGAATGATTAACCATAGAATCAGGTTCTGGTTGAACTGCCGCTGTTGCTGGAATACAAGAAGGCACCGGGCTAAACTGTTGTTGGAATTGTTATCGAATTCCAGGTACCAATGCGAGTAGTTGGCCCAGAGGCAGGGTGATAGATGCCTTCGATAAGATTTCCCAGGCCCGTTGAGATTGGTTGACATGCTCCACCGATGTTGAAGTTGATGCTTGTGCTGATGATGAAGTGTCTACTGTTGGTGATGTATCTGCTGCTGATGATGTTCCTGCTGCTGAATCCTGTTGTTGTGTTCCTTCTTTGGTTAACGAGTTCTGGGTTACCGGAATAGGATCTGGGAAGACTGGTGGTTCTGCGGTGGTCCATTGACTAGCCTTGTTGTACATTCTTTGTTGTTTGCGTATTCCTGGTTCAAATATTTCTGCTGCTGGCTGCAGCTGTTTGCCAGAACGAGTCTGAACTGCAGCGGCTTGTGTTTCCACAGGTGTGATTTGTACCATGTTAGCCATTGGATTTTGATGACGTTCCTTCTTCCTCTAATCATACTCAGCTGCATCCTTACAGAATCTCCTAATATGTCCAAATTCACCATAAAAATGACAGCGCGGTGGTGGTAAATTGGGGTTTTTCGGTGGTGGTACGGTCTGCCAGTGGTTTGCATTATAGTTGTTATTGCTCTGTCCTCTGTAATTTCCATATCCTTGCTGTTGGTTGTTTCTCATTTGCGGAGGCACATAGTGATTGGCTGGCTGCCCTGGTTCCTGTATAATTGCATTGACAGTCGCTGTTCCCTGTACTCTAGCATTGTATGCACAATTTTCGGTGGTGTGTCCGACAGTGTTGCAGATAGCACAAAATGTTTGATTAAGTGCACAATTGGCACTAGTATGTCCTGAATTCTTGCATGTGATGCAGTATACTTGTCTGGTCATATCTTCGGCTACATTTCTGTTTGTTTTTAACCACTCCAGATCTTGTGTAAATCCTCCAACCTTGTTTTCCAGCTGCAGAGCCATTGCAATCACTGCATCTAGTGTCATTGCTCCTACACAGCGTATGATCATAATCTGTTTCAGTTGTGGAGTCAAGCCATTGATAAACCACTGAGTAATGACGTCGTCCGGTAGGTTGGCATGTGCTGGCGGTAACTGCCATAGATGTGTTCTGAATAGGGTAGCGTACTCTTGTATAGTTTGATTTACCTTTTGTCTCTTGTTTTGCAGATAATCAAAGATTTCGGCTGGATTCTTCTTTAGCCTGAATCGCTGCAAAAAGGCATCTCGTACCGCTTCATAGGTGCCGAAGTGATTAATATCATATTCTGTAAGCCATCTAGCTACTTCATTAACCAATGTAGATTGAAAGACAATAGCTTTATACGCCGGATCCGGTGGATGGTTGAGAACTGCGTAGCTTATCTCAAAGGTGCGTACATGAGCATCCAGATCATCTCCTGGGAATCCACCAAACTTAGTGTACGTCACTCCTGTCGGAGGTGGCCTAGGTGGACATAACTGTTGTTGCTGCTGCCCGTTGATGGTGAGTGTGTTGCGACTATCTTCTGTATCTCGGGGCTGAATTGCTGAACTATCAGAATCTGTATCGTCGAACTCTGCACTTTCCGGTGCGACGATCTTGTTTAGTATGCTTCGAATCTCGGTTTCGAACAATTTCCCTTCCTTCTTAATGTCCAGTGAAGGGCGAATCACTCTAAATAGTGGAAACTGGGCTGAAGATTCACCGAGAAATGGTAACTCGTCATCGGAGGACCGTAAATTCTCAGTGACTTGTACCGAAATGTCACCGGAGGATGTCGACTTGTCACCAAAACAAAGTACTCCTTCGTCTTTACTGGGTTCTTTGACTAAGGCATACCTATTCATCAACAAAGTTGAATCTTTACTCAATGTTGTCAAATGAACTTCGGGCTGCGTTCTAGTGGATTCTGGAGTTACTATATTTTCGACAGACTGTGCCGAAATAGTACTGGGATCTGCCAGAAGTGCAGTTTGTTCTACCGGAGTCTGACCGGAATTACTAAAAACGATCTTTGCTGTCTTATCTACTGGTTTGGTACTTCCCGCACTTCTGCCTCCTGGGGGCATCCTTAGCAGGTTAGATACCCACGCTTGTCTATTCTTAGGGTACGTTTCGCCGGATCGAGTAACCGGCATATACTACGCGTACTATTCTTCTTTACGATCGTCCAAAAAGTTCTGTGACTTTTGCTTACGAGTACTCAACGAACATTTTTGATACAACTGTTCTACAGGTAATCGACATTCTTAAGGCCACTTTCCCACAGATAGCCCTTTCGTCAGGTAACTAGCAATCTTGATGCCACCTTCCCACAGACGGCGCCAGTGTTAACTTGCCAGTGTTAACTTAGCAAAGTTGAAATGCTCAGATATTAAACACCTGGTTCTAACTATCAGAAAACGGTTTAACTAGCTCAGTGGGTTCTTAGGAGTGGTAGGGGTCTATTAGATAGAGGCCCTGTACTTATTTCCCAAATCTCAGCCACATCAGAGACACTTAATATCATGTCTTAGCTCAGATGTTCAGAGATCCCATCCGCTCGGGAAGCTGCAGTACGCACTATTTTACTGTACTGCAACAAGTCAATACGGTGCTTCAACTTCGACCAGGACTATACTTCTAAGTGACAGTGTTACGACAATCCAACCACGTTCGATCTCAGTACGATACGAAGCTACACGGATTTGTTCATCAGACTTCATACATAGCCGTTTGACTAGATAATTAGTCAATCCAGACTCACAACCATCCACAAAGTGATTTGCACGATAAAGTTGGAGGATACTAGATAGACTTGAGCTAACGAACCACGCCCGTAGGGGAATATTCAATAGAGCGGAACAGATGCTCTGACATTCACAGCAGAGACACAGATCGATCACTTAGCTAAATTATCACATCAACGTAACGATGTCCAGCACGGCTCGCACACAGAATACCAGAACTACTCAGATGATCACTCCTATATCGGCGAGACAACAATGACACAGAAATAACTACTCAGAAATCGACAGAACAATAACCACAGTGAAATCTGACACAACCAGACGAACACTCTGGTGATTTTGAAAATCGTGCTCTGCCGTGGTGCTTCGTGTATCTTTTCATTGCTTTAAATAGAAGTTTACAACTGACGCGTAACTGCTTTTCGCGCGCGTGATTACAAGTTTCCGTTTTTACATTTGCCAATCCGGCGGCCCACTAACACAATCCTCTTGAATCCTAGAGTTGGATCTTCAACAAATGCACCTCCTTTTGTGAACCTGACTTGTAGGCCTTTCTCCATAATCTGTCCTACACTTATCAAATTATTTATGATGGTAGGGACATAGAGTACCTTGCTAAGAAGGTTGATATTTCCATCAGGTGCTTTTACATTTCCTATCTTCTCCACAAGGTGTCTTGTATCATCACCTATTTGCACTTCATGCTTGTTCCTTGGATATTCTAAATCTGAGAGGAGGACCACATTTCCTGCCACATGATTTGAGCAACCTGAATCTATGTAAAAAACATGCTCATCAGATTTACCTTGAGGCATTGTCAATTGAGTCTTCTGTGTAGTTACTGAAGTTGTTGGTCCTTCCTATTGAGTAGCCATAACTTCCTCTATTGTAGCCTCTGCCTCTTTGATTCTTGGAATTCCTAAAGCAAATTTCAGTTGTGTGATTGATTAGTCCACAAATAGAACAAGGGTTAGACTCTAGGTGTCTCCCCCTACCTTGTCTTCCTCCTCTACCTCTACCTCTACCATGTCTTCCTCTACCTACATAGTTAGTTTGATGTATACGTGCTTCATCATCCACTTTCTTTCCTCTTCCTTTGTTATCTATGGACTTGATTTTATTAGTATACAAAGTAAAAGATTGATTACCTTTGGATCTTTCTCCATTCTTCATAAGTTTAGCCTCTTGAGTGAGTACCTACCCAATAAGTGAATTGAAGTCTGGTACATGCATATCCATGTATATGTCCATTGCTCTGGTGAATGCTTCCCACTTTTCATCTGCTTTTAAGCCATTGATGACCTACCTTTGTACATGAAGAGAAGAAGGATTCAAGTGCATTCCACACTTCCTGAGATGTTTTACAACTTCTAATGTAAGGCAACAAAAAATCTGAGATAGAGTTGAGGAGATAAGACCTTGCAAGTGCATCCTTGGAGCACCATGTGCTTAATCTTTCTTGCTCTTCTTGTGTAGGTTGACCTTTATTCATTAAACTTGGAATAACTTCATCTCTAGCTACATAACCATACATATTCCTACCTTGAAGATATGCTTCCATTTTAATGACCAGGCTGAGTAGTTACCTCTATCCAATTTGTCAACTGATGAAGGAAATCCATCTCCCATGTTGTCCAACCTTGCTCTGATACCACTGTGAAGAGATGGATTGATACGTGATGAAGATGAAGTGGTGCTACAAAATCTTTGCACTACACCAGCCAAATGAACGTTAGAGATATGTGGTGGGCCCTTTTACCTTGTCAATGGATCAATTAGAGACCCTATGTATCTTGGAAGATCACTCTCAAAAGGATGAATCAAAACATACCAATATTACTAAAAGTCAACTAGCCAAGACTTTCTATTTTTGAATGATGACCTTCAGTATTTTACTCATTGCTCTTTCTCTCATCAAAATTGACTAGAGATATTTTAGAGGAATTTACATAGGAAGCAAAGCAACCTATTAGGAGTTATTTCATAAAACATGATTCACCATACTAAGAGAAATTAGTTTAGCAAGTCAAGCATGTAATCCCGACTTTTCAGGAAGCTAAAGATGCAGATACACAGGTGACTTCTAATGCATGTTTCTCACAACTAAGAAATTCTAATTCAATGAAACTTTGGGAGCTTAAAGTGAAATTTGAGAGCTAACATTACCAAGTTAAATGATTGAAAATGATGGACCATGCTGAGAGAAATCATCTCTGCAATCTGATTGAAAAACTGAGATTTATGACAGTGAACAGTTCACTCACATAGGCATGAAGTCATGAGACCAAAAATGTATGAAATCAAATGTATATTACATGGGAGATATAGTAGACTTACTGATACATATATGAGCTATAGGATCAAGCTCAAATCTAGCATGAGGCCCCTACAATTTGTCTCCTCTACTCACGACTAAAATGAGTCACACTTATATAGAGTGTGTTGGATCCATAATTTGAATTTGAATCATCTCTCACCTAAGATTCTCTCCTAATTTGTAGAGATAGATGAGTTTACAAATTTGTGGGATTCTAGCCTACTCATCAAGTGGCTTCAACCGTTTTTTTATTCTTCTACTTTTACATCAAGTAAATATTCAAAAACTTACAAAAGTGAATTCACAAGATAACTCATCATTACGCCATAATGTGTGATACTCAAGCCATTATAGGCTTGTCACGAATAGCTCCCCCTCAAGCCTAATGTGCTTGAGTCCTTCAATCTTGCAATATAATGTGCAAACCAATCATGGATTCAAATCTTTTGAGTTTAGTACCATCCAATGCCTTTGTCAACATGTCTGCACATTGTTGATGAGTTGACACATATAATAGCTGAATTTCCTTGCTTAGAATCTTCTCTCTTACATAGTGATAATGTACTTCAATATTTTTAGTTCTAGCATGAAAGAATGGATTAGTAGCTAAGCGTATAGAACTCATATTATCTCCAAGTATATGTGGAGTTCCAAACTCCAAACCAAGATCTGTGAATCGATTCTTCATCTAGATTGCTTCCTTGGTAGCTATGGCAATACCTCTGTATTCACATTTTGTAGATGAGAGAGCAACTATGGGTTGCTTCTTAGATGACCATGAGATAATTTTTTATCCTACAAGAGTGAGGTATCCTGAGGTACTTCTTCCGTCTTCCTTGGATCCAACCCAATCTGCATCAGAGAACAACTTTAGACCTAGATCACATACATAAGGGTAATATAACCCTTCACTTATGACTCCTTTGAGGTATTTGAGTATCCTCTTTGTAGCATCCATGTCTGGTTTCTTGGTTGTGTGCATAAATTGACGAAGCACACTTACACTCACCAAGAAACCTTTGTTTGTTGGGTTGTACAACCTGTAGCCTTCTTGGTTATTGTCATATCCAATGAACACACATCTTTCTGCTTTTGGATGCATCTTCCCTCTAACGTGTGAAGGAACATGAGCATAACCAATACATCCAAAAATCTTACAATGATCCAATCTTGCTCTTCTTCCATTCCAAGCTTCATATGGTGTCATGCCATTAAGTGAATTTGAAGGTAACCTGTTAATCAAATAGGTGGTTGTGGATACAATGTCAGCCCATAAATAATTAGGTAAGTGTTTTTCATTTATCATAGACCTTGCATCTTCATCAATTGTCCCATTTCTTCTCTTTGCCACTCCATTTTGCTCTAGAGTGTAACTTGTAGTAACTTCTCTTTTGATTCCCCTCTCTTGAAGGAAAGAATCAAATTCATGGGAGAAGTACTCTCCCCCTCCATCTGACCTTAGCCTTTTTAGTGTTTTACTTGTTTGGTTCTCCACAAGAGCTAAATATCTTTTGAAGCATGAAAAAACTTCATCTTTGTGTTTCATAAAGTATAGTATAGTCCATCTACTACAATCATCAATGAAGGAGACATAATACCTTGATCCAGATATTGAAGCATCCTTGCTAGGTCCCCATACATCTGTATGGACCAAGTCCAAGAGATCTCCATGCATATATCCTTTCTTCATGAATGCTAACCTATGACACTTTCGAAATTGACATGCACTACACTTATAAATCATGTGTTGCTTTGACAAATTACGGAGTCCAAGTACACTTTGGTCCTTGCAAATTTTCTTTAATGATCTTTCACCAATATGTGCTAACCTCTTGTGCCATACTTCCAATTCTTTGAGTGTCTGACTACCATAATTAAAGAGACCAATGTTCCTTGTGTCTTGTAATTCAAATGTGAATAATCTACCTATCTTTTCACCCTTTGCAATCCTCTTGAATCCTAGAGTTGGATCTTCAATAAATGCACCTCCTTTTGTGAACGTGACTTGTAGGCCTTTCTCCGTAATCTGTACTACACTTATCAAATTCTTTATGATGGTAGGGACATAGAGTACCTTGCTAAGTAGGTTGATATTTCCATCAGGTGCTTTTACATTTCCTATCTTCTCCACAAGGTGCCTTGTATCATCACCTATTTGCACTTCATGCTTGTTCCTTGGATCTTCTGAATCTGAGAGGAGGACCACATTTCCTGCCACATGATTTGAGCAACCTGAATCTATGTACAAAACATGCTCATCAAATTTACCTTGAGGCATTGTCACTTGAGTCTTCTGTGTAGTTATTGAAGTTTTTGGTCCTTCCTATTGAGTAGCCATAGCTTCCTCTATTGTAGCCTCTGCCTCTTTGATTCCTGGAATTCCTAAAGCAATTTTCAGTTGTGTGATTGGTTAGTCCACAAATAGAACAAGGGTTAGACTCTGGGTGTCTCCCCCTACCTTGTCTTCCTCCTCTACCTCTACCTCTACCATGTCTTCCTTTACCTACATAGTTAGTTTGATGTATACGTGCTTCATCATCCACTTTCTTTCCTCTTCCTTTGTTATCTATGGACTTGCTTTTATTAGTATACAAAGCAAAAGATTGATTACCTTTGGATCTTTCTCCATTCTTCATAAGTTTAGCGTCTTGAGTGAGTACCTACCCAATAAGTGAATTGAGGTATGGTACATGCATATCCATGTATATGTCCATTGCTCTGGTGAATGCTTCCCACTTTTCATCTGCTTTTAAGCCATTGATGACCTACCTTTGTACTTGAAGAGAAGAAGGCTTCAAGTGCATTCCACACTTCCTAAGATGTTTTACAACTTCTAATGTAAGGCAACAAAAAATCTGAGATAGAGTTGAGGAGATAAGACCTTGCAAGTGCATCCTTGGAGCACCATGTGCTTAATCTTTCTTGCTCTTCTTGTGTAGGTTGACCTTTATTCATTAAACTTGGCATAACTTCATCTCTAGCTACATAACCATACATATTCCTACCTTGAAGATAAGCTTCCATTTTAATGACCAGGCTGAGTAGTTACCTCTATCCAATTTGTCAACTGATGAAGGAAATCCATCTCCCATGTTGTCCAACCTTGCTCTGATACCACTGTGAAGAGATGGATTGATATTTGATGAAGATGAAGTGGTGCTACAAAATCTTTGCACTACACTAGCCAAATGAACGTCAGAGATATGTGGTGGGCCCTTTTACCTTGTCAATGGATCAATTAGAGACCCTATGTATCTTGGAAGATCACTCTCAAAAGGATGAAAACATACCAATTTTACTAAAAGTCAACTAGCCAAGACTTTCTATTTTTGAATGATGACCTTCAGTATTTTACTCATTGCTCTTTCTCTCATCAAAATTGACTAGAGAGATTTTAGAGGAATTTACATAGGAAGCAAAGCAACCTATTAGGAGTTATTTCATAAAAAATGATTCACCATACTAAGAGAAATTAATTTAGCAAGTCAGGCATGTAATCCCGACTTTTCAGGAAGCTAAAGATGGAGATACACAGGTGACTTCTAATGAATGTTTCTCACAACTAAGAAATTAAAATTTAACAAAAATTTGGGAGCTTAAAGTAGACTCAGAGAAATAACATTACCAATCTAAATCACTCAAAATGATGCACCATGCTCAGAGAAAGCATCTCTACAATCTGATTGAAATACACAGATTTATGACAGTGAACAATTCACTCACATAGGCATGAAGTTATGAGACCAAGCATGTATAAAATAAAATGTATATTACATGGGAAATATATGAGACTTACTGATACATATATGAGCTATATGATCAAGCTCAAATCTGGCATGAGGCCCTTGTAGTACTGTCTCTTCTACTCGCGACTAAAATGATTCACACTTATATAGAGTGTGTTGGAGCCATAAATTGAATTTGAATCATCTCTCACCTAAGATTCTCTCCTAATTTGTAGAGATAGATGCTTTTACAAATTCGTGGGATTCTAGCCTACTCATCAAGTGGCTTTGACCACTTTTTGATTCTTCTACTTTTACATCAAGTAAATATTCAAAAACCTACAAAAGTGAGTTCACAAGAGAACTCATCATTACCCCATAATTGGTGATACTCAAGCCATTATAGCCTTGTCAAGAATTTGCTCCAACAAAATGCTACTTGGTCTTTATGTGACTTGACTCCTAGCAAGAAGGCCATTGGTAGTAAGTGGGTATACAAGTTGAAGTGTAAGACTGATGGAGTAGTTGACAAGTATAAGGCTAGGCTTGTTGCAAAGGGTTATGCTCAAGAAAGAGGCATTGATTTTGATGAAACCTTTTCTCCTGCATGCCGAACAACTACTGTTCATAGCATCTGTGCTTTTGCAACTCATCATGGTCAGAATGTACACCAGTTGGACATTAAAATTGCATTTTTGAATGGTGACTTGCATGAAGAAGTATATGTTTTTCAGCCCCATGGCTTTGTGCAGAATGGGCACGAAAACCAAGTGTGCAGGTTGAAGAAGGCATTATATGGTTTAAAGAAAGCAGCACGTGCTTGGTATGAAAAGATACATGCCTATCTGATTGCACATGGTTTTGAGAATAGTCCAATTAAAAGTGTCTTATATGTTAAGCATGTTAATGATGTGCTTTTGATCATTGTTGTGTATGTTGATGACATGCTACTATTAGGGGCACAATTTTCATGTAAATGATGAGCCTAATGTTGGATTGGAGGATGAGATAGAGATTGAGTGGAAAGAGACTTTAAGGCCATCTTTTTGTATAAATATGACATTCCACTAATGAACAAATCCTCTCACTTTTGCATCGCCACACATGGCTTGGGACGTATTTTGTTTCTTGTCTTATTCTTTCTTTGTTAGTTAATAACTCTGTTCTTGGAATACGTGTCTCTCTTATTAGTTCTTATTTTGATCGTAGGTTGCATGGTGATGTAACTCTCTCTCTCTCTCTCTCTTTTGTAGAGGTGCAATCTTTCTACAAACATTTGGTGCCGTCTTCATGTCCTGCCCCCCATGGTTCTATCGGCTTGAGGCAATTCATAGCTCTCGGCAATGATGGCTAAAGATGATCCAGAGATAGCTATGCTGTTGTGACCTGGTGACTACATGATGTGCTATCATGGCATGATGTTTGCACGCAGTGACTGTGTTATGGATCATATCAATCATTCAATTGATTACGTGCAACATTCGGTAGTGCATCATTCGGTTGTGTTTTGGTTGTTAAATTCTGCGCTATATTATTCTTTTGTGCTTTTCCATATTGATTGCATGCTACATATCTCCTTGATCTGTAAATTTTCTCGGAATTCATTGTTGTCTGTCGATGAGTTGCACAGGCATGTCTTGTGGTGGTTTACCAATGTGACTCTCAAGAGGGCGGCTAATCAGAGTCACCAGGCAAGAACGCACATACAGGTTTTACATTTTTCTCTACTGGTGGAGTTTGTACTTCCGTTCCCTCTCACAGCACACTCTTTCAGATTGCACACTCTTCTTGGTGGCTTTCCTGAGTCTAAATACCTTTTCTTGATTTGTATCGTTGGTGGCTCTGACCTTCAACATCTAATGTTCAACATCTCATTTATCTTGGGCATTCAGTTTATGCGAGTTGATGGTGGAATGGCTTTGTGTCAAACAAAATATATTGACACATTATTGTAGTATTTTTGCCTTGAAGACTATAAACCTATTTCCACTCCTATGGAGACAGATTTACGATTGAGTCTTCATGATGTTGGAGATGCATTTGATGTTGTTCTCTATCAGGCAGTTGTTGGATGCTTGATTAACTTATGCATTACTCGGGCAGATATTCAATTTGCTGTCTCACAAATGAGCAGGTTTATGCATTGCCCAAGTGTTAAGCATTGGTAGGAGGTTAAGCACATCTTTCACTACTTGAGTGGTACCCGACTAGTTGGATTGTTTTATCTCAAGGGGGATCACTACCGCTAGATCTACATGCTTTTTTTGACTCTGATTAGGATTGTTACTATCACACTAGTGTGTCCAATAGTGGCTTTTGCTTCATGCTTGGTAGCTCATGTATATCTTGGTTGAGCAAGAAGCAGCCTACTGTGGCCACTTCTAGTTGTGAGGTTGAGTATAGGATAGCTTTCACAATGATTGTTGAGTGTGTGTGGCTCAGATGCCTTATGGCTAATTTGGATGTTGGTCAGTCTTCTGCCACCACCATCTTCAGTGACAGTCAGAGTGCATTGGCAGTTGCGAGGAACCCTATGTTCCATGCTCGCACTCGCACTAAGCACATTGAGGTGCATTATCATTATGCCAGGGAGAGGTTCTCTGCTAGAGAGATTAGTTTGACATATGTGCCCATGTAGGAGAACATTACATACCTTTTCATGAAGGATCTACCTAGGGAGAAGTTTCAAGCTTTCTGCAAGGCTTTCGGCTTACTTCCTTTTGTGGATTGATTCCACATAGCTTGGCACTTCCTTATACATGAGTGCTAGATCCTTGTTCACCGCATCACTCCCAGGGGAGATTTGTTGATATATTTAGGTAGTGATGTGCGTGAACACTCTAGGACTACCACCACACTTTTTCCTCTCTTTAGGAGGGTTTTTTCCCCCAGCTTGTATATACGCCTACTGTCCTAATGGGTTACTTCTCTGTACATTCTAGTGGTAATACATTCAATATTTTGTGTTGTGCTCCAAGCTTCTTCTTCTTCCTTGTGCTATTCGCATGCTTTTGTAGACTTCAAACTCCAACATCACCAATGAATTGAAGTAAAGTTGAGAGTTTATGGAATGTTGGATGGTAAGAAGATATTGGATGAGGAGGATATAGTGAACCATGAGTCCAAAGATCAATACTCTTTTCTCTGGCTGCACGACGTTCATTTTGAAAATCAACATCATTGTTGCATTGTGTATTTGGAGCAAACTCTCTAGGCACACGAACATGGATACTTATTGATGCAGGAGCATGAAGATGTTCTAGTGTGAAGTTTGTAATACATGTCAACACCATCTTTGCTAATGATCAAGAATATCAAAAACAAAATGGAGAACTTGTTGGAAGGGACTCTAAACCATATGTTTTGCTCAAAAAATGTGTTTTCTTGTATGTGTATGGGTTAAAGTGTATTTTTGCATTGTGTATGGCTAAAAATGATGAAATTTGAAAAAAGTCATTTTTTGGGGGAAGTGTAGTCACGAATTTGATGATGTGGTACTTACTTTTGGAGGGAGCTTGAAAATTATGCTTTTTCTATAAAAAACTTTAAAAAATGAGTCCAAAAAGTGACCTTTGAAATATATATTAAAAAATGATCCCGTTTGAGCAAATATTCACTGAAAATGAGACTTAAAAAAAAATCATTTTTTTATTCAAATACATGCACAAGTTTGATGATGTGGAAAGTAATTCTCTTGCTCTCTCTCTAGAAGAAGAAGAAAGAGAGAGGCCTAGTAAAGCCTAAAAAAAATCCTAATCCAGCTTGCTAAAAAGTGCCCTATTAAATGCACTTTCTCCCCTTAAATAAGAACAAAATTAAGATTAATCCCTAAAAATTAGGGATCCTTACAAGGCCCATGTAGGGTTCAATTTTTCCCCTAATGGTAATATCGAGAAGCAGAAGTGAAAGAACTTGGTCAACATAGTGATCCTCTTGCCAAAAATAGTCCCTATAAAATCATCGTGCTAGACTCACACACATGTGACTCTTCATTATATTCATTCATGGATAAAAGAATACAACGATTTATCAATACGTTGCTTCATCAAAATTATAGATAATTACAATTACTCACACCATCAGCCTAACACTAGGATGCATGATGGAATTGAACCCTAAGTGAAAAAGTCATCGTCTACCAATCCTTGGATATACAAGGTTTTGGCTTCTTCAAAACTATGCTTTTTTTTTGTAATCCCTTTAAAAGTCTATGTACTTGCTCTGCATGGAGCAATTGTGCATCAGGACTTGAACAACTGGGAGTTATTGCCTAATCGATAATAGTCTTACTCTGTTCAATCAAGAAAGATTCTTGAAGATAAAAATCATTTTTTAGAGCAGCTCTACATCGAATCCTACTATCTTCAACCTTTGCTTCAATCTTCTTCAACTTCTCATTCTGATTGCTTAACATGTTTTCCATTCGATGTAGTTGCTGGGCTTGAAATTCCTAAATCAAATATTCACCAAGCTTGGAAATATCTGATAAGGAAATGTTTGGACCAAGGCCCAATTCTAGGTATGATGCAACAAGGAGAGAAAGCATTGTGGATGAACCAAGGGTGGCATCAACTTCTGTGGAGTGGGGAAGATATTAATTTGGGGAATAAGGTGACGTTATCAATGTCTAATGATCATTGATATAATCAATCTTGAGAGAAAGAATCAAGCTAGATGGTACCATGGGAATGATCAATTGAAGGTGGGTGGATATAGTTGTAGTTGCAAATAGTTCTTTTACGTCAGCAACTAGACCAATGTCTATCGTGATATCCAAAACTTTCTTGTCTTTCGGGCGAGTACTGATTTCATCTATCATCGATCCAATTACATTCTTCATGCGAGAGCACTCGAGGTCTTTCAGAATGAGAACATTGCTGATGAGCTAAGATCTTTATCGCCAATATCTACAATGGTAATGCCATCTTTCGCAATGGGTGGAGAACAAACTTTGGGGACTTCAATGATAGTTGGCACCTCCTTGGTTGTGACGATAGTTTCGGTGTCGACAGGGGCAGATGATGAACTCAAAGTGAGAGTGGCGGTGATCACAACATGGTGGTGCTTTCATGGGAAACACATTAACAATGAATCTTCTTCTTGTGGGAAGAGATGGCCAAAACTAGAAGGAGAGTAGGAACAATGGATGTAGGAACAGTAGAGGCTACGTCAGGAAGGAGGAGGGAAAACACATGGGGTAATCACGTACACAAAAAATCACCCTTGGATAATTGTTTTACCACTATCGGACATTCCTTGTGAATGTAAAGGAAGTAAAACAATGCCCAATTTATCGATTCATGGGCAGCCATATCTATGACTGAATACATGGTCTAGGAAATTTTCTAAGCTTATTTTTGTAGGTTAATGGTAACTATCAGAAACTAGAGTGCATGGCACTTCGGAGGTGTACAAAACATGATGGTGTATTCATTGGAGGATTGGCAAGGGAACATAGCATTCATGGTAGCCAGAGGTAATGTCATTACCTTGGTTTAGCCTTCATTAGGAAGACGGAGTCGAGATACAAGAGTATCTAAAGTGATGCGTCATGAAAAATGACTGGACCACAGGCCATGAAGTGATAGAGACAGAACTATCCTCTATGGCACGAACAAGGGTCATGGATAATGGATGATCTGGCATTGTGTGCCATCGCAATTTAGCACATGGGAGTAAACCTCATACTTGGAAATATTCAGTGAGATCAGGAGTCATACCATCACTGAATCCAATGAGATGCGATAGAGGCTCCATGGATACTAGGTACACACAACACACGAAAAATGGAAGCATGAGGGATACACAAAAAGCACAAGACATGCACATAGTACACATTGTAAAGGAAAGAAATAAAAATCCAAAGAATAAATAGAGATGGCAAGAACGGCAATGACAAAATGACATGCAACGACCATAATGGTAATAAATGTAGATAATAGTCGGCCACCAACCAACGAGAATTTGCATGCACTTGAAATTCTGGATCTAGAATATATGAGTGTCGCTGAGCACAATGCAAGTTACAGTTTTTGAAACTGACCTTGTTATTCTGTGGGCCCCACCTTGGGGGCTCAAAATAGAGGTCGAGATGGCTCTGAAACTTCGATCTGACAAAAAGAAGTGACCCTAAAGGGATAACTCCTGAAAACATGTTGAGGTCTTCTACCTTCACGCTAATTTTTGTAGCAAACGGAGGCCGTTTCTGAAATCACATTTTCTCCATGCCTTGACGCGGAGTCTTCACCGTCGCCTTCTCCATGAGATCTCTACAACCAGGCTAGCTCTGATACCATGTCATGAGGAAGGAGATAAGGAAGAGAGCTCACACACACACTCTCACTCTCAAAGAGAAGCACACACACAGACTGAGGCAATGAAGAATGATCTTCTTCTTCTTCTTCTATTACATAAAAGGAATGTACAAGAATGACCTAAAAAAAACAAGAATACAACAAGTGCAATATATAAAGATCAGTACATAAGGAAAAACCTGATGTTTGCGAATGAGTGAGTTGGTAAGAAACAAAAGTGCCATCATTCTCGGTAGATAAATCACAATCGGGACCAAAGCGACTATTGAGAATATGGCTTCCAAAGTCATTGGTAGAAGCCCAAAATACACGACAACAAATATGGACTCCAAAGGAGGTCAGACAAGTGGCCACTCAAGAGATAGACAAGCAGGAAGAAGCATTATATCGACACAACAGGACCATAAAGCCAAACAAGACTCATCAAAGATACAGGAAAAGAAGGACCTCAATTACTTAGACTTCAATAAAGAAAAAGGAAACACATGGAGCACGAAAAAATATGGAGAAGAAGAGGCTTTACACTTCAACTACAAAATGGATATGGCAACCCAAGAGGCAGCAGGAACTAGAACACCAAGACCAAAAAGATTCCAATTGCACACATGAAGCATTAAATGCACCTAAAGTATGCATGATAGGGCCACATTACGAGGCCATGCATTCGGCACATGATGTGTGTAACAAAAGAAGTGGTGCACATTCCCCACTTAGGAATAGGTCTTAGATTCTACTTCCATAGGAATGAACCTACTATGTAAATAAATAAATGCTTCGGCTACAATAATTCTTGTTTTCATTCAGGAGTGAAAATGAAAAAATTATGCGGTAAGAGATCTTACTTATACACGCAAGGGGAACGGAGTGACACAACGAACGAGATGTCACTACAACACACCTCACTAAAGACTTGCTATCAATGGAAGCTAATGCTCTTTTCATTACGAGTGCAGATAGCTTCCGAAGATTCTGAATCTACAATTCATGAGGAGGTGCTGGAATTCCCTCTCCAAAGTGTGACTAAAGCAAAATGTCATTGGTTTAGAGAATATCAACCAGTAGGGGATTATTTATTCTTGGTGACCATAAAAAACATGGATATGGATCATCAGTTCCATATGATGTCCAAAGATTTCAAGGTAGTGCATGAACTCCCATCAACCATGGACATTATGAAGAAAGCCGGCATTCACAAGTATTTTGAATTGCCGATCTACAAATCTGATTTTCAACGATTTATGCAAGTTATGAACACTTTGCAGCCGGCCTTGCATGATCCATTGGTACCAGAGGCTAGAGTCTTGGATGTAGTCAGCAAATAGGTCATTATCCAATTTACACATGACCTAATTAAGGAAGCTTTTGGATGGAAACATCGTATTGAAAGAAGAAAGTCGAGAAGCAAAGACCCGAACATTTAATGACATTAATCGCATTGATATTGAAGAGGAAGTGAGACTCATCCATCAGCACTTCTGCTTTCCCAACATGCACTGGTACACTGCTCCACAAAAGATCATTGTGCAAATGCTATCGCATGCTATAAAACAAATTGGAAACCAAGTCAACATGAATCCCTATATTCAAGAACGGCTATTCGAGGCAAAGAAGCAGTGGAATGACAAGAAATTTTTGAATGGAAGTGTTGCCTTGACCATATTGATATATCATGCCTTGGGCATTAGAGAACATTTGAAGGAGACGCCGTCATCTGAAGCCATGGCCAAATATGCAAAGATTGTGAGAGTCCCTAGGAAAAAGAAAGGAGTAAATATTGTAGAGGAAGTGGAAACGAGTTCCCAGCCTAGAATGAGAGGTACAAAGAGGCTAAGGGAAATGATGCAAGCAGAAGCAGAAGTTCTAGCTACCAAAAGGGCACACGTACTCCCAAGGACGAGATTGGAAGACAGTCGACCAATCATGAAAGAAGAATTGACAAGAGCGATGGAAGCTACCCATCAGTATACTGAAGGACATATCAATTTATCAGCGCAAGGGCACCACTACCAACAAGCACACCAAGACTCGGAACAAAGGAAGAGGCTGACCAAGGTCCACAGATACAGGGAATTGGGTTTAATAAACTCAAGCTCATCATCAGATGCACAAGAAGAACCACACACCTCCATGTTGAATGTGGACATTCGAAGTGATTCCAAGGATGATGGACAATGGGAGGAGTTAAATGAAGTGAACAAGAATGTAGAAGTGGAAGGAATGAAGGCGGAAGATATGAGGAGGAAGGAAGCTTCCCAAGAATGGGTACATGTTATTAAATTGAATGAAGCTTCTAATATTCAAATCCAAGAGACTCTGCTTGCAGGAGAGGTCTTATTCAAGAATCCCAAGGAAGAACAAGTGGAAAATATAGTTGAAGAATCATAACCATTTACACCAATAAGGGTACTGGCAGAACCATCTCCCATGGACATCACATTTCAAGGGAGTGCCACGAAGATCGTTAATAAGGAAGGAGAAAGCAAAGAACATGAAGTACAGCTACAGATAAGGCAACCTCATAATGAAACCCTCCACGTGGAGCAAGGAAAGGATGTACGAACAGGGGAAGCTCCAACCATCCCAAAAACTTGGTTAAATGTGGATGTCGCTCAGCTCAAGCCAGTGGTACAACACATGATACAAACTGTCATGGACACTCAACAATTAATGCTTGAGGCTGATGCTGACTATGACATGGCAATGCAGGAAAAATGTCAATTCCAAGAGATAGGTGAGAATCTCTCTACCCAATTGATTCAAGCACAAAAGAGCATAGTAGAGAAAGACAAAGTAGTCCAAGAAGCCAAGCAGCAATGCAACACACTAGAAACAGAGAATCATAAACTAAAAGAACAATTAAAGGATGAACGCTAGAAGAAAAATCCTTGAATCACAAATAAAAGTATACATGGACGAAGCAGATAACCTACGCAACAGGAACAAGGAGCTGATGACAGCCCTTCTATGTAATCAACCGATAGAAGCTCTTGAAGTGACAGAGAAAGACACGAGCATTGGAAGAAAAGATAGCAAAGTATGAAGATCAGATCAAGCAGAAGCAAGCCATCATCGCAAAATGGGAGAAAAGGTATATGGATGACACAACAGAACTGAGAAAGAAGTGGAAAGCAGCAAAAACTCGATATATAGTACAATGCAATGAAGATGTAAATCAACTCGCGGTCATAGGAGAAGAGCTTCTCAAGAATAAAGAAGAAGTTACAAGAGCAACCATAGCAATGAAAGAAAAGGATGAGTTAATCCAGCAATTGCAAGATCAACTTGCACAAAAGGTAAAAGAGGGGACACCAGTAGTTCCACACTCCACAGTGGCTACTGAGGAGACTGAGGTACGTCCTCTTTCTCCCCTCTTACATCATTCACCGATAAGGGAGGAAACAGAGATCCACACTGAAAGACATCATCGGGATATTGCAGAACTAAGACGGCACGAGCGGGCACTACTGGTGTCCTAGCTTACTAAAGATTTTGAAGATCAAGTAGTCCAGGTCATGAAGGAAGTGAAGAGTGAAAGCAAAAATCTAGAACATGTAATGAGACCATTCAATGTATCGTATGGATTACTTAAAGAGCAAACATGCCAATATATAAAGAAAACAACAAATAAAGAGCCAGGTAGCAACCTCCAATTTAGCATGCAAACATTCACCTACTCACAAGAGGAATTTGATAAAGCGGATCCCATATGGAGGAGAAAGTTTTTAGAGAAGAACCCTACACTATGGGTACAATGGGAATCATCACCGTATATACTCCAAGTGAATCCATCTTTTTGCCTAGTACCCAGACGACGCGCCTGGATGCAATTTTGGGAAGGACAGCGCCAAGGAAGCATAAATAACCAGTGGCTCAACTATCCACTATTGCCAAGTCCACCATGTAACTATCTATCGACCGAAGAATACATGGTTAAGACCATGGAATTTTGGATTGATTGATATGCAACCATACCAGATTTAGCTGTCAAAATGATTAATAAGATTTTGAGTATGTTACTTACGGTCATCAAAGTGTTCCAGCATGCCCAATACACAATTTTGAACTTCATCGGCATTAATCAGAGATCAGACGCCCTCATTTTTTTATCTATCAACTATAGCTAGTCGATTAACGCTTATGGCAATATACTCAAGGCTTATGTTTTTGCCAAGTACATACATGCAGATTTTCGAAGAAACGTTTTTCACAGGAGTTTTCGAAATGGACTGAGAAATTTTTGTTGAAATGTCTTCAAATCGTAATGCAAGACTGGTGGCCTACGAGGTAAGTTTCTTTGTGGATCATAGACATGCGCCAGATGATGGGGTAAAATCCAACCAATGGAAAGAGTTCATGTTATGTCATGCTAATCTGTTGAATCAACGAGAGCAGCAAGTCATCTAGACATACTCACGTCACCACAAAAGCCTGTCGGGGATGACAGAGTTCAGGAGACTAAAATTGCTCAGTAAAAAACAAAGTTTACAAAGAAAAAGAACAACTCTCTACCCAAAGCCCCCTAGGGGCACGCATCAGGCGACAAAACCAAAGAACCAGGTCTTGAGGATTGGAATTAAAGAAAGAGACAACCAGGACATTTCATGGGAGGTTGCACACAGCTTCCTCATCCACCACGAGTAGGCGGTGAAGCGAAACAAGCTGGAAAGAGAGACAACACACGAAGGACTCCTCATCAGATAAGATAACTAATTGTTTGAAGGTCCTAGCTTCCTCCTCGTCCACTAGAGGCGTGCGGTGGGAAGAAATGGAACAAGTCCTAGAGAATGACAAAGAAGATTCAAGAATAGGACCTTTAAAACGTAACACTCACTTAAAAGGGAGTAGAGGTAAGCAAATTAAGTGTGCGACAGAAAAGAAGTAAACAGGCTCCAAGCAATACAACAGGGTCAGATGTGTGAAGACAAAGACAAATCAGAAGACCAAAAGTTAGAAAGGGGAGAGGCTGAGAAGTTGAAGAGAGTGACTAAGAAATATCACATTCTTAGCCACTGATGGCGTGCGTGACAGCCCGACTTAATAGAGCAACCCAAAATTGTGATATAAGGAATACCAAGGGGCTTATAGAAGCAAAGGACTAATTTCGGATAAAGTAACAAATTTTTTGACAGTTCTTATTGCTTCTTTGACCACTAGGTGCATGTATTCAGGAGCCACAAGCAAGATGCAGACAAAGGAACAAAGTCTGTCAAGGGACAACAGAGACAAAGAGGGGGAGAGTGTTGCAGAAAATGGAGGCACAAAGAGAAGCCCCAAAATTTTCAAATTAATGGGCATAATTTTCTTCTTCAAAATCTTATGAAATTCCCTCAAAGCTATGTAAATGCACAAGAGGAGTTCTCTAGATGCATAAGTCCAACTCATTGTAACATATTTCTTGTAAAATAGTAGGAAATTAGAGATTAGCCAATAAAGTGCCCATCACTTGTGTGAAAGGACCATTTTTAGGGCACATGTATATAAGTCACTTGGTGACTCTTTGTAAAGACCTTTTGCCATTGTGAAGAAGGAGAGCTCCAAAATTTCGAATTTGTTTCTTTCTGGTAGATTTTCATCTTCTCTATGATCTTTTGTGTGTGTGTGAAGCTTGGAATGTGTGTGTCAGACTGTTGTCTACCCCACTCCATCACCTTGAGCTACTGTACTGTGTGTGTGAGCAAGTATGAGTTGTGGAGTGAGTGTGGGTGTTTCCCACCATTCACTATTTTGGCCATAACTTGAAGAGCGGTTGTCAGATTCAAGTGAAAATACCACCAATAGATGCATCTCATCGAGAGCTTCGAAAGGAACCTGTATATTCACCATAATCAGTGTTCAGAGCTGGGAGAAACATTCGAATTTGTGTGTACTACTGTAAGTGGTATCACGGTAGACACTTTCAGAGATTAAGTGAGTTGGAGAGGTAGTTTAGTCTTTTCTCTTGCATTTTAGCTGAACCACTTCATTTTCCATCACCTGTGCACATGTCCTCATACACTTGGTCAGGTCAGTTCTTCGGATTGATAATTAAGCGTGTGTCAGTCCACCACTATATGTACTTGTGTGGCAAATGGGATTTGGTCTCTTTGACACGTCCCTAAGACCTTGTGACTTAGGTACATAGGGAGCGAATGAAAGTGGAATGTGGAGGGCAGGCACCGTTAAGAGGCCACCAGAATCAAGATTCCTTGAAAGGATTGTGAAAAGGTCATAACTTATATCCATTATAAGCACTGTGTAAAGGCTCTTTGGTCGGACTAGTCAACCAAAATGTCACTAGACCAAGCTATGCTGCAATACGGTAAGGTTCAAACCATCTGACTTTAAATTTATCGGTTTTTTGATCCATTTTAGAATTATCTACTAAAACGGACTGTCCAACTTGAAACATTGGAGTTTTGAGAAAATGATCATGAGTGCGAGCCTGGTGAATTTGCATCTCTTGCATTAATCAAAAACTCTCGGAATAGGTCTCATCCAAAGCTCCAAGGTCATCAATTCCATGATAAATTGATTCTTCTGGTGAGAGTTTGTTCTTGATGGTGATGCAAAGTCTTGGAACCACCAATTCCATGGGTGCAATAGCTTCAAATCAAATGCCAATTTAAAAGGAGTGAATTTGATAGATGCTTTGTATGTAGTAAAGTAAGCCCACAACATTGAAGGTAAGAGTTGATCCCAACATTTGGGAGAAAATTGAATTGACCTTTGGAGCATAGTGAGTAAAGTTTTATTAGTGCTTTCAGCTAACCATTTGCTCGCTGATAATAAGGCGTAGTGAACTTAGGAACAATATTAAATTCATGTGTCAAAGCTTTGATTAAATCATTTGAGAAATGGGTGCTGCAATCTAAAACCAACTCAAGGGCTAACCAAAAGGTGGAAAGACTTCCATGGTAAGACATTGAGCAATTGCTATTGCCATAGCATTCTACAAGGGCCATGCCTCTGCCCATCGGGTCAGTTAGTCAGTGCATGTTAATATATATTTGTTGTCAGTAGAAATTGCAGGAGGCGAAATAGGTCCAACAAATTCTAAGCCCCATTTTTGAAATGGTTCCAAAGGCATGACAACTTGCAAGGGAAAATATTTAGCTGCAATGGGCTAACCAATCTTTTGACAAGGATCACACATAAGTACATACTCTTGAACATCTTTAATCATGGTGGGCCACCATAGCCCACTTTGTAGTACTTTATGTAAAGCAAGGTCCACAGAGAAATGTCCACAAATGGGGTCAAAAATGGCAGAAGCATGGACTATAGGCACCTCGTGAATGGGAACACAATGAAGTCAAACACCCGAGAGATCATAATAGTATAATTGATTGATTATAATACTAAACCGTTTACTATAAGCAGCTAGCTTTTACGTTCCAATAGTGATAAAGAATCTGGGAAGAGTCTGGTGTTCATAAAAAAAAAAAGAGTATCATAATAGGTGGTAGAAAAATTCCACGGTATCACCATACTAGCTAGTTGAGCCATATAGATAGAGGGAGGGTTCATATCCGCGACATCCGGTGGCTCATCAAAATCCAACCAAGAGAAAAGTCGACTAAATCGTGGTGGGTACCCGATCAATGTACATTATCGAAATCAAATTCTTGCAACTGGAGGAAAAATCTAGCAACCAGTGCTGGACTGATTCTAAGCAAGATAAACTAGAGCAGCATGATACACATGGAACATGAATTTGCAGCCTAATAAATAGTGTTGATACTTTTTGATACAATAGATCAATCCAAGGCATTCCCATTTGGTCAATGAATAATTCTTTTTTACACTAGCGAGTCTTCTACTAGCATAATGAACTATTCTATGCCACTTATCTATCACCTGAGTGAGAACATTGCAAATGGAAATATCCGAAGCATCAACAAAAATGTGGAAAGGGAGTTCCCAGTTAGATGCTTGCAAAATAGGGGCCTGAGTCAGTAAGGTCTTGTTTAGCCCATAAAAGTCATATGGGTCAAAGTCAACTACAGTCAAAGTTCACCATAGTCAAAGTCAAAAAGTTCAAAGTTAAATTGGTCAAATTCAACATGGTCAAGGTCAAAGTCAACATGGGCAAAGTCAAAGTGTTCGCAGTTCAGGTGTCAAAGTGCACAGGTAGTGCACAATTAATTGTTCACAAAGGGTAAATTGGAAAAAAGTTGGTTGCAGGTTGCAGAGGTATTTCTCTAATTTCCCTAAGGTTCAAAAGTGTTGTTTAAAGTGTTTTGGAAGGTTCAGGTGAACGCTCTCTTAAGTGCACAAGTGAACACTTAAAAGGAAAATGTTAAGGTATGTGAAGTAGCAGCGTACGCGGAGGTGAAAGTATGCCACCCCAATTAAAATTTTTGTTTTAGTCTAAAGTCACTACAGGACAAAACAGGGATTTGTTGGCTACCACTTGTGAAGACAATATTGGGACATCAAAGTGAGCACCAAGATACTCTTGCAGTTAGGAGCGTACGTGAATCGACACTCAAATCAAGGCAAGGACTATTCTTGGATGAAGCAAAAGTAAGCAAGACTAAGCAAGGTGAGCATAGTCTAAGCTAGGCAAGAAAGAGAAGTGCAAGAGACACATAGTGTGCGACGTAGAGAAGTGAAGTGCAAGGTGTGCATGAAGAGTGACTAAGAAGTGTGCAGAGAAGTGCTAAGCTAGTCCCCCAAGGATCCCAAGATCTCATTGCAGTGTGCGCATGCCGACAGAAGGTGTCCATCCCTCCCTCTTATCGGAAGCTTGGTGCAAGGTGTGCACAAGTGCAGGCTTGGAGAAGGTCGAGGGCTGGTGCAGAGGAGGCCACCAGCAACAAGACCTTGGGTATTTGGTATTTTGTAATTGGGCACTCTGTGGGATTTTGCACAAAAGCATTGGATTGTAGTGTGCATCACCATTGTATTTGTCTTATTATAATCAATCGACAGAGGCTTCTAGTGTGTATCTTTCTTCTTGTCTTTCCCTTTTCTCCTATAAACACTCAAATCCCTTCTTGTCCAAGAATCCCCCAACAAAATTTGGCACGCACGATGGGACTCCAATGATATTTGAGCATAGGAGAAGACATATTGCAGTGTGGAGAAGCAGTATTCAAGTGCCGACAGTACTACTTCATTGGGCTAAGAGGTACATATTCTTATCAATTGTCTCATACTAAGAGGACTAAGAATAGCTCATGACCGCAACTCGGTCCCAAACATTGAGGGTCACATGCAAGAAAACAAGAAGGAAGGCTGTTAGAAGATCATCTAGTCCACTTTCGTCAACTTCATCAATAAAGAGCATGGCTGGTGAGGTAGACTTGGAAACCCTACTATCAAGATTAAATATAAAATTTCCTTCTTTCAAAGGCCTAGCTCAGGAAGATCTGAATGAGCATATTAGAAGGTTTTTAGCACTATGCAAAACTAGAGGCTTAATGGGAAGAGAGGATGCCTTTTTGATACTCTTCCCCGCCACATTAGAAGGGTTAGCAGACAAATGGTTCAGCCAATTTGCTGAGAACCATTTTACAACTTGGGACTTAATGAAAGATGAATTCAAAAATAAATTCCAGCATGGAAATACTGCAGAGATCATCATAGAGGAATTAGAAAACTTGAGGCTGGGTCCAGGTGAGAAGTTTCTAGAATTTGTAACTAGGGCCAAAGCACTAATGGCTAAGTTACCAGGTCCTCCACATGATTCTTTTGTTAAGAAATGGTTAGCTAAGCCATTTCCAGTGACCACCCAATGTAAAATCAAGGAATTAGTGTTGCCCACGACCTCCATAGAGGAGTTCATCAACACAGCTACACAACTGGAGCAGATAAGGCAACAATATGGAGCAATTTCTTCTCAACCACTGTTGTATAACTAGGGGTCAAACTGGCCAAAGACATGGGTTTTGAGGGTCCAAAACCACTTGGAGAACCCTTGGATTCTATTGGGAAACCCTTGGGAAAGTGTCTCCAAGAGTGTGGTTTGAACCCTTGAATTATTTGGATTTATTTACTCCCAAATTGAAGGTTTTTGACCCTTAGGATTGATATTTCATAAGGGTATGGTATTTAACCCTTAGGGAGGCCTCTCAAGCCTTGAGACTTGTACGTACAAGCTTGGGAGAATTCCTTTTAAGAATCCATGTGAAGGCCATGAGATTCCATGTGATTTCCAAGGTTAGAAGTCCTTGGATTAGAATCCATGTGGAGAGGACACTTGGCAAGCTCTCCTCATATTTCCTCCCTTAGCCTTGAGGTATATATATGGGTGGAGTTGGATGGGTGGACAGGTACTCTCTCTTAGTGAGGTGGTTTTGCTAGGTAGCAGTTTGTTGTTTCACAACATTGGTATACAGAGCCTATTAAGTCTTATGAAGGATTGGAGTTTCTTTTCCCTACCTTCGAAGTACGAATTCTCGTTTTTTCCACCTGCGAGTAGCTCGAGGTAGTTCTTGTTTTTCCCACCCACGAGGAGCTTGAGGAGCTCTGTGAGATTAACCCTTTTGGAGGCTAAAAGGAATGTCTGTGTGACCCTACCGCTTGTAGATAGTTCTTCTACTGCCATACTGACGGGCGCCCCATCTCACGCGTCTGGAAACTCACGCGGCCTGGAATCTGACGGGAGCTCGTTGGCTGCGCTAGCCTCTCGTATGCTCTTGAAGAAAGAGTGGAAATGGTTCTACTTATATAGAGCATTTCCTGAGCCATGAACTTCACTTATGGGATATATAATTGCCTAGCCACGCACGCGCATACATTCATGCACGTAGATGCTCCAGAAGCTGTCCTCCAACCCGTGTATGGAAGGCATCATGTTCATTTGATCTGGCTATGGATAACTGAATCCTAAGCTTGTCATTTGATCCGGCTATGGATAACTGAATCCTAAGCTTGTCATTTGATCCGGCTATGGATACTGAATCCTAAGCCTGTTCAATGTTGGAACTTACACATGAAGGCAGCCCATGCATAGAAGAGAGAGGCTTACACATGTAAGCTCAGATGCATCTTCTACAAAGAATTTGGCAAGAATCATAAGTGGAAGTACTAAACGTCTTGGAGCTCGAAGAAGAAGTGTATCCTATTTATTTGCAACTTCAACAAAAGAGGAGTCTCCAAGTATCAACAAAAGCTAAGTACCTTTATTTTTCTTTGAGTTCATTATGCATTTGGTACTTTATGAAATTAAAAGAATGCATGCCTCACAGTTCTCTGAATACCCTTTCAACTATGGGCATGCATTGATTATGCATAAAACTCATTTTTGATTATGGCATTCATATGAGATGATTTCAAATATCATTTAAATATCTCATATGTGATGTACGAAAGATAAAAGCAATTCATATATTCACTTGAGCACTCCTCGAATATGTGTAAGTATAAATTTAGGCATCTCTAAATTTTTTCTTTTTTAGGGATAGATCCTTGTAATTATTGATCTTCAATGAGGAATTCCTAGTAAGTGCGAGTCATCAGCTCGCGTTGACTACGTCCCTGCCCTTTGTACACACCGCCCATCGCTCCTACCGATTGAATGGTCCGATGAAGTTTTCAGATCGCAGCGATGCTGGCGGTTCGCCGATCGGTGACATTGTGAAAAGTTCATTAAGCCTTTTCATTTGGAGTAAAGAAATTGTCCAATTTTATTAAATAATCTTTTTCTTTGCTTGTGACCTATATATTAGTATCACATACAATGCATTTGGACATTTGTAGAATGTTTGTGAGAACAAATGTAAGCATTAAATGGATTCCACATATGAATACAAGTATGCATTTAAGAGATCTTTGAAGTTGCAAAGTTAAGTGAAATTTTGGGTAAGTATAAATATATGCTCGAGAAAGGACAAGAGAATTTCAAAAAAAAAACCATGACAGTCCAAAATTACAACTTCAAGCACAAATATGCCAGTGGATAAGACTCGCTATACGAAGAATCAAAGGAAAAGATGTAGCTTTGATGGAGGGAAGTTTTGCTTCCCAATTGTCCTTTCATATTTGTTTTTTCCATGCTATAACAATGCATTTAAGAATGCATTTCCAATGCAATAGGTGAATTCTTAATGCACATTGAATGGTGCATGGAATGAGTCATTTAAATGATGCATTGAAGACATAATTGAAAATAAAAAAGGAGTCAGATTAGCATGGAATGGAAAGATGATGAGATATTGAGCATATCAAGTTCATCATAGAGCATGGCAGGAATGGATATTTTAAGCATAGATCCTTGCATTAAATGGAATACTAAGTATTAATTCCATGCATGCTTTAAGGAGGGGTTCAATTTTTGGACCTTATGCATGCTAAACATCTTCAAGAAAAGATGTAAATGTTTTTGGCATACAGTGTGATGCATGAATTGAATCACATATGCATGGATTAATGGGGCATGAGAGAGAAATCAAGTATTGTAAGTTTAGGTGTAAGTGAGAAAAATGACTTCTTCATATGAAGTCAAAAGCATAAAAGTTTAATCGTATGTTAAGATTATGTCCATTAACTTTTATGCTTTTTATATGTTGGCTTAATTCAAAAGCCAACAAAATTTAACTTAGGAAGAGGAGCTTTAAGTTTCG
This sequence comes from Ceratopteris richardii, assembly GCA_020310875.1. Taxonomy (NCBI): domain Eukaryota; kingdom Viridiplantae; phylum Streptophyta; class Polypodiopsida; order Polypodiales; family Pteridaceae; genus Ceratopteris; species Ceratopteris richardii. Next base: position 92,678,940 of record CM035437.1, read on the forward strand.
AGTCCTACTTATGGTACCCCCGATGGGTTCCATAATACCCATGCCATGCCTGATCAGCAAGGCCAAGCACTTAAGCTTCAAGTTTAACAAGTTTCTCTTCTTATTAAAACCATAAATGGTAAGAATTTGGATTGAAAGACATCCAAAAGAGAAATGAGAAGCCTATATGAGACCCTACACACATAGGGTAATTTTTCATTATGAATGATGTTAAGAAGTTCATAGGAACTTAAACATCTGATCATTGAGGACAATGATCACACTAAAAGGGGGAAGAGAATGTCGTAAAATGACATATTAGGAAAAAAATGGTTGAACCATTTTACCCTTTTAAGTGTTAATTTCTTCCCCAATAAGCTTTTTCATTTATTGACAAGAGGTTGGATCCATTTGGAGCTTTGAGAAAATTGCTTCAAGAGTAAAGAATTGTAACTCATTAAGCATATTTAGAGAAGAGGAAGATTAAAGGGTTGAAAGAAACTCTTAAGACCTCTACTAAAAAATGTGCTCTATGAGTAAGAAACAATTTATCAAGATGGTTAACAAGGTAACCATTTAGCAAAGCTTATGATATCCTTTGATACAAATGCCTACTTATGTCAATAGATGATATCTAGTATGAGAATACTAGCTCTATTATCAAATGACATAAACAAAGATAACTTTGATTGCATCTAATCAAGGAAATAGTTTAATGAAAGCTCAACGCCTTTTTCAAAGAACAAATCAAGACTCTGTAAGAATGTAACTTACAAAGATTTTGATTATATTTGATAAGACTAAAACGAATGAAGTTTAATCCTTGAGTAAGAGCTAAAGTTGTCTACACTAAGGTGGGATTGTAAATCGGATGGTATGGGACATCTAGGTTTACAATGTCGTTTAAGTGGGTTCAGTGGTATGGGACACTGAACTTAAGGATAATGGAAGCTTAAGCTCAAGGATATTGGAGAGCTTGTTGAGTGAAGGATTTAGCATAAATGAACCTCCCATTTGGATAGGAAATTAAATGATCATCAATTTCCTACAGTTTTTGAGGATGAAAACTCTGTAAAGGGTGGAAGAAAAGTATCATCAATATGATACTTCTAAACAAAAGATATTCCTTAACTTTTTCATGAAAGTTAAGGAGTACATTGGATGTCCAGATACCTAAGTATGTTCTCAAATAAAGTAGGAACTAGATATGCAAGAAGGGAATTCATTAAAGAATTCCAATTTGGCAAGTAAACTAAGGTAAGCTAGCCAAAGACTTAAAGCATATTTAGAGTAGGGTATCTAACAATGGATAAAGATGGATCCAAAGTTTGGATCGATAAGCATGTCGACTTGCTTAAATCAAAAGGGTGACATATAATTGTTGATCCCTAAAGGAGAATAGTAAATGTTTTGAAGAACATCAACATGATGTTGAAGACTTGAGCAAAAATATCAACTCGTGAAAGTATGAGTTGAAGATCCCAAAAAAATCCCATGGGTAAATATCATTGAAAAAGGGATCTAAAGGAGAAAAGACTTGATCTTATCTCATGTTAAATTAGCTAGAGGACTTTTGAGAAAACCAAGTGACCTAACTTGGTCAAATATATCCAACCTTTTATGGTTGGATAATCCAAGAGGCCTACATTGGTCTAAAAGATCAAACCCTCTTATAGTTTGATACCAAGTAAAGTTCAAAGGTCAACCTAAAGAGACCTTTGGATTAATTGACATTAGAAACCTTAGTCTTTGCTCTCATGAAAATGATGCCAAGGAATTCCAAGATGGAATTCATGATCATGGTAAATGATCAGAGAGCATTGAAAAGAAAAGGGCAAAGAAGGTGGAAAGGTTAAGGATGTAGTTCTACGGATTGGAGAAAGAACTCACTGGTATGGGATAGTGAGAACTAACTCCCATTGAGAGTTTTCTCTGATGGCCAGAGAGAAAATAGGCTCAAGATCCGATAGGAAACATCAAGGTAAGCCCTAAAGATGAGACCATTTCAATTAAGGTCTTAGGTTCATTATGAGGTGTAGGAAATGTACCTCCTTGAACCAATTTAATACACCTAGTTGTATGAACAAAAGGGTAAATAGAATGAACATGACATTTACCCTAGAAAAGGCTATCCTTTATCCTCTTAAGCAGATGCATTTTTCTTAATAAAATGCATAGCCAAATTTTATGTGAAACATTAAATTTGGATAAGTAAGAAGGAAAAGAATTTTGGGAGTTTACGAAGTTAAACTCCAAAGGTAAATCAAGCCTATTTAAGTATAATAGCCTTGAATGAAAGAATGATCTGTAAAGGATCTTCTTTTGAATCTTTGGTAAGAACAAGTGATTCAAGAATGTTCCTAGCAAGATCTAAGATATGATGCCTAGAAACAGGTATCTTTCTTGCAAAACCTTGGAACTAAAGCTGCAAAACTTGAATCATCTAAACTCCATCCAATAGAAAATCTAGAGGGTGTTTTGATGAAGTATTTTTTCCTCAATTTTGAGGATTTGAAGAAATTGATTTATTAAGATTTGTTTCTCTTTGGAAAGCTTTGATGACCTTTGAGGCTAGTATACATAACTACATAAACCATAGTTGGTTCAAGATAGTTAGTATTGATTCTCATTAGAAGGATATGCTAAGCTAAGATGAACAAATGGGGTAGAAACCTAGGAGAATGGTCTACCAAATAAATCAATTCCTAAAGTAATCTTTCGATCTAAGTCTTGAACGTTAAAACTTCCAAAGGATTAAACTCTATTCTGAGAATTAATCCAGGGAAAATCAAACATGATCAAGATAGGGATCCACTTGTAGACATGAACTTGTAGATTGGGTATATTATCATCCGGAATACTTGAGCTTTATGTTTCAAGAAAACCTGGATGATTGAAATAAGTCCACCTAAGTTGCCAAGGAATGAGAAGATAGTATTTCTCCTCATTTTATTGAGCATGTTTTGGCACGGACTCATTAGACCCACTTTGCTAAGTTCACATCTTTAGCTAAGTCCTATCAAATAAAAGTAAAGTATATTCGTATTTGAAAAGGACTATAAAAGAATAAGTTAAGAACATCAGAAGATTCCTCTTCTTTCTGTTGAAAGTGAAAGATGAATCTAGTTTTTGGCCCTTTCAAGATAGGGATAGGATCTCTATCATAGATTCCTAAAATTATAAATTCTACGTAAGTACAAAGTGTACTGAAATTTATTATTTTATGGAGCTCTAGGTTTGTGAAAGTGCCAAAAGAAAATGACCACCAAAGAAGTCCACCCATTTCACTAGTCCATAGGTACAAGGCATGCATGTACATTCAGGTGGACTAAGAGAAAGTGATTTGGACAGGAATTTTGATTCCTTTCCTTTCAGATTAAGGTAGGGATTAGCCTTTATCTGATTACCGGAAACGAATCTAAAGAGAGAGATGACCATGCTCAAAGGATAGATCATGGTGCACGGGGGAATACTTCACATATTATACCTACACACATTTTCAAGGACGAAAATGCTAAAGGGGGGAAGAATGTTGTATAACTAGGGGTCAAACTGGCCAAAGACATGGGTTTTGAGGGTCCAAAACCACTTGGAGAACCCTTGGATTCTATTGGGAAACCCTTGGGAAAGTGTCTCCAAGAGTGTGGTTTGAACCCTTGAATTATTTGGATTTATTTACTCCCAACTTGAAGGGTTTTGACCCTTAGGATTGATATTTCCTAAGGGTATGGTATTTAACCCTTAGGGAGGCCTCTCAAGCCTTGAGACTTGTACGTACAAGCTTGGGAGAAGTCCTTTTAAGAATCCATGTGAAGGACATGAGATTCCATGTGATTTCCAAGGTTAGAAGGCCTTGGATTAGAATTCATGTGGAGAGGACACTTGGCAAGCTCTCCTCATATTTCCTCCCTTAGCCTTGAGGTATATATATTGGTGGAGTTGGATGGGTGGACAGGTACTCTCTCTTAGTGAGGTGGTTTTGCTAGGTAGCAGTTTGTTGTTTCACAACAACCACACTATTCTACAGATATGGAGGATCTAGTAATCCAGCTAAGGAAGGAGTTCGAGGGCTTAAAAAGGAATAAGCCCCACAAAGAGGAAGAGAATGCTATTACTCAGTTGAGGAGGGAGATTGAAGCATTAAAGCTCCAAAAGGAGGAGGAAGCCCAAGCAGAGGAATTGGCTCAGCTGCAACAAGAGTTGCTGGAACTCAAAGGGGGTGGCATCAAGAGTGGACTTTGGTGTACCATGTGCAGCAACCAAGGTCATATAGTAAGTGAATGTCCTCTGTTAAGTGTGACTTGCCAACTATGCAGGAAAGTTGGTCATGAGGCCCAAGAATGCCAATCAAGAAGAATGTCTGCAACAACATATTGGACACAAGGAGGACCCCTACCACCAACAAATGTGATGGTGACTTCACCCAATCAAGGTAAAAATTATGACCCTAGACAGAGGAATAACTTTGGAAATGGGCCTAAGAGGCCAATTATTTGTTTCAGATGTGGAGAATGTGGGCACTATCAAAGTAGGTGAACTCTCCCTGAAAATGCCCCTCCTTGCAGGAACTGCCCAAAGGCTAGAGACCACTATACTAATTGTTGTCCTAAGAATCAAGCATCTTCATATGGGCCCCACATTCAAATGATTTCTGTGTGCAAAGAAGAAATGGTAGATCAAACCAGGGTGCCATCACCATCTACCAGGGTGGTGCAGTTAGAAGAACTTGAATATTTTACAGTGTAGACAAGAAGCAAGGGGAAGGCTCAAGTGGAAATAGGTCAAGAATCAAGGATTAATGGATTGAGCAAAGATAAAGAGGCATCTCAAGACAAAGCCACCACATGTGTAGATACAAGTCAAAAAGAAAATCTCATAGGTACCAGTGATGCCATTGGACATGCATTCAGTAGGGCTCATGAGGAGTTTGATAAGTCAATTGGAGCCCATGTTATTAAGGAATCAGAAGCTTCCAGACTACTCAAGTCCATGAAAAAGGAGGTTAGTATTTATGATTTAATAAAAATGGATGGGAAATTCAGGTCAGAACTCTTGCAGCTAATTGATGAGGTGTCCATGACAAGTTTAGTGGCAAAGGCTGCTGTTATGCATAAAGATAAAATTGTAGGGGAAGCACCCCTCACAGATTATAAGAGCCCTCGGCTAACAGTCTCTATTAAAGGTCATGAGTTTCAAGGAGTTATTGTGGATGGTGGTTCTGGCATTAACTTGATGCTTGAATATATCATGAAAAAGATTGGACTATACCCTTCAAGACCTGCCAACTTCACTGGCACATTGGCAGACCAAAGCATAATAAAGCCTATGGGAGTGGTCCTTGGAGTCCCAATCAAGATACAAGGTACCATCTTTAACTTGGATTTTGTTGTTTTAAGGCTGCCATAGGTAGAAGGAAGTTTCCCTCTATTAATTGGGAGACCTTGGTTGAGGCATGCTAATGTACTACATGACTGGGGTAAGGACACAATGTGGGTTAAGGAAGAGGGGAAAGAGTTACAGCACATAATTTTAGAAGAAGATCTAGACAACCAAAGACATACCAACATGATGCAGACAATTGGTATTTGTATGGAAGAAGAATTGTTGGACAACCCAGAAGCACATCTATTTGAAGAAGCAAATTTATATGAAGAGGAAAACATGTTGGCTTGGCTCCATGCAAAAGACCCATCCTCTTGCTATGGAATTTTTCCAAACTCAAGTAGGGAGGAAGCATATGAAGAAAAAGAGGACATCATTCAAGTTGTTGATTTGAGTGAAAGAGTCTCAGTCAAAGGCCATAGCAGAGAGAAGAAAAGAAAAGCTCTTAAGTACAGCAATGATGCAGCTACTTCAAATCATATGTCAATGTCCATTTTTTATGGATACTAGTATGGATATCATCTGTTATGTCAATTTATATGATAGTAAGTGCAGGGCTTTACAAGGATATGGAAGGAGTACCTGCAAGTCTTTGGAAACAGAGGGTTCCATTGGATGAGGAAGCTGGAATAGTAAAAATGAAATTTTGCAGAATAAGTTATAAAGTTGCTGAAACAAAGATACAAAAGATGCAGTATGGAGGAGATAATATTCTAATGAAGGATTTAGGGTACCCCTATCAGATGACCAGTGTGTCCAACAAGAAGACAAAACCAATGAAGTGTAGTACAATTGGAGATTATGGAGGAGCTTCTCTGAGTCGACATATCAAGGCTCAAGGCCTATCATCAACAAAAGTGAAGATTTATGGATCACCTAGAACCTGCAAAATTTGTCCAGGTTGTACATAGTCTTTTCCCGTCATTTTTGCTTAAGTTTTAATAGTTTTTATCGATTTTCATGATTGTTCTTTGCAGTTTTAGAAAATTTAGCAACTCTTTCTTATGCCTTGGCATAAGTATAATTTTGGAATTTTTTTGGAAATTTTTCAAGCATTTTTTGAATTTTTCTAGTATTTTTCATCCTTTTTCAAGTGTCATTTTCTTGAGAAATTGGAGGAATAAAGGAAGCTCTCTGTGGTTTTGAGTGATAAGACTGGTCTAGACCTGTAGGGAATTTTTTCAATTTTTTTTGAGAATTTTTTGGATTTCTTTTGCATTTTTTCTGGATTTTTTTTTGGATTTTTTTCCAATTTTCTTTTTATATTTTTGCCTTCCCAAAAGAAAACAGCCCCCCATGGATTTTCTTTTTTTTCACCACAAAAAAACCCTCCCTCTCTCTCTCTCTCTCTCTCTCTCTCTCTCTCTCTCTCTCTCTCTCCCTCCTCTCCCCCCCCACGATTTTTTTTAGTTTTCTTATTTTTTATTTTTTTTTATTTTTCTTTTTTAATTTATTTTCTTGTTTTATTTTTTTAATTATTTTTTATTATTATCATTTTATTTTTTCTTTTTAATTTATCTATTATTTTTTATTTTTATTTTTTATTTTGCTTTATTTTTAACTTTTTGCCCGGCTTGCATTCAAGTTATAAAAATAAAAACTAAAAAAAGGGAGTTTTATTTTATTTTTTCTTTCATATATATATATATATATATTTATTTATTTATTTATTTATTTATTTATTTATTCGTTTTTTTATTTTTCATGGTTCATATCTTTTGGCTCTCGATCGCACCTCAGATGGCCGTTTTTCTCAAATTTGGAGTCATTCTCATGTATTTTGGCACCTCCGGATTCATATTTTGACTTAATTTTTCCAAAATCCCACATTCTCTCAAACCTTTGGTCAAAACCCACATGTTTTGAGCACATTTATCACCTGGTTTTATTTAAACACATGGTCCACATTGTCTATTCTCAACTCATTCCACCATATGTTGCACATTTTCCCATATGCACCCTATGTATCTCTACTGTTTGATCATTTTGACCCTCTCCAGACCCCATAAGCTTACTACCTCACTCTCCCCTTACCCTTCTACCGAGCCACATCCTTACCCCTCCCTGCCCTATCCATCTTAGCCACCTCAGCCCTTCCTTCCCCCTCCTTTCTACCCTTCCATTCCTCTCCTTTGCTTTTCTGTGAAAAAATTCCAATTTTCGGATTCTTCTCTAGTGCTTGTTCTTTCCTGCTTCTCGTGGACTTGGTAGCTACTCAGGTGTCCTTTTGAAGATTTTATAGCACAAGAATCTTGGTGGCATAATTGCTCAGATTTTGGCTGTAGCTCTCCGAGGTGGAGAGCACATTAGGTGGTGGGCAACTGTTGAGCCCATAAAAGTCATATTGGTCAAAGTCAACCGCAGTCAAAGTCAACCATAATCAAAGTCAAAAGGTCAAAGTCAAACTGGTAAAAGTCAACATGGTCAAGGTCAAAGTCAACATGCGCAAAGTCAAAATGTTCGAAGTTCAGGTGTCAAAGTGCACAGGTAGTGCACAATTAATTGTTCACAAAGGGTAAATTGGAGAAAGTTGGTTGCAGGTTGCAGAGGTATTTCTCTAATTTCCCTAAGGTTCAAAAGTGTTGTTTAAAGTGTTTTGGAAGGTTCAGGTGAACCCTCTCTTAAATGCACAAGTCAAGACTTAAAAGGAAAATGAAGGTATGTGAAGCGGCAGCGTACACAGAGGTGAAAGTATGCCCCCCAATTAAAATTTTTGTTTTAGTCTAGAGTCACTATAGGACAAAACAGGGATTCGTTGGCTGCCATTTGCGAAGACAATCTTGGGATATCAAAGTGAGCACCAAGATACTCTTGTAGTTAAGAGCGTACGTGAATCGACACTCAAATCAAGGCAAGGACTATTATTGGATGAAGCAAAAGTAAGCAAGACTAAGCAAGGTGAGCATAGTCTAAGCTAGGCAAGAAAGAGAAGCGCAAGAGACACACAGTGTGCGATGCAGAGAAGTGAAGTGCAAGGTGTGCATGAAGAGTGACTAAGAAGTGTGCAGAGAAGTGTTATGCTAGTCCCCCATGTTAAAAAATCAAGCTTCAAAGTACAAATTCGTGGGCAAACTAATTTGTACAAGTAGACCAATGTATGAAGGCCTCAAGTCACAAGATTTCCCCAAAAGGAATCACTCAACCACTCCCCAAATCATTGCAATCAATTCCTCTAACTTAGAGAGGAGCAATTTTAGGAAAAGAGGTTCCTAGATTGTAGGAGTCTACTTGCTCTATTTGAAATAGGCTTGGATCACGACTTTTTGTGTGATCCCGTGTGTTTCTTTGGTGTATTGGAGTGTTTTTAGAGTGCTGGAACTCCAGTAAGCAACCCCCTAGCTTAAGCAAGCCCCCTTCTTGCTTCCATCCCAAGTTTGGGTTAGGATATCTCACTATCTATGCTAGCAGTGACTAGTCTCTATTTCTCTGAGTTATATCCATTGGTTCTCCTCTTGTAGAAATGCATTTGCTGTGATTTTATTCTTGTTGGATAGCTAATATAGTCCTCTAACTGTGGTTCAAATCTCGGGATCTTTCTCTGCATATTCTTTGAGTTATTGTATTTGGAGTGAAGGTATGTCTCTGCACAGGTCTGTGAGAGTGTTGACAAAGTAGCCTGACTTGCAGACATTGCCATTTCATGTGTGAGCATCCATTTTAGATGAAATTTGTCTTGTTAGAAAGCTCTCTAAGTCTACTTTGAGTGGTTAAAATATCTCTGGAAATCTCTGTACCAGCTCTGAGAAATAACCAGAACACTAGAACAGTGTCCAGTTGAGTGTACCTTGGGAGGTCACATTTCGCTTCTAGTTGCATAGGGAGTTGTCAAATCTCCCAACACCCCAAGGATCCCAAGGTCTCATTGCAGTGTGTGCGTGCCGACAGGTGTCCATCCCTCCCTTTTATTGGAAGCTTGGTGCAAGGTGTGCACAAGTGCAGGCTTGGAGAAGGTGGAGGTTTGGTGTAGAGGAGGCCGGCAACAACAAGACCTTGGGTATTTGGTATTTTGTAATTGAGCACTCTATGGGATTTTGCACAGAAGCATTGGATTGTAGTGTGCATCACCATTGGATTTGTCTTATTATAATCAATGGACAGAGGCTTCCAGTGTGTATCTTTCTTCTTGTCTTTCCCTTTTCTCCTACAAACACTCAAATCCCTTCTTGTCCAAGAATCCCCCAACAGATCTTTAATCGGTCAAATGTCAACTGACACTCCAATTTTGACAAGCGAAAGTCTTTGGGAGGGAGGTTAATTAGTTTATTTAAGGGCACCATAAGATGGCAGCCACTATAAATGACGACCATGCCACTATATTTGTCCTAAAAATCGGAGAACTTCCTCTGCATTCCTCAGTGCAAGAGCATCTAAAACCACTTTTGCTTTGGTCGGGTCAATTTGAATTCCCTGAGCCAATATAATATGTCCCAAAAAATTCCCACATTGAACAAAAAAGATAGACTTTGCTAGATTCAACCAAAGTCTATAGTCACGACCCTTAATAAAGCATTATCGTAACTCAGCCAAGTGGTCCACTCTTTGGCAAGAAATAGAAAAGTCATTGAGAAACACTCTCATGAAGGTGGTCAAGTAAGGAGAAAAAATATCTTGTATACATCATTGAAAGGTGCTCAAAGCATTACACAACGTGAACCACATCATTGTACAGGCAAAGGCTCCCCATGAAGTGATGAAAGCACTTTTAGGTATATCGGCAGCAGCCATTCATACTTGGTTGTATCAACTGTATCTGTCTAGAAAGGAGTAAACTTTGCATCCAGCTACATCATGAAGCATGTTGTCAACGAATGGAAGAAGGAAAACATTTAATGCAGTGGCCTTGCTGAGTTTACGATAGTCCATGCATATACAAAGTTGCTTGTTCTTTTTGGGAATAATAATGATAGGTGATATCCACTCAGCATGTTTGATGGGAATGATAAAACCAACCTTCGAAAGGTGATCTATTTCTTCTTTAACTAATTGTGTGTAGTGTGGGTTCATATGGTAGCTAGGCTTCTAAATTGGTTTGGCATCAGTGTAGAGGGGCAATCAAGCAAAAAGAAAAGAAGAAGAAAATCAAAGTCTAAAACGGTGCAATAGATACACATCTCTGCAGGAAGCCCCGCAGGGGCGCATTACCCATCTCTGCACAGAGCCTCGCAGGGGCACGCATCAGGCAAAAAGAGAAATCATCCAGGTCATGCACGGTGAAAAGAAGTAAACAGCCTCAAAGCAATACAACAGGGTCAGATGTGTGCAACCAGGACAAATCAGAGGACCAAAAGTTATAAAGGGGTAGAGGCTGAAAAGTTTAAGAGGGTGACTAAGAAGAGCACATTCCTAGTCACTGGTGGCGTGCGTGGCAACCCAAGTCAACAGGCAAGACAAGTGCAACAGGCTCTCGAGTAGTAGAGCTTGAATCAAGAAGGCCATCGAATCTGCATGTCTGTTTAACTGCAGACAGCACTAACCAAGGGAAGCGTGCGGAGAAAAGCAGAGCGCCTCTAAAACGTAATGCAAGATCAAGAATCAGGCAACACTGACCACTGGACGCGTGCGTGAAGCAAAGTCTGTCAAGGGACGACAGAGACGAAGAGGGGGAGAGTGTTGCAGAGCTAAAGAGCGCACAAAGCAGAGAAAAAGACGGGCCCCAAAATTTTTCCGATTTGGACTACATATTTTTGTATCATAACCACTCTTGTATATATTTTCCGTTGTAAATGCACTAGAGGAGTCCTCTAGATGCATCCCCATAGAAGATTAGTGATTTACCCATGTACAATAGTAGGAAATTAGTCTTTTAGTGAATAAAGTGCCGGTCTCTTGTGTGAAAGGACCAAACTTAGGGCACTAGTATATAAGTCAAAAGTGACTCTTTGTAAAGAACTTTTTGTCATTGTGAAGAAGGAGCACTTCTGAATTTTCGAGTTTGCCTCTTTCTTGCTGATTTTGATCTTCATTTTGCTCCTGTATGTGTGTGTTATGCTTGAAATGCATGTGTAGGACTGTTATCTACCCCATCCCCTTTGTTTTGAGCTGCTGTAGTGCATGTGTAAGCTAGGAGAAGCTGTGGCGCGGGTATTTGTGATTCCCGTCATTCACTGTTTCTGCCATAACTTGAAGCAGAGTGGTCCGAATTGAGTGAAACCACCACCGTTGGATGCGTCTCGTCGAGAGCTTCGAAACGAGTACCCTATTGCTTATGTTCGGAGTTCTCGGCTAGAAGAAAACCTCAAAATACCAAAACTGCTGAAAGAGGCTTACGGCAACACTTTCAGTATTTCAGTAGGTGTGAGAGGTAGTAGTCTTTTCTCATGCATGATTAGCTAAACCACTTCATTTTCCATCACGTGTGCACACGTCTTCATACACTTGGTAAGTCGCTCCTTAGGATTGACATTTAAATGTGTGTTAAAGATCCCACTATATGCACTTGTGTGGCAATTGAGGTATAGTCTCATTGGCACAAGTCCTTGAGTCATATTGGCTCAAGTACACACGTTTTTGGCGCCGTTGCCGGGGAGTCACTCAACCAAGGTGCCTTCGTGATAGTTATAGAGCGAGTGTGATCGAATCGTACTTGTAGACGCAAATTCATCCTTTGGCAAGTAGTCCATCAGTTCAGCACTTGTCACTTCTCATCTTCGAGGTGTGTGTGATAAGTTTTAGGTTTAGGTTTAGGAGGAGGGAAGAGAAGGAGGAGTTAGGGTTAGGTTAGAAAGAGAGGAGAAGTGAGGAGAAGAGGAGTAGGAATAGACCAAAATCCCCAAAAATCACCAAAAAATTTCCAAAATTTCAAGTTCTGTCCAAAAAAAGTATAAAAACCAAAAAAAATTGATTCATTTGATACTTCACTGCTCACTCGTATCGTCTGCGACAGCGATCGGTATCGTGCGTGCAGTATCGTGTGCTTCCGACCTTCAGAGCTTGTGTGAGAGTTCAAAGAGCAAGCAAGGGTAGATAGAGGTAAGATTTTAACAAGAACATTTACCTAAAACTCTCTAAACTTGCACAAACAAATGATTAAAAGGTATGCGCAGTATCGCGAGGGGGAAAATTTCTGAAGGTTTGCATTTTTTGTGAGAGACAGAGGCCTAGGAGTGAGGAGAAGGGTGAGAGGTGCAAGGGGTTATAAAAATTTTCAAGTTTGGAGACCTTTTGGCTTGAGTATCGCGATCGGTTGAGTTTTGGTATCGCGATACCAAAATTCCCTTGTATCGCGACACTCGCCAGAGGTGTCGTATCATTGGATACCAGCCTTGGTATTGCGACACTATTTCGGTATCGCGACACTGAGTTGGTATCGCGATCGTACCCTCCCCAAGTATCGTATCGTTGGTTACTTATCTTGGTATCGCGACACCGTAGTGGTATCGTGTCGCCAAGGTTGGTATCGCGATCTCACTTTACCGAGTGGTATCGTATCGCTTGATACATTGGTATCGCGACACTACTTTGGTATCGCGATCGTACCCTCCCCAAGTATCGTATCGTTGGTTACTTATCTTGGTATCGCGACACCGTAGTGGTATCGTGTCGCCAAGGTTGGTATCGCGATCTCACTTTACCGAGTGGTATCGTATCGCTTGATACATTGGTATCGCGACACTACTTTGGTATCGCAATCGTACCCTCCCCAAGTATCGTATCGTTGGTTACTTATCTTGGTATCGCGACACCGTAGTGGTATCGTGTCGCCAAGGTTGGTATCGCGATCTCACTTTACCGAGTGGTATCGTATCGCTTGATACATTGGTATCGCGACACTACTTTGGTATCGCGATCGTACCCTCCCCAAGTATCGTATCGTTGGGTACTTATCTTGGTATCACGACACCGTAGTGGTATCGTGTCGCCAAGGTTGGTATCGCGATCGCGCTTATCGCGGTGATATCGTATCACCTTGAGTCTCTAGTATCGTATCGTCAATCTTTCTCAGTGTCGTATCGCCATATTTCCCAGTGAAGTATCGCGACACTATATCTGGTATCGTATCGTCGGTCTTTTTGAGATCGTATCGTGTCCCTTGTGAGATCGTATCGTGTCTTGAGAATTCTGATATCGCGACACCACTGTGGTATCGTATCGTCTGATCATCAGGACAGTATCGCGACACTGTCATTAGTTTCGTATCACCGAGACTTTCAGGTATCGTATCGCGCATAGCTGAGGTGTCGTATCGTTTGTTTTCTAGGATAGTATCGCGACACCAGATTGATATCGTATCGTCTGGGTGTCTGGTATCGTATCGCATAGACCTCTGGTATCGTATCGCAGTCAGTGCAGTATCGCCGAGAGCAGTATCGTCAGGAAGTGGTATCGCCTAGATTAACCCCTTCTTTTGACAGACAAATTGAGTCATTGGGAGAGCTACCCAAGGGGAATCTAAGAAGCATAAAGAGAGGCTTAGGAGAGTGAATGAACTTGAGGTCAGGAAGAGTTCTAAGTAGTCGAAGGAGTGTCATATCTTCAGTGGGAAGTGCAGCCCAAGCTAGCCATCACTCCACCTACGCTGAGACCTCTAGTGAGTCTGAAGAGGAATTACACATGGCTTCGGAAGACATGCAAGGTCCCACACCAACGAGAAGCTTCATGACTACTGTGGAGGGGGACTACCGTACTTCCTTGCAGTATGTGTCCACCAATGCCCAGGAGATTCCAATCTACCTGGATGGCTTAAATAGGTCTGTGGCCAGGATGATAACTTCCCAGAACGCCACAATTGTACCCCGACCAGCTGTCAAATACGAAGGAGGTGCATATGTTGACAAAGTTGGCCAAATCTACATTGTAACCGAATTCCCGGAAAGGATCAATGAAAGAGGGGAACTCTTAGACCCTGAAAACCTAGGAAGGACACAACCAGAAGAGTTTGTGACCACCCCTAGAGGCAGATCCCGAGTGTCACGTGTCTTGAGAGGTGAGTTGATACCTCAAGACGACTATTTGTTAGAAGTCTATATGATTCACGGATCAAACTTATTGTTGCAAACCGATTCACCTGTTCCAGGGAGAGAAGAAAACCCCATGACATTCTATGAGCTGAAAGACCCGGATGACGAGACTAGACTCACATACCTGGATAAAGATCAAAGGAGGTATTGGCCTGTGAGTGTCTTAGACAGGTCTCGATTAAGATATATGGGTACACTTGTGTTTCCACAGAGAGAGCAGGCAACAACCAGACAAAATCCATTTGGAAATCAAGAAGAAACAGAAAATACAGCATCAGGACAGACCAGCCATAGGAGCGTACCTAATCATGCTCACGTACAATTTGCCACGCCAGGAATACAAGCACATTATCAGACCCAACCAGGGATAGGAAATCAGTACAGACCACCGGTAAGACCACAACCACCGATAGGAAGACAGCCTGGAATGCCACCAATACGACCAGCTGTCCCTATTCTTCCTGTGATGCCAAGACCACCTGAACCGATTAGAAGGCTGAGGCCTATTCAAGTGGCAAAGTGTGTACGAAACCCTTATGATGGATTAGGAGAACCCTATGATCACATTGCAGAATTCAAACAAGTCCTAAGAGCGGAACAAGTGGACGACTTCTTTGTACAGTATGAGGCGTTTGGACTTACCCTCATAGGAACAGCTCTGACCTGGTTCCAACCCTTAGATCCCAATCAATTTGGAAACATGGAACAATTTTTTCAAGAATTTATAGGAGAATTCACTAAGAGAGGTATCAAACACAATTCAGCTTCGTTAATTCACAGCTTCAAACAAAACCCTAATGAAACGGTGAAGACTGCTGCCAGAAGGTTCAACCAGTACGTGGATAGATGCCCAGCGACAGAGAGACCGACTCAACAAAAAATGATTTCATTATTTTTGGATGGGCTCACTAATGGAACCTTAAGAACACTAGTGTACGTGAAAAGACTACAAACTTTGAGTGAGTGTCTTCAGGAGTGTATTGATCTGGAAGATAACTTAGCCGAAGACCTCAATAGCAAGTCCAGCCACACTAAATCGGACGATTCAAGGAGTACCATCTCTTCCAACTCCAGTCATGTGGAAGAGTTAGCAGAGCTATTAGCCAAGAAATTAGGGGCTCAGGGGCAAAGAGCTTATCAACACCCAGCTCAAAGATTGCCTATGCTACGGAGATGTAGCTTATGTGGAGGAGATCACCTCACTCACCTGTGTGTTCGAGGAGGGGGCAGTGCACAACCAACGTATCCATACAACAGGCAGCAACAACAAGGAACTTCTTGGTACTGTCACATAGAACAGAAATACACTAATCACACTACTGAGAACTGTCCATTTAATAGGCAAACACGCCCTATCCAACCACCTCAGTATCGACCGTATGGATATCCACCTAGAGACCCGAACAGAGAGATCCCAAGATACAACCCTTATCCAACACAGACGGGAGTACCTAGACCAATTGAACAGATACCATACCCACCACCACAACCAGTGCTAGGACCCCAACCGTCGCAACCTCAACAAGTAGTATCAGTAAAGTATGCACAACCAGAAGAAAATCTAGAAAGAGCTATAGTTCCAGCCACGACAATGACCTAGATAGAATCAACAAACCCTGGATACGAAACCCTGCCAAGTGAGTACTATCCGTATGAAGCCTACATGATGGAATACGAACCGGCATATGAGACTACATACTATGGGTATGAAGGCTATGATCAGACTTATGGAGCAGAGACTTCCACTCTAATGTATACGGCTCCTAAGGCACCACAACCCATGAGACCACCCAGTAGACCACCAGTACAGAGAGGACCATGCTATAGATGTGGAGGAGACCATTTCATTAGAGAGTGCCCTCGACCATACAACCCCCCACCGCCTAGAATCTGGGAAGGATATTGCAGTGATTGCGGAAAGGAACATCTTTTTAGGGATTGCCCTAAGAACCCTGTAAAAAACCAAGATTCTGCACCAATCAATGTAATAGAGGTCATAGAAGGATCTGGAAGTGATAAGGAGTACACAGTGCCACTAAAAGCTATCACTAGAGCCCAAGCAAAACTAAAAAAAGGAAAACCATCAGAAGAGGAAGAGAAGAACAATAAAATGCTAGACTCTGAGACTCAGGTAGTCGAGGATTCTGAGATCCCACGGGAAAACTCACAACATCTCAGAGTACAAAAATGGAAAGAAAGACGAGAGAAACTCAAGGATAAATGGGCAAAGAACAAGAGTACAAACAGTAAAAAGCAAATCGAAAAATCAAATAAACACAAAGAACAAGAGAAGTCTAAGGAGACTCCTGAGCTAACCGAACCTAGCTCAGATAGGGAGAAGCCCGGATCAATTCTAGCGGACCCAAAACCGGACGACTTCGATATGTGGTTAAAAGCATACCAAGCTAGAATCAAAATGGGACCGAACATAGAGCAACATGAAAAAATCTACCCTCAAGGGGAATTAGAAAAGGAAAGACTAGCCATATGCAGAAAACTCATAGAAGTAGCACAAACAACCCTAGAAAAGACTAACCCAACCCTACCAGAGACAAGGATTGCACAGGAACCTTATGAAGAATGCATCAAACCAAAGGATAAAGAAATTAGAAAAGAAGATTCCCAAGGTGAACAAGAGACAGCACAAGATGACCCTGTATCAGCCATACCAGACTTAGAAGCAGATTGGCCCAAGGACTTGTGGGATAGAATCAGAGAAGAGCAATGGAAGAAGAATGGTGTCGATCCACCACCATTTGATGAAATAGATGTGGAAGACTGTCAACCCCATCCTAACCTCGAGGAAGTCTACGAGGAGGTCTCAAGACTCGATAGAGGTAGAGAGGAGACCATAAGCATTTCAACATTGCCTAATTATATGGGAGAGTACGAAAGAAAGTCAGTAATAATACGAGCACCCACGGTGCATGGAAAAGGAAAAGAAAAGGGAAAAGAGAGTTCGCATAACCTAACGGAACTAAAGAAAACCAAGGTGCAATGCCAATTGACGGTGGAAGAATTGCTTCGACTTAAACCTCAGTTATGGAAGCAAATGGCAGACCAATTAAAAACACGACCAAAGAATGGAGGATCAAAAGAAAAGGAAATGGAGAATAAGTCCACAATACAAGTTCCAGTCGATAAATTAGGAGAGTTCAGTGAAGGGGATGAAGGGAATACCTGTTTACCTGTCATCTACAATGGGTACATGACCAAAGCTATCTTAGACACAGGAGCAGGGGTAGGAATTGCAACAAAGGAGATTTGGGAAAAGTGGGGAAAACCAGCCTTACGACCCACTCGCATGAAACTCCAATTAGCAGACGGTCATGTGGAGAGACCCCTAGGAATATTGGAAGGAATCAAGTTAACAACATGTGGAGTGGAATTTGAACACACACTAGCCATATGTAAGTTCGAGAAAGCAAACAACTATGAGATGATATTAGGACGACCCTTCATGAGACAAATGCGAGTAGTACAGGATTGGGGCAGAGATTCATTATATCTACAACATCAAGGAAACACCACCAAGATAAATTTGCACACATTCGCTTATCGGGATGTCCCTCCATTACAATGGAATCCAGTACACAAAGAAGAAGATGACCTATCCATTCACAGTGCTGGATCAAGTGATCAATCTTGGATGCACGAGGATACCCAGTTGTGGATGTGCAAAGAAGCAAAGAAGGAGGAGTGTAAAAAACACATGTGGCCAATAGGACACCCTAACTATCGAACGATAGAAGACCCCGATTACATGCCTCAAATTTTTTCAGATGAACTCTTCGAACCACATGGTTGGATGGAAATTCTAGCCACATTAGACGTGTGTGTGAATGAGGAAGTATTGACGATGAACGATTGTATAGACAAAGAAGGATATGACGTGAACCTCTACATGGTTGTCCTCCAAGAAGTAGAAGAAGGGGAAATTGAAGAGAAAGAGTGGAAAGAAGAGTACGAAAGCATAGAAATGGAACCAGAGTTTGATTCTGAGGAACAATATCTAAAAACTATGCAAAAAGAATCAAAAGAAAGACCAACAAAAGTCTTAGCAATCGAAACCATCCCAATAATACATGAGCATAGAGAGGACACGAGTAAAGTGGAATCGGAACCAGACCATTTCGAAGTTCTAGAACATTTTAAAAGATACGAAGTGGAAGAAAGAAAAATAGCCACTCAAATGCCTAAACGAGAGGCCCGGGATGGAGAAGCCTATGACAACAAGGAACAAACCAAGAAATTTGTTGTAACGATAGAAGACGGAGAAGAGAGGTGCACATATATTGGGAAAGATGTATCGGAAGAGGAAGAAGAGGATCTCATACAACTCATCCGAGAATATCGAGACGTGTTTGCTTGGACGTACAAAGACCTCAAGGGTGTAGAACCTAGCATATGCGCTCATCGAATCCCTATGACAGCAGATGCAAAACCTTCTAAACAACGCCCTTATACGTATAATGAAGTTTACGCAGCAAAAATAAAGGAAGAAATTGAAAAACTACTAGCAGCAGGATTCATTTATGAGATTGAACACACAGAATGGGTATCGCCACTAGTAGTAGTACCTAAGAAAAACGGAAAACTAAGGGTGTGTATCAACTTGAAAAAGGTAAATGCAGCAACTATACGTGATAGTTTCCCATTACCCATCACAGACCATCTTTTGGAAAGAGTTGCCGGCAAGGAGGTCTATAGCTTCTCGGATGGATTCTCTGGTTACAACCAAGTAGCTATTGCGACTGAGGACCAGCATAAAACCGCATTCGCGACTGAATGGGGAGTCTATGTATTTAGAGTAATGCCTTTTGGGCTCACTAATGCGCCAGCCACCTTCCAACGACTGATGTGTCATGTATTCAAAGAATTTCTGAGAAAAAGTATGGAAGTATACGTAGATGACCTTTGTACATACTCATATCAACGACCAGACCATATACCGGAATTGAGAAAAATATTCAATAAATGTAGACAGTACAGAGTCTGCCTGAACCCTGAGAAATGTGTCTTCATGGTGCGACAAGGAAAAATCCTAGGACACATCGTTTCAAGGAATGGAATATCCACGGACGAAGAAAAGATTAAAGTTATCTTAGAGCTACCAAGACCCAGGAATGCAAAGGAAGTACAAGCCTTTATGGGACACTGTGGATATTACCGTAGGTTTATTCACATGTATGCCATAATAGCTAAGCCTTTATATGGTCTATTGACTCAGTTCACTTGGATAGACGAGTGTGAGAAGGCTTTCAACGAGCTTAAGAAGCGGCTGAGTACAGCCCCAATTCTGAAATCACCCAACTGGAGCAAGCCTTTTCATATTCATGTTGATGCTTCGAACTATGCCATTGGATGTATCCTAGCTCAACCGGCGGACGAAGGGAAGCTTGACCATCCAATCGCTTATGCGAGTAGACAATTAAACCAAGCAGAAAGAAATTATACGACTACTGAAAGAGAAGGCTTAGGAATGGTTTATGCAGTGAAGAAGTTTAGACACTACCTCTTAGCCAACAAATTCAAGTTCTTCATAGACCATCAGGCTTTGTTGTATTTAGTCAATAAGCCTTGCAACACGGGAAGGTTGGTACGATGGTTCCTACTATTAATGGAGTTCGACTTTGAGGTAATAGTCAAAAAAGGAAACACACATGTAAGAGCAGATCACCTTTCAAGGCTAACACATGGAGAACCACCTAGCGGAGTACCGGATGATTTACCAGATACGTATTTGTTTAACCTTGAAGTATGTCCAAAGTGGGCGGAACGACTAATTCCTATACTCACCCATGGCCCTCAACACTCAATAAATAAGGATAGCAAAAGAGAGATTCTTCAAACAAGAAATTTACACATTGTTGCTGGAAGCATGTATTATAAGGAACCCAACGGTGTCTTATTAAGATGTGTCGAGGAGGACGAACAGAAGCAACTAATTCAGCATGCACACGTAAACAAGTGGAGAATCCATCAAGGGATGCATGGAACAATTCGAGAATTAAAAAGGTTAGGTGTATATTGGCCTGACATGCCAAAAGACGTTCACGATTATGTAATTAATTGTGCAGAATGCAAAGAGACTATCCCGGAGGATCACATGTCCTTACCTTTTTCGACCATAGCACCCAATTGGAGTAAAACATTAGTACAATTCCTCAAAACGAAAGAGCACGAAATAGGAGCTAGTTTAGCAAGAAAGCGATCCCTAGAAGAAATGAGCAAGGATTATGTGATAATGGGAAAACAATTGTTTAGAAGAGGAAAGGACAATCAACTCAGATTGTGTGTGCATGAAGGAGAATATCTTCCCATATTAGAGATGGCACACGCAGGAGCGGCTGGAGGACATTTTTCGGCAGACAGAACTGTCAAGATGATTCTCTTTGCAGGCTTGTGGTGGCCAACTCTACATATGGATGCGGAGACATATGTGAGAAGCTGCGAAACATGCCAGAGAGCGAAATACCCCATTCGAAGAGACGACATGCCTTTAAGACCCATGGTTTGTGCAAGAGCATTTACCAAGTGGGGTATTGATTTCATAGGACCTATCAATCCACCGGCAAAAGGATCACATGCGGAGTACATCATAGTAGCCACCGACTACTTAACCAAGTGGGTAGAAGCAAAAGCCACTAGAAAGAATGATGCTCAAACTACAGCAAAATTTCTCTTTGAGCATATTTTCACACGCTTTGGACTACCGATCGAGATTGTGAGTGATCGAGGAACGCATTTCCTAAACGAATTCATTGAGTCGCTAATGAATGACTTTTTAGTGATTCATAAAAAATCAGCCCCATACCATCCTCAAGCTAATGGACAAGCTAAAAGTTCCAACAAGGTACTATGTACTGTATTGACAAAGATTGTCAATAATGGAAGGTCAGATTGGGACAAACAATTGCATCATGCAATTTGGGCATTCCGAGTTGCATATAAAACGGCCATTGGAACCACACCTTTCAATTTAGTGTATGGGCAAAATGCAATTTTGCCAATTGACTTCTTAGTACCTACATTGAAAGTGGCCCAGCAATATGAGTGGAACGGTCATGAATTGTCCCAGCAACTAGATCAAATTGAGAAGTTACATGAGACTAGATTGCAAGCCGTAGCAGGCATCTATGCTGCTAAACGCAGACAGAAGGCATATTATGATGCACATATAAAAGACAAGGGACTTAAAGAAGGCGACCTAGTCCTAGTATACACCCTAAAACAACATGCAAAGAAGTTACAAAAACGCGGATATGGACCATTGATTATAAATCGAATCTCAACTAGTGGTGCAGTCAATCTCGCCACACTAGACGGAGACATTCTCCCCAACTACATCAGTGGATGCAGAGTAAGACGATTCATGGAGCCCTTGACTGATCAAATGCTAGCGCGACTGTTAGGTGCTCAAAATAGGAAAAAGGAAGAAGAGCGAATTAGAGAGGAAGCTCGACAGGAAGCACTCGAACGCATTAGGAAACGGAAAGAGTGGATCAGGCAAAGAGATGAACGTTATCTCCAAGGAGAAGAGCCCATCCCTATGGCAAACTATCAGGTCAAAAATCATGATACAACGGGTATGTGTAAAACGCAACCTTACCTAAACTTAGGGATTGGCAAGACAGAGTACAAATTGATAGATGCATTGATAGACTCAGGAGCAGGCCTTAGCTGCATGCGACGGAGAATAGCAGAGGAGCTTCAATTAGAATTGAATCCCACGAAAGCCCAATTAATAGGAATTGGAGGTCATACCATAGAATGTATTGGAACCACGAATGTATCCCTCCACCTAGGAAATTCCTCCATGGAACAAAGAGCCCTAGTATGTGAGGATGAAGATTTGATAGAAGACTTCATTCTAGGACACGACTGGATCATTGAGACAGAAGCATGTATCCATCTAGCTCAAGGTTATATTTCGGCTACCATAGGGCATAAGGAGATTTTCAGCTTACTTGAAGAGAAACCATGTAACCAACCAATACTAAAGCCAAGATCAGAGGAGGTTCAAAAAACGACAAAAGCAAGTATCAACTATGCTCACCACTCGGAAAGCAAATGCATAGAAGCTGAAACTTCCATCCTAGCGACGCCCACAATAGAGTCGAAGTTATCCAATGCAATTGTGGAAAAGCCAACCATTGAGGAGACGTGCTCTCCCACGCAGGCTCGGAACATCCAAAGATCGCACTATTGGAAACCAACAAGCAGATACTCGGACCAAGACCCACCCAAATATAAGTGGGTACGCAAGGATCAGATACAGAGTCAAGAAACGTCCACACCCACTCTGAGGAAGGAAAAAGGCATCACCAAACTAGCTTCAAGGAACTATAGACGAAAAGAATCAGTGCAAGTATGGATTCCCAAGCCCTTGCTTGAAGCTCAAAGATCGCTACATCAAATATGGATTCCCAAAAAGGTCATACAAGCAGCTAAACAGGCTGTAAGGACAAAGGAGGAAATACCACATCAGACAAGGCAAAATTCAACAACAAATAAGAGTCATCAGAGAAAATCGAAGAGCAATGCCAAATTCACTCGGGCAATGGATAAAGCAAATGGACCACGAGCAGCTGTACGAATCGAGAAAACCAAGCGACCTCTCTCAGTGTTCTCAAAATGGATCTGGAAACCAAAGCTACCACGAGGAACGGATGATCGAGGAGATAAAGCACCCGACTGCACTCATGTAGTATCTGATGCACCTCAAGTATGCATGATAGGGCCACATTACAAGGTCAAGCATTCGGCACAGGATGTACATTATCAAACTAGTGGTGCACGATCTCCAAGTGAGACTAGATCTTAGCTTTAACTTGATAGGAATGGACATACTGTGTACATAAACTGTGCTTCGGCTACACTAATGATTGTCTTCTTTCAGAAAAAATATAAAAAGAGGCGGTAAGAGATCTCACTCATGCAATAATGGGGAACGGAGTGACGAGCGACATAATCACAACAATACAATGCATGGTCCCATAAAGGCCTTTCGAGCTAATGCACTTTTCCTTGTAAGTGCAGATGGCTTCTGAAGACTCTGAAGCTACAATCCAAGAAGAGGTCCAGGAATTTCCTCCCCAATGTCTTACGAAAGCAAAAGGGCATTGGTTCAGAGATGAGCAACCAGTTGAGGAATATCTCTTCTTGGCCAACATAAAGATCATGGACACGGAGCATCACTTTCCGATCATGTCCCAGGACTTCAAAGTTTTACATGGACTGCCATCCACAATCGACATCATGAAGAAAGCAGGAATTCATAAGTATTTTGAACTACCTATCTATAAACCGGATTTCCAACGTTGTACACAAGTCATGAACACCCTACGACCAGCACTACATGATCCATTGGTACCAGAAGCCAATGTGATGGATAAGAATGGAGAATGGGTGGTCATTCAATTTTCCCACGACTTAATCAAAGAAGCATTTGGATGGGAAAAGGATGGTGTCAACACGGTCAAGGAAGAAAGTCGTGGAGCAAAAACAAAAACTTTCGTTGACATCAATAGGGTGGACATCGAAGAAGAAGTCCGATTGATTCACCAACACTTCTGCTTCCCGAGCATGAATAGGTACACGGCCCCTCAAAAAATCATTGTGCAATTATTGTCTCACGCCATAAAACAGATAGGCAATCAGGTTAACCTCACACCCTATGTGCAAGAAAGGTTATTTGAGGCAAAGAAGAAATGGGATAATAAGAAGTTCCTCAACGGAACTACTGCGCTAACAATTATGATTTACCACGCATTGGGCATGCGCGAGTACTTACAGGAGATGCCATCTTCAACGGAGTTGGCTCAATTTGTCAAGGCAGCTACTGTACCAAAACAGAAGAAAGGAAGCAAACAAGTAGAAGAAGCTGAAACAAGCTCTCAACCCCGAATGAGAGGCACAATGAGAGGCACCAAACGACCTCGAGAAGTCCAACAAGTAGAAGAGGAAGTACCAAAAACAAAGAGAGTACATGTACTTCCTACCACCACCACCCGAGGGACTAAAAAGATCACGGAAGAAGAATTAACTCAAGCACTGGAGGAGACTCACAAATATACAGAAGGACAAATTAATCTGCCAGTGCAGGGTCATCACTATCAACAGTCACG
Organism: Ceratopteris richardii; assembly: GCA_020310875.1. Taxonomy (NCBI): domain Eukaryota; kingdom Viridiplantae; phylum Streptophyta; class Polypodiopsida; order Polypodiales; family Pteridaceae; genus Ceratopteris; species Ceratopteris richardii. The sequence continues at coordinate 92,703,388 of CM035437.1, forward strand.
ACAAGCTACAGACCCGAGAAGCAAACTCACCAAAGTACATAGATATCGGGAAATTGGGCTAGATAACTCTAGTTCTGGATCCGACGGCCAAGAGAAGCCCAATACATCATTATTGGATGTAGATATTCAAAGTGAATCGAAGGATGATGGCCAGTGGGCTGAATTAAATGAAGTAGACTATGGCGAAGATCAAGCAGGCCACAAGGAAAAAGCTCAATCACCACTGGTAGACCAAAATACAACCAACGAGAAGGCACGAGAAGAAAAACAGCACCCCATTCAACCGAAAGATGCCTCCACTACCCACACCAAGGAGGGCAAATCTGATGATGAGGAACATTTAATGATATCAGAGGATAAGCCTCAGGAAGAAGGACAAGAAGACGAAGAACCCTTCACTCCATTGAGGGTTGTGGCAGAACCATCCCCCATGGATGTAACTTTTCAAGGAAGTGCCACTAAAACTACCGTCTCAAATGAAAAAGCAGACAAACCACAAGTACAACTACAGGTCCGACAACCACATAATGAAACGATCCACGTCGAAAAGGGACAAGATGTACATACAGGAGAAACCCCAAATGTACCAAAGACATGGCTGAATGTTGATATAGCTCAGCTCAAGCCTGTGGTGCAGGATATGATTCGAACTGCACTAGACACTCAACAATTGATGCTTGATGCTGATGAAGATTACGACCAAGCCATGCTCGAAAAGCAGGAGCTTCAAAAAGAAGGTATGAATCTGGCTAAAAAATTATCAAAAGCAGAAGCTCAAGTTTTAAAGAAACACAAGGAAATAAAAACGACCAAAACACAATACAGAATATTAGAAACGGAAAATGCCAAACTAAAAGAGCAAGTTTTGGAGCTCACGAAGAAACTAGACATGTCCGAAACAGAGAAAACGAGGATCCATGCTCGTAGTAAGGTACTCGAATCACAGCTCAAGGTGAGTATGGAGGAAGCCGACCACTTAAGGGACAGGAACAAGGAGCTCATGACAGCTCTCCTCAGTGATCAACCACCGGTAGAGACTGATAAATCAAACGAGGATATAAAAGAAATGGAAGAAAAGATGACCAAGATGGCAGATCAGCTCAAACAGGAGCAAGAAATCATTGCTGATTGGGAACAAAGGTATATGAATGACACTGCAGCTCTACGCAAGAAATGGAAAAAAGCAGAGAATGATTATTTCCGACAGTGCAAAGAAGACACAGATCATATGAACATAGTTGCACAGGAATTAATCAAACATCAGGAAAAGATTACAAAGGCCGAAGACGAACTTAAGAATAAGGATGAAATCATCAAACGGCTTCAGGAGCAGATAGAGCTAAAAGGAAAGCAGGGGACACCAGTAGTTCTACATGCTGCGGAGACTGCTGTGGAGACTGAGAACTGAGCAGACCAGAAAGGGCACTACTGGTGTCCCAACTCACCGCTGATTTTGAAGATCAAATTATCCAGATAATGAAAGAAGCTCAGATAGAAAACAAACAATTAGATCAAATTTTGAAGCCATTCAATGTACCATACGGTCTACTTAAAGAACAGACGCGGATGTATATAAAGTCTGCAACGAACAAAGATCCGGACCACAACCTTCAATTCCAGCATGACACTTTCAATTATACTCAAGAGGAATTTGAGAAGGCGGATCCAATATGGAGGCGAAAAATTTTGGAGAAGAATCCGACATTACGGGTACAGTGGGAAGCATCACCATATGCACTTCAAGTAAATCCATCTTTTTGTCCTGTACCCCGCAGACGCTCTTGGATGCAATTTTGGGAAGGACAGCGTCAAGGCAATATCAATAATCAGTGGCTTAACTATCCGTTACTACCTAGTCCGCCACATAATTACCTACCTACAGAAGAATATATGGTGAAGACAATGGAATTTTGGATTGCAAGATATGCTACAGTTCCGGACTTAGCCGTCAAGATGACCAACAAAATATTCAGCATGCTCATTACAGTGTTGAAGGTGTTCCAGCATGCTAAATATACATTCTTGAATTTCATCGGCATTACGCAAGGGTCTGAGGCTCTTATTTTTTATTTATCTACCATTCCCAACCGACTTACCATTATGGCATATTATTCTCGCCTTATGTTTTTGCCATCGACATATATGCAGACCTTTGAAGAAGCATTTTTTACAAGCTTCTTCGAAATAGATTCTGAAATTTTTGTAAAAATGACTTCCAACTTGAACGCAAGACTGGTGGCCTACGAAACAAGTTTCTTTGCTGATCATAGACAGGCACCAGAAGACGGAGTAAAGTCAAAGCAATGGAAGGAATTCATGCTATGTCACGCGAATCTGCTGAACCAACGAGAGCAAACTGCCATTCAAACATACACACGTCGCCACAGAAAGCTTGTCGAGGACGACAGAGTTCAGGAGGAGAGACGTGTAGAGGGGCAATCAAGCAAAAAGAAAAGAAGAAGAAAATCAAAGTCTAAAACGGTGCAATAGATACACATCTCTGTAGGAAGCCCCGTAGGGGCGCATTACCCATCTCTGCACAGAGCCCCGCAGGGGCACGCATCAGAGGACCATGTTACAGGTGTGGAGGTGATCACTATATCAAGGAATGCACATTGCCAAACCCACCCCCACCACAAGGAGTCTGGGAAGGCTACTGTAGTGATTGTGGTAAGGAACATCTTTTCAGAGAGTGCCCCAAGAATCCCAACAAGATTACATCTAATGTACAAATCAACGTAATAGAACTAATAGAATCATCAGGGAGTGATAAAGAGTACACAGTACCACTGAAAGCAATAACGAGAGCCAAAGCCAGAGAGACCCCTGATAAAACGGATGAGAACAATCAAAGTGACAAGGAGAGGGACACACCCATCTCTCAAAGAGTTGAAGATTCAGAAGATCCGGAGAAAAGTATTGCAAGTAAAAGGACCCAGAGATAGAAGCAACGAAGAGAGAGGCTAAAAGAAAAGAAGTTATTACAGAAGAAGGAAAAGGAGGAAAACGAACAAAAACCAAAAGAAGAACCGAAGAAGGGAATAAAAATGAACAATACAAAAAAGAAGAGGTAGGATCAGTGTTAGCAGATCCTATGCCTGAAGAATTAGCCATGTGGATTCAGGCATACAAGGCAAGAATAAGAGCAGGACCTACGATAGAGCAACATGAGAGAGAATATCCAAGAGGCGACTTAGAAAAGGAAAGACTGGAGATCTGCAAGAAACTGATAGAAGTTGCACAACAAACCTTAGAAAAACCTGCATCGCCGTTACCCAACACCCGAATTTCTGAAGGAGAATTCCAAGAGTGCGTAAACACTCATGAAAAACCTGAAGTAAATAGACCACAGAATGACGAACATGGTATTGAGAGAAAGGAAGGATCCGTAGTCCCCGAAGTAGAAGGAGAATGGACTAAGGATCTATGGGCACGAATTCAAGAGGACAAATGGAAGAAGGTAGAAGGAATGGAACCGCCCTTTGAAGAATTAGCAGCAGAGAATGGAATAGAGGGTTCAATACCTGAACTAAATTCAGAAGAAATTTTTCCAATGGATGCAAGTGACAAAGGAGAGGAAGATGTAAAGGAACTGCCCAACTACACAGGGGAGTACGAGAAAAATTCAGAATTGTATCGCATTCCATCAATGAGGAAACGAGAAACTAACCCATCAGTCCAAACATCGGAGATCATACAACGCCTTAGAGAGGTAAAAATCCCTTGTACCCTAACATTCGAAGAACTGTTAAAGGTAAAACCACATTTGAAAGAGAAATTAATCAATCAATGGGAAGTCAAGGAGGAAAAGAACGAGATAGCTGACGAAGTAAACACAGTGAGAATTCCAGTGGATAAAGTAGGAGACTTTAGTGAGGGAGATGAAGGAAATACCTGCCTTCCAATTACTTATAGGGGTTACACTACCAAAGCCATACTAGATTCAGGAGCTGGTGTTGGCATTGCTACCAAAGAAATTTGGCAGAAATGGGGAAAACCAGCATTAAGACCAACACGCATGAAAATACAAATGGCAGATGGACATACGAAAAGACCCTTAGGATTGTTGGAACGATTAGTCTTCACTACGTGTGGAGTAGAATTCGAACACACTTTAGCAATATGTCACTTCGAAAGACCAAGCAATTATGAAATGATCCTGGGAAGGCCTTTCATGAGACAGCTAAAGGTCGTACAAGATTGGGGAAAAGATGCGGTTTACCTACAACACTCAGGAACCACCACTAGAATAAACCTACATACGTACACATATCAAGATGTTCCACCTCTACAATGGAATCAAATCCATAAAGAGGAAGACGATCAATCGATTCATAGTGCAGGTTCTAGTGATCAATCCTGGATGAACGAGGACACTCATCTGTGGATATGTCAAGCTGCAAAGAAGGAAGAGGAGAGAAGAAAAGGATGGCAGCAGAAACAAGGATTAGCGAGGTCTGTACAAGATCCAGCTTACATGCCACAAGTATTTCCGGATGAAGAATTTGAACCTCACGGTTGGATGGAAATTTTAGCGACCCTCGACGTCTGTGTAAACGAAGAAGTAGTGACCATGAACGAATGTATCGATGAGGAGGGTTATGATGTTAGCCTGTATATGGTAGTCCTTCAGGAGGCTGAAGAAGGAGAAGTGATCGAGAAAGACTGGAAGGAGGACTACGAGAGCATTGAAATGGAGCCCGAACCCATGGATCTAGGAAATAGTACCACCAACATAAATATCACTACCAATGAAAAACACCAGGAACCCACACAGAGGGAGGAGTTAGAATTTGAAAGAAAATCAGAAGATGAAGAAAACAAACCCCAAGACCAATTTGAGGTACCAGCTCATTTTAAAAAATATGAAGTGGAGGAGAGAAAAATCGCTATTCAAATGCCGAAAAGAGAAGCACAGCCTGGAATAGCTTATGATAATAAGGAACAAACCAAGAAGATAGTTGTAACTTTAGAAGGAGGAGAGGAACGATGCACCTTCATAGGACAAGATGTCTCATTAGAAGAAGAACAAGAGTTAATTCGTCTCATAAGAGAATATCGGGATGTCTTTGCTTGGACCTATAAGGACTTGAAGGGAGTAGATCCATCTATATGTGCGCATAGAATCCCCATGACATCCGAAGCCAAACCTTCTAAACAAAGACCATACACTTACAATGATGTGTATTCAGCCAAAATAAAGGAAGAAATAGACAAGTTACTAGATGTTGGATTCATCTATGAAATTGAGCACACGAAATGGGTGTCACCCTTGGTGGTTGTACCAAAAAAGAATGGAAAGTTAAGAGTGTGCATCAATTTGAAGAAAGTAAATGCTACAACCATAAGAGACAGTTATCCTTTACCAATCACGGATCATCTCTTGGAAAGGGTAGCAGGGAAGGAAGTTTATAGTTTTCTGGATGGCTTTTCGGGGTATAATCAGGTAGCCATTGCTCCTGAGGACCAACATAAGACAGCATTCGCAACTGAATGGGGAGTATACGCCTTTAGAGTCATGCCTTTTGGTTTAACGAATGCCCCAGCTACATTCCAACGATTGATGTGTCATGTGTTCAAGGAATTTCTGAGAAAAAGTATGGAGGTATACGTGGATGATCTTTGTACATATTCAGCCATACGATCAGAGCACATCCCTGAACTAGAAAAGATTTTTGCCAAATGTCGACAATATCGAGTATGTCTCAATCCTGAAAAATGTGACTTCATGGTTAGACAAGGGAAAATCTTAGGACATATTGTCTCTAAGAATGGAATCTCAACAGATGAAGACAAAATTAAAGTCATCTTAGACTTACCAAGACCCAAGAACGCAAAGGAAGTTCAAGCATTTATGGGACATTGTGGATACTATCGAAGATTCATACATATGTACGCCATAATTGCTAGACCTCTTTATGCATTATTGACTCTATTTAATTGGACCGAAGAATGTGAAAAAGCTTTTAATGAGTTAAAGAAGCGATTGAGTTCAGCACCAATCCTTCGAGTCCCTAACTGGAATAAACCGTTTCACATTCATGCGGATGCTTCCAAGTTTGCCATTGGTTGCATCTTAGCTCAACCTGCTGACACAGGAAAATTAGACCACCCTATAGCCTATGTTAGTAGACAGTTAAATCAAGCAGAACGTAATTATACCACAACGGAGAGAGAAGGCCTAGGGATGGTATACGCAGTCAAAAAGTTCAGACATTACCTGTTGGCAAACAAATTCAAATTCTTCATTGATCATCAAGCCCTACTGTACCTAGTCAACAAGCCTTGTAATACCGGACGACTAGTACGATGGTTTTTATTGCTAATGGAATTTGATTTTGAGGTAATAGTCAAGAAAGGAAATACCCACATAAGAGCAGACCACTTATCAAGAATGACCCATGGAGAACCACCCATAGGAGTACAAGATGATCTGCCAGATACTTACCTTTTTAACTTGGAAGTATGTCCTCAGTGGGCAGAAAAATTGATCCCTATACTTACACATGGACCTAAAGATGGGATCACACCAAACCAAACGCAAGACCTCTGGAGGACTAAAAACCTTCACATCGTTGCGGGAAGTTTGTACCATCAGGATTCAAGTGGATTATTGATGAGATGCGTGGAAGAAGAGGAACAAGAAATGTGGCTTCAGAAAGCACACATAAACCAATGGAAAACTCATTTGAATGCAAATGGAACGTGGCAAACACTCAAGAGATTTGGCATATATTGGCCAACCATGCAAAGAGATGCACATAACTATGTGTCAACCTGTCAAACCTGTCAAGAACAAGTCCCAGATGAGAACTCCACCTTATGCTATTCTACAATAGCACCAAGATGGAGCATGCCTCTAGTAAAGTTCTTGAAAACTCAAGAATACCCTGACGGAGCTACTTTAGCAAGGAAACGTGCGCTTGAAGAACAAAGTAAGGATTATGCCATCATAGGAAAACAACTCTTTAAACGAGGGAAAGATAACCAATTATGAATGTGCATTCACGAAAATGAATATCTTTCTGTCTTAGAGATGGCTCATACAGGAGCTGCAGGAGGACACTTTTCTGCAGACAAAACAGCAAAAATGATCCTCTTTGCTGGAATGTGGTGGCCAACTCTACACCAAGATGCCGTAACATATGTGCAACGGTGTGATACTTGTCAACGAACGAAATATCCAATTAGAAGAGATGAGATGCCACTCAGACCCATGATGAGTGCTAGAGCTTTCACAAACTGGGGAATAGACTTCATAGGACCTATTATTCCACCAGCAAAAGGATCCCATGCTGAATATATAATTGTAGCCACAGATTACCTGACCAAATGGGTTGAAGCAAAAGCAACAAAGAAAAATGACACAAGAACCACAGCCAAGTTTCTCTTCGAGAACGTTTTCACTAGATTTGGACTACCTATAGAAATTGTGAGTGATAGAGGTACGCACTTTGTTAATGAAGTGATAGAAGCCTTATTGAACGAATTCTTAGTAATTCATAAGAAATCAGCCCCTTATCACCCACAAGCAAATGGACAAGCAGAAAGTTCAAATAAAATCTTGTGTACAGTTCTTACCAAAATCGTTAACAATGGTAGATCAGATTGGGATAAGCAGTTACATCATGCTTTATGGGCATTTCGAGTAGCCTATAAAACCGCGATAGGCACTACTCCTTTTAACTTAGTGTACGGACAAAATGCTATTTTGCCAATTGATTTCTTGATTCCCACTCTGAGAGTAGCAACTACTTACGAGTGGACAGGACATGAACTATCAGCTCAATTGGATCAAATAGAAAAGCTTCACGAAACTAGGTTACAAGCAGTAGCAGGCATCTATGCTGCTAAAAGACGACAGAAAGCCTACTTTGATGCGCATATTAAGGACAAAAATTTGAAGGAAGGAGATTTAGTTTTGGTATACACCTTGAAATAACATGCTAAGAAGTTGCAAAAGAGAGGATATGGTCCATTAATCATTAATCGTATATCTACAAGTGGAGCCATTAGCTTAGAAACCTTAGATGGAGACGTATTACCAAACTATATCAGTGGATGCAGAGTGAAAAAATATCTAAAACCATTAACCGAAGAAACAATGTCCCGATTAATCCAAGGTAAGAATAGACGCATAGAGGAGGAAAGGATACGAGAAGAAGCAAGACAGGAAGCATTGGAAAGAATAAAGAAACGGAAAGAGTGGATGAGAGAGCGAGATGAAAGCTATCGACTAGGAGAAGAACTCATCCCGATGGCTAATTTTAGAGCCACTCAAAACCTAGGATCGCAAAGAACACAACCATATCTAAATTTGGGAGTAGGAAAAACGGAGTACCACTTGGTGGATGCTCTCATTGACACAGGAGCAGCTGTGAGCTGTATCGAGCTTTCTTTGACCCAAAAACTCAAGGAGGCAGTACGCCCATCGATGGCACAATTGATAGGAATAGGAGGAACAATTACTCAATGCATAGGTGAGATCACCTTACCTTTACATCTTGGCAACAACACTATGGAACAAAAGCTATTAGTGTGTCATGATCAAGATTTACTTGAGGAGGTAGTGTTAGGTCAAGACTGGATTTACGAATACGAGGTGACCATTCAATTGGCGTTAGGATACATCTCAGCCAGGATAGGACATCGTGAAGTATTCAGTCTGCTAGACGAACGACCAATCAAATCTGTGAGCATGGAGCAAACAGTTCATTCTAATGAACAAAGTCCTGAATGTATGATCACTAGCACTATAGAGACACCTTCATCGAGTACTATATGTGCGGACACATTGAATTCTGCTTGCACACCATGTTCTAGTCTAGCAAGTCATGAGAGTGTCAATCTATCTGAAACACACCTCATCGAAGCACAATGCATAAGAGAAACTAGTCCTCTGAGTAATTCAAAATCTGTACCCATTGAAATATACCCTATTCCATACTCTAATCAAGCGTGGATAAAGAAAGATCAAGTGGAGGAGTATCTTCGACAACAGAAGCACAACCGACATCAGAACAAACAATCAAAGGAGAAACCGACTCAGTTTGAACAACGAAGTCATCGACAAATTGCTACAATATGGATCCCAAAGAAAGTAGTAGCCACTCAACAGGATCGTTCACAAATCTGGATTCCTAAGTCATGCGCTACAAAGAAACCAAACCGAAATGATGATCCTCAGCACAAGAAGAACCAATATGGTCCACAGGCAAAACAGCCACAACAAAAGAGTTACTGGAGAAAGAAGGAGTCTGTAATGATAACCCGAGTCATTCCGAGATTCACAAATCAGATAAAGCAGACCTACAACAAGGAGAAAAGAGCCACTTTCAGTGGAAGTGGGCAACATACAACAAGGCCCAGCACAATGAAGCAAATTTGGATACCGAAAGACAAAACAAACAGCTTGCATCAACCAAATACTTCCAATTGCACACATATGGAGCCTTCGAGACCCAAAGTATGCATGATAAGGCCACATTACAAGGCCAAGCATTCGGCACATCCTTCTTCTATTTCAGGATAGTCAAGCACATTTTCCTCACGGGGAAATAGGAGAGCACTTGTACATATATTAAAAAAAATATTCAAAAAAAATTAATAACCGCTTCGGCTATAAACTAATTTTTCTGTTTTCCTTTTCAGATGAAAATGTAGGAATACATAAAAATGTGAAAAATCCAGGTATTACCTTTCTCACACACACGGGAAAGGGACGACACCATTCACTCGGAGCAATATCGAGCTTATGACAAACAAATAAAGGAGGATTTCTGATAATATATGGCCACTAATTCATGCTCTATATTGAGTGTAGATGGTGTCTACTAGTTCTGAAGCTATGCAAGAGGAAGAGGTCCAGTTTTTCCCACTCGAGGCCATTACAAAAGCAAGAGGTCACTGGTTCCGAGATGATCAACCAGTCGCAGATCTCATCTTCATGGCAACAATCAAAATTATGGACACAGATCATTATTTTCCTATCATGTCACAGGATTTCAAGACAATAATACAAGGATTACCTCTTATTGAAGATGTATGGACACAAGCAGGCATAGAGGCATTCCTCAAGTTACCAATCTATGTTCCAAACTTTCAGAGATGTGCACAGGTAATGAATACTATGCAACCTGCCGCAACAAAGATATTAGTTCTAGAAGCACGCGTCTTGGATAAAGTCGGAGTTTGGAAGACAATCCAATTCACACACGAGTTAATCAATAAAGCTTTTGGATGGAATCAAGCAGGTATTACTAGTGTCAAAGACGAGTGCCATGATCCCAAGAAGAGATCATTCCTGGAGATAAACAGAATAGACATTGAAGATGGCGTCCGTCTAGTGCATCAACATTTCTGCTTCCCCAGCATGCACAGATACACAGCTCCACAAAACATTGTAGTCCAGCTATTATCACATGCCATGAGGCAAATTGGGAACAAAGTGAACCTGACAGGCTATGTTCAGGAAAGATTATTTGAAGCCCAGAAGAAGTGGGGACAGAAGAAATTTTTGAATGGAAGTTCGGCTCTCACATTACTCATATATGAAGCTTTAGAAATGAAGAATTGTTTGAGAGAGATGCCAACCTCAGAAGGACTAGCAAAATATGCAAAATCAGCTACGGTCCCTAAGAAAAAGAAAGCAGTGGTTATGGTTGAAGAAGCTAGAACCAGCACACAGAAACCCATGAGGGGTACGAAGCGTTTACGGGAAGAGGAAGCCCAAGCTACACCACAATCAAAGAGAACTCATCTCTTACCGAAGATCACGACGGCTCAAATGCCGATTACAAAGAGAGATCTTTCCGCTGCCCTCGAAGAAACACATCAATATATGCAAGGGCAGGTAAATTTAAACGTTCAAGGCCATCATTATAGACAGGCTAGTCAAGAGAAGCCACAACGGAATCCAGAGCAAACACCAAAACAAGCTGAAAGATACAAAGAACTAGGGATCGATGATTCCAGTACAAATACGAATTCCAGCCCTGAAAAAGATACGTTGGATACTGATATACGGACAGAAACACAAGAAGAGGACTGGAATGAGATCGATCAGGTCGAAGTGACGCCGAAAAGCCATAAAGAAAAGGAACAGAATGTAGAAGAGCCCGTGGAACCGGAGCATGTAATTCAGTTAAATGACACTACAAAGATCAGCATCAAGGAAGATACAACCAGCGTGACAAAGGTAAAACCACCTATCAAGGAGGAAGTACAAACTCCAGGAAACATGGATTTGGAGGGACTACATACTAAAGAGCCAATTGTGATCGAGGTGCCCGATGACACACCTCAAGAAGATAAAGAAAACATGGGGGCTGAGCCAAGGATCCAGCTTCAGATTAGGCAGCCCCATGACATTACATTACATGTGGCTCAGGGCAAAGATGTTAGCACCGGAGAAGAACCGAGTATACCAAAAACATGGCTAAATGTGGATGTTACTCAGCTAAAGCCTGTAGTGAAGCAGATGATTCAGACAGCCATGGATACACAACAACAAATGAGGGACATAGATGCAGATTATGATAAGGCCATGAGAGAAAAAAGTCAATTCCAGCTCATGAGCGAACAGCTGTCCTCACAACTCATTGAAGCACAAAAGGCGCTCACGATCAAAAGCAATGAGTTGCTCGAAACAAAAACACAATATGAAATCTTAGTGACTCAACACCACCAACTCCAGGCACAGCTCGTGAATTTACAAAAATTACATGATGCAAGCGAGGCAGACAAAGAGAGAATGAGAGCTAGGAGTACTTTGCTACAGACACAGCTTAAGTATATATGGAAGAAAATGACACATTGAGAAACAGGAATAAGGAATTAATGAAGTCATTATTATATGATCAACCAATCAAGCAACAGGAATCCTCAGACACCAAAGAAAAAGAATTAAGAGAGCAGATAGCACAACATGCAGATTTGCTGCGACAAGAGCAAGAAGTAAGAGAAGAATCAGAACGGAAGTACACTCAGGAAATATGTGAACTAAAAAAGCAGTTAAATATAGCACAGGGAAAACTCGTGAAAAGCTACAGTGAAAACATGGATCATGTAGCTGACATTGGTAAAGAATTGTTGGCCACTAAAGAAACACTAAGAGAAGCCATGCAAGAGGTAAAAGAAAAAGATGAATGCATAGCACGATTGAAGACTCAGATGAAAGAGAAAGCACCGATCGGGACACCAGTAGTGCCAGATAAGGAACATCCCACTGACGAGGTAGAGGTAAGCCCTCTATCTCACCCGGTCTATAATTCTCCAATACGTGAGAAGATGGCGGATATACATGATGATCATCCTATGCCATATACTGCAGAAATAAGTCAGAAGGAACGGGCACTAGTGGTGTCCCGATTAACAGACAATTTTGAAAATGAAGTGGTAAAAGTCATGAAAGAGGCCAAGATCAAAGGTAAAGACCTGGACAAAATCATGAAGCCCTTCAATATTCCCTATGGACTCTTGAAAGAAAAGACAAGACGCTATATAATAAAGATTACAAGGAAGAGTCCAGATGAGCAGCTGAATTTCAAACATGATACATTCGAATACACGCAAGTAGAGTTTGAAGCTGCACAACCAGTGTGGCGACGAAAATTTTTGGAGAAACATCCCACACTACGAGTGCATTGGCAAGCAGCGCCATATGCATTCCAGGTAAACCCTTCATTTTGTCCATTACCACGCAGAAGGGATACCAGGGAATTTTTGGACTTGCAAAGAAGCGGTACTATAAATAAACACTGGCTCAATTATCCTATGCTTCTGAGCCCGCCACATAACTATTTACCAACAGAGGATTATATGGTCAAAACCATAGAATTTTGGCTACAAAATTATGCGACAGTACCTGATTTAGCTGTAAAAATGACAAACAAAATACTTAGCATGATCCTCACAGTTTTGAAAGTATTCAAGCACGCGGCTTACACCTTTTTGAACTTCATCGGTATTAATCAGGGCACGGAGATCCTCATTTTTGATCTCTCAGTTATGCCTAGCCGCCCAACAATAATGGCTTATTATTCTAGAATTATGTTCTTGCCAAGTGTATATATGCAGACTTTCGAAGAAGCTTTCTTTACAGGATTTTTTGAGACGGATTCAGAAATTTTTTTGAAGATGTCATCTAATTTAAATGCCAGATTAGTGGCATATGAACTCAGCTTCTTCGCAGATCACAGACAGCCACCCAATGACGGTGTGAAGGCAGAACAATGGAAACAACTCATGATACGTGAAGCAAATCAGCTAAATGATACAGAGCAAAGAGTTTATCAAACATATGCCCGTCGCTTATCAAAGCCTGTCGGGGACGACAGAGTCCAGGAGGGGGGCAATGTTGAGGGAGAATCGAGTAAGAAGAAGAAAAGAAGAAGACAACGAAAGAAGCAGCTTCACTAAAAAGCAATATCTGAAGATATATCTTTGCAAGAAACCCCGCAGGGGCGCATCACCCATCTCTGCACAGAGCCCCGCAGGGGCACGCATCAGGCAAAAAGGCAAAACATTCAAGTCATGCACGGTGGAGAAAAGCAAACAGCCTCAAAGCAATACAACAGGGTCAGATGTGTGCAACCAGGACAAATCAGAGGACCAAAAGTTAGAAAGGGGTAGAGGCTGAAAAGTTTAAGAGGGTGACTAAGAACAGCACACTCCTAGTCACTGCTGGCGTGCGTGGCAACTCAAGTCAACAGGCAAGACAAGTGCAACAAGCTCTCGAGTAGTAGAGCTTGAATCAAAAAGGCCACCAAACCTGCATGTCTGTTTAACAACAGACAATACTGACCACTGGATGCGTGCAGACAACAAAAGGATGACAAGAAGCAAAGTCTGTCAAGGGACGACAGAGACGAAGAAGGGGAGAGTGTTGCAGAGCTAAAGAAGTATGAAGCAGAGAAAAAGACGGGCCCTAAAATTTTTCCGAGTTGGACATCATATTTTGTATCATAACCACTCTTGTAATATATTTTCCTTTGTAAATGCACTAGAGGAGTCCTCTAGATGCATCCCCACAGAAGAGTAGAGATTTACCTATGTAAAATAGTAGGAAATTAGTCTTTTAGTGAATAAAGTGCCGGTCTCTTGTGTGAAAGGACCATTTTTAGGGCACTAGTATATAAGTCAAATGTGACTCTTTGTAAAGAACTTTTTGCCATTGTGAGAATAGAGAGCACAGAAATTCGAATTTGTGTCTTCTTCACTCTGTATCTTCTTCTTCGTGAGCTTGTATGCATGTGTATTGCTTGAAAAGAGTGCTTGTGAGTGTTTTCTATCCATGAAAGTGTTTTTTTGCTGTAAGTAAGGTGTGTGCGAAGTGTAGGAAGTGCTGAAGTGTAGGAAAGTATTCCTGCGACTCAGTATTTCGCTCATAAATTGAAGTAGGAGCGTCGGAATTGAGTGAAATCACTGCCATTGGATGCGTCTTCTCGAGAGCTTCGAAACGCATATGCTATTTGCTATATTTGAAGTTCGGAGCTGGGAGAAAAGTCCAAAATACTGACGGCTGCTGCACCAAGTATCGTTTCGCCTTGACCAACAGTTGGAACTTGTTTGGATAAGTCTTTGCCTTATTTACACTCTTTGAGTAGTTCATTTGCATTGATCATTACATGATTGCATGTCCTCATACACTCGGCTAGGTTTGTATACTCTTTGGATTGATAATTAAAAGCGTGTATCCCCACTATATGCACTTGAGAGGGGATTGAGGTATAGTCTCTTTCTCCGCAAGTCCCTAAGTTGGTACTTAGGTCAACACAGAGTGGTAGAGAGAGTTTCGATTACCTTAATTTGTTGTGTTTCGGCATTGTTTGCTACAGATTCCACTGCCTTGAGCAGCCTTTCGAAGGCTTCTTGTTCATCGGCTTGTTGTTCTTTCTCGGTCTGTTGCTGAGAAGTTTCTTCGGTAGAAATAGGTTCTGTCTCCGTTTGTTTTTCCCGTTCCTGTTGCTCAGCTGAAGAGGACTGCGCCGTTGAGTCATGCTGTATGGACGTGGCGGTGTCGTGGAAAGTGTCCTCTTCAGCTTCTTTGTCTTGTCCGGCAGATTCCTGTGCTTCACTTTCGGAAGAGCTGATTCTAATTCGTTTTCTTCGGAAAAGTTGGTGGATTTCTTCTTCGTCTTCTTCTTCGTCGTCTTCTAATGGCTGTACAGACTCTTCGTGTCGTAGAATGGGGCCTCTAGCTGGTGGTTGTGCTGCCAGAATGGCCGGGAAGAGAAAAGAGATGATATGCGGCAATCTAGACCTAGGGGTGGCTCCTTTGTTTACCTGTTTAACTATGGCTACACATTCCTTGTGGATTCGGTGGAAGAAATAGGAGGCGAAGTTTATTTGTTCATGGGCGGCTAGATCGATGGCGGAGTAAAAGGGGCGGTATATGCCGTAAGTGCGTTTTTGCAGGTTTAGGATGGCGACTAAGAACTGGAGTGTGGTTCTTTCGGGTTTAGGGCGGTAGAGTATGGCGTACTCGTTGGATGATGTTGATGTGTAAAGCACCACAAGAACTAAACTAATGTGGTATTAGAAGACCTCCATAACCATCATTAGCTTAGCAATACTCACATTGTGAGTCTCCATCTCTGAATTTAGTGAAAAACAAAAATTCACTTCACAGAAATCTGCGCCTTTTCTTCAATCCTTCAATTTGACCTGTATTAGCTCAATCTTTGCAAAATCTTTTGATCACTTGCTAAGAGAAGTTCTTGCTAATGTTCAGTAACATATAACAAGTAAAACTTTCAAGTAATAACTTCAAAATCTTCTGATTTTGTACCAAACTTTTCACTATGTCTGAAAACTGCAAATTGACTTCATCGATTTGACATACCTCCACTCTTAAGTTGATTTCTCTGAGTATGCGTCCCGTTTCTTAAAGATCTTTTGACCAAGTGTAGTTGAGGAGAGTAGCTTTAAAATGAGCTATCACTTACCAAAAACTTTACACCATACTTCGAGATCTGACCTTCAGAAGATCAGTCAAATGTGCGCTAGAAAAGTCGTAACTGTCAACTACCTTACACAGTCATATGAAATGACTTAGAACTCAATGTACAAGAGGAATTAGACTCAATCCTTCTACACAAACATGTGTTGATTATCAGAGAAGATGTGTACAAAATGGCTTGGCCTAATTTTGCTCATAGCCATGGAAAACTCTCTCAGACTCAGAAGTTTTTCCTCAACATCTCTCTCAGAAAATACACGACTTTTCTCTACTCACTCAGATTACAAAATTGAGTTCTCTCCTACATGTTTTTGCATCAAATTAACTTATATACCTATGGTTTACATTCTCCTAGACTTGAACTCGTAAGTTCTGAAGATCAAATAAAAAACTAGACTCTAATTTTGCACTAATTTACAATAGTGAAATTGTCCCTTCACTTAGGCTTGATTTTCTGTAGGTCTTTTCTTCACTTCTTCTTTCCTCCATCATATGTCTTCATATGTCTTCATATATCTTCATATATCCATGCCTAATTAGTGAGTGAAGTCCCAACAGCTCCCCCTCAATCACTAATTAGCATAATTTGACTTCTTCACATAGTCTTCTTCTCTTTTATTCCTGCCATCTCCTTGAACCTATTTGTCTTCACTCCATTCAAGCTTTTTGTCATAATATCTGCAATCTGATCTTTTGTAGAAGTGTACACCACTTCAATCTCTTTCTCCATTACCTTTTCTCTGAGAAAATGATACTGTATTTCTATGTGCTTTGTCCTTGCAGTAAATACAGGATTTGCTGCAAGATATAATGAGCTCATATTATCTCCATGAATGATGGGTATACCTTGATCAATTCCCAAGCTGTTGAATAATGTCTGCATCCATATGACTTCCTTTGCTGCTTCCACAAGTCCTTTGTATTCAGCTTCTGTTGATGATAAGGCCACTGTGTGTTGTTTCTTTGAACACCAACTCACAAGCTTATCTCCAATGTATATCATGTAGCCATGAGTAGATCTCCTATCATCTTGACTTCCTGCCCAATCTGAATCATTATAGGCTCTCAACCTTATATCTGATGTAAAAGGATAATACAATCCTTCTTTCAAAGTTCCTTTGATATATCTAAGAACTCTTTGACCTGCAATCCAATGTGGATCCTTTGGACAATGCATGAATTGAGAAAGAACACCAACTGCATAACTAAGATCAGGCCTTGTTAGTGTAGCATAAATTAAACTTCCCACTAAAGATTGATACTTCCTCATGCCTTTGAACTCTGCACCATCATATCTACTGAGTTTATGATTGACCTCTAGTGGTGTTGATGCCTCTCTGCAATTCTCCATGTTGAACTTCTTTAGAAGATTCAAGAGATACCTTTCTTGTGATACATATATACCATGTTCTGCATAAGTGATTTCCATTCCAAGAAAATATGACAATTTTCCTAGATCACTTATCTTGAATTCTCTTTCAAGTAGCTTCTTCACCTCCTTGATTCCTTCATTTGAGGTACATGTGATTATAATGTCATCTACATATATACAAATGTAGATCATACCTTCATCTGTTCTTTTGATAAGTAAACTTGCATCTGCCTTTGAACTTTGATATCCAAGATCATTAAGGTACTTTACAAGTCTATAATTCCAAGCTCTTGGAGCTTGCTTCAAACCATAAAGAGCTCTTCTCAACCTGCAAACATAATTTGGAAACTTATGATCTGCAAACCCTTGAGGTTGCTCCATGTAAACCTCATCTGATATATATCCATTCAAAAATGCATTCTTAATGTCCAATTGACTCAATGTCCATCCTTTTGATGCTGCAATGGCAATGATTGTCCTTATGGTTGACATCTTTGCCACAGGACTGAATGTCTCATCATAATCTATGCCAAAAGTTTGAGCATAGCCTTTAACCACCAATCTGGCTTTGTATCTGGCTATAGGTCCATCTGCATGCTTTTTAATTTTGTAAACCCATTTATTTCCAATCACTTTCTTACCATTAGGCTTTGGAAGAAGTTCCCAAGTTTTGTTTTCTTCAAGTGCATCAAACTCTTCCTTCATTGCTACTTCCCATTGCCTCTTACCTTTTGCTTCATCATAGCTTTGAGGTTCTTCATCTTCCTTAACCATGTAAGCATAATTTTTCTGAGTCAAGTAAGAAGTATCATAGGAATACCTTGTAGGTTGCTTCCTCATTCTGGTTGACCTTCTTGGTTCACACTCTTCATGTATATCTGGATGTACTTCTTCATCAAATATTGGTCCATCTTCATTCCTTCTATATGATCCAACTCTTGATGTGCTTGCTTGCATATGTTCTTCATCTCCATCTATCTGCATATGTGACTTACCTCTTGCACTCCTTCTTATCTCTTCTTCAAATGTTTCAAGATCACAATCTTTATCTGCATACCAACTCTTCTGTTCATCAAAGGTCACATCTCTGGAAACAATAAAATGTTTGGTTAAAGGACTCCATAGCCTATAACCCATTTGCTTTTCATCATACCCAATAAACACATATTTTTCTGCCTTTGGTTCAAGCTTATGTCTGAGTTGTGATGGCACATAAGCATAGGCAATTGATCCAAACACTTTACAATGGTCAAGTGTTGGTTTCTTACCCCACCAAGCTTCATAGGGGGTCATACCATTCAAAGCTCCACATGGTAGCCTATTCACAAGGTATGTAGCTGTATTTACAGCCTCAGCCCAAAGATAATTAGGGCAATTCTTTTCCTTTAACATTGCTCTTGCAAATTCAACTAATGTTCTATTTCTCCTTTCTGCCACCCCATTATGTTGAGGTGTGTACCTGCAAGTTATCTCTCTCTTGATACCTGCATTCCAAAGATAGTCATTAAACTCTTGGGAGAAGTATTCTCCCCCTCCATCAGACCTTAGCCTCTTGAGTTTTTGACCTGTAACTCTTTCTGCATAAGCATGAAAATGTTTGAAGGCTCCAAATACTTCTGATCTTTCTTTTAGAACATAAAGGGTTATCCACCTTGTAGCATCATCAATAAACAAAACATAATACCTAGATCCATTTATTGAACCTTCTTTTGTTGGCCCCCATACATCTGTATGTATGAGTTCAAGCAAACCATCATGCTTGAAACCTTTCTTCTGAAATGGTAGTCTATGAGCTTTTCCCATCTGACAAGCTTCACACTTGTATATCATATGTTGATTCTTCACATTTGGTAGCCCCATTACAGATTGGTTCTCCACCATAGTTTTGATTCCTCTTTCATTGAAATGTCCCAATCTCTTATGCCAAAGATCTAACTCTGTAATTACTTCATCACCATGTGTGATTAAGGCTTGACCAACATTTCCTTGCACTTTGAGAGTAAAAAGTCTACCTTCCTTCTTACCACAAACAATGGGTTTGTATGCATCCTCTGGATCTTCAACAAATACCCCTTCATTTGTAAATCTGACTTGAAAACCTTTCTCCACTATTTGTCCAACACTAATCAGATTCTTTGGTATTGTTGGAACATACAAAAATTTGTTAATAAATCAGCTCCACTCCTGCACTTCACTTTTCCAATTGAATGCACACTATGTTTTGTATTGTCACCTGTTTGTACTGTATGACTTGAATTTCCTTCTTCCAATTCTGACAATAATTCTATATTACCTGACAAATGATTTGAACAACCAGAATCAATATAGAATACCTTGAGATCCTCCTTCTCTGATGAACTTATTGAATTCAACATCAATGTTGTATGGTTGCCATTCTGTGTATCATTTGCATAATTATAATATGTGGTGTTGTATGATTGGTTCTGATTCCAATTTCTTCCACCACCTCTACCAAAACTTCCTCTTGAATTCTGTCTTCCTCTTTGAAATTGATTCTGAAATCTTCCACCTCTTCCTCTGCCATTGTTGTTCTGATTTTGGTTTGCTCCTTGTTGATTATGCCAACAATCATATGCTAGATGATTGCTCAATCCACAAATCCAACATGTCTTCTTGTTATTGTTCTGATTACCTCTACCTCTTCCATTTCCTCGACCTTTACCTCTGCCAAAACCTCTTTCTCTTGCATAATTTGCTTGAGTTGTTGACTCTTCTTCATCCTTTGCCTTGCCTTTATCTCCTTTCTTTTTGTTCTTCATGTACATTGCAGAACTTTGACCTTTGTCTCCATCTGACTTCAAGTCTTGCTCAAATGTGAGCATCAATCCAAGTAATTGATTCAATTCTGGCACATAATGATTTAATGAGAGTTCTGTTGAAAGTACAAAGGGCTTCCATCTCTCATCACCTCTTAACCCTGCAAGTAATTGTGCTATCAACCTATGATCTTCAATATCCTCATCAATGGATCCAAGGCTATCTGCCAAGTCCTTCATCTTGGTGACATAATCACTAATGCTCTGATTTTGCTTTTTCTTGAATGTGGTGAACTCTGACCATAAGCTAGCTTTCCTAGCTTTAGTAGTGTTTTGGAAGTGATCTTCCAAAGCATTCCAAATGTCTTCAGCTGTTTCTAACCCTCTGATGTGTGGCAACAAATGGTCTGTAATAGTGTTATATATATAAGCTCTTGCACTTGCATCTCTCTTCTGCCATAGCTTCAAAGCTTCTAGCTCTTCCTTTCTTGGATGACTTTCATCTTCAAATTTAGGCTTCTCTTCTTCACCTGTCACATATACCATTAGGTCCTTACTCATAAGTAAGGCTTCCATCCTCATTACCCAAGCAGGATAGTTATCTCTGTCCAATTTGTCAATGGACACATGATCTGCCATGGTATCCTTGCTTCTGCTTCAACCTGTAAGTATAAAGTTAAAGAATGATACCTTTTGTAGACCTTTACCCTTGGGAGTAACCTCGAAATAATCTTCTGATGACTTTTGTTTGTTGAACACTTCAGCTTCCACTTTCTTTGATAAAGAACTCTCCAAAACTTCTTGTATCTGTTCTTCCTTTACTCTCGAGGACCTTATCTGCTCTGATACCACTTGTTGATGTGTAAAACACCACAAGAACTAAACTAATGTGGTATTAGAAGACCTCCATAACCATCATTAGCTTAGCAATACTCACATTGTGAGTCTCCATCTCTGAATTTAGTGAAAAACAAAAATTCACTTCACAGAAATCTGCGCCTTTTCTTCAATCCTTCAATTTGACCTGTATTAGCTCAATCTTTGCAAAATCTTTTGATCACTTGCTAAGAGAAGTTCTTGCTAATGTTCAGTAACATATAACAAGCAAAACTTTCAAGTAATAACTTCAAAATCTTCTGATTTTGTACCAAACTTTTCACTATGTCTGAAAACTGGAAATTGACTTCATCGATTTGACATACCTCCACTCTTAAGTTGATTTCTCTGAGTATGCGTCCCGTTTCTTAAAGATCTTTTGACCAAGTGTAGTTGAGGAGAGTAGCTTTAAAATGAGCTATCACTTACCAAAAACTTTACACCATACTTCGAGATCTGACCTTCAGAAGATCAGTCAAATGTGCGCCAGAAAAGTCGTAACTGTCAACTACCTTACACAGTCATATGAAATGACTTAGAACTCAATGTACAAGAGGAATTAGACTCAATCCTTCTACACAAACATGTGTTGATTATCAGAGAAGATGTGTACAAAATGGCTTGGCCTAATTTTGCTCATAGCCATGGAAAACTCTCTCAGACTCAGAAGTTTTTCCTCAACATCTCTCTCAGAAAATACACGACTTTTCTCTACTCACTCAGATTACAAAATTGAGTTCTCTCCTACATGTTTTTGCATCAAATTAACTTATATACCTATGGTTTACATTCTCCTAGACTTGAACTCGTAAGTTTTGAAGATCAAATAAAAAACTAGACTCTAATTTTGCACTAATTTACAATAGTGAAATTGTCCCTTCACTTAGGCTTGATTTTCTGTAGGTCTTTTCTTCACTTCTTCTTTCCTCCATCATATGTCTTCATATGTCTTCATATATCTTCATATATCCATGCCTAATTAGTGAGTGAAGCCCCAACAGATGAGTAGCAGGGAAAGAGTTCTATCATGCGGCCTATCGGGATGTTTGGGCCATTTTCACGGCCTTGCGGTGTGAGGCGGAACGATTTAGAAAAGGCTTGGAAAGTAATTACGGTTCGAGAGGGCAGGGATGAGAAGACCCATCTTCGCTCAGTGGTGACTGATTGAGCAATGGCAGGTATAATCTGCGCGAAGAAGGGGTGGGCTTCCACTGAGTTCCAAGGCAACTCAGCGAAGTTGGACAACCCACGGGTGTGCAAGAACTCTCCTACGTCAGTAGGGAGTCCGTCACGGAAAGCAGCATAGTTCGCTAATGCTTCCATGGCGTGCACGAAAACAGAGCACAGAACACAAAACACAGTGAAAACACAAAGCACAATCACAAAAACACAATAACGTTTTTTCGGCGACTGGAGAAGGTTATGTAGTGGTGCTGTAGCGGAGAGTAATCAAAAGCAGTAATAATCACGCGGCAGGGGGAGTGATAATTCTTAACTTCAAAATGCAACAATGAAGAGCTCGAAGGGGCAGGGCGGCTTTATTCATAAATAGGTTTTCAAAACGCGGATATTTATAGTACTTGTAAATTTAAAAAGAAAAGAAAAGTAAAGAAAGGTAAAGTGAAACCCAAAAAACACGGTCCATCGAAAAAACGTTTCAGTGCGGGTTAGTTGCGTGTTAGTATGGTCGTAGCTTCGAACCGTTGATTACTTTTGGAAGTGGCTTTCCGGTCAACGTAGTCAACCGAAAAGTTGCTGGACCAATTTGTTCTGAAATCCTGTAAGGGTCGAACCAGTGTAATTTGAATTTTCCTGCAGATCTATTCGATTTTGCATTACAAAAAAGGACAAGCTGTCCCACCGAAAAAATTGGAGTTTTCAAGTGTCGATCATGCGTACGGGCCTGTCTTAACTGTACTTCCCGCATAGTTAAAAAACCTTGCCATCTCTGTTCGTCCAATTCCCTGAGTGAATCCAACCTTAACGACAGTGAGTCTTCCGGTAACAGTTTCTGAGTGATGGCTACACGTAAACTTGGTATGACTACTTCCCTAGGTGCGATTGCTTCTATACCATAAGCTAATTTGAAAGGGGTTAAGCCTGTTGCAACCTTGTATGTGGTACGGTATGCCCATAACACTGCAGGTAACATTTGATCCCATCTTTCCGATGTTTTCAATTTCCGGAGCATATTCAACAGAGATTTGTTTGTACTTTCGGCCAGTCCATTTGCACGAGGGTAATATGGTGAACTAAATTTATGGGTTATCTGGAACGACTGTGTCAGTGCTTTAATCAAGTTGTTCATAAAATGGGTGCCTTGGTCTGAAACAATTTCCAGTGGTAAACCAAATCGTGGAAAGACGTCAGTTAACAGACACTTTGCTACCGCAACTGCTGTAGCATATCGTAAAGCCCAAGCTTCTGCCCATCTAGTTGCATAGTCTGCACAGGTCAGTATGTAACGGTTGTTACTGAAGACTGCTGGAGGTGTAATCGGGCCAATGAAATCTAAACCCCATTTCTGAAATGGTTCAAGTGGCATAACTGTTTGCAGGGGGAAAAAGGTGACGTTGCAGCGGTTGTCCAGATCTTTGACAATTATCACAGTGTTTGACAAATTGTGACACATCTCTGTACATAGTTGGCCACCAGAGACCACTTTGTAGAATTTTTTGGTGTGTTAAATCTGCTGCAAAATGGCCACCGGAAGGAATCGAGTGAGCCAAGGTAATAACTGAGTTAACTTCATGCGGTGGAATACATCGAAGTAAGATTCCGGTATGATCCACATAGTATAATTCTCCAGCAATTAACCGAAATCGGCGGCTAAAAACTGCAATTTTTCTATGTACTGCCGTAGAAGTCTGAGATGGAAGGCAACCATCAGTGAGAAAGGTCAGGATCTGATCATAATAGGTAGATGGTGCAGGTGGGTCAGGAATTTCATCATTCGTTGGCTCAGAGCTATACCTATCGGAGCTTCACCGGAATCTAAGCGAGATAGGAAATCTGCTAAGGCATGTGAACTGCCTGGACGATGGATGACTTCATAGTCAAATTCCTGTAAAAGTAGGACCCATCGTGCTAATCGACCACCTAGATGTTGTTGCCGAACTAGATAGACAAGTGCAACATGATCTACATGAAATGTGAATTTACGGCCCAGCAAATAATGCCTGAATTTTTTGACAGAATATACTAGCCCTAGACATTCTCTTTCTGTTACAGAGTAATTCTTCTCAGCAGGCGCAAGTCTCCTGCTAGCATAATAAACAAGTCGGAACCACTTATCTGTTTGTTGCATCAGAATACTGCCAATGGCAATATCTGAAGCGTCGACGAAAACATGAAACGGGTTATCCCAGTCCGGAGGTTGTAAGATTGGGACCTGGATCAATAAACACTTTAGTCGATCAAATGCGGTCTGACACTCTTGAGTCCACTCAAACTGTCGGGGGGTTTTGGTGATCAGCTTGTTCAGTGGTATTGCCAAGTGAGCAAGCCACCGTAAGTGTCGTCCATGCGATCTTACTTGGCCCATGAAGTGCATAACTTCCTTTGGGGTAGTGGGTACCGGAGCTTCTAATACTGCCAAAATTTTGTCTGGATCTACTCGAATACCTTGTGCAGATACGATGTGGCCAAGTAACTTGCCACATGAAACCGCAAACACGGATTTGTTTGGGTTTAAGCAGAGTGTGTATTCTCTGCATTTCTGGAAACAGCACCGTAAATGTAACAAATGTGCCATCATTTTACCAAAAATTGAAAAATCGTCAAGATACACTTGCATAAACGAAGTGAGATAAGGAGAAAATATCTCTTGCATACATCTTTGAAATGTACTTGGTGCATTTCTCAATCCAAACCACATTACCGTACAAGCAAATACACCCCAGTTGGTAATGAATGTAGTTTTCGGTATATCTTCTTCGACCATTCTAACTTGATTGTATCCGCTGTACCCATCTAGGAATGAATACATCTCGTGGCCTGGTACTCTATCAAGCATTGTATCCAAAAAAGGGATTGGAAAGGGATCAGGTACGGTTGTTGCGTTTAATTTTCGGTAATCTACACAGATTCGTAATTGCTTGTTTTTTTTCGGTACAATAACAATCAGAGAGATCCATTCAGCATGTTCTACTGGCACGATGAATCCGACTTTCAATAACCTATTAAGTTCTGCCTTTACCTGAGATGCATAGTTGGGATTCATCCGGTAGCTGGGTCGCTTTATTGGTCTTGCTTCTGGCTTCAGCATGACCCTGTGCTGGTAGATGCGGGGTTCCAATCCTTTCATATCCTTGTAATCCCATGCAAATACATCAGAAAATTCGTGGAGTAGTTGGATTAGATTTGCTTTAAATAATTCCGGTAAGTTTTGCTTTATCTTTACAGGACGTGGATGATCTTCATCTCCTAAATTATAAGTGATCAGCTGATCTTCTGGAACATAGAACTGTTGGGGTTTCTCTGTATCGTTTGTTGGCTTAAAAAGTTGCTGCAACTCGTCGTCGTGTATAGTAACAATGTCTTCTTTCTTATCTTCTTCTGTGATAGTCATCACTGTACAGACTGAAGCATTCCAATTATCTACAACGGACTGTAGATCAACAGTTCCTAATGAAATTAAGTCAGCGTTACTTTACAAAAACTCTTCTTCTTCATCATCCGACAATCCATCTAGCATATGGACTGGTTCGGTGAAATACGGTCTAGCGGGTAACTCGCAAGGTTGTATAGCATCTAATTTTACCACATATTTACGATTTGCATCCTTAAAAGTGAGCTCTTGTGCAGACCAGTCCTGTATTACCTTCGCATGCTTCAGCCAAGGTCGGCCGAAAAGAAGGTTGTAATCCAAAGTGGATTCCGGTAGATCTAGTATGACAAAGGTCATTTTAAATGTCGTACCTTGTAAAGTGATTGGTACATTCCATACAAGTCCTACGGGATGGACTCTTGATTGATCTGCCATTCTGACAAAGAATTGAACTGGTTCGATTTCGGTCCATCCTAACCTTTTGCATAGTGCCGCAGTCGCAATGTTAACACCAGATCCTCCATCAATTAGTACCTGCGTAATCTTATGATTCTTGTACCATACTGTAATCAAGGGAACTGAATGATTAACCATAGAATCAGGTTCTGGTTGAACTGCCGCTGTTGCTGGAATACAAGAAGGCACCGGGCTAAACTGTTGTTGGAATTGTTGTCGAATTCCAGGTACCAATGCGAGTAGTTGGCCCAGAGGCAGGGTGATAGATGCCTTCGATAAGATTTCCTAGGCCCGTTGAGATTGGTTGACATGCTCCACCGATGTTGAAGTTGATGCTTGTGCTGATGATGAAGTGTCTACTGTTGGTGATGTATCTGCTGCTGATGATGTTCCTGCTGCTGAATCCTGTTGTTGTGTTCCTTCTTTGGTTAACGAGTTCTGGGTTACCGGAATAGGATCTGGGAAGACTGGTGGTTCTGCGGTGGTCCATTGACTAGCCTTGTTGTACATTCTTTGTTGTTTGCGTATTCCTGGTTCAAATATTTCTGCTGCTGGCTGCAGCTGTTTGCCAGAACGAGTCTGAACTGCAGCGGCTTGTGTTTCCACAGGTGTGATTTGTACCATGTTAGCCATTGGATTTTGATGACGTTCCTTCTTCCTCTAATCATACTCAGCTGCATCCTTACAGAATCTCCTAATATGTCCAAATTCACCATAAAAATGACAGCGCGGTGGTGGTAAATTGGGGTTTTTCGGTGGTGGTACGGTCTGCCAGTGGTTTGCATTATAGTTGTTATTGCTCTGTCCTCTGTAATTTCGATATCCTTGCTGTTGGTTGTTTCTCATTTGCGGAGGCACATAGTGATTGGCTGGCTGCCCTGGTTCCTGTATAATTGCATTGACAGTCGCTGTTCCCTGTACTCTAGGGTGGTGTGTCCGACAGTGTTGCAGATAGCACAAAATGTTTGATTAAGTGCACAATTGGCACTAGTATGTCCTGAATTCTTGCATGTGATGCAGTATACTTGTCTGGTCATATCTTCGGCTACATTTCTGTTTGTTTTTAACCACTCCAGATCTTGTGTAAATCCTCCAACCTTGTTTTCCAGCTGCAGAGCCATTGCAATCACTGCATCTAGTGTCATTGCTCCTACACAGCGTATGATCATAATCTGTTTCAGTTGTGGAGTCAAGCCATTGATAAACCACTGAGTAATGACGTCGTCCGGTAGGTTGGCATGTGCTGGCGGTAACTGCCATAGATGCATTCTGAATAGGGTAGCGTACTCTTGTATAGTTTGATTTACCTTTTGTCTGTTGTTTTGCAGATAATCAAAGATTTCGGCTGGATTCTTCTTTAGCCTGAATCGCTGCAAAAAGGCATCTCGTACCGCTTCATAGGTGCCGAAGTGATTAATATCATATTCTGTAAGCCATCTAGCTGCTTCATTAACCAATGTAGATTGAAAGACAATAGCTTTATACGCCGGATCCGGTGGATGGTTGAGAACTGCGTAGCTTATCTCAAAGGTGCGTACATGAGCATCCAGATCATCTCCTGGGAATCCACCAAACTTAGTGTACGTCACTCCTGTCGGAGGTGGCCTAGGTGGACATAACTGTTGTTGTTGCTGCCCGTTGATGGTGAGTGTGTTGCGACTATCTTCTGTATCTCGGGGCTGAATTGCTGAACTATCAGAATTTGTATCGTCGAACTCTGCACTTTCCGGTGCGACGATCTTGTTTACTACTACCACGCCCGTAGGGGAATATTCAATAGAGCGGAACAGATGCTCTGACGTTCACAGCAGAGACACAGATCGATCACTTAGCTAAATTATCACATCAACGTAACGATGTCCAGCACGGCTCGCACACAGAATACCAGAACTACTCAGATGATCACTCCTATATCGGCGAGACAACAATGACACAGAAATAACTACTCAGAAATCGACAGAACAATAACCACAGTGAAATCTGACACAACTAGACGAACAGTCTGGTGATTTTGAAAATCGTGCTCTGCCGTGGTGCTTCGTGTATCTTTCCATTGCTTTAAATAGAAGTTTACAACTGACGCGTAACTGCTTTTCGCGCGCGTGATTACAAGTTTCCGTTTTTACATGTGCCAATCCGGCGGCCCACTAACACAATCCTCTTGAATACTAGAGTTGGATCTTCAACAAATGCACCTCCTTTTGTGAACCTGACTTGTAGGCCTTTCTCCATGATCTGTCCTACACTTATCAAATTATTTATGATGGTAGGGACATAGAGTACCTTGCTAAGTAGGTTGATATTTCCATCAGGTGCTTTTACATTTCCTATCTTCTCCACAAGGTGTCTTGTATCATCACCTATTTGCACTTCATGCTTGTTCCTTGGATATTCTAAATCTGAGAGGAGGACCACATTTCCTGCCACATGATTTGAGCAACCTGAATCTATGTAAAAAACATGCTCATCAGATTTACCTTGAGGCATTGTCAATTGAGTCTTCTGTGTAGTTACTGAAGTTGTTGGTCCTTCCTATTGAGTAGCCATAACTTCCTCTATTGTAGCCTCTGCCTCTTTGATTCTTGGAATTCCTAAAGCAAATTTCAGTTGTGTGATTGGCTAGTCCACAAATAGAACAAGGGTTAGACTCTAGGTGTCTCCCCCTACCTTGTCTTCCTCCTCTACCTCTACCTCTAACATGTCTTCCTCTACCTACATAGTTAGTTTGATGTATACGTGCTTCATCATCCACTTTCTTTCCTCTTCCTTTGTTATCTATGGACTTGATTTTATTAGTATACAAAGTAAAAGATTGATTACCTTTGGATCTTTCTCCATTCTTCATAAGTTTAGCCTCTTGACTGAGTACCTACCCAATAAGTGAATTGAAGTCTGGTACATGCATATCCATGTATATGTCCATTGCTCTGGTGAATGCTTCCCACTTTTCATCTGCTTTTAAGCCATTGATGACCTACCTTTGTACATGAAGAGAAGAAGGATTCAAGTGCATTCCACACTTCGTGAGTTGTTTTACAACTTCTAATGTAAGGCAACAAAAAATCTGAGATAGAGTTGAGGAGATAAGACCTTGCAAGTGCATCCTTGGAGCACCATGTGCTTAATCTTTCTTGCTCTTCTTGTGTAGGTTGACCTTTATTCATTAAACTTGGCATAACTTCATCTCTAGCTACATAACCATACATATTCCTACCTTGAAGATATGCTTCCATTTTAATGACCAGGCTGAGTAGTTACCTCTATCCAATTTGTCAACTGATGAAGGAAATCCATCTCCCATGTTGTCCAACCTTGCTCTGATACCACTGTGAAGAGATGGATTGATACGTGATGAAGATGAAGTGGTGCTACAAAATCTTTGCACTACACCAGCCAAATGAACGTTAGAGATATGTGGTGGGCCCTTTTACCTTGTCAATGGATCAATTAGAGACCCTATGTATCTTGGAAGATCACTCTCAAAAGGATGAATCAAAACATACCAATATTACTAAAAGTCAACTAGCCAAGACTTTCTATTTTTGAATGATGACCTTCAGTATTTTACTCATTGCTCTTTCTCTCATCAAAATTGACTAGAGATATTTTAGAGGAATTTACATAGGAAGCAAAGCAACCTATTAGGAGTTATTTCATAAAACATGATTCACCATACTAAGAGAAATTAGTTTAGCAAGTCAGGCATGTAATCCCGACTTTTCAGGAAGCTAAAGATGCAGATACACAGGTGACTTCTAATGCATGTTTCTCACAACTAAGAAATTCTAATTCAATGAAACTTTGGGAGCTTAAAGTAAAATTTGAGAGCTAACATTACCAAGTTAAATGATTGAAAATGATGCACCGTGCTGAGAGAAATCATCTCTGCAATCTGATTGAAAAACTGAGATTTATGACAGTGAACAGTTCACTCACATAGGCATGAAGTCATGAGACCAAAAATGTATGAAATCAAATGTATATTACATGGGAGATATAGTAGACTTACTGATACATATATGAGCTATAGGATCAAGCTCAAATCTAGCATGAGGCCCCTACAATTTGTCTCCTCTACTCACGACTAAAATGAGTCACACTTATATAGAGTGTGTTGGATCCATAATTTGAATTTGAATCATCTCTCACCTAAGATTCTCTCCTAATTTATAGAGATAGATGCGTTTACAAATTTGTGGGATTCTAGCCTACTCATCAAGTGGCTTCAACCGTTTTTTGATTCTTCTACTTTTACATCAAGTAAATATTCAAAAACTTACAAAAGTGAATTCACAAGATAACTCATCATTACGCCATAATGTGTGATACTCAAGCCATTATAGGCTTGTCACGAATTCTCTCCAATAGCTCCCCCTCAAGCCTAATGTGCTTGAGTCCTTCAATCTTGCAATATAATGTGCAAACCAATCATGGATTCAAATCTTTTGAGTTTAGTACCACCCAATGCCTTTGTCAACATGTCTGCACATTGTTGATGAGTTGACACATATAATAGCTGAATTTCCTTGCTTAGAATCTTCTCTCTTACATAGTGATAATGTACTTCAATATTTTTAGTTCTAGCATGAAAGAATGGATTAGTAGCTAAGCGTATAGAACTCATATTATCTCCAAGTATATGTGGAGTTCCAAACTCCAAACCAAGATCTGTGAATCGATTCTTCATCTAGATTGCTTCCTGGGTAGCTATGGCAATACCTCTGTATTCACCTTTTGTAGATGAGAGAGCAACTATGGGTTGCTTCTTAGATGACCATGAGATAATTTTTTATCCTACAAGAGTGAGGTATCCTGAGGTACTTCTTCCGTCTTCCTTGGATCCAACCCAATCTGCATCAGAGAACAACTTTAGACCTAGATCACATACATAAGGGTAATATAACCCTTCACTTATGACTCCTTTGAGGTATTTGAGTATCCTCTTTGTAGCATCCATGTCTGGTTTCTTGGTTGTGTGCATAAATTGACGAAGCACACTTACACTCACCAAGAAACCTTTGTTTGTTGGGTTGTACAACCTGTAGCCTTCTTGGTTATTGTCATATCCAATGAACACACATCTTTCTGCTTTTGGATGCATCTTCCCTCTAACGTGTGAAGGAACATGAGCATAACCAATACATCCGAAAATCTTACAATGATCCAATCTTGCTCTTCTTCCATTCCAAGCTTCATATGGTGTCATGCCATTAAGTGAATTTGAAGGTAACCTGTTAATCAAATAGGTGGTTGTGGATACAATGTCAGCCCATAAATAATTAGGTAAGTGTTTTTCATTTATCATAGACCTTGCATCTTCATCAATTGTCCCATTTCTTCTCTTTGCCACTCCATTTTGCTCTAGAGTGTAACTTGTAGTAACTTCTCTTTTGATTCCCCTCTCTTGAAGGAAAGAATCAAATTCATGGGAGAAGTACTCTCCCCCTCCATCTGACCTTAGCCTTTTTAGTGTTTTACTTGTTTGGTTCTCCACAAGAGCTAAATATCTTTTGAAGCATGAAAAAACTTCATCTTTGTGTTTCATAAAGTATAGTATAGTCCATCTACTACAATCATCAATGAAGGAGACATAATACCTTGATCCAGATATTGAAGCATCCTTGCTAGGTCCCCATACATCTGTATGGACCAAGTCCAAGAGATCTCCATGCATATATCCTTTCTTCATGAATGCTAACCTATGACACTTTCGAAATTGACATGCACTACACTTATAAATCATGTGTTGCTTTGACAAATTACGGAGTCCAAGTACACTTTGGTCCTTGCAAATTTTCTTTAATGATCTTTCACCAATATGTGCTAACCTCTTGTGCCATACTTCCAATTCTTTGAGTGTCTGACTACCATAATTAAAGAGACCAATGTTCCTTGTGTCTTGTAATTCAAATGTGAATAATCTACCTATCTTTTCACCCTTTGCAATCCTCTTGAATCCTAGAGTTGGATCTTCAATAAATGCACCTCCTTTTGTGAACGTGACTTGTAGGCCTTTCTCCGTAATCTGTACTACACTTATCAAATTCTTTATGATGGTAGGGACATAGAGTACCTTGCTAAGTAGGTTGATATTTCCATCAGGTGCTTTTACATTTCCTATCTTCTCCACAAGGTGCCTTGTATCATCACCTATTTGCACTTCATGCTTGTTCCTTGGATCTTCTGAATCTGAGAGGAGGACCACATTTCCTGCCACATGATTTGAGCAACCTGAATCTATGTACAAAACATGCTCATCAAATTTACCTTGAGGCATTGTCACTTGAGTCTTCTGTGTAGTTATTGAAGTTTTTGGTCCTTCCTATTGAGTAGCCATAGCTTCCTCTATTGTAGCCTCTGCCTCTTTGATTCCTGGAATTCCTAAAGCAATTTTCAGTTGTGTGATTGGTTAGTCCACAAATAGAACAAGGGTTAGACTCTAGGTGTCTCCCCCTACCTTGTCTTCCTCCTCTACCTCTACCTCTACCATGTCTTCCTTTACCTACATAGTTAGTTTGATGTATACGTGTTTCATCATCCACTTTCTTTCCTCTTCCTTTGTTATCTATGGACTTGCTTTTATTAGTATACAAAGCAAAAGATTGATTACCTTTGGATCTTTCTCCATTCTTCATAAGTTTAGCGTCTTGAGTGAGTACCTACCCAATAAGTGAATTGAGGTATGGTACATGCATATCCATGTATATGTCCATTGCTCTGGTGAATGCTTCCCACTTTTCATCTACTTTTAAGCCATTGATGACCTACCTTTGTACTTGAAGAGAAGAAGGCTTCAAGTGCATTCCACACTTCCTAAGATGTTTTACAACTTCTAATGTAAGGCAACAAAAAATCTGAGATAGAGTTGAGGAGATAAGACCTTGCAAGTGCATCCTTGGAGCACCATGTGCTTAATCTTTCTTGCTCTTCTTGTGTAGGTTGACCTTTATTCATTAAACTTGGCATAACTTCATCTCTAGCTACATAACCATACATATTCCTACCTTGAAGATAAGCTTCCATTTTAATGACCAGGCTGAGTAGTTACCTCTATCCAATTTGTCAACTGATGTAGGAAATCCATCTCCCATGTTGTCCAACCTTGCTCTGATACCACTGTGAAGAGATGGATTGATATTTGATGAAGATGAAGTGGTGCTACAAAATCTTTGCACTACACTAGCCAAATGAACGTCAAAGATATGTGGTGGGCCCTTTTACCTTGTCAATGGATCAATTAGAGACCCTATGTATCTTGGAAGATCACTCTCAAAAGGATGAAAACATACCAATTTTACTAAAAGTCAACTAGCCAAGACTTTCTATTTTTGAATGATGACCTTCAGTATTTTACTCATTGCTCTTTCTCTCATCAAAATTGACTAGAGAGATTTTAGAGGAATTTACATAGGAAGCAAAGCAACCTATTAGGAGTTATTTCATAAAAAATGATTCACCATACTAAGAGAAATTAATTTAGCAAGTCAGGCATGTAATCCCGACTTTTCAGGAAGCTAAAGATGGAGATACACAGGTGACTTCTAATGAATGTTTCTCACAACTAAGAAATTAAAATTTAACAAAAATTTGGGAGCTTAAAGTAGACTCAGAGAAATAACATTACCAATCTAAATCACTCAAAATGATGCACCATGCTCAGAGAAAGCATCTCTACAATCTGATTGAAATACACAAATTTATGACAGTGAACAATTCACTCACATAGGCATGAAGTTATGAGACCAAGCATGTATAAAATAAAATGTATATTACATGGGAAATATATGAGACTTACTGATACATATATGAGCTATATGATCAAGCTCAAATCTGGCATGAGGCCCTTGTAGTACTGTCTCTTCTACTCGCGACTAAAATGATTCACACTTATATAGAGTGTGTTGGAGCCATAAATTGAATTTGAATCATCTCTCACCTAAGATTCTCTCCTAATTTGTAGAGATAGATGCTTTTACAAATTCGTGGGATTCTAGCCTACTCATCAAGTGGCTTTGACCACTTTTTGATTCTTCTACTTTTACATCAAGTAAATATTCAAAAACCTACAAAAGTGAGTTCACAAGAGAACTCATCATTACCCCATAATTGGTGATACTCAAGCCATTATAGCCTTGTCAAGAATTTGCTCCAACAAAATGCTACTTGGTCTTTATGTGACTTGACTCCTAGCAAGAAGGCCATTGGTAGTAAGTGGGTATACAAGTTGAAGTGTAAGACTGATGGAGTAGTTGACAAGTATAAGGCTAGGCTTGTTGCAAAGGGTTATGCTCAAGAAAGAGGCATTGATTTTGATGAAACCTTTTCTCCTGCATGCCGAACAACTACTGTTCATAGCATCTGTGCTTTTGCAACTCATCATGGTCAGAATGTACACCAGTTGGACATTAAAATTGCATTTTTGAATGGTGACTTGCATGAAGAAGTATATGTTTTTCAGCCCCATGGCTTTGTGCAGAATGGGCACGAAAACCAAGTGTGCAGGTTGAAGAAGGCATTATATGGTTTAAAGAAAGCAGCACGTGCTTGGTATGAAAAGATACATGCCTATCTGATTGCACATGGTTTTGAGAATAGTCCAATTAAAAGTGTCTTATATGTTAAGCATGTTAATGATGTGCTTTTGATCATTGTTGTGTATGTTGATGACATGCTACTATTAGGGGCACAATTTTCATGTAAATGATGAGCCTAATGTTGGATTGGAGGATGAGATAGAGATTGAGTGGAAAGAGACTTTAAGGCCATCTTTTTGTATAAATATGACATTCCACTAATGAACAAATCCTCTCACTCTATGCTGTTGTGACCTGGTGACTACATGATGTGCTATCATGGCATGATGTTTGCACGCAGTGACTGTGTTATGGATCATATCAATCATTCAATTGATTACGTGCAACATTCGGTAGTGCATCATTCGGTTGTGTTTTGGTTGTTAAATTCTGCGCTATATTATTCTTTTGTGCTTTTCCATATTGATTGCATGCTACATATCTCCTTGATCTGTAAATTTTCTCGGAATTCATTGTTGTCTGTCGATGAGTTGCACAGGCATGTCTTGTGGTGGTTTACCAATGTGACTCTCAAGAGGGCGGCTAATCAGAGTCACCAGGCAAGAACGCACATACAGGTTTTATATTTTTCTCTACCGGTGGAGTTTGTACTTCCGTTCCCTCTCACAGCACACTCTTTCAGATTGCACACTCTTCTTGGTGGCTTTCCTGAGTCTAAATACCTTTTCTTGATTTGTATCGTTGGTGGCTCTGACCTTCAACATCTAATGTTCAACATCTCATTTATCTTGGGCATTCAGTTTATGCGATTTGATGGTGGAATGGCTTTGTGTCAAACAAAATATATTGACACATTATTGTAGTATTTTTGCCTTGAAGACTATAAACCTATTTCCACTCCTATGGAGACAGATTTACGATTGAGTCTTCATGATGTTGGAGATGCATTTGATGTTGTTCTCTATCAGGCAGTTGTTGGATGCTTGATTAACTTATGCATTACTCGGGCAGATATTCAATTTGCTGTCTCACAAATGAGCAGGTTTATGCATTGCCCAAGTGTTAAGCATTGGTAGGAGGTTAAGCACATCTTTCACTACTTGAGTGGTACCCGACTAGTTGGATTGTTTTATCTCAAGGGGGATCACTACCGCTAGATCTACATGCTTTTTTTGACTCTGATTAGGATTGTTACTATCACACTAGTGTGTCCAATAGTGGCTTTTGCTTCATGCTTGGTAGCTCATGTATATCTTGGTTGAGCAAGAAGCAGCCTACTGTGGCCACTTCTAGTTGTGAGGTTGAGTATAGGATAGCTTTCACAATGATTGTTGAGTGTGTGTGGCTCAGATGCCTTATGGCTAATTTGGATGTTGGTCAGTCTTCTACCACCACCATCTTCAGTGACAGTCAGAGTGCATTGGCAGTTGCGAGGAACCCTATGTTCCATGCTCGCACTAAGCACATTGAGGTGCATTATCATTATGCCAGGGAGAGGTTCTCTGCTAGAGAGATTAGTTTGGCATATGTGCCCATGTAGGAGAACATTACATACCTTTTCATGAAGGCTCTACCTAGGGAGAAGTTTCAAGCTTTCTGCAAGGCTTTGGGCTTACTTCCTTTTGTGGATTGATTCCACATAGCTTGGCACTTCCTTATACATGAGTGCTAGATCCTTGTTCACCGCATCACTCCCAGGGGAGATTTGTTGATATATTTAGGTAGTGATGTGCGTGAACACTCTAGGACTACCACCACACTTTTTCCTCTCTTTAGGAGGGTTTTTTCCCCCAGCTTGTATATACGCCTACTGTCCTAATGGGTTACTTCTCTGTACATTCTAGTGGTAATACATTCAGTATTTTGTGTTGTGCTCCAAGCTTCTTCTTCTTCCTTGTGCTATTCGCATGCTTTTGTAGACTTCAAACTCCAACATCACCAATGAATTGAAGTAAAGTTGAGAGTTTATGGAATGTTGGATGGTAAGAAGATATTGGATGAGGAGGATATAGTGAACCATGAGTCCAAAGATCAATACTCTTTTCTCTGGTTGCACGACGTTCATTTTGAAAATCAACATCATTGTTGCATTGTGTATTTGGAGCAAACTCTCTAGGCACACGAACATGGATACTTATTGATGCAGGAGCATGAAGATGTTCTAGTGTGAAGTTTGTAATACATGTCAACACCATCTTTGCTAATGATCAAGAATATCAAAAACAAAATGGAGAACTTGTTGGAAGGGACTCTAAACCATATGTTTTACTCAAAAAATGTGTTCTCTTGTATGTGTATGGGTTAAAGTGTATTTTTGCATTGTGTATGGCTAAAAATGATGAAATTTGAAAAAAGTCATTTTTTGGGGGAAGTGTAGTCACGAATTTGATGATGTGGTACTTACTTTTGGAGGGAGCTTGAAAATTATGCTTTTTCTATAAAAAACTTTAAAAAATGAGTCCAAAAAGTGACCTTTGAAATATATATTAAAAAATGATCCCGTTTGAGCAAATATTCACTGAAAATGAGACTTAAAAAAAATCATTTTTTTATTCAAATACATGCACAAGTTTGATGATGTGGAAAGTAATTCTCTTGCTCTCTCTCTAGAAGAAGAAGAAAGAGAGAGGCCTAGTAAAGCCTAAAAAAAACTAAAAAGTGCCCTATTAAATGCACTTTCTCCCCTTAAATAAGAACAAAATTAAGATTAATCCCTAAAAATTAGGGATCCTTACAAGGCCCATGTAGGGTTCAATTTTTCCCCTAATGGTAATATCGAGAAGCAGAAGTGAAAGAACTTGGTCAACATAGTGATCCTCCTGCCAAAAATAGTCCCTATAAAATCATCGTGCTAGACTCACACACATGTGACTCTTCATTATATTCATTCATGGATAAAAGAATACAACGATTTATCAATACGTTGCTTCATCAAAATTATAGATAATTACAATTACTCACACCATCAGCCTAACACTAGGATGCATGATGGAATTGAACCCTAAGTGAAAAAGTCATCGTCTACCAATCCTTGGATATACAAGGTTTTGGCTTCTTCAAAACTATGCTTTTTTTTTGTAATCCCTTTAAAAGTCTATGTACTTGCTCTGCATGGAGCAATTGTTCATCAGGACTTGAACAACTGGGAGTTATTGCCTAATCGATAATAGTCTTACTCTGTTCAATCAAGAAAGATTCTTGAAGATAAAAATCATTTTTTAGAGCAGCTCTACATCGAATCCTACTATCTTCAACCTTTGCTTCAATCTTCTTCAACTTCTCATTCTGATTGCTTAACATGTTTTCCATTCGATGTAGTTGCTGGGCTTGAAATTCCTAAATCAAATATTCACCAAGCTTGGAAATATCTGATAAGGAAATGTTTGGACCAAGGCCCAATTCTAGGTATGATGCAACAAGGAGAGAAAGCATTGTGGATGAACCAAGGGTGGCATCAACTTCTGTGGAGTGGGGAAGATATTAATTTGGGGAATAAGGTGACGTTATCAATGTCTAATGATCATTGATATAATCAATCTTGAGAGAAAGAATCAAGCTAGATGGTACCATGGGAATGATCAATTGAAGGTGGGTGGATATAGTTGTAGTTGCGAATAGTTCTTTTACGTCAGCAACTAGACCAATGTCTATCGTGATATCCAAAACTTTCTTGTCTTTCGGGCGAGTACTGATTTCATCTATCATCGATCCAATTACATTCTTCATGCGAGAGCACTCGAGGTCTTTCAGAATGAGAACATTGCTGATGAGCTAAGATCTTTATCGCCAATATCTACAATGGTAATGCCATCTTTCGCAATGGGTGGAGAACAAACTTTGGGGACTTCAATGATAGTTGGCACCTCCTTGGTTGTGACGATAGTTTCG
Organism: Ceratopteris richardii; assembly: GCA_020310875.1. Classification (NCBI taxonomy): domain Eukaryota; kingdom Viridiplantae; phylum Streptophyta; class Polypodiopsida; order Polypodiales; family Pteridaceae; genus Ceratopteris; species Ceratopteris richardii. The sequence goes on from CM035437.1 coordinate 92,741,801, forward strand.
GTGTCGACAGGGGCAGATGATGAACTCAAAGTGAGAGTGGCGGTGATCACAACATGGTGGTGCTTTCATGGGAAACACATTAACAATGAATCTTCTTCTTGTGGGAAGAGATGGCCAAAACTAGAAGGAGAGTAGGAACAATGGATGTAGGAACAGTAGAGGCTACGTCAGGAAGGAGGAGGGAAAACACATGGGGTAATCACGTACACAAAAAATCACCCTTGGATAATTGTTTTACCACTATCGGACATTCCTTGTGAATGGAAAGGAAGTAAAACAATGCCCAATTTATCGATTCATGGGCAGCCATATCTATGACTGAATACATGGTCTAGGAAATTTTCTAAGCTTATTTTTGTAGGTTAATGGTAACTATCAGAAACTAGAGTGCATGGCACTTCGGAGGTGTACAAAACATGATGGTGTATTCATTGGAGGATTGGCAAGGGAACATAGCATTCATGGTAGCCAGAGGTAATGTCATTACCTTGGTTTAGCCTTCATTAGGAAGACGGAGTCGAGATACAAGAGTATCTAAAGTGATGCGTCATGAAAAATGACTGGACCACAGGCCATGAAGTGATAGAGACAGAACTATCCTCTATGGCACGAACAAGGGTCATGGATAATGGATGATCTGGCATTGTGTGCCATCGCAATTTAGCACATGGGAGTAAACCTCATACTTGGAAATATTCAGTGAGATCAGGAGTCATACCATCACTGAATCCAATGAGATGCGAAAGAGGCTCCATGGATACTAGGTACACACAACACACGAAAAATGGAAGCATGAGGGATACACAAAAAGCACAAGACATGCACATAGTACACATTGTAAAGGAAAGAAATAAAAATCCAAAGAATAAATAGAGATGGCAAGAACGGCGATGACAAAATGACATGCAACGACCATAATGGTAATAAATGTAGATAATAGTCGGCCACCAACCAACGAGAATTTGCATGCACTTGAAATTCTGGATCTAGAATATATGAGTGTCGCTGAGCACAATGCAAGTTACAGTTTTTGAAACTGACCTTGTTATTCTGTGGGCCCCACCTTGGGGGCTCAAAATAGAGGTCGAGATGGCTCTGAAACTTCGATCTGACAAAAAGAAGTGACCCTAAAGGGATAACTCCTGAAAACATGTTGAGGTCTTCTACCTTCACGCTAATTTTTGTAGCAAACGGAGGCCGTTTCTGAAATCACATTTTCTCCATGCCTTGACGCGGAGTCTTCACCGTCGCCTTCTCCATGAGATCTCTACAACCAGGCTAGCTCTGATACCATGTCATGAGGAAGGAGATAAGGAAGAGAGCTCACACACACACTCTCACTCTCAAAGAGAAGCACACACACAGACTGAGGCAATGAAGAATGATCTTCTTCTTCTTCTTCTATTACATAAAAGGAATGTACAAGAATGACCTAAAAAAAACAAGAATACAACAAGTGCAATATATAAAGATCAGTACATAAGGAAAAATCTGATGTTTGCGAATGAGTGAGTTGGTAAGAAACAAAAGTGCCATCATTCTCGGTAGATAAATCACAATCGGGACAAAAGCGACTATTGAGAATATGGCTTCCAAAGTCATTGGTAGAAGCCCAAAATACACGACAACAAATATGGACTCCAAAGGAGGTCAGACAAGTGGCCACTCAAGAGATAGACAAGCAGGAAGAAGCATTGTATCGACACAACAGGACCATAAAGCCAAACAAGACTCATCAAAGATACAGGAAAAGAAGGACCTCAATTACTTAGACTTCAATAAAGAAAAAGGAAACACATGGAGCACGAAAAAATATGGAGAAGAAGAGGCTTTACACTTCAACTACAAAATGGATATGGCGACCCAAGAGGCAGCAGGAACTAGAACACCAAGACCAAAAAGATTCCAATTGCACACATGAAGCATTAAATGCACCTAAAGTATGCATGATAGGGCCACATTACGAGGCCATGCATTCGGCACATGATGTGTGTAACAAAAGAAGTGGTGCACATTCCCCACTTAGGAATAGGTCTTAGATTCTACTTCCATAGGAATGAACCTACTATGTAAATAAATAAATGCTTCGGCTACAGTAATTCTTGTTTTCATTCAGGAGTGAAAATGAAAAAATTATGCGGTAAGAGATCTTACTTATACACGCAAGGGGAACGGAGTGACACAACGAACGAGATGTCACTACAACACACCTCACTAAAGACTTGCTATCAATGGAAGCTAATGCTCTTTTCATTACGAGTGCAGATAGCTTCCGAAGATTCTGAATCTACAATTCATGAGGAGGTGCTGGAATTCCCTCTCCAAAGTGTGACTAAAGCAAAATGTCATTGGTTTAGAGAATATCAACCAGTAGGGGATTATTTATTCTTGGTGACCATAAAAAACATGGATATGGATCATCAGTTCCATATGATGTCCAAAGATTTCAAGGTAGTGCATGAACTCCCATCAACCATGGACATTATGAAGAAAGCCGGCATTCACAAGTATTTTGAATTGCCGATCTACAAATCTGATTTTCAACGATTTATGCAAGTTATGAACACTTTGCAGCCGGCCTTGCATGATCCATTGGTACCAGAGGCTAGAGTCTTGGATGTAGTAAGCAAATAGGTCATTATCCAATTTACACATGACCTAATTAAGGAAGCTTTTGGATGGGAACATCATATTGAAAGAAGAAAGTCGAGAAGCAAAGACCCGAACATTTAATGACATTAATCGCATTGATATTGAAGAGGAAGTGAGACTCATCCATCAGCACTTCTGCTTTCCCAACATGCACTGGTACACTGCTCCACAAAAGATCATTGTGCAAATGCTATCGCATGCTATAAAACAAATTGGAAACCAAGTCAACATGAATCCCTATATTCAAGAACGGCTATTCGAGGCAAAGAAGCAGTGGAATGACAAGAAATTTTTGAATGGAAGTGTTGCCTTGACCATATTGATATATCATGCCTTGGGCATTAGAGAACATTTGAAGGAGACGCCGTCATCTGAAGCCATGGCCAAATATGCAAAGATTGTGAGAGTCCCTAGGAAAAAGAAAGGAGTAAATATTGTAGAGGAAGTGGAAACGAGTTCCCAGCCTAGAATGAGAGGTACAAAGAGGCTAAGGGAAATGATGCAAGCAGAAGCAGAAGTTCTAGCTACCAAAAGGGCACACGTACTCCCAAGGACGAGATTGGAAGACAGTCGACCAATCATGAAAGAAGAATTGACAAGAGCGATGGAAGCTACCCATCAGTATACTGAAGGACATATCAATTTATCAGCGCAAGGGCACCACTACCAACAAGCACACCAAGACTCGGAACAAAGGAAGAGGCTGACCAAGGTCCACAGATACAGGGAATTGGGTTTAATAAACTCAAGCTCATCATCAGATGCACAAGAAGAACCACACACCTCCATGTTGAATGTGGACATTCGAAGTGATTCCAAGGATGATGGACAATGGGAGGAGTTAAATGAAGTGAACAAGAATGTAGAAGTGGAAGGAATGAAGGCGGAAGATATGAGGAGGAAGGAAGCTTCCCAAGAATGGGTACATGTTATTAAATTGAATGAAGCTTCTAATATTCAAATCCAAGAGACTCTGCTTGCAGGAGAGGTCTTATTCAAGAATCCCAAGGAAGAACAAGTGGAAAATATAGTTGAAGAATCATAACCATTTACACCAATAAGGGTACTGGCAGAACCATCTCCCATGGACATCACATTTCAAGGGAGTGCCACGAAGATCGTTAATAAGGAAGGAGAAAGCAAAGAACATGAAGTACAGCTACAGATAAGGCAACCTCATAATGAAACCCTCCACGTGGAGCAAGGAAAGGATGTACGAACAGGGGAAGCTCCAACCATCCCAAAAACTTGGTTAAATGTGGATGTCGCTCAGCTCAAGCCAGTGGTACAACACATGATACAAACTGTCATGGACACTCAACAATTAATGCTTGAGGCTGATGCTGACTATGACATGGCAATGCAGGAAAAATGTCAATTCCAAGAGATAGGTGAGAATCTCTCTACCCAATTGATTCAAGCACAAAAGAGCATAGTAGAGAAAGACAAAGTAGTCCAAGAAGCCAAGCAGCAATGCAACACACTAGAAACAGAGAATCATAAACTAAAAGAACAATTAAAGGATGAACGCTAGAAGAAAAATCCTTGAATCACAAATAAAAGTATACATGGACGAAGCAGATAACCTACGCAACAGGAACAAGGAGCTGATGACAGCCCTTCTATGTAATCAACCGATAGAAGCTCTTGAAGTGACAGAGAAAGACACGAGCATTGGAAGAAAAGATAGCAAAGTATGAAGATCAGATCAAGCAGGAGCAAGCCATCATCGCAAAATGGGAGAAAAGGTATATGGATGACACAACAGAACTGAGAAAGAAGTGGAAAGCAGCAAAAACTCGATATATAGTACAATGCAATGAAGATGTAAATCAACTCGCGGTCATAGGAGAAGAGCTTCTCAAGAATAAAGAAGAAGTTACAAGAGCAACCATAGCAATGAAAGAAAAGGATGAGTTAATCCAGCAATTGCAAGATCAACTTGCACAAAAGGTAAAAGAGGGGACACCAGTAGTTCCACACTCCACAGTGGCTACTGAGGAGACTGAGGTACGTCCTCTTTCTCCCCTCTTACATCATTCACCGATAAGGGAGGAAACGGAGATCCACACTGAAAGACATCATCGGGATATTGCAGAACTAAGACGGCACGAGCGGGCACTACTGGTGTCCTAGCTTACTAAAGATTTTGAAGATCAAGTAGTCCAGGTCATGAAGGAAGTGAAGAGTGAAAGCAAAAATCTAGAACATGTAATGAGACCATTCAATGTATCGTATGGATTACTTAAAGAGCAAACATGCCAATATATAAAGAAAACAACAAATAAAGAGCCAGGTAGCAAGCTCCAATTTAGCATGCAAACATTCACCTACTCACAAGAGGAATTTGATAAAGCGGATCCCATATGGAGGAGAAAGTTTTTAGAGAAGAACCCTACACTATGGGTACAATGGGAATCATCACCGTATATACTCCAAGTGAATCCATCTTTTTGCCTAGTACCCAGACGACGCGCCTGGATGCAATTTTGGGAAGGACAGCGCCAAGGAAGCATAAATAACCAGTGGCTCAACTATCCACTATTGCCAAGTCCACCATGTAACTATCTATCGACCGAAGAATACATGGTTAAGACCATGGAATTTTGGATTGATTGATATGCAACCATACCAGATTTAGCTGTCAAAATGATTAATAAGATTTTGAGTATGTTACTTACGGTCATCAAAGTGCTCCAGCATGCCCAATACACAATTTTGAACTTCATCGGCATTAATCAGAGATCAGACGCCCTCATTTTTTTATCTATCAACTATAGCTAGTCGATTAACGCTTATGGCAATATACTCAAGGCTTATGTTTTTGCAAAGTACATACATGCAGATTTTCGAAGAAACGTTTTTCACAGGAGTTTTCGAAATGGACTGAGAAATTTTTGTTGAATTGTCTTCAAATCGTAATGCAAGACTGGTGGCCTACGAGGTAAGTTTCTTTGTGGATCATAGACATGCGCCAGATGATGGGGTAAAATCCAACCAATGGAAAGAGTTCATGTTATGTCATGCTAATCTGCTGAATCAACGAGAGCAGCAAGTCATCCAGACATACTCACGTCACCACAAAAGCCTGTCGGGGATGACAGAGTTCAGGAGACTAAAATTGCTCAGTAAAAAACAAAGTTTACAAAGAAAAAGAACAACTCTCTACCCAAAGCCCCCTAGGGGCACGCATCAGGCGACAAAACCAAAGAACCAGGTCTTGAGGATTGGAATTAAAGAAAGAGACAACCAGGACATTTCATGGGAGGTTGCACACAGCTTCCTCATCCACCACGAGTAGGCGGTGAAGCGAAACAAGCTGGAAAGAGAGACAACACACGAAGGACTCCTCATCAGATAAGATAACTAATTGTTTGAAGGTCCTAGCTTCCTCCTCGTCCACTAGAGGCGTGCGGTGGGAAGAAATGGAACAAGTCCTAGAGAATGACAAAGAAGATTCAAGAATAGGACCTTTAAAACGTAACACTCACTTAAAAGGGAGTAGAGGTAAGCAAATTAAGTGTGCGACAGAAAAGAAGTAAACAGGCTCCAAGCAATACAACAGGGTCAGATGTGTGAAGACAAAGACAAATCAGAAGACCAAAAGTTAGAAAGGGGAGAGGCTGAGAAGTTGAAGAGAGTGACTAAGAAATATCACATTCTTAGCCACTGATGGCGTGCGTGACAGCCCGACTTAATAGAGCAACCCAAAATTGTGATATAAGGAATACCAAGGGGCTTATAGAAGCAAAGGACTAATTTCGGATAAAGTAACAAATTTTTTGACAGTTCTTATTGCTTCTTCGACCACTAGGTGCATGTATTCAGGAGCCACAAGCAAGATGCAGGCAAAGGAACAAAGTCTGTCAAGGGACAACAGAGACAAAGAGGGGGAGAGTGTTGCAGAAAATGGAGGCACAAAGAGAAGCCCCAAAATTTTCAAATTAATGGGCATAATTTTCTTCTTCAAAATCTTATGAAATTCCCTCAAAGCTATGTAAATGCACTAGAGGAGTTCTCTAGATGCATAAGTCCAACTCATTGTAACATATTTCTTGTAAAATAGTAGGAAATTAGAGATTAGCCAATAAAGTGCCCATCACTTGTGTGAAAGGACCATTTTTAGGGCACATGTATATAAGTCACTTGGTGACTCTTTGTAAAGACTTTTTGCCATTGTGAAGAAGGAGAGCTCCAAAATTTCGAATTTGTTTCTTTCTGGTAGATTTTCATCTTCTCTATGATCTTTTGTGTGTGTGTGAAGCTTGGAATGTGTGTGTCAGACTGTTGTCTACCCCACTCCATCACCTTGAGCTACTGTACTGTGTGTGTGAGCAAGTATGAGTTGTGGAGTGAGTGTGGGTGTTTCCCACCATTCACTATTTTGGCCATAACTTGAAGAGCAGTTGTCAGATTCAAGTGAAAATACCACCAATAGATGCATCTCATCGAGAGCTTTGAAAGGAACCTGTATATTCACCATAATCAGTGTTCAGAGCTGGGAGAAACATTCGAATTTGTGTGTACTACTGTAAGTGGTATCACGGTAGACACTTTCAGAGATTAAGTGAGTTGGAGAGGTAGTTTAGTCTTTTCTCTTGCATTTTAGCTGAACCACTTCATTTTCCATCACCTGTGCACATGTCCTCATACACTTGGTCAGGTCGGTTCTTCAGATTGATAATTAAGCGTGTGTCAATCCACAACTATATGTACTTGTGTGGCAAATGGGATTTGGTCTCTTTGACACGTCCCTAAGACCTTGTGACTTAGGTACATAGGGAGCGAATGAAAGTGGAATGTGGAGGGCAGGCACCGTTAAGAGGCCACCAGAATCAAGATTCCTTGAAAGGATTGTGAAAAGGTCATAACTTATATCCATTATAAGCACTGTGTAAAGGCTCTTTGGTCGGACTAGTCAACCAAAATGTCACTAGACCAAGCTATGCTGCAATACGGTAAGGTTCAAACCATCTGACTTTAAATTTATCGGTTTTTTGATCCATTTTAGAATTATATACTAAAACGGACTGTCCAACTTGAAACATTGGAGTTCTGAGAAAATGATCATGAGTGCGAGCCTGGTGAATTTGCATCTCTTGCATTAATCAAAAACTCTCAGAATAGGTCTCATCCAAAGCTCCAAGGTCATCAATTCCATGATAAATTGATTCTTCTGGTGAGAGTTTGTTCTTGATGGTGATGCAAAGTCTTGGAACCACCAATTCCATGGGTGCAATAGCTTCAAATCAAATGCCAATTTAAAAGGGGTGAATTTGATAGATGCTTTGTATGTAGTAAAGTGAGCCCACAACATTGAAGGTAAGAGTTGATCCCAACATTCGGGAGAAAATTGAATTGACCTTTGGAGCATAGTGAGTAAAGTTTTATTAGTGCTTTCAGCTAACCATTTGCTCGCTGATAATAAGGCGTAGTGAACTTAGGAACAATATTAAATTCATGTGTCAAAGCTTTGATTAAATCATTTGAGAAATGGGTGCTGCAATCTAAAACCAACTCAAGGGCTAACCAAAAGGTGGAAAGACTTCCATGGTAAGACATTGAGCAATTGCTATTGCCATAGCATTCTGCAAGGGCCATGCCTCTGCCCATCGGGTCAGTTAGTCAGTGCATGTTAATATATATTTGTTGTCAGTAGAAATTGCAGGAGGCGAAATAGGTCCAACAAATTCTAAGCCCCATTTTTGAAATGGTTCCAAAGGCATGACAACTTGCAAGGGAAAATATTTAGCTGCAATGGGCTAACCAATCTTTTGACAAGGATCACACATAAGTACATACTCTTGAACATCTTTAATCATGGTGGGCCACCATAGCCCACTTTGTAGTACTTTATGTAAAGCAAGGTCCACAGAGAAATGTCCACAAATGGGGTCAAAAATGGCAGAAGCATGGACTATAGGCACCTCGTGAATGGGAACACAATGAAGTCAAACACCCGAGAGATCATAATAGTATAATTGATTGATTATAATACTAAACCGTTTACTATAAGCAGCTAGCTTTTACGTTCCAATAGTGATAAAGAATCTGGGAAGAGTCTGGTGTTCATAAAAAAAAAAAGAGTATCATAATAGGTGGTAGAAAAATTCCACGGTATCACCATACTAGCTAGTTGAGCCATATAGATAGCGGGAGGGTTCATATCCGCGACATCCGGTGGCTCATCAAAATCCAACCAAGAGAAAAGTCGACTAAATCGTGGTGGGTACCCGATCAATGTACATTATCGAAATCAAATTCTTGCAACTGGAGGAAAAATCTAGCAACCAGTACTGGACTGATTCTAAGCAAGATAAACTAGAGCAGCATGATACACATGGAACATGAATTTGCAGCCTAATAAATAGTGTTGATACTTTTTGATACAATAGATCAATCCAAGGCATTCCCATTTGGTCAATGAATAATTCTTTTTTGCACTAGTGAGTCTTCTACTAGCATAATGAACTATTCTATGCCACTTATCTATCACCTGAGTGAGAACATTGCAAATGGAAATATCCGAAGCATCAACAAAAATGTGGAAAGGGAGTTCCCAGTTAGATGCTTGCAAAATAGGGGCCTGAGTCAGTAAGGTCTTGTTTAGCCCATAAAAGTCATATGGGTCAAAGTCAACTACAGTCAAAGTTCACCATAGTCAAAGTCAAAAAGTTCAAAGTTAAATTGGTCAAATTCAACATGGTCAAGGTCAAAGTCAACATGGGCAAAGTCAAAGTGTTCGCAGTTCAGGTGTCAAAGTGCACAGGTAGTGCACAATTAATTGTTCACAAAGGGTAAATTGGAGAAAGTTGGTTGCAGGTTGCAGAGGTATTTCTCTAATTTCCCTAAGGTTCAAAAGTGTTGTTTAAAGTGTTTTGGAAGGTTCAGGTGAACCCTCTCTTAAGTGCACAAGTGAACACTTAAAAGGAAAATATTAAGGTATGTGAAGCAGCAGCGTACGCGGAGGTGAAAGTATGCCACCCCAATTAAAATTTTTGTTTTAGTCTAAAGTCACTACAGGACAAAACAGGGATTTGTTGGCTACCACTTGTGAAGACAATATTGGGACATCAAAGTGAGCACCAAGATACTCTTGCAGTTAGGAGCGTACGTGAATCGACACTCAAATCAAGGCAAGGACTATTCTTGGATGAAGCAAAAGTAAGCAAGACTAAGCAAGGTGAGCATAGTCTAAGCTAGGCAAGAAAGAGAAGTGCAAGAGACACATAGTGTGCGACGTAGAGAAGTGAAGTGCAAGGTGTGCATGAAGAGTGACTAAGAAGTGTGCAGAGAAGTGCTAAGCTAGTCCCCCAAGGATCCCAAGATCTCATTGCAGTGTGCGCATGCCGACAGAAGGTGTCCATCCCTCCCTCTTATCGGAAGCTTGGTGCAAGGTGTGCACAAGTGCAGGCTTGGAGAAGGTCGAGGGCTGGTGCAGAGGAGGCCACCAGCAACAAGACCTTGGGTATTTGGTATTTTGTAATTGGGCACTCTGTGGGATTTTGCACAAAAGCATTGGATTGTAGTGTGCATCACCATTGTATTTGTCTTATTATAATCAATCGACAGAGGCTTCTAGTGTGTATCTTTCTTCTTGTCTTTCCCTTTTCTCCTATAAACACTCAAATCCCTTCTTGTCCAAGAATCCCCCAACAAAATTTGGCACGCACGATGGGACTCCAATGATATTTGAGCATAGGAGAAGACATATTGCAGTGTGGAGAAGCAGTATTCAAGTGCCGACAGTACTACTTCATTGGGCTAAGAGGTACATATTCTTATCAATTGTCTCATACTAAGAGGACTAAGAATAGCTCATGACCGCAACTCGGTCCCAAACATTGAGGGTCACATGCAAGAAAACAAGAAGGAAGGCTGTTAGAAGATCATCTAGTCCACTTTCGTCAACTTCATCAATAAAGAGCATGGCTGGTGAGGTAGACTTGGAAACCCTACTATCAAGATTAAATATAAAATTTCCTTCTTTCAAAGGCCTAGCTCAGGAAGATCTGAATGAGCATATTAGAAGGTTTTTAGCACTATGCAAAACTAGAGGCTTAATGGGAAGAGAGGATGCCTTTTTGATACTCTTCCCCGCCACATTAGAAGGGTTAGCAGACAAATGGTTCAGCCAATTTGCTGAGAACCATTTTACAACTTGGGACTTAATGAAAGATGAATTCAAAAATAAATTCCAGCATGGAAATACTGCAGAGATCATCATAGAGGAATTAGAAAACTTGAGGCTGGGTCCAGGTGAGAAGTTTCTAGAATTTGTAACTAGGGCCAAAGCACTAATGGCTAAGTTACCAGGTCCTCCACATGATTCTTTTGTTAAGAAATGGTTAGCTAAGCCATTTCCAGTGACCACCCAATGTAAAATCAAGGAATTAGTGTTGCCCACGACCTCCATAGAGGAGTTCATCAACACAGCTACACAACTGGAGCAGATAAGGCAACAATATGGAGCAATTTCTTCTCAACCACTGTTGTATAACTAGGGGTCAAACTGGCCAAAGACATGGGTTTTGAGGGTCCAAAACCACTTGGAGAACCCTTGGATTCTATTGGGAAACCCTTGGGAAAGTGTCTCCAAGAGTGTGGTTTGAACCCTTGAATTATTTGGATTTATTTACTCCCAAATTGAAGGTTTTTGACCCTTAGGATTGATATTTCATAAGGGTATGGTATTTAACCCTTAGGGAGGCCTCTCAAGCCTTGAGACTTGTACGTACAAGCTTGGGAGAATTCCTTTTAAGAATCCATGTGAAGGCCATGAGATTCCATGTGATTTCCAAGGTTAGAAGTCCTTGGATTAGAATCCATGTGGAGAGGACACTTGGCAAGCTCTCCTCATATTTCCTCCCTTAGCCTTGAGGTATATATATGGGTGGAGTTGGATGGGTGGACAGGTACTCTCTCTTAGTGAGGTGGTTTTGCTAGGTAGCAGTTTGTTGTTTCACAACATTGGTATTATGAAGGATTGGAGTTTCTTTTCCCTACCTTCGAAGTACGAATTCTCGTTTTTTCCACCTGCGAGTAGCTCGAGGTAGTTCTTGTTTTTCCCACCCACGAGGAGCTTGAGGAGCTCTGTGAGATTAACCCTTTTGGAGGCTAAAAGGAATGTCTGTGTGACCCTACCGTCTGTGTAGATAGTTCTTCTACTGCCATACTGACGGGCGCCCCATCTCACGCGTCTGGAAACTCACGCGGCCTGGAATCTGACGGGAGCTCGTTGGCTGCGCTAGCCTCTCGTATGCTATTGAAGAAAGAGTGGAAATGGTTCTACTTATATAGAGCATTTCCTGAGCCATGAACTTCACTTATGGGATATATAATTGCCTAGCCACGCACGCGCATACATTCATGCACGTAGATGCTCCAGAAGTTGTCCTCCAACCCGTGTATGGAAGGCATCATGTTCATTTGATCTGGCTATGGATAACTGAATCCTAAGCTTGTCATTTGATCCGGCTATGGATAACTGAATCCTAAGCTTGTCATTTGATCCGGCTATGGATACTGAATCCTAAGCCTGTTCAATGTTGGAACTTACACATGAAGGCAGCCCATGCATAGAAGAGAGAGGCTTACACATGTAAGCTCAGATGCATCTTCTACAAAGAATTTGGCAAGAATCATAAGTGGAAGTACTAAAAGTCTTGGAGCTCGAAGAAGAAGTGTATCCTATTTATTTGCAACTTCAACAAAAGAGGAATCTCCAAGTATCAACAAAAGCTAAGTACCTTTATTTTTCTTTGAGTTCATTATGCATTTGGTACTTTATGAAATTAAAAGAATGCATGCCTCACAGTTCTCTGAATACCCTTTCAACTATGGGCATGCATTGATTATGCATAAAACTCATTTTTGATTATGGCATTCATATGAGATGATTTCAAATATCATTTAAATATCTCATATGTGATGTACAAAAGATAAAAGCAATTCATATATTCACTTGAGCACTCCTCGAATATGTGTAAGTATAAATTTAGGCATCTCTAAATTTTTTCTTTTTTAGGGATGGATCCTTGTAATTATTGATCTTCAATGAGGAATTCCTAGTAAGTGCGAGTCATCAGCTCGCGTTGACTACGTCCCTGCCCTTTGTACACACCGCCCATCGCTCCTAGCGATTGAATGGTCCGATGAAGTTTTCAGATCGCAGCGATGCTGGCGGTTCGCCGATCGGTGACATTGTGAAAAGTTCATTAAGCCTTTTCATTTGGAGTAAAGAAATTGTCCAATTTTATTAAATAATCTTTTTCTTTGCTTGTGACCTATATATTAGTATCACATACAATGCATTTGGACATTTGTAGAATGTTTGTGAGAACAAATGTAAGCATTAAATGGATTCCACATATGAATACAAGTATGCATTTAAGAGATCTTTGAAGTTGCAAAGTTAAGTGAAATTTTGGGTAAGTATAAATATATGCTCGAGAAAGGACAAGAGAATTTCAAAAAAAAAACCATGACAGTCCAAAATTACAACTTCAAGCACAAATATGCCAGTGGATAAGACTCGCTATACGAAGAATCAAAGGAAAAGATGTAGCTTTGATGGAGGGAAGTTTTGCTTCCCAATTGTCCTTTCATATTTGTTTTTTCCATGCTATAACAATGCATTTAAGAATGCATTTCCAATGCAATAGGTGAATTCTTAATGCACATTGAATGGTGCATGGAATGAGTCATTTAAATGATGCATTGAAGACATAATTGAAAATAAAAAAGGAGTCAGATTAGCATGGAATGGAAAGATGATGAGATATTGAGCATATCAAGTTCATCATAGAACATGGCAGGAATGGATATTTTAAGCATAGATCCTTGCATTAAATGGAATACTAAGTATTAATTCCATGCATGCTTTAAGGAGGGGTTCAATTTTTGGACCTTATGCATGCTAAACATCTTCAAGAAAAGATGTAAATGTTTTTGGCATACAGTGTGATGCATGAATTGAATCACATATGCATGGATTAATGGGGCATGAGAGAGAAATCAAGTATTGTAAGTTTAGGTTTAAGTGAGAAAAATGACTTCTTCATATGAAGTCAAAAGCATAAAAGTTTAATCGTATGTTAAGATTATGTCCATCAACTTTTATGCTTTTTATATGTTGGCTTAATTCAAAAGCCAACAAAATTTAACTTAGGAAGAGGAGCTTTAAGTTTCGAGTCCTACTTATGGTACCCCCGATGGGTTCCATAATACCCATGCCATGCTTGATCAGCAAGGCCAAGTACTTAAGCTTCAAGTTTAACAAGTTTCTCTTCTTATTAAAACCATAAATGGTAAGAATTTGGATTGAAAGACATCCAAAAGAGAAATGAGAAGCCTATATGAGACCCTACACACATAGGGTAATTTTTCATTATGAATGATGTTAAGAAGTTCATAGGAACTTAAACATCTGATCATTGAGGACAATGATCACACTAAAAGGGGGAAGAGAATGTCGTAAAATGACATATTAGGAAAAAAATGGTTGAACCATTTTACCCTTTTAAGTGTTAATTTCTTCCCCAATAAGCTTTTTCATTTATTGACAAGAGGTTGGATCCATTTGGAGCTTTGAGAAAATTGCTTCAAGAGTAAAGAATTGTAACTCATTAAGCATATCTAGAGAAGAGGAAGATTAAAGGGTTGAAAGAAACTCTTAAGACCTCTACTAAAAAATGTGCTCTATGAGTAAGAAACAATTTATCAAGATGGTTAACAAGGTAACCATTTAGCAAAGCTTATGATATCCTTTGATACAAATGCCTACTTATGTCAATAGATGATATCTAGTATGAGAATACTAGCTCTATTATCAAATGACATAAACAAAGATAACTTTGATTGCATCTAATCAAGGAAATAGTTTAATGAAAGCTCAACGCCTTTTTCAAAGAACAAATCAAGACTCTGTAAGAATGTAACTTACAAAGATTTTGATTATATTTGATAAGACTAAAACGAATGAAGTTTAATCCTTGAGTAAGAGCTAAAGTTGTCTACACTAAGGTGGGATTGTAAATCGGATGGTATGGGACATCTAGGTTTACAATGTCGTTTAAGTGGGTTCAGTGGTATGGGACACTGAACTTAAGGATAATGGAAGCTTAAGCTCAAGGATATTGGAGAGCTTGTTGAGTGAAGGATTTAGCATAAATGAACCTCCCATTTGGATAGGAAATTAAATGATCATCAATTTCCTACAGTTTTTAAGGATGAAAACTCTGTAAAGGGTGGAAGAAAAGTATCATCAATATGATACTTCTAAACAAAAGATATTCCTTAACTTTTTCATGAAAGTTAAGGAGTACATTGGATGTCCAGATACCTAAGTATGTTCTCAAATAAAGTAGGAACTAGATATGCAAGAAGGGAATTCATTAAAGAATTCCAATTTGGCAAGTAAACTAAGGTAAGCTAGCCAAAGACTTAAAGCATATTTAGAGTAGGGTATCTAACAATGGATAAAGATGGATCCAAAGTTTGGATCGATAAGCATGTCGACTTGCTTAAATCAAAAGGGTGACATATAATTGTTGATCCCTAAAGGAGAATAGTAAATGTTTTGAAGAACATCAACATGATGTTGAAGACTTGAGCAAAAATATCAACTCGTGAAAGTATGAGTTGAAGATCCCAAAAAAATCCCATGGGTAAATATCATTGAAAAAGGGATCTAAAGGAGAAAAGACTTGATCTTATCTCATGTTAAATTAGCTAGAGGACTTTTGAGAAAACCAAGTGACCTAACTTGGTCAAATATATCCAACCTTTTATGGTTGGATAATCCAAGAGGCCTACATTGGTCTAAAAGATCAAACCCTCTTATAGTTTGATACCAAGTAAAGTTCAAAGGTCAACCTAAAGAGACCTTTGGATTAATTGACATTAGAAACCTTAGTCTTTGCTCTCATGAAAATGATGCCAAGGAATTCCAAGATGGAATTCATGATCATGGTAAATGATCAGAGAGCATTGAAAAGAAAAGGGCAAAGAAGGTGGAAAGGTTAAGGATGTAGTTCTACGGATTGGAGAAAGAACTCACTGGTATGGGATAGTGAGAACTAACTCCCATTGAGAGTTTTCTCTGATGGCCAGAGAGAAAATAGGCTCAAGATCCGATAGGAAACATCAAGGTAAGCCCTAAAGATGAGACCATTTCAATTAAGGTCTTAGGTTCATTATGAGGTGTAGGAAATGTACCTCCTTGAACCAATTTAATACACCTAGTTGTATGAACAAAAGGGTAAATAGAATGAACATGACATTTACCCTAGAAAAGGCTATCCTTTATCCTCTTAAGCAGATGCATTTTTCTTAATAAAATGCATAGCCAAATTTTATGTGAAACATTAAATTTGGATAAGTAAGAAGGAAAAGAATTTTGGGAGTTTACGAAGTTAAACTCCAAAGGTAAATCAAGCCTATTTAAGTATAATAGCCTTGAATGAAAGAATGATCTGTAAAGGATCTTCTTTTGAATCTTTGGTAAGAACAAGTGATTCAAGAATGTTCCTAGCAAGATCTAAGATATGATGCCTAGAAACAGGTATCTTTCTTGCAAAACCTTGGAACTAAAGCTGCAAAACTTGAATCATCTAAACTCCATCCAATAGAAAATCTAGAGGGTGTTTTGATGAAGTATTTTTTCCTCAATTTTGAGGATTTGAAGAAATTGATTTATTAAGATTTGTTTCTCTTTGGAAAGCTTTGATGACCTTTGAGGCTAGTATACATAACTACATAAACCATAGTTGGTTCAAGATAGTTAGTATTGATTCTCATTAGAAGGATATGCTAAGCTAAGATGAACAAATGGGGTAGAAACCTAGGAGAATGGTCTACCAAATAAATCAATTCCTAAAGTAATCTTTCGATCTAAGTCTTGAACGTTAAAACTTCCAAAGGATTAAACTCTATTCTGAGAATTAATCCAGGGAAAATCAAACATGATCAAGATAGGGATCCACTTGTAGACATGAACTTGTAGATTGGGTATATTATCATCCGGAATACTTGAGCTTTATGTTTCAAGAAAACCTGGATGATTGAAATAAGTCCACCTAAGTTGCCAAGGAATGAGAAGATAGTATTTCTCCTCATTTTATTGAGCATGTTTTGGCACGGACTCATTAGACCCACTTTGCTAAGTTCACATCTTTAGCTAAGTCCTATCAAATAAAAGTAAAGTATATTCGTATTTGAAAAGGACTATAAAAGAATAAGTTAAGAACATCAGAAGATTCCTCTTCTTTCTGTTGAAAGTGAAAGATGAATCTAGTTTCTGGCCCTTTCAAGATAGGGATAGGATCTCTATCATAGATTCCTAAAATTATAAATTCTACGTAAGTACAAAGTGTACTGAAATTTATTATTTTATGGAGCTCTAGGTTTGTGAAAGTGCCAAAAGAAAATGACCACCAAAGAAGTCCACCCATTTCACTAGTCCATAGGTACAAGGCATGCATGTACATTCAGGTGGACTAAGAGAAAGTGATTTGGACAGGAATTTTGATTCCTTTCCTTTCAGATTAAGGTAGGGATTAGCCTTTATCTGATTACCGGAAACGAATCTAAAGAGAGAGATGACCATGCTCAAAGGATAGATCATGGTGCACGGGGGAATACTTCACATATTATACCTACACACATTTTCGAGGACGAAAATGCTAAAGGGGGGAAGAATGTTGTATAACTAGGGGTCAAACTGGCCAAAGACATGGGTTTTGAGGGTCCAAAACCACTTGGAGAACCCTTGGATTCTATTGGGAAACCCTTGGGAAAGTGTCTCCAAGAGTGTGGTTTGAACCCTTGAATTATTTGGATTTATTTACTCCCAACTTGAAGGGTTTTGACCCTTAGGATTGATATTTCCTAAGGGTGTGGTATTTAACCCTTAGGGAGGCCTCTCAAGCCTTGAGACTTGTACGTACAAGCTTGGGAGAAGTCCTTTTAAGAATCCATGTGAAGGACATGAGATTCCATGTGATTTCCAAGGTTAGAAGGCCTTGGATTAGAATTCATGTGGAGAGGACACTTGGCAAGCTCTCCTCATATTTCCTCCCTTAGCCTTGAGGTATATATATTGGTGGAGTTGGATGGGTGGACAGGTACTCTCTCTTAGTGAGGTGGTTTTGCTAGGTAGCAGTTTGTTGTTTCACAACAACCACACTATTCTACAGATATGGAGGATCTAGTAATCCAGCTAAGGAAGGAGTTCGAGGGCTTAAAAAGGAATAAGCCCCACAAAGAGGAAGAGAATGCTATTACTCAGTTGAGGAGGGAGATTGAAGCATTAAAGCTCCAAAAGGAGGAGGAAGCCCAAGCAGAGGAATTGGCTCAGCTACAACAAGAGTTGCTGGAACTCAAAGGGGGTGGCATCAAGAGTGGACTTTGGTGTACCATGTGCAGCAACCAAGGTCATATAGTAAGTGAATGTCCTCTGTTAAGTGTGACTTGCCAAACTATGCAGGAAAGTTGGTCATGAGGCCCAAGAATGCCAATCAAGAAGAATGCCTGCAACAACATATTGGACACAAGGAGGACCCCTACCACCAACAAATGTGATGGTGACTTCACCCAATCAAGGTAAAAATTATGACCCTAGACAGAGGAATAACTTTGGAAATGGGCCTAAGAGGCCAATTATTTGTTTCAGATGTGGAGAATGTGGGCACTATCAAAGTAGGTGAACTCTCCCTGAAAATGCCCCTCCTTGCAGGAACTGCGCAAAGGCTAGAGACCACTATACTAATTGTTGTCCTAAGAATCAAGCATCTTCATATGGGCCCCACATTCAAATGATTTCTGTGTGCAAGAAGAAATGGTAGATCAAACCAAGGTGCCATCACCATCTACCAGGGTGGTGGAGTTAGAAGAACTTGAATATTTTACAGTGTAGACAAGAAGCAAGGGGAAGGCTCAAGTGGAAATAGGGTCAAGAATCAAGGATTAATGGATTGAGCAAGATAAAGAGGCATCTCAAGACAAAGCCACCACATGTGTAGATACAAGTCAAAAAGAAAATCTCATAGGTACCAGTGATAGCCATTGGACATGCATTCAGCAGGGCTCATGAGGAGTTTGATAAGTCAATTGGAGCCCATGTTATTAAAGAATCAGAAGCTTCTAGACTACTCAAGTCCATGAAAAAGGAGGTAGTATTATGATTTAATAAAAATGGATGGGAAATTCAGGTCAGAACTCTTGCAGCTAATTGATGAGGGTGTCCATGACAAGGTTTAGTGGCAAAGGCTGCTGTTATGCATAAAGATAAAATTGTTAGGGGAAGCACCCCTCACAGATTATAAGATCCCTCGGCTAACAGGTCTCTATTAAAGGTCATGAGTTTCAAGGAGTTATTGGGATGGTGGTTCTGGCATTAACTTGATGTGCTTGAATATATCATGAAAAAGATTGGACTATACCCTTCAAGGACCTGCCAACTTCACTGGCACATTGGCAGACCAAAGCATAATAAAGCATGGGAGTGGCCTTGGAGTCCCAATCAAGATAAAAGGTACCATCTTAACTTGGATTTTGTTGTTTTAAGGCTGCCATAGGTAGAAGGAAGTTTCCCTCTATAATTGGGAGACCTTGTTGAGGCATGCTAATGTACTACATGACTGGGGTAAGGACACAATGTGGGTTAAGGAAGAGGGGAAAGAGTTACAGCACATAATTTTAGAAGAAGATCTAGACAACCAAAGACATACCAACATGATGCAGACAATTGGTATTTGTATGGAAGAAGAATTGTTGGACAACCCAGAAGCACATCTATTGGAAGAAGCAAATTTATATGAAGAGGAAAACATGTTGGCTTTGGCTCCATGCAGAAGGACCCATCCTCTTGCTATGGAATTTTTCCAAACTCAAGTAGGGAGGAAGCATATGAAGAAAAAGAGGACATCATTCAAGTGTTGATTTGAGTGAAAGAGTCTCAGTCAAAGGCCATAGCAGAGAGAAGAAAAGAAAAGCTCTTAAGTACAGCAATGATGCAGCTACTTCAAATCATATGTCAATGTCCATTTTTTATGGATACTAGTATGGATATCATCTGTTATGTCAATTTATATGATAGTAAGTGCAGGGCTTTACAAGGATATGGAAGGAGTACCTGCAAGTCTTTGGAAACAGAGGGTTCCATTGGATGAGGAAGCTGGAATAGTAAAAATGAAATTTTGCAGAATAAGTTATAAAGTTGCTGAAACAAAGATACAAAAGATGCAGTATGGAGGAGATAATATTCTAATGAAGGATTTAGGGTACCCCTATCAGATGACCAGTGTGTCCAACAAGAAGACAGAACCAATGAAGTGTAGTACAATTGGAGATTATGGAGGAGTTTCTCTGAGTCGACATATCAAGGCTCAAGGCCTATCATCAACAAAAGTGAAGATTTATGGATCACCTGGAACCTGCAAAATTTGTCCAGGTTGTACATAGTCTTTTCCCGTCATTTTTGCTTAAGTTTTAGTAGTTTTTATCGATTTTCATGATTGTTCTTTGCAGTTTTAGAAAATTTAGCAACTCTTTCTTATGCCTTGGCATAAGTATAATTTTGGAATTTTTTTGGAAATTTTTCAAGCATTTTTTGAATTTTTCTAGTATTTTTCATCCTTTTCAAGTGTCATTTTCTTGAGAAATTGGAGGAATAAAGGAAGCTCTCTGTGGTTTTGAGTGATAAGACTGGTCTAGACTTGTAGGGAATTTTTTCAATTTTTTTTGAGAATTTTTTGGATTTCTTTTGCATTTTTTCTGGATTTTTTTTTGGATTTTTTTCCAATTTTCTTTTATATTTTTGCCTTCCCAAAAGAAAACAGCCCCCCACGGATTTTCTTTTTTTTCACCACAAAAAAACCCTCCCTCCCTCTCTCTCTCTCTCTCTCTCTCTCTCTCTCTCTCTCTCTCTCTCTCTCTCTCCCTCCTCTCCCCCCCCCCGATTTTTTTTAGTTTTCTTATTTTTTATTTTTTTTTATTTTTCTTTTTTAATTTATTTTCTTGTTTTATTTTTTTAATTATTTTTTATTATTATCATTTTATTTTTTTCTTTTTAATTTATCTATTATTTTTTATTTTTATTTTTTATTTTGCTTTATTTTTAACTTTTTGCCCGGCTTGCATTCAAGTTATAAAAATAAAAACTAAAAAAAGGGAGTTTTATTTTATTTTTTCTTTCATATATATATATATATATATATATATATATATATATATATATATATATATATATATATATATATATATATTTATTTATTTATTTATTTATTTATTTATTCGTTTTTTAATTTTTCATGGTTCATATCTTTTGGCTCTCGATCGCACATCAGATGGCCGTTTTTCTCAAATTTGGAGTCATTCTCATGTATTTTGGCACCTCCGGATTCATATTTTGACTTAATTTTTCCAAAATCCCACATTCTCTCAAACCTTTGGTCAAAACCCACATGTTTTGAGCACATTTATCACCTGGTTTTATTTAAACACATGGTCCACATTGTCTATTCTCAACTCATTCCACCATATGTTGCACATTTTCCCATATGCACCCTATGTATCTCTACTGTTTGATCATTTTGACCCTCTCCAGACCCCATAAGCTTACTACCTCACTCTCCCCTTACCCTTCTACCGAGCCACATCCTTACCCCTCCCTGCCCTATCCATCTTAGCCACCTCATCCCTTCCTTCCCCCTCCTTTCTACCCTTCCATTCCTCTCCTTTGCTTTTCTGTGAAAAAATTCCAATTTTCGGATTCTTCTCTAGTGCTTGTTCTTTCCTGCTTCTCGTGGACTTGGTAGCTACTCAGGTGTCCTTTTGAAGATTTTATAGCACAACAATCTTGGTGGCATAATTGCTCAGATTTTGGCTGTAGCTCTCCGAGGCGGAGAGCACATTAGGTGGTGGGCAACTGTTGAGCCCATAAAAGTCATATTGGTCAAAGTCAACCGCAGTCAAAGTCAACCATAATCAAAGTCAAAAGGTCAAAGTCAAACTGGTAAAAGTCAACATGGTCAAGGTCAAAGTCAACATGCGCAAAGTCAAAATGTTCGAAGTTCAGGTGTCAAAGTGCACAGGTAGTGCACAATTAATTGTTCACAAAGGGTAAATTGGAGAAAGTTGGTTGCAGGTTGCAGAGGTATTTCTCTAATTTCCCTAAGGTTCAAAAGTGTTGTTTAAAGTGTTTTGGAAGGTTCAGGTGAACCCTCTCTTAAATGCACAAGTCAAGACTTAAAAGGAAAATGAAGGTATGTGAAGCGGCAGCGTACACAGAGGTGAAAGTATGCCCCCCAATTAAAATTTTTGTTTTAGTCTAGAGTCACTATAGGACAAAACAGGGATTCGTTGGCTGCCATTTGCGAAGACAATCTTGGGATATCAAAGTGAGCACCAAGATACTCTTGTAGTTAGGAGCGTACGTGAATCGACACTCAAATCAAGGCAAGGACTATTATTGGATGAAGCAAAAGTAAGCAAGACTAAGCAAGGTGAGCATAGTCTAAGCTAGGCAAGAAAGAGAAGCGCAAGAGACACACAGTGTGCGATGCAGAGAAGTGAAGTGCAAGGTGTGCATGAAGAGTGACTAAGAAGTGTGCAGAGAAGTGTTAAGCTAGTCCCCCATGTTAAAAAATCAAGCTTCAAAGTACAAATTCGTGGGCAAACTAATTTGTACAAGTAGACCAATGTATGAAGGCCTCAAGTCACAAGATTTCCCCAAAAGGAATCACTCAACCACTCCCCAAATCATTGCAATCAATTCCTCTAACTTAGAGAGGAGCAATTTTAGGAAAAGAGGTTCCTAGATTGTAGGAGTCTACTTGCTCTATTTGAAATAGGCTTGGATCACGACTTTTTGTGTGATCCCGTGTGTTTCTTTGGTGTATTGGAGTGTTTTTAGAGTGCTGGAACTCCAGCAAGCAACCCCCTAGCTTAAGCAAGCCCCCTTCTTGCTTCCATCCCAAGTTTGGGTTAGGATATCTCACTATCTATGCTAGCAGTGACTAGTCTCTATTTCTCTGAGTTGTATCCATTGGTTCTCCTCTTGTAGAAATGCATTTGCTGTGATTTTACTCTTGTTGGATAGCTAATATAGTCCTCTAACTGTGGTTCAAATCTCGGGATCTTTCTCTGCATATTCTTTGAGTTATTGTATCTGGAGTGAAGGTATGTCTCTGCACAGGTCTGTGAGAGTGTTGACAAAGTAGCCTGACTTGCAGACATTGCCATTTCATGTGTGAGCATCCATTTTAGATGAAATTTGTCTTGTTAGAAAGCTCTCTAAGTCTACTTTGAGTGGTTAAAATATCTCTGGAAATCTCTGTACCAGCTCTGAGAAATAACCAGAACACTAGAACAGTGTCGAGTTGAGTGTACCTTGGGAGGTCACATTTCGCTTCTAGTTGCATAGGGAGTTGTCAAATCTCCCAACACCCCAAGGATCCCAAGGTCTCATTGCAGTGTGTGCGTGCCGACAGGTGTCCATCCCTCCCTTTTATTGGAAGCTTGGTGCAAGGTGTGCACAAGTGCAGGCTTGGAGAAGGTGGAGGTTTGGTGTAGAGGAGGCCGGCAGCAACAAGACCTTGGGTATTTGGTATTTTGTAATTGAGCACTCTATGGGATTTTGCACAGAAGCATTGGATTGTAGTGTGCATCACCATTGGATTTGTCTTATTATAATCAATGGACAGAGGCTTCCAGTGTGTATCTTTCTTCTTGTCTTTCCCTTTTCTCTTACAAACACTCAAATCCCTTCTTGTCCAAGAATCCCCCAACAGATCTTTAATCGGTCAAATGTCAACTGACACTCCAATTTTGACAAGCGAAAGTCTTTGGGAGGGAGGTTAATTAGTTTATTTAAGGGCACCATAAGATGGCAGCCACTATAAATGACGACCATGCCACTATATTTGTCCTAAAAATCGGAGAACTTCCTCTGCATTCCTCAGTGCAAGAGCATCTAAAACCACTTTTGCTTTGCTTTGTGTGTAGTGTGGGTTCATATGGTAGCTAGGCTTCTAAATTGGTTTGGCATCAGTGTAGAGGGGCAATCAAGCAAAAAGAAAAGAAGAAGAAAATCAAAGTCTAAAACGGTGCAATAGATACACATCTCTGCAGGAAGCCCCGCAGGGGCGCATTACCCATCTCTGCACAGAGCCCCGCAGGGGCACGCATCAGGCAAAAAGAGAAATCATCCAGGTCATGCACGGTGAAAAGAAGTAAACAGCCTCAAAGCAATACAACAGGGTCAGATGTGTGCAACCAGGACAAATCAAAGGACCAAAAGTTATAAAGGGGTAGAGGCTGAAAAGTTTAAGAGGGTGACTAAGAAGAGCACATTCCTAGTCACTGGTGGCGTGCGTGGCAACCCAAGTCAACAGGCAAGACAAGTGCAACAGGCTCTCGAGTAGTAGAGCTTGAATCAAGAAGGCCATCGAATCTGCATGTCTGTTTAACTGCAAACAACACTAACCAAGGGAAGCGTGCGGAGAAAAGCAGAGCGCCTCTAAAACGTAATGCAAGATCAAGAATCAGGCAACACTGACTACTGGACGCGTGCGTGAAGCAAAGTCTGTCAAGGGACGACAGAGACGAAGAGGGGGAGAGTGTTGCAGAGCTAAAGAGCGCACAAAGCAGAGAAAAAGACGGGCCCCAAAATTTTTCCGATTTGGACTACATATTTTTGTATCATAACCACTCTTGTATATATTTTCCGTTGTAAATGCACTAGAGGAGTCCTCTAGATGCATCCCCATAGAAGATTAGTGATTTACCCATGTACAATAGTAGGAAATTAGTCTTTTAGTGAATAAAGTACCGGTCTCTTGTGTGAAAGGACCAAACTTAGGGCACTAGTATATAAGTCAAAAGTGACTCTTTGTAAAGAACTTTTTGTCATTGTGAAGAAGGAGCACTTCTGAATTTTCGAGTTTGCCTCTTTCTTGCTGATTTTGATCTTCATTTTGCTCTTGTATCTGTGTGTTATGCTTGAAATGCATGTGTAGGACTGTTATCTACCCCATCCCCTTTGTTTTGAGCTGCTGTAGTGCATGTGTAAGCTAGGAGAAGCTGTGGCGCGGGTATTTGTGATTCCCGTCATTCACTGTTTCTGCCATAACTTGAAGCAGAGTGGTCCGAATTGAGTGAAACCACCACCGTTGGATGCGTCTCGTCGAGAGCTTCGAAACGAGTACCCTATTGCCTATGTTCGGAGTTCTGGGCTAGAAGAAAACCTCAAAATACCAAAACTGCTGAAAGAGGCTTACGGCAACACTCTCAGTATTTGAGTAGGTGTGAGAGGTAGTAGTCTTTTCTCCTGCATGATTAGCTAAACCACTTCATTTTCCATCACGTGTGCACACGTCTTCATACACTTGGTAAGTCGCTCCTTAGGATTGACATTTAAATGTGTGTTAAAGATCCCACTATATGCACTTGTGTGGCAATTGAGGTATAGTCTCATTGGCACAAGTCCTTGAGTCATATTGGCTCAAGTACACACGTTTTTGGCGCCGTTGCCGGGGAGTCACTCAACCAAGGTGCCTTCGTGATAGTTATAGAGCGAGTGTGATCGAATCGTACTTGTAGACGCAAATTCATCCTTTGGCAAGTAGTCCATCAGTTCAGCACTTGTCACTTCTCATCTTCGAGGTGTGTGTGATAAGTTTTAGGTTTAGGTTTAGGAGGAGGGAAGAGAAGGAGGAGTTAGGGTTAGGTTAGAAGGAGAGGAGAAGTGAGGAGAAGAGGAGTAGGAATAGACCAAAATCCCCAAAAATCACCAAAAAATTTCCAAAATTTCAAGTTCTGTCCAAAAAAAGTATAAAAACCAAAAAAAATTGATTCATTTGATACTTCACTGCTCACTCGTATCGTCTGCGACAGCGATCGGTATCGTGCGTGTAGTATCGTGTGCTTCCGACCTTCAGAGCTTGTGTGAGAGTTCAAAGAGCAAGCAAGGGTAGATAGAGGTAAGATTTTAACCAGAACATTTACCTAAAACTCTCTAAACTTGCACAAACAAATGATTAAAAGGTATGCGCAGTATCCCGAGGGGGAAAATTTCTGAAGGTTTGCATTTTTTGTGAGAGATAGAGGCCTAGGAGTGAGGAGAAGGGTGAGAGGTGCAAGGGGTTATAAAAATTTTCAAGTTTGGAGACCTTTTGGCTTGAGTATCGCGATCGGTTGAGTTTTGGTATCGCGATACCAAAATTCCCTTGTATCGCGACACTCGCCAGAGGTGTCGTATCGTTGGATACCAGCCTTGGTATCGCAACACTATTTCGGTATCGCGACACTGAGTTGGTATCGCGATCGTACCCTCCCCAAGTATCGTATCGTTGGTTACTTATCTTGGTATCGTGACACCGTAGTGGTATCGTGTCGCCAAGGTTGGTATCGCGATCTCACTTTACCGAGTGGTATCGTATCGCTTGATACATTGGTATCGCGACACTACTTTGGTATCGCAATCGTACCCTCCCCAAGTATCGTATCGTTGGTTACTTATCTTGGTATCGCGACACCGTAGTGGTATCGTGTCGCCAAGGTTGGTATCGCGATCTCACTTTACCGAGTGGTATCGTATCGCTTGATACATTGGTATCGCGACACTACTTTGGTATCGCGATCGTACCCTCCCCAAGTATCGTATCGTTGGGTACTTATCTTGGTATCGTGACACCGTAGTGGTATCGTGTCGCCAAGGTTGGTATCGCGATCGCGCTTATCGCGGTGATATCGTATCACCTTGAGTCTCTAGTATCGTATCGTCAATCTTTCTCAGTGTCGTATCGCCATATTTCCCAGTGAAGTATCGCGACACTATATCTGGTATCGTATCGTCGGTCTTTTTGAGATCGTATCGTGTCCCTTGTGAGATCGTATCGTGTCTTGAGAATTCTGATATCGCGACACCACTGTGGTATCGTATCGTCTGATCATCAGGACAGTATCGCGACACTGTCATTAGTTTCGTATCACCGAGACTTTCAGGTATCGTATCGCGCATAGCTGAGGTGTCGTATCGTTTGTTTTCCAGGATAGTATCGCGACACCAGATTGATATCGTATCGTCTGGGTGTCTGGTATCGTATCGCATAGACCTCTGGTATCGTATCGCGGTCAGTGCAGTATCGCCGAGAGCAGTATCGTCAGGAAGTGGTATCGCCTAGATTAACCCCTTCTTTTGACAGACAAATTGAGTCATTGGGAGAGCTACCCAAGGGGAATCTAAGAAGCATAAAGAGAGGCTTAGGAGAGTGAATGAACTTGAGGTCAGGAAGAGTTCTAAGTAGTCGAAGGAGTGTCATATCTTCAGTGGGAAGTGCAGCCCAAGCTAGCCATCACTCCACTTACGCTGAGACCTCTAGTGAGTCTGAAGAGGAATTACACATGGCTTCGGAAGACATGCAAGGTCCCACACCAACGAGAAGCTTCATGACTACTGTGGAGGGGGACTACCGTACTTCCTTGCAGTATGTGTCCACCAATGCCCAGGAGATTCCAATCTACCTGGATGGCTTAAATAGGTCTGTGGCCAGGATGATAACTTCCCAGAACGCCACAATTGTACCCCGACCAGCTGTCAAATACGAAGGAGGTGCATATGTTGACAAAGTTGGCCAAATCTACATTGTAACCGAACTCCCGGAAAGGATCAATGAAAGAGGGGAACTCTTAGACCCTGAAAACCTAGGAAGGACACAACCAGAAGAGTTTGTGACCACCCCTAGAGGCAGATCCCGAGTGTCACGTGTCTTGAGAGGTGACTTGATACCTCAAGACGACTATTTGTTAGAAGTCTATATGATTCATGGATCAAACTTATTGTTGCAAACCGATTCACCTGTTCCAGGGAGAGAAGAAAACCCCATGACATTCTATGAGCTGAAAGACCCGGATGACGAGACTAGACTCACATACCTAGATAAAGATCAAAGGAGGTATTGGCCTGTGAGTGTCTTAGACAGGTCTCGATTAAGATATATGGGTACACCTATGTTTCCACAGAGAGAGCAGGCAACAACCTCACAAAATCCATTTGGAAATCAAGAAGAAACAGAAAATACAGCATCAGGACAGACCAGCCATAGGAGCGTACCTAATCATGCTCACGTACAATTTGCCACGCCAGGAATACAAGCACATTATCAGACCCAACCAGGGATAGGAAATCAGTACAGACCACCGGTAAGACCACAACCACCGATAGGAAGACAGCCTGGAATGCCACCAATACGACCAGCTGTCCCTATTCTTCCTGTGATGCCAAGACCACCTGAACCGATTAGAAGGCTGAGGCCTATTCAAGTGGCAAAGTGTGTACGAAACCCTTATGATGGATCAGGAGAACCCTATGATCACATTGCAGAATTCAAACAAGTCCTAAGAGCGGAACAAGTGGACGACTTCTTTGTACAGTATGAGGCGTTTGGACTTACCCTCATAGGAACAGCTCTGACCTGGTTCCAACCCTTAGATCCCAATCAATTTGGAAACATGGAACAATTTTTTCAAGAATTTATAGGAGAATTCACTAAGAGAGGTATCAAACACAATTCAGCTTCGTTAATTCACAGCTTCAAACAAAACCCTAATGAAACGGTGAAGACTGCTGCCAGAAGGTTCAACCAGTACGTGGATAGATGCCCAGCGACAGAGAGACCGACTCAACAAAAAATGATTTCATTATTTTTGGATGGGCTCACTAATGGAACCTTAAGAACACTAGTGTACGTGAAAAGACTACAAACTTTGAGTGAGTGTCTTCAGGAGTGTATTGATCTGGAAGATAACTTAGCCGAAGACCTCAATAGCAAGTCCAGCCACACTAAATCGGACGATTCAAGGAGTACCATCTCTTCCAACTCCAGTCATGTGGAAGAGTTAGCAGAGCTATTAGCCAAGAAATTAGGGGCTCAGGGGCAAAGAGCTTATCAACACCCAGCTCAAAGATTGCCTATGCTACGGAGATGTAGCTTATGTGGAGGAGATCACCTCACTCACCTGTGTGTTCGAGGAGGGGGCAGTGCACAACCAACGTATCCATACAACAGGCAGCAACAACAAGGAACTTCTTGGTACTGTCACATAGAACAGAAATACACTAATCACACTACTGAGAACTGTCCATTTAATAGGCAAACACGCCCTATCCAACCACCTCAGTATCGACCGTATGGATATCCACCTAGAGACCCGAACAGAGAGATCCCAAGATACAACCCTTATCCAACACAGACGGGAGTACCTAGACCAATTGAACAGATACCATACCCACCACCACAACCAGTGCTAGGACCCCAACCGTCGCAACCTCAACAAGTAGTATCAGTAAAGTATGCACAACCAGAAGAAAATCTAGAAAGAGCTATAGTTCCAGCCACGACAATGACCCAGATAGAATCAACAAACCCTGGATACGAAACCCTGCCAAGTGAGTACTATCCGTATGAAGCCTACATGATGGAATACGAACCGGCATATGAGACTACATACTATGGGTATGAAGGCTATGATCAGACTTATGGAGCAGAGACTTCCACTCTAATGTATACGGCTCCTAAGGCACCACAACCCATGAGACCACCCAGTAGACCACCAGTACAGAGAGGACCATGCTATAGATGTGGAGGAGACCATTTCATTAGAGAGTGCCCTCGACCATACAACCCCCCACCGCCTAGAATCTGGGAAGGATATTGCAGTGATTGCGGAAAGGAACATCTTTTTAGGGATTGCCCTAAGAACCCTGTAAAAAACCAAGATTCTGCACCAATCAATGTAATAGAGGTCATAGAAGGATCTGGAAGTGATAAGGAGTACACAGTGCCACTAAAAGCTATCACTAGAGCCCAAGCAAAACTAAAAAAAGGAAAACCATCAGAAGAGGAAGAGAAGAACAATAAAATGCTAGACTCTGAGACTCAGGTAGTCGAGGATTCTGAGATCCCACGGGAAAACTCACAACATCTCAGAGTACAAAAATGGAAAGAAAGACGAGAGAAACTCAAGGATAAATGGGCAAAGAACAAGAGTACAAACAGTAAAAAGCAAATCGAAAAATCAAATAAACACAAAGAACAAGAGAAGTCTAAGGAGACTCCTGAGCTAACCGAACCTAGCTCAGATAGGGAGAAGCCCGGATCAATTCTAGCGGACCCAAAACCGGACGACTTGGATATGTGGTTAAAAGCATACCAAGCTAGAATCAAAATGGGACCGAACATAGAGCAACATGAAAAAATCTACCCTCAAGGGGAATTAGAAAAGGAAAGACTAGCCATATGCAGAAAACTCATAGAAGTAGCACAAACAACCCTAGAAAAGACTAACCCAACCCTACCAGAGACAAGGATTGCACAGGAACCTTATTAAGAATGCATCAAACCAAAGGATAAAGAAATTAGAAAAGAAGATTCCCAAGGTGAACAAGAGACAGCACAAGATGACCCTGTATCAGCCATACCAGACTTAGAAGCAGATTGGCCCAAGGACTTGTGGGATAGAATCAGAGAAGAGCAATGGAAGAAGAATGGTGTCGATCCACCACCATTTGATGAAATAGATGTGGAAGACTGTCAACCCCATCCTAACCTCGAGGAAGTCTACGAGGAGGTCTCAAGACTCGATAGAGGTAGAGAGGAGACCATAAGCATTTCAACATTGCCTAATTATATGGGAGAGTACGAAAGAAAGTCAGTAATAATACGAGCACCCACGATGCATGGAAAAGGAAAAGAAAAGGGAAAAGAGAGTTCGCATAACCTAACGGAACTAAAGAAAACCAAGGTGCAATGCCAATTGACGGTGGAAGAATTGCTTCGACTTAAACCTCAGTTATGGAAGCAAATGGCAGACCAATTAAAAACACGACCAAAGAATGGAGGATCAAAAGAAAAGGAAATGGAGAATAAGTCCACAATACAAGTTCCAGTCGATAAAGTAGGAGAGTTCAGTGAAGGGGATGAAGGGAATACCTGTTTACCTGTCATCTACAATGGGTACATGACCAAAGCTATCTTAGACACAGGAGCAGGGGTAGGAATTGCAACAAAGGAGATTTGGGAAAAGTGGGGAAAACCAGCCTTACGACCCACTCGCATGAAACTCCAATTAGCAGACGGTCATG
Source organism: Ceratopteris richardii (assembly GCA_020310875.1). NCBI lineage: Eukaryota > Viridiplantae > Streptophyta > Polypodiopsida > Polypodiales > Pteridaceae > Ceratopteris > Ceratopteris richardii. Next base: position 92,772,597 of record CM035437.1, read on the forward strand.
TGGAGAGACCCCTAGGAATATTGGAAGGAATCAAGTTAACAACATGTGGAGTGGAATTTGAACACACACTAGCCATATGTAAGTTCGAGAAAGCAAACAACTATGAGATGATATTAGGACGACCCTTCATGAGACAAATGCGAGTAGTACAGGATTGGGGCAGAGATTCATTATATCTACAACATCAAGGAAACACCACCAAGATAAATTTGCACACATTCGCTTATCGGGATGTCCCTCCATTACAATGGAATCCAGTACACAAAGAAGAAGATGACCTATCCATTCACAGTGCTGGATCAAGTGATCAATCTTGGATGCACGAGGATACCCAGTTGTGGATGTGCAAAGAAGCAAAGAAGGAGGAGTGTAAAAAACACATGTGGCCAATAGGACACCCTAACTATCGAACGATAGAAGACCCCGATTACATGCCTCAAATTTTTTCAGATGAACTCTTCGAACCACATGGTTGGATGGAAATTCTAGCCACATTAGACGTGTGTGTGAATGAGGAAGTATTGACGATGAACGATTGTATAGACAAAGAAGGATATGACGTGAACCTCTACATGGTTGTCCTCCAAGAAGTAGAAGAAGGGGAAATTGAAGAGAAAGAGTGGAAAGAAGAGTACGAAAGCATAGAAATGGAACCAGAGTTTGATTCTGAGGAACAATATCTAAAAACTATGCAAAAAGAATCAAAAGAAAGACCAACAAAAGTCTTAGCAATCGAAACCATCCCAATAATACATGAGCATAGAGAGGACACGAGTAAAGTGGAACCGGAACCAGACCATTTCGAAGTTCCAGAACATTTTAAAAGATACGAAGTGGAAGAAAGAAAAATAGCCACTCAAATGCCTAAACGAGAGGCCCGGGATGGAGAAGCCTATGACAACAAGGAACAAACCAAGAAAATTGTTGTAACGATAGAAGACGGAGAAGAGAGGTGCACATATATTGGGAAAGATGTATCGGAAGAGGAAGAAGAGGATCTCATACAACTCATCCGAGAATATCGAGACGTGTTTGCCTGGACGTACAAAGACCTCAAGGGTGTAGAACCCAGCATATGCGCTCATCGAATCCCTATGACAGCAGATGCAAAACCTTCTAAACAACGCCCTTATACGTATAATGAAGTTTACGCAGCAAAAATAAAGGAAGAAATTGAAAAACTACTAGCGGCAGGATTCATTTATGAGATTGAACACACAGAATGGGTATCGCCACTAGTAGTAGTGCCTAAGAAAAACGGAAAACTAAGGGTGTGTATCAACTTGAAAAAGGTAAATGCAGCAACTATACGTGATAGTTTCCCATTACCCATCACAGACCATCTTTTGGAAAGAGTTGCCGGCAAGGAGGTCTATAGCTTCTTGGATGGATTCTCTGGTTACAACCAAGTAGTTATTGCGACTGAGGACCAGCATAAAACCGCATTCGCGACTGAATGGGGAGTCTATGCATTTAGAGTAATGCCTTTTGGGCTCACTAATGCGCCAGCCACCTTCCAACGACTGATGTGTCATGTATTCAAAGAATTTCTGAGAAAAAGTATGGAAGTATACGTAGATGACCTTTGTACATACTCAAATCAACGACCAGACCATATACCGGAATTGAGAAAAATATTCAATAAATGTAGACAGTACAGAGTCTGCCTGAACCCTGAGAAATGTGTCTTCATGGTGCGACAAGGAAAAATCCTAGGACACATCGTTTCAAGGAATGGAATATCCACGGACGAAGAAAAGATTAAAGTTATCTTAGAGCTACCAAGACCCAGGAATGCAAAGGAAGTACAAGCCTTTATGGGACACTGTGGATATTACCGTAGGTTTATTCACATGTATGCCATAATAGCTAAGCCTTTATATGGTCTATTGACTCAGTTCACTTGGACAGACGAGTGTGAGAAGGCTTTCAACGAGCTTAAGAAGCGGCTGAGTACAGCCCCAATTCTGAAATCACCCAACTGGAGCAAGCCTTTTCATATTCATGTTGATGCTTCGAACTATGCCATTGGATGTATCCTAGCTCAACCGGTGGACGAAGGGAAGCTTGACCATCCAATCGCTTATGCGAGTAGACAATTAAACCAAGCAGAAAGAAATTATACGATTACTGAAAGAGAAGGCTTAGGAATGGTTTATGCAGTGAAGAAGTTTAGACACTACCTCTTAGCCAACAAATTCAAGTTCTTCATAGACCATCAGGCTTTGTTGTATTTAGTCAATAAGCCTTGCAACACGGGAAGGTTGGTACGATGGTTCCTACTATTAATGGAGTTCGACTTTGAGGTAATAGTCAAAAAAGGAAACACACATGTAAGAGCAGATCACCTTTCAAGGCTAACACATGGAGAACCACCTAGCGGAGTACCGGATGATTTACCAGATACGTATTTGTTTAACCTTGAAGTATGTCCAAAGTGGGCGGAACGACTAATTCCTATACTCACCCATGGCCCTCAACACTCAATAAATAAGGATAGCAAAAGAGAGATTCTTCAAACAAGAAATTTACACATTGTTGCTGGAAGCATGTATTATAAGGAACCCAACGGTGTCTTATTAAGATGTGTCGAGGAGGACGAACAGAAGCAACTAATTCAGCATGCACACGTAAACAAGTGGAGAATCCATCAAGGGATGCATGGAACAATTCGAGAATTAAAAAGGTTAGGTGTATATTGGCCTGACATGCCAAAAGACGTTCACGATTATGTAATTAATTATGCAGAATGCAAAGAGACTATCCCGGAGGATCACATGTCCTTACCTTTTTCGACCATAGCACCCAATTGGAGTAAAACATTAGTACAATTCCTCAAAACGAAAGAGCACGAAATATGAGCTAGTTTAGCAAGAAAGCGATCCCTAGAAGAAATGAGCAAGGATTATGTGATAATGGGAAAACAATTGTTTAGAAGAGGAAAGGACAATCAACTCAGATTGTGTGTGCATGAAGGAGAATATCTTCCCATATTAGAGATGGCACACGCAGGAGCGGTTGGAGGACATTTTTCGGCAGACAGAACTGTCAAGATGATTCTCTTTGCAGGCTTGTGGTGGCCAACTCTACATATGGATGCGGAGACATATGTGAGAAGCTGCGAAACATGCCAGAGAGCGAAATATCCCATTCGAAGAGACGACATGCCTTTAAGACCCATGGTTTGTGCAAGAGCATTTACCAAGTGGGGTATTGATTTCATAGGACCTATCAATCCACCGGCAAAAGGATCACATGCGGAGTACATCATAGTAGCCACCGACTACTTAACCAAGTGGGTAGAAGCAAAAGCCACTAGAAAGAATGATGCTCAAACTACAGCAAAATTTCTCTTTGAGCATATTTTCACACGCTTTGGACTACCGATCGAGATTGTGAGTGATCGAGGAACGCATTTCCTAAACGAAGTCATTGAGTCGCTAATGAATGACTTTTTAGTGATTCATAAAAAATCAGCCCCATACCATCCTCAAGCTAATGGACAAGCTGAAAGTTCCAACAAGGTACTATGTACTGTATTGACAAAGATTGTCAATAATGGAAGGTCAGATTGGGACAAACAATTGCATCATGCAATTTGGGCATTCCGAGTTGCATATAAAACGGCCATTGGAACCACACCTTTCAATTTAGTGTATGGGCAAAATGCAATTTTGCCAATTGACTTCTTAGTACCTACATTGAAAGTGGCCCAGCAATATGAGTGGAACGGTCATGAATTGTCCCAGCAACTAGATCAAATTGAGAAGTTACATGAGACTAGATTGCAAGCCGTAGCAGGCATCTATGCTGCTAAACGCAGACAGAAGGCATATTATGATGCACATATAAAAGACAAGGGACTTAAAGAAGGCGACCTAGTCCTAGTATACACCCTAAAACAACATGCAAAGAAGTTACAAAAACACGGATATGGACCATTGATTATAAATCGAATCTCAACTAGTGGTGCAGTCAATCTCGCCACACTAGACGGAGACATTCTCCCCAACTACATCAGTGGATGCAGAGTAAGACGATTCATGGAGCCCTTGACTGATCAAATGCTAGCGCGACTGTTAGGTGCTCAAAATAGGAAAAAGGAAGAAGAGCGAATTAGAGAGGAAGCTCGACAGGAAGCACTCAAACGCATTAGGAAACGGAAAGAGTGGATCAGGCAAAGAGATGAACGTTATCTCCAAGGAGAAGAGCCCATCCCTATGGCAAACTATCAGGTCAAAAATCATGATACAACGGGTATGTGTAAAACGCAACCTTACCTAAACTTAGGGATTGGAAAGACAGAGTACAAATTGATAGATGCATTGATAGACTCAGGAGCAGGCCTTAGCTGCATGCGACGGAGAATAGCAGAGGAGCTTCAATTAGAATTGAATCCCACGAAAGCCCAATTAATAGGAATTGGAGGTCATACCATAGAATGTATTGGAACCACGAATGTATCCCTCCACCTAGGAAATTCCTCCATGGAACAAAGAGCCCTAGTATGTGAGGATGAAGATTTGATAGAAGACTTCATTCTAGGACACGACTGGATCATTGAGACAGAAGCATGTATCCATCTAGCTCAAGGTTATATTTCGGCTACCATAGGGCATAAGGAGATTTTCAGCTTACTTGAAGAGAAACCATGTAACCAACCAATACTAAAGCCAAGATCAGAGGAGGTTCAAAAAACGACAAAAGCAAGTATCAACTATGCTCACCACTCGGAAAGCAAATGCATAGAAGCTGAAACTTCCATCCTAGCGACGCCCACAATAGAGTCGAAGTTATCCAATGCAATTGTGGAAAAGCCAACCATTGAGGAGACGTGCTCTCCCACGCAGGCTCGGAACATCCAAAGATCGCACTATTGGAAACCAACAAGCAGATACTCGGACCAAGACCCACCCAAATATAAGTGGGTACGCAAGGATCAGATACAGAGTCAAGAAACGTCCACACCCACTCTGAGGAAGGAAAAAGGCATCACCAAACCAGCTTCAAGGAACTACAGACGAAAAGAATCAGTGCAAGTATGGATTCCCAAGCCCTTGCTTGAAGCTCAAAGATCGCTACATCAAATATGGATTCCCAAAAAGGTCATACAAGCAGCTAAACAGGCTGTAAGGACAAAGGAGGAAATACCACATCAGACAAGGCAAAAGTCAACAACAAATAAGAGTCATCAGAGAAAATCGAAGAGCAATGCCAAATTCACTCGGGCAATGGATAAAGCAAATGGACCACGAGCAGCTGTACGAATCGAGAAAACCAAGCGACCTCTCTCAGTGTTCTCAAAATGGATCTGGAAACCAAAGCTACCACGAGGAACGGATGATCGAGGAGATAAAGCACCCGACTGCACTCATGTAGTATCTGATGCACCTCAAGTATGCATGATAGGGCCACATTACAAGGTCAAGCATTCGGCACAGGATGTACATTATCAAACTAGTGGTGCACGATCTCCAAGTGAGACTAGATCTTAGCTTTAACTTGATAGGAATGGACATACTGTGTACATAAACTGTGCTTCGGCTACACTAATGATTGTCTTCTTTCAGAAAAAAAATATAAAAAGAGGCGGTAAGAGATCTCACTCATGCAATAATGGGGAACGGAGTGACGAGCGACATAATCACAACAATACAATGCATGGTCCCATAAAGGCCTTTCGAGCTAATGCACTTTTCCTTGTAAGTGCAGATGGCTTCTGAAGACTCTGAAGCTACAATCCAAGAAGAGGTCCAGGAATTTCCTCCCCAATGTCTTACGAAAGCAAAAGGGCATTGGTTCAGAGATGAGCAACCAGTTGAGGAATATCTCTTCTTGGCCAACATAAAGATCATGGACACGGAGCATCACTTTCCGATCATGTCCCAGGACTTCAAAGTTTTACATGGACTGCCATCCACAATCGACATCATGAAGAAAGCAGGAATTCATAAGTATTTTGAACTACCTATCTATAAACCGGATTTCCAACGTTGTACACAAGTCATGAACACCCTACGACCAGCACTACATGATCCATTGGTACCAGAAGCCAATGTGATGGATAAGAATGGAGAATGGGTGGTCATTCAATTTTCCCACGACTTAATCAAAGAAGCATTTGGATGGGAAAAGGATGGTGTCAACACGGTCAAGGAAGAAAGTCGTGGAGCAAAAACAAGAACTTTCGTTGACATCAATAGGGTGGACATCGAAGAAGAAGTCCGATTGATTCACCAACACTTCTGCTTCCCGAGCATGAATAGGTACACGGCCCCTCAAAAAATCATTGTGCAATTATTGTCTCACGCCATAAAACAGATAGGCAATCAGGTTAACCTCACACCCTATGTGCAAGAAAGGTTATTTGAGGCAAAGAAGAAATGGGATAATAAGAAGTTCCTCAACGGAACTACTGCGCTAACAATTATGATTTACCACGCATTGGGCATGCGCGAGTACTTACAGGAGATGCCATCTTCAACGGAGTTGGCTCAATTTGTCAAGGCAGCTACTGTACCAAAACAGAAGAAAGGAAGCAAACAAGTAGAAGAAGCTGAAACAAGCTCTCAACCCCGAATGAGAGGCACAATGAGAGGCACCAAACGACCTCGAGAAGTCCAACAAGTAGAAGAGGAAGTACCAAAAACAAAGAGAGTACATGTACTTCCTACCACCACCACCCGAGGGACTAAAAAGATCACGGAAGAAGAATTAACTCAAGCACTGGAGGAGACTCACAAATATACAGAAGGACAAATTAATCTGCCAGTGCAGGGTCATCACTATCAACAGTCACGACAAGCTACAGACCCAAGAAGCAAACTCACCAAAGTACATAGATATCGGGAAATTGGGCTAGATAACTCTAGTTCTGGATCCGACGGCCAAGAGAAGCCCAATACATCATTATTGGATGTAGATATTCAAAGTGAATCGAAGGATGATGGCCAGTGGGCCGAATTAAATGAAGTAGACTATGGCGAAGACCAAGCAGGCCACAAGGAAAAAGCTCAATCACCACTGGTAGACCAAAATACAACCAACGAGAAGGCACGAGAAGAAAAACAGCACCCCATTCAACCGAAAGATGCCTCCACTACCCACACCAAGGAGGGCAAATCTGATGATGAGGAACATTTAATGATATCAAAGGATAAGCCTCAGGAAGAAGGACAAGAAGACGAAGAACCCTTCACTCCATTGAGGGTTGTGGCAGAACCATCCCCCATGGATGTAACTTTTCAAGGAAGTGCCACTAAAACTACCGTCTCAAATGAAAAAGCAGACGAACCACAAGTACAACTACAGGTCCGACAACCACATAATGAAATGATCCACGTCGAAAAGAGACAAGATGTACATACAGGAGAAACCCCAAATGTACCAAAGACATGGCTGAATGTTGATATAGCTCAGCTCAAGCCTGTGGTGCAGGATATGATTCGAACTGCACTAGACACTCAACAATTGATGCTTGATGCTGATGAAGATTACTACCAAGCCATGCTCGAAAAGCAGGAGCTTCAAAAAGAAGGTATGAATCTGGCTAAAAAATTATCAAAAGCAGAAGCTCAAGTTTTAAAGAAACACGAGGAAATAAAAACGACCAAAACACAATACAGAATATTAGAAACGGAAAATGCCAAACTAAAAGAGCAAGTTTTGGAGCTCACGAAGAAACTAGACATGTCCGAAACAGAGAAAACGAGGATCCATGCTCGTAGTAAGGTACTCGAATCACAGCTCAAGCTGAGTATGGAGGAAGCCGACCACTTAAGGGACACGAACAAGGAGCTCATGACAGCTCTCCTCAGCGATCAACCACCGGCAGAGACTGATAAATCAAACGAGGATATAAAAGAAATGGAAGAAAAGATGACCAAGATGGCAGATCAGCTCAAACAGGAGCAAGAAATCATTGCTGATTGGGAACAAAGGTATATGAATGACACTGCAGCTCTACGCAAGAAATGGAAAAAAGCAGAGAATGATTATTTCCGACAGTGCAAAGAAGACACAGATCACATGAACATAGTTGCACAGGAATTAATCAAACATCAGGAAAAGATTACAAAGGCCGAAGACGAACTTAAGAATAAGGATGAAATCATCAAACGGCTTCAGGAGCAGATAGAGCTAAAAGGAAAGCAGGGGACACGAGTAGTTCTACATGCTGCGGAGACTGCTGTGGAGACTGAGAATTGAGCAGACCAGAAAGGGCACTACTGGTGTCCCAACTCACCGCTGATTTTGAAGATCAAATTATCTAGATAATGAAAGAAGCTCAGATAGAAAACAAACAATTAGATCAAATCTTGAAGCCATTCAATGTACCATACGGTCTACTTAAAGAACAGACGCGGATGTATATAAAGTCTGCAACGAACAAAGATACGGACCACAACCTTCAATTCCAGCATGACACTTTCAATTATACTCAAGAGGAATTTGAGAAGGCGGATCCAATATGGAGGCGAAAAATTTTGGAGAAGAATCCGACATTACGGGTACAGTGGGAAGCATCACCATATGCACTTCAAGTAAATCCATCTTTTTGTTCTGTACCCCGCAGACGCTCTTGGATGCAATTTTGGGAAGGACAGCATCAAGGCAATATCAATAATCAGTGGCTTAACTATCCGTTACTACCTAGTCCGCCACATAATTACCTACCTACAGAAGAATATATGGTGAAGACAATGGAATTTTGGATTGCAAGATATGCTACAGTTCCGGACTTAGCCGTCAAGATGACCAACAAAATATTCAGCATGCTCATTACAGTATTGAAGGTGTTCCAGCATGCTAAATATACATTCTTGAATTTCATCGGCATTACGCAAGGGTCTGAGGCTCTTATTTTTGATTTATCTACCATTCCCAGCCGACTTACCATTATGGCATATTATTCTCGCCTTATGTTTTTGCCATCGACATATATGCAGACCTTTGAAGAAGCATTTTTTACAGGCTTCTTCGAAATAGATTCTGAAATTTTTTGTAAAAATGACTTCCAACTTGAACGCAAGACTGGTGACCTATGAAACAAGTTTCTTTGCTGATCATAGACAGGCACCAGAAGACGGAGTAAAGTCAAAGCAATGGAAGGAATTCATGCTATGTCACGCGAATCTGCTGAACCAACGAGAGCAAACCGCCATTCAAACATACACACGTCGCCACAGAAAGCTTGTCGAGGACGACAGAGTTCAGGAGGAGGGACGTGTAGAGGGGCAATCAAGCAAAAAGAAAAGAAGAAGAAAATCAAAGTCTAAAACGGTGCAATAGATACACATCTCTGCAGGAAGCCCCGCAGGGGCGCATTACCCATCTCTGCACAGAGCCCCGCAGGGGCACGCATCAGGCAAAAAGAGAAATCATCCAGGTCATGCACGGTGAAAAGAAGTAAACAGCCTCAAAGCAATACATTAGGGTCAGATGTGTGCAACCAGGACAAATCAGAGGACCAAAAGTTATAAAGGGGTAGAGGCTCAAAAGTTTAAGAGGGTGACTAAGAACAGCACATTCCTAGTCACTGGTGGCGTGCGTGGCAACCCAAGTCAACAGGCAAGACAAGTGCAACAGGCTCTCGAGTAGTAGAGCTTGAATCAAGAAGGTCATCGAATCTGCATGTCTGTTTAACTGCAGACAACACTGACCAAGGGAAGCGTGCGGAGAAAAGCAGAGCGCCTCTAAAACGTAATGCAAGATCAAGAATCAGGCAACACTGACCACTGGACGCGTGCGTGAAGCAAAGTCTGTCAAGGGACGATAGAGACGAAGAGGGGGAGAGTGTTGCAGAGCTAAAGAGCGCACAAAGCAGAGAAAAAGACGGGCCCCAAAATTTTTCCGATTTGGACTACATATTTTTGTATCATAACCACTCTTGTATATATTTTCCGTTGTAAATGCACTAGAGGAGTCCTCTAGATGCATCCCCATAGAAGATTAGTGATTTACCCATGTACAATAGTAGGAAATTAGTCTTTTAGTGAATAAAGTGCCGGTCTCTTGTGTGAAAGGACCAAACTTAGGGCACTAGTATATAAGTCAAAAGTGACTCTTTGTAAAGAACTTTTTGTCATTGTGAAGAAGGAGCACTTTTGAATTTTCGAGTTTGCCTCTTTCTTGCTGATTTTGATCTTCATTTTGCTCTTGTATGTGTGTGTTATGCTTGAAATGCATGTGTAGGACTGTTATCTACCCCATCCCCTTTGTTTTGAGCTGCTGTAGTGCATGTGTAAGCTAGGAGAAGCTGTGGCGCGGGTATTTGTGATTCGCGTCATTCACTGTTTCTGTCATAACTTGAAGCAGAGTGGTCAGAAATGAGTGAAACCACCACCATTGGATGCGTCTCATCGAGAGCTTCGAAACGAGTACCCTATTGCCTATGTTCGGAGTTCTGGGCTGGAAGAAAACCTCAAAAGACCAAAACTGCTGAAAAGAGGCTTACGGCAACACTTTCAGTATTTCAGTAGGTATGAGAGGTAGTAGTCTTTTCTCATGCATGATTAGCTAAACCACTTCATTTTCCATCACGTGTGCACACGTCTTCATACACTTGGTAAAGTCGCTCCTTAGGATTGACATTTAAATGTGTGTTAAAGATCCCACTATATGCACTTGTGTGGCAATTGAGGTATAGTCTCATTGGCACAAGTCCTTGAGTCATATTGGCTCAAGTACACAATCAGGTTGCAGCACTATTTGGTGCTAGTAAATTCAGGGCTCAATACCTTTCATGTCTAAACACAGAAGAAGTACTAAGCAAAAGATCGGGCACAACTTTTTCTTCTACTCAAAAAACTTTATATCTGAATGATGAGAGAGATCTTCTTCACTTCTAAAGTGTCTAATGACTCTTACCACTTCTCATTCTTCATCTCTCATACTCTTTCATACTTGCCCCAACGTTTTTACTTGTATATATAGGCATATATGTACAAGCTCCTGACCATAACAAAGTATAAGTGAGCTAACTACAAGTTTAATGTACATATATACAAGTCTTTATTTCCTGAATATGCACTATCTTCAAGCTTCACTTGTTGATCTTTTCTTCATCTTTTGTCTTCAACCCTTTGTTCAAAACATCAATTGATGGTTTTCATGCACCAAAAGCTCCCCCTCAATCATCAATTGATATTTTCTCTATCTTCTTTATACCTGCCATGTCTTTGAATCTCTGTAGCTTTGGTCCATCCAAGCTTCTGGTTGGCATATCTGCAATCTGATCTCTTGTTGAAGTATGTATGATTTTGATCTCCTTATCAATCACCTTCTCTCTTAAGAAGTGATATAGAATCTCAATATGTTTAGTCCTGGCATGAAAAACAAGGTTAGCAGCTAGATACAAGGAACTCATATTATCTTCATGAATAATAGTTTTACTCTGAATGATGTCAAAACTCTTCATGAGAGTCTTCAACCATATGACCTCCTTTGCAGCTTCAACCATTCCTTTGTACTCTGCTTCTGTAGATCACTGAACCGGTCCTGTATGCCCAAGGGAAACATATGCTTGACTGCTAATCTCATTGTTGTAATCACTTCTTCATCAGGAAATAATGTTAGGTTGGGACCCAAAAAAGTAGTCGATTCATGTAGCTGCATAACATATCCTCAAAGAATGACGGATGGACAACTGCTCACACATCCACAGATGGTTCTCCATACGCAGAGGTGCATTTTGAGAGAAAATCCTTTCTCAAACAGTCTACGAGGGACTTGACCTAGATCTGTGTGTTCATGATAACATCCCAAAAAACCTTTAGTTGTAACTAGAGTGAAACTCTCACACACTCTTTGGAAAATAATTCCCTATCGGGTTTGTATCTGTGTTTAGGCCTAGCAATGGCATAAAGCTGCAGTAAGGGCACTGTTTAAAGGCTGATGATCTCCTTCCATTAAGCATTTTCTGTTTTTTCACGCCTCAAGATCTTCTTTTCGATTGCGTCAACATATGTGCAGCACTTAAAAAACTTCTTTTTATATGTCAAACTCGTGTGGCAAGTATGGCAGCATGTGTGAAATAAACAACTTCTTTGGTATACGCAAGGTGCATTTTTTTCAATGTGCCCATGATCTTTGCAATTCATCTCCTTGAATTTTTTTAAAGAAAGTGATTCATGTCCACACAATTCACCACTTGAGTCTTTATAGTTCTCATTTGAATGCTAAAACTAATGCTCAATCTATCTTGAAAGCAACTCAGAATTAAGATGTTGGCGATAAGACGAGTTCAATCCAGCATTCATTTTTCAAAGAAAAAATCCAAACAAAACTCTACCAGTACCACTAGCGCATATATATATATGTGTGTTGTGCCCTCACATAATTATGGACTCAGAGCCCCAATCATCTGCTGATAATCTCAAACAGATACTAACATAACCCACAGTTGAATTGATGTGTGAACATCAGTCAAATAGTTCGAACTCAACGTCAGCAACAATATACTAAGTTCGAATCTTCTACAACTCTAAGCAATGAGGAAATAATTGATGATGTAAGCAACAACAGACTGTATATTACAACAAACCACATCCAAGGTTTTTGCAATCCTCTTGATTTGCCACAACGATACTCTACTTTTGGCATCCTCATCAGTCCACTAATGCTAGGAACCTGTCCATGAGCTTTTGTTTTTTTTTTCTGCAAAACATGCCTTGTGTGCGAATCTGCAGATCAAATGCCCTTTGTCGTTCATATATTTCTGAAAGGAGCTCTGGACCAACCTCAACTGAAGGCAATAGTACCACATCAACAATACACATTTGTCCATAGTTTGAAATATCAGGAAGACTAACTAGTATACATTTACAGCGGCCTTGCCTTTGCAATTGTTGCAAATTACGAATGACTGTCTTTCTGTCTAAGATAGAGTTAGTCTTACACTCGAGTTCTTCCAACCATTTGTGTAATTCCCTCCGAAGAACAAAACGCTCTCTCTCCAGTCTTCCCATAATCCAAATTTCTCTCTGTGTATGTGTCGATGACAATGTTACAGTCCTTTGGCTGGACACAGAAAGGGAAATAGGGCTAACATGAGTTATGCATATAGTTGGAGCTGCAACCTGAGTGCTACTTCCTCACACTGTAATCTGTTCATTTGTTTCTCGGTTCTCAGTTTTCGAGTATGGAACCATCTCCATGCCAAGATCAGGTGACCTTTCATCTCCTGTATTGTGTCCATCTCCTGATGTAAAGTCTTCATTAATACAGGCTACTTCTGAAGGCTGCTCCAAGCATTCAGTTGTTGAGCTCTATGGCACAACATTGACCTTAGATGAGACATTGCATGTTTCTTTTAGTTTGTCGTCTCTAATTTCTTTCCCATCCTTCAAATCTTGTGCAACATAATCTCTCTCTGCAGGAATACAGACATGATACTATGTGGACCTCTTGTGATTTTCAACTTTCAAATGCAAACCATGCTTAGGTATCATATCTGATAGACGATAATAGTTCTTTCTATTATTGAGTCCAAGTATTGTAAAGATCTCTGTCACTGGTACTCCCTCTAGGCCACCTTGTTTGATAATATCATATATTTGACGATTTATGGAGAGCTCAACAACCTGCTCTGTTATTTGGCCACGCTTCGTACCTCTCATTTCCACGGTTGTCTCTGCTGACGAATGCCTTTGGATAAAAAGGTTTTGAGAGAGGAATACATGGTAGCACCTTATTCTCAACGTTTGCACTCGAGTTCTTCCAACCATTTGTGTAATTCCCTCCAAAGAACAAAACGCTCTCTCTCGAGTCTTTCCATAATCCAAATTTCTCTCTGTGTATGTGCCGATGACAATGCTACAGTCCTTTGGCTAGACATAGAAAGAGCAATAGGGCTAACATCAGTTATGCATACAGCTGTAGCTGCAACCTGAGTGCTAATTCCTGACACTGTAATCTGTTCATTTGTTTCTCGGTTCTCAGTTTCAGAGTATGGAACCATCTCCATGCCAAGAGCATGTGACCTTTCATCTCCTATATTGTGTCCATCTCCTGATGTAAAGTCTTCATTAATCTAGGCTACTTTTGAAGGCTACTCCAAGCATTCAGTTGTTGAGCTCTCTGGCACAACATTGACCTCAGATGAGACATTGCATGTTTCTTTTAGTTTGTTGTCTCTAATTTCTTTTCCATCCTTCAAATCTTGTGCAACATAATCTTTCTCTACAGGAATACAGACACGATACTGTGTGGACCTCTTGTGATTTTCAACTTTCAAATGTAAACCATGCTTAGGTATCATATCTGATAGATGATAATAGTTCTTTCTATTATTGAGTCCAAGGCTTGTAAAGATCTCTGTCACTGGTACTCCCTCTGGGCCACCTTGTTTGATAATATCATATATTTGACGATTTATGGAGAGCTCAGCAACCTGCTCTGTTATTTGGCCACGCTTCGTACCTCTTGTACTTCGATCAGATTCTGTCTTATCCAAATTTCCACGATTGTCTCTGCTGACGAATGCCTTTGGATCAAAAGGTTTTGAGAGACGAATACATGGTAGCACTTTATTTTCAACGTTCACCTCAAAGACTTCAACTATGCCAGCTGCTAAGAGCCTACTAAGCAGCCTCCTCCACTCACGATGTCCACGAGTCAAACGGAAGCCCAAATTCACTTTTAAAATAACAAGTACCTTTGTGGGTGCATCCTCTAGCTTCTTGCAAATAGCTTTCAAAGCAGGTAGATCATCGTTCACAAGAACACCTTTTACACCTCCATCATGGCTTGAACCTCCTGTCACAATACCCTCAATTCTTCCATGTTCTAGACTAGTTTTCTGGATCTCAAACCTTCATTGTGTTCCAAGCTTCACAGCTTTAGCAAAACGTTTTAAGTGTATAAGATTCGTAGCAATCAGCCGTTCCCCTCGAAAAATTGAAGATTGTCTCACGAATAACCCTCGTGACTCTAAGTTCTTGATCATGTCAAACAACTTGTTGCCACTAATACCGAATTCTTTTCCGATTTCATACTGAGTTATACCATTTGCTCTTGCTCGTCCGATTCGCTCAAGCATTCTCCTTTGCTCAGTTGAGAGCTTGGAATCAAAATGTCTCATGTCGTAAATGCCGAGGGAACTATCCCTTAAGTCTTCTGAAGGAACTGTAGATATTTCTAGCCTTTTGGCATCCTCGTGGGATTGAATTGATGGTTTTGTGGTTGCTAATGGAGTGAAGCTTTGGCCTTTGAAGGTAAGACAATTGCTTGAGATCAACTGTTTCCATAAGGCTTGCTTCAATGCGGGGTCTAGAAGTAAGCCAGATCTTGATGAAGATGCTTCCAGCCATTTCCACAGATCGGGCAAAGAGCAGCCTTGCTCTCCTTCAGCTGCCACTTCTTCCCTCATCTCCTAGTTTCCCTCGAATCCTTCCCTGAATCAACTTCCCTCTTGTCTTCCAACATCACAGAAACCCTTCTGGAACTGCCCTTCTCTATTCTCATTCACCTTCGATGGATGTTCGTCTTCCCCAAGTCCCCTTCTCTCTTGCTTCTTCGTCAACACCTGCACATGCAAAAAACCACAACGCTTGCTAAACGGGGCCCTCCTCTTCTCCTGGTTCCTCTTCTCCATAGGGGGGATGGCCTGCCCCCTGTGTTGTGGAGGTGATCGCAATCCGGGTGGATCGGATCCGGTCGTGGCACACACAGGGTGTATGAAGCTAATGAATGTTGGATGGTTTAAGGACATGAAAGTGAAATTAATGTTGAGTATGGAGAAGAGAGAGAAGTTGAAATGATTATGGGAATGGGAATGTAGGAGTGCAAGTTAGATTTATGAACATGAATGATAAGAATGAAAGAGAACCATACACACGAATCAAATTTGGAAGGAAGAATGGTCCATTGAAGGAGCTTCTTAAACACTTCCTAATTCTAATCCATATGCATAGTCTTCTTTGGATGATATGTATGCATGACGTGAATAGATGGAATCCTTACACATAAACCAGTTTCGAAAGGAAGAATGGTCCAATATTGGAGCTTCTTATACACTTTCATAAATTAATCAATATGTATGGGTATGTATGGATTATATGCATGCAAGTGAATTATGATGATAGAGTTTACTCACAAGCTCAAAGAAACATCCTCACTGGTTCAACGCAATACTACGGAGCCTTCTCACACATAGAAGAAATAGAAGACATGTAAAAATACTTAAGAGACTGAGAGAGGAGACAAGAGACAAGTGACAAGTGACATGAATTAAAAGGATTTGAATTAAGATACATGTATAAGATCGTCGTGGTACGTCAAGCTAAGCAGTCTACTGATCAAAGGTGGTTCCGACCCTCAAATCATGACAGTTCAACCGAATGTCACACGTAAGAAGGTGAGTTCCACTTCAGTGACCCTATGTATGTCTAGGCTCGTAACGTCTAACTAAAGAAGTCTAAGACTCATTAAAACCAGCTCTAACTCACTCACACGCTCCACCGAGGGTGAGTCAAGATAGAGATGCTGGTTTCAAGAGCCTATCCTAGATTGGAGTTCTAACTTAAATTTGAAACTAGGTACTATACTCATACTAGCCCACCTTGGATCCTCACTCGCTCAACCGAGGGTGATCGTCTCAAGGAAACCGTAAGCTAGCATGAGACCTATGGATGCCTAACAATGATGGTCTAGGATTTTGGAGGGGGGTTTATATAGTTTTCTGAATGAATTTGGGCCCTTGGATCTGGAGAAATCAACTCTGAACTCTAGGATCACTACTTTCGATTACAACCATTTGATTAATCAAATCAATGGCTTGGAATTGATCTTTCTATCAAATCTAGTGTAAAGGAGTGAAATTTAGGCGCCCTCATTCTCCACCATTTGATCTGGGGATGATCTGGACCGTCGGATCAGTGCTGACATCAGTTTGGATAAGATAAGCCACTATTTTTGGAGAAAAGCTGCATTATTGATCTTTGATTGTCAAAAAAATCTTCTTTTATGGAAAAACTCGTGGATCCTCCTTGCTTTAAGCATAAGTGCATCTCCACCCTTGAATATGAGCTCATCTTGATCGTACAACATGGCTCAATCAGCTTTCGCCATGTGGTGGCCCTTCAACCCTTCAATTTGCTTAAACTAGAAAATTGCGGTGATCCTGAAAACTGGACTTTGTACTCTTTGACCCTCCAAATAGGCTTTGATGAAGATGAAACTTTGTAGGACTATGTTTCCAAAGATCTCCTTCAGGAATATGCAGAAAAAACTCCCATCTGAATCTCCCTTGTACAAGTTTGACTACATTTGGAAGCTTGCAAGGTGGCATTAAGGTGTCTAGGAAGCTCTGATAGCCTTGAAAGTTTGTACAAATATGTAGCCACATATGATCTTTATACATGCCAAACCATATGGCTAACATAAATTTCTATACAAGAATTTGTAGGGTCAAACTAGAAAAATTACATTTTTACAAAATGAACATAGCATATCAATGTGCTACAAAATCCATTTTCTACTGAAATTTGGGCTATAGAGTGCCTTTTACAATCTTATACAAGTATATGAATTTTCATCTAATTTGGTGACAATGAAATTTTTGCCCTAATTTCCTAACTTTGACCAGCTTTGACCGCTACCATGGACTTTCTTGATTTCTTTGAAACTTTGTATGTGAGATTCCTTTGACATCCTTGATGCATCCTGGACTTCTCGGGGAATTCCGGCTACCTTCACCAAATATGTTTTTTGTACGCCTTCACAAGTGAGAGAGGAGAGAAAATCTCGACGACATTCGCCCCCACTAAACCTGCGATTACTCCGGAAGCGCCACTCTAGCATCTGTGAAAAACAAAATGTTCCAGGCATCAAATTCTTTTATAGGCAACATAAGAAACATGGAAGGAAAATTGATTATATGCATGAATAAGTAGGTAACGTGACATAAAGCAAAATTTGCATGAAAGAAAGAATTGAAACAGGCAACATGAATATGCATGAACAAATAGGCAACATATATGCAAATGAACAAGCAACATTGGCAACAAGAAAGAAAAAAAACAAGCATCAATATGAAGTGGAAGTGGATGTATTGAGTCGTTTTAAGCATCAATTCCTCTCATCTTGAAGAAAATTTTGTACCTTTTTCATAAAGCAATCTACCTTAAATATGATTATAAACAAAGATTTAGGATTTTCAAGAGACATCTTTCATCTTTAGCTTATTTTAGATCAACTCCTTTCCTACATAAATATGAATATGCTATTTCTCTAATAACATGCAAGGAAATCTAACTAAACTCCACTAATGCATAAATCTGCCTATATAGCCCGTGATTTATTCTACTATGCCTCTTTATCCTCCTTTGGCTTGCTCTTTTTTTTTCTTTTTCTTTTTTTCTTTTTTTTTTTTTTTGATGATGATGATGATGATTCGGCAACTTTATGGTTACGATCACTTTTTTGGGGTGGAAGAAAGTGTAAACTTCTTGGTAACATGTAGCTTTTTTTTTTTTTTGACGAGGAAAAATCAAACCCCGATACAAGGTACAACCATTTTTTATGACGGAGAACAGTCGTTTAAACTCCGATACAAGTGCTGTGAGATGGACTAAGGATGTAGAAACATGCAATAGCAGGAGCTAGGATTTCAACAATTATGCTTTCGATACAAGATACATATGCATGTTTATATATGAAAGTTATGTCACCAAAATAAACCTCCAAATCTACATGCCCTCTTTCCACAATCCTAGATTATAATCAATTCCTTAGTAGATAAGTTACTACTTAAGATACAATTTTACACAAGTAGAGAAATCATCATTTGCCCTTTTTGACTCAAGTGATGTGGATATGCAATGCAATGCAAAGACTGAAAAAAAACATGCATGAAACAAGCATGGGAAAAAAAAATAGAATGAACTTGAAAAAAAACAAAGCAACATGAACTTGAAAAATTAATGATATTTTTATATGTTTTTTTTATTTTTTTCCTTTTTTTAATTTATATTTTTATTTTTTATAACATGGATACTCTTGTTTATGAATCGGCCTCATTGTTGTCATCTTCTTCAATGTCCTCATCCAAAATGTACTCGTCATTATCACGCTTCTTGAATAGCTTTATCCTTTTACCTGCAATCAAAGTTTTTAGTGCAACACCATTTAATTCACAAAGAGCATACGTACCATTGTTGTTGACTTCTGATACAATGTATGGCCCAAACCACCGTTGAGTGAGCTTTTTGCGTGCATCATATTGAGAGTCAAATGTACTATCATAAATGAGCACCCAATCCCCTACTTCAATTGGCTTAGGACGGTATCGATGAGTTTTATCAAAATAATGCTTGTTCTCCATTCTAGATTCTCTTAATTTTTCAACGGCATCATCCAGTCTTAATTTACCTTGTTCTAACTGTTTAATGCGCAAACTCAAAAAATCATCAGTAGACATGTTTTCAGACCAAGGCAAATTTGACCATGCAGAAATATGAGACTGAATTGGAAACAATGGTTTTTGACAGTACATGAGTTCAGCAAGCATATACCCAGTAGTGCGTGTGCACGTCATTCTATATGCCCAAAGTGCAAAAGGTAAGAATCTAGGCCATTGTTTGATGTCACTGTTACATGCGTTAGATATGGCTTTCAGAATAGGTGGATGCCCTCTCTCTATTTTACCATTGGCCTCTGGATTATATGCAGTAGTGAGAGACAAACGAATACTGTGACGCTCAAAGAACTCTTTAGCTTCTCTCGCATTTAACTCTCCACGATCGGCAACTACTTTCTCTATGTACCCAAAGCAACTTATGACATCTTCAAGCAAGAATTTGCAAACATTGTAAGTGGTCTTAGATCGTAGTGCACGTCCCTCTACATGATTAGTTAAATCTTCTCTTGCAAGTACAATGTAAAGCATTTTGTCAATACCTTTAGGCATAGTTACAAGATCTACTACCCACTTGTAGTGAATACAAGGTGGATAAGTAGGATGCAACGGATCTCTATGTTTGACTGATGAATGAAGTTGACAAGTAGAACATGTAGAAACATAGCTACTAATGTCAACATACATCCTACGCCAATAATAGGTACTTCTAATTTTTTCATATGTTCCAAAAAATCCTTTATGACCGGCCCATAATGTCTCATGCATTTCCTTCATTACTTGCAATTGAAGACCTTGTTTTCCTAGGACTCGTTGTGGATTCTTAACCTTACCCTTAGCATGTCTCCAAAGGTAACCATTACATAGGAAAAAGTTATAAGCTCGTTTCCTAATGTTACGAAATCTATTCGTAGTCCAGTTAGGTAATGGTTGTAGTGTACTCAGATACTTTCGTATGTCTCTCCATTCATTTTCGTACTCAGACTCATGAAATTGCTCATACTCATATATATGTGGAACATAGTCAATTAAGTTCACATTCTTTATTAGATCACTTTCAAGATCATCATCAAATCTAGCTCTCGATAACATATCAGCAACTGAGTTTGACTTACCTGAAATATGAACTAACTCAGGATTTATGAACTTAATATATGAGATCCATCTAAGCATGGCTATATTAGGAAACAATCGGCTATCATTCCAATGAGAGGCAAACAATCAGTCTCAACTTTGACATTTGCACCAATGAAATATTCTTTGTCTGTTTTCAAAGCTGTTACCATACCCCATAGTTCTCGTTTGATCTGTGGATATTTTCGTTGTGTTTCATGTAGAATTTTGGCATTCCCTTCACTATCATCTTGACTTATGACCCAACCTATACCAATAGGACTAGTATCAATAGTCAATATAATAGGTTTGTTAGCAGAATAGTCTACACGCTTAAGGATGGGAGCTTCAAGCAATAATTTCTTCAATTTAGGCATAGCTTGAGTGTGTTTGTCAGTCCAAATAAATTTTTGTTTCTTCCTCAACAAGTCATAGAGACAATCAGCAACATGAGCAAAGTGTGGGATCCAAATAACATAAAAGATGCAAGCACCAAGAAATCTACGTACCTCACTCACATTGTTACATGTTTCAGAAATCTTGCTAATGGCATCAACTTTTTGTGGGTACGGCTTTCAACCATAATGGCCACATAAATGTCCAACAATAAGAACCTCGTTGACACCAAAAACAGATTTTTCTATGGAAAATGTGAGACCTACCTCTTCAAATCGTTGAAGTATTCTTTCACAATCAGAGATATGGTCAAGAACAAATTTACGACATCCAGATGAATCTAAAATAATGTCCTTTACACGTTCCTCACTCCCTTTAATTGGAATGTCATCAATGAATGGCATAGTTATACGAGGGATAAAATCATGTAAGACCATATTCATAGCACTCATCATATGAGCCACAGAATTAGTCGCTCCTTGAGGTAAAGTACACATTCGCACTAAGCCTAAAGGAGTTTTCATTGTGGTTATGTCGCGAATATCAATTGCTAATTGGAATTGGTCATATCCAGAATATAAATCACCCATTGAATAGATAGAATGTCCTGAAAATGATTCAGCAAACTCATCTACAATGGGTCCTGTTCCTACATTCCTTATGGTGACTTTATTGACGGGTTGGAGATCTTGAATAAAACGTAGTTTCCCATTCTTTTTAGGCATAGTGAACCATCGATTTGAGTAAGGTGCAAAAGATGGCTCTAAAATTCTCATGTTTATCTTCTCCTTAAGTAGTTTCATTAGCTCAGGTAAGTGAGCCTTTGGAACTGGTATAGGACGAAGATTCCATGGAATATGTGGAATAGTAAAGATTATCATGGGTGCAACTAGCTTAGGATCTACACAACCAATCTCATGAGGATACATAGTAAAGGCTTTTCCATGGCTACGTATGACTCCCTCAAATTTATCTCTCTCTGTTGGCAAAAGAAAGTCATCATCTCTACCAATTTTCACCTGTTTGATTGTCTCATCCGTGAATGTATGTCCTATGTTTTTCTTATCCCGAAGAATTGGATCATTTTTCACATCAATAATTTTTTCATTACTTCCTTGAGGTAATGGTAGAGCTATGGGTTTGATTTTTTTGTCTACAGTTTTGTACTTTGTTTCAACTAAGGCATCATGTGTTTGGTTAAATTTTGAGCACTTGTCAACAGTGAGAGCATACTCTTGGATTAGAGCATACTCATCAAGGGAAGAAAGAAGAATAATATGGGAATTAGAATTTTGTTGAAGACATAACTCTACTCCTCAAGAGTAGAGAAACAATGAGATGTTTCAATCACATGCTCAATGTTCTCATCATGTTCCATGATTTTGTTGTTTTTATAATTTTTTTGGGTTTTTTGGATAAAAGACTTGGACAATTGACTCTTATGAAGAAAATCTAATCTAGAATGTGGAAAACAAAGTGACAAGCGATTGTACAGGTTGGTTGGCTGCAAGATGTCAAACCAATATCCACTGTTGTCCCGCTCAACAATGGATTCTATCCGAAATTTTGATCATATGTAGCTCCAAACATGAATCGAGGTGCACAATCACTACAAGCATGCTCATGACCCTGAGTAACAATAGGTTTCTTTCTAATTGACAATCGATTCCTAGGATGATTCACTCCTACTGTCATGACTTGAAGTGATTGCATTCCATCCTTAGACTTGAATCTAGCATAGGTGGACCCATCATCCATGGCTTTAGTTTCCATACGACTCTCACAAATAAAGGGTTGACCTAAGAGAACTTCATAGGAGCAATTATCTTGAATTAAAAAGTGAAACTCTTCTGTGCTTCCTCCTATGGATATGGGCACACTAGCACAAGCTCCATACAGGGTACCTACACCATTATCTATAGTTCTCATACGCCATCCACAATCTTTATCTATGGGCCATCGAAACTTATCATAAACTTCTCTTGAAATCACATTGATTTCGGAGCCGGAATCTACTAATGCATTTGCAGTGATAGTGTTCTTATCATTTCCTATTTTAACATGCATCTCTGATGTACCTCTAGACCAAAATGTTCTTTTAAAGTGACTTTCAGGATTGTTTTCATGATTTTCATGGTCAGGTTGAATAGGTCCTAAGAAATTTTTATTAACATTTACTTCATCATCATCAAAGTCCTCTTCATCAGATTCATCAAAGTTTAAGGCTTCATTCATAGCTTGATCTTGATCTAGAGAATCTTGCATCTCAGTATCTAGATTAAGCGGAAACCTCTTCCTTTTAATTAGGCCGATAAAGTTATCTTTAAAAACAGGCTTTGCAATAGAGAAAACTTGTTCTAAAGACATAGTCACTTGACTCTTAAGCAAAATGTCATCTAAAATCTCCATAGGATCTATTTTTCTCTCAATTTCTGAAATCAAGATGGCTTTAGTTTTCTTTTTGGTTTCTTTTGTTTTTGCTCAGGGTCTTGTTTTTGTTCATGTTCTCGTGTTTGGTCTTCAGTTTGTTTTGATTGTTCTTGTTTATCTAAAGGCTTTGGTTCTATTTTTCTTTGCTTTGTCTTCTTCCCTTTTTGTTTCTCCTCTTGTTTTTGTTCATTGGATTCTGATTCTTGTTTTTTATCTTTAGATTGTGATGTTTCTCCTTGCTCTATGATTGTTTCTATTCCCTCTGAGGTTTGTTTTCGAGTCACTCTTCTTTCACTAGGTTCAGCTTCATCTCTTTTTTGTTTTTCTTCCATTGGATATGTGAGAAATAAGAGATTGATCTTCTATCGGTGACTCCCAAGCTGTTATTCTCCTAATCTCATCCCGTGCTCTTACTAAAGCCTCTATGGAAAAATCACCTTCCTTTGTGGGTTTACTTGATTCTACTTGTTGTTCATCAAGAGCTTCTAGTTTCACTCCTCTAGTTCCTACGTCCATTATGGTTATATTTTCATAATGTTTTTCCATGCCTCCCTTACCATAATTTCCTTGCAAAGGTAGCCTAGATCGATAGCCACAGGTTTTCTTGTCTATGTCTATTACTAGTCGTTGCTCCTTAGCAGCCTTCAATAGTTCACAATCTCTCAAAAGGTGCTCTAACGAATCACACCAAGGACACCTATGAGGGCCACGCATAAAAGCATTTTGATTTTGAGGATTTTGATTAACTTGTGGTGGGAAATTTTGAAATTGAGGATTTTGTTGATAAGGTATTACTTGAACAGGATAATTAGGATTTTGAAAAGGCAATTGATGTATTTGAGGAGCTTGGGGAGCAACATGTGGTACTTGAGGTGCAAGAGGAGCTTCCATATTATACGGTTGATGATTTTGGAAATTTTGATTTTGAGGATTTTGAAAAGCTATTTGTGAAGCTTGAGGATACATGTTTTGATACATTTGAGGATTTTGCACATGAGGATGAGGATTTTGCATTGAAGGATTATGCATTGGAGGAACTTGATATGCTTGAGTAGGAGCTACTTGTGGATTTTGATTGGTAGCTATAACATGTTGATTAGGCTCTTGAAAAGACATTGGGCTCATTTGATTTTGGAAAGTTTTGGTGTAATTAGATTGTAAAGCATCTATTGTCTTGGCCAAAGTGGATTGTGTAGCAATAGGACTTTCCATTTGCTTAGTGAGAATTTCCACTTGAGATTGTTCAACTACACTTTTATTTGGCTCTACTTTAAAACCTTGAGTAGGCTCCATCATTTGAGAAATAGGAGTAGAGTCAAAAAGCATAGCATGGGATTGTTCTCTAACTTGCTCCTTAGTTTGTGGAAGGCTAGCTTGAGGAAGACTAGTTTTCTTATAAAGCATGGATTGTCTTTGATGTCTATGGTGAAGGGCTTTGGTGTGCAGAACAAGAGGAGGAAGGAGGAGATGGAGGGAGAGAGAAGAGAGGAAAGACACGCGGACATGCGGGGGAGCCTCGAAACCCACATAATGAACTCTCTTGAGGCAATGCTCTATATATGATGTATATATATGAATATGGGGGTAAGGTCACATGACCCTTACATCCCCAACAATCTCCCACTTAAGGGTCAATGTGACCATAAGTGGTAACACATACAAAGAATGATGTAGGACTATACAGTAATGTACAGGAAGAGTCCGGATCTCTACCCATACAGATCAACCTACACCAACTGCCTCGAACAAGGTGTATCCATGCACCTCAAACTGCTCTAGACTCATATCGATAAGAGTCGAGCTCACATATGACTGATGCAAGAACTGATGCAGTTCCTGCAAAGCTCCCACTCGCTCTATGCCTATGTCAATCATCAAACCACTGACAACTCCAAGTGCAAATGCTCCAATAGCAACTGCAATGTCTGGTCTCGAGCATAACAACTCGTAAATCAGACTCCCGAATGCTGACGAAACATGTGCTATCCTGGCTAACCTAAGTATGTCAGCCATGCCTATATCCAAGGCATCCAAAGCACCATCATCAAGACCAACATGTCCTGACATATCTGTGTCAATATCTGGCATGAGCGAATCCAAGAATGACTGCATAACTACTGACTCCTCAGCATCTAAATCAGCCATGCTCGTAACCAAGGATGTATCTAGTTGTGCATCATGAGAGCTAATATGCTCTACCATACAATGTTTACCATGAGAGCTATCGTGCTCTACCACACCAAGTGTATCATCATGCTCCGCATGAGCTAACTGCACAACATCAACACAAAGATCAAATTGATGATCTAACTCTAACTGAGTATCATCACAATGCTCTACATGAGCATCCATATCATGCTCTAAAGCATCCAACTGATCATCCAAAGTGTGCTCTATAAGAGCATCCATATGATCAATAAAAGCATGCTCTATATAAGCATCATGAGCATCCAAAACATGCTCTACATGTGCATCCATCTGAGCATCTAAATCATTCCATACATGTGCATCAAGAATGTCCATAGACCTATCTGTAGGTAGGAAAAATGAGACATGACGAGTCTCACATCGCACATAAGGTTGAACTCCCACTGAGACGAGACTGTCTCTCACATGAAGGATCTGCAGTGGATACCTGTGCCCAATCCTAGCACCTCTGACAAGCATAAGTTGTCCCAACTGCAACTGAAAATGATGCTCACCAAGGAATGCATAACATCTGCTCTCCTGTAACTGGCTAACTGAAATCAAGCTCATAGGGAATGAAGGCACATAACGTACATGTTTGAGTGTAAGTGATGCTCCACTAGGTAGCATAATGTATACATCTCCTGCACCCTCAATGTCATATGCCATACCATCAGGCATGTGCACACATCCACGACTCTCACCTGAGAATCGACAAAACCACTCACGATATGGAGTAACATGAAAAGTGGCTAATGCATCAAGCAACCAAGCCATATGTGTGCTATCCAATGAACAAGAGGAATCATGAGATGAACTATAGGAGAAAGTGATATCACCATCACTAACATAATCAACTACCATAAACTCTCGTGAAATCACTACCTGACCTGAATCACGTGCATATCTCTGACATCATCGTTGCATCCGCCTGAAGCAACGTCGTCGAATATGGCCATCACGGCCACAGTGCCAACATCGAAGTGGTCGATGTGATCTATGTCTCACATGAGTCAATGGACTCGCATACATATCATGTAGTCTCTGCCATAATGCACTACTCGTCTCCTCATACATAACAGGCTCATATATAGAATCCACAAGCTGTAATCGGATAGTGGAGCTGGCCAATGCATCCATATCCATCCATACGTGGTCGAGCATGTCACGAGGCCTCTGTGCATCTCTATGCACATACATGTGTAACCCTGCACGAACCAATGTATGCCACATCTGAGCTTTCCATCTCGGAAAGTTAGTGCCATCAAATCGAGAAGACACCATGTTGGCAATCGAATAGACTAGCAATGTAACAAGAGACTAGAAACAATACTCTATCCTCAATAGGATCACACTTGCATATCTATATGCATAACTCACATCACAAATGTCTCGATGGAGAAGGAACCATGTGAACCACCTGTCACATAACCATGCATCTAGCATGCACATAAAGCCATGAGCATAAGCCTGCTCACCAAGTCTCCAAAGTGATAAAATAGATGTGAAAGAATCCTGGAAAAAATTTGAAAGAGTATCCCTTGGAAACTGAGCAATCAAACAAGATAACCAATAACCAAAGATCAATGAGTAATTTGTCACCACCTGTCAATGATCCAACCAAAGATAATGGCAACCACATATGCCAAAAAACTGATACCAATACATGCCAATACAATGGCAATACAACTCCCACTGAAGAATAAATCCTACAAGATGGTCCAACCTGTCACGAATAATGTGTGACCAAGTCCAAGTGAATGGAGATAATCAATGATCCAAAGCTATCACACAAGCTTCAAGATCCACTAGAGCTCTTTTCTAGCATAAAAGCCGATGAAATTTCGGCAACATCTCCTCTGTAAAATGGACTCTAGAACCAAAATAACAATGTGGGAATCACCATCCACATAAGCCAAGAATCACACTAGCAAATACATATCAATCAATGACCAAATGCTAATAACGGTGACAAACAAACGTGTAACTGAGGCTCCAATCTGGATCATGTACCTGCAAAGAAAACAAAGATACAAGTACACACCAAGATCCACAATCAACTCTCACAGAATTGTGTGCAACTGGTAACTAAATCCATAACCAAGTGGCATAAGCAAGCTATAGACCACAATGCCACTATACATCCATGATCAAACTCATGATGACATAATTCTCAAAAAAGAGTATACCACAATGTCATCTTACATGTCAAACACGTAACAAGATCATGCTCTACTCTCATATGGAGGAGCTAACACAATGATCATACATGTACAATGTCTTGAAGCTCTGAAAATAAGAGATTGCACACCAAAAATTCTCTCTCGAAGAAGTTCCAAAGCAAATTCAACCTCCAAGTGCAATAAGGGTTGTTTGAGCAAAACTGTACTGCTCTGTGTTTTGCTGCTTCAGAGTTGATAACCTCTGAATCTGAACTTTTGGTCTTCAGCAAACTTGAAGATCTACTTCTTGGCTATGTAACGACATAAAGAACACCTCAATCGGAGGTGTGTAGCTCAAGATATGCTCAAAACAAGTACCTGCTGTCAATTTCACTTTCACTTGCAACAGTACTGCTCTGTATTCTGCAGTTTTGGCGACTTTACACTCAAAATCTGAATCTGAGTTCTTCTACAAAGTTGTAGCTATTTTTCCAAGCTACGAGCAGCAAGTTGAATCATCGCATTCCGAGCTGTAGAACTCAAGTTATGACAAAAAAACCGACCTGCTGTCCTAGTGAATGTAGATTCGCTTTCTACAATAGTCTGCGTTTTTCCAATTTTCGGCACTTTAGAAGTCCAAACCAGGTTCTACGCCCTTCTGTGAAGTTGTAGCTCTTTATGTTAGCTACGCCCAGAACTTTAAAACGCATCAATCCGAGTTTCTTAGTTCAAGTTACATCCGAAATACTGAACTGCTGTCAAAAGATGCCGACCTGCACTTCTATCTCTTCTCACCTAAGCTTCTATTGAAGCTTCTTGCACACCAACCTTCAGCATACTCTGATACCAATGAAGGGCTTTGGTGTGCAGAACAAAAGGAGGAAGGAGGAGATGGAGGGAGAGAGAAGAGAGGAAAGACGCGCGGACATGTATGGGAGCTTCGAAACCCACATAATGAACTCTCTTGAGGTAATGCTCTATATATGATGTATATATATGAATATGGGGGTAAGGTCACATGACCCTGAACGAGAGAGAAGAGAGGAGAGATGCACGGACATGCGTGGGAGCCTCGAAACCCACATAATGATCTCTCTTGAGGCAATGCTCTATATATGATGTATATATATGAATATGGGAGTAAGGTCACATGACCCTTACATCCCCAACATATGGGCTACAGCCTCTACTACTTTACGCACTTTTTGCCAATTGTCAGTAAGGCCATAGCGCTTATCCGGCTCTTCTAATCGCCGTTCAACTTCCCTAAGAGTTTCAGGATGAAGAAGCTTAAGAAAATTGATCACAAGATCAGGTTCCAAAGTTATCTTATCCTCATTAGGAAGTTGTTCATAGCGTCTAATATATTCATTTTGTAAGTGAGTAATAGAGCTACTAGGCTTTGGGGAATCGACCCATCGTAAGAATCCATCCCGATTATGTTGGCTATAATCTTCAAGATAGAATTCTTTGAGCATCTCCTTTCTAAAATCACTCCAAGGAAGACTATCATATTGAGTGACATGGTTTATGATAGAGCTATCAACAATTCGTTCAAAGAATGATATCAAAAGATCTTCGGGAAGACCAAAAATCATAGCTTGCTCTTCAAACAAATCTAAGTAGCTTGTAATGTTGATGCCATTGAATTTTCCCTTCTCTCTCAACATAGAAGAGACTATTCTTTGGCCTTGTTTCTCAACAATAAGGGATTTGAATCCTTCCTCCATCTTATGTGAATAAGCAAGTGATGCACGATGCTCTAGATCTCTCACAAATGTGTTTACTTCACGACGAAGATGTGCACGATATTGTGAGAAATCCAGTGTAACACTCAAGAATGGTGATGATGATATGATGAGGATAAAAAATATGAAACAAAGGATATGGATCACAACCTCCCAACAAGATCAGAAGCAAATGCCACGAAGCGTTTCACGTCGGGTTCAAATGTGCAGGTGATCGCAATCCGGGTGGATCGGGTCCGGTCGTGGCACACACAGGGTGTATGAAGCTAATGAATGTTGGATGGTTTAAGGACATCAAAGTGAAATTAATGTTGAGTATGGAGAAGAGAGAGAAGTTGAAATGATTATGGGAATGGCAATGTAGGAGTGCAAGTTAGATTTATGAACATGAATGATAAGAATGAAAGAGAACCATACACACGAATCAAATTTTGCTAGTGAAAATTTTGATAAATGAAGACAATATTCGTGTAAAGTTTGATCCATAACTGATATAGAAGTGTTCTTAGATCAGTATAGATCAAACCTTTGAAGATTAAGAGGTCTCCAACAGTGGTAATCAAAGCATAAGGTGCAATACAAGTGAAGTAAAGGCATTGGAAGTCCCGACTGTTGCAGGTATTGAAGTTCCTTCTAATTGAAGGTGGACAAGGACAAATTCTTGAAGATAACCTGCAGAAGTACAAAGTACGAGTTCGAAGAATCAAGAAGGATTAAATCTTCATATCAAAGGTACACTTTATTATCATAAATCATAGTAATTGCAGACACAGGAGATCAAAGATGGGAGAAAGTTTGCAGATTGATAAGCTAGATAGGGAGAACTATCCAGCTTGGTCTATGAGGATGGAGGCACACCTCATGAGCAAAGATTTGATGGCATTTATTATAGGAGAAGAAGAAAAGCATGAATTTGCAGATCCTAGTATTCCAACTAGGGAAGAGCTTGCAGATTTGAAGACTTGGATGAGAAAGGATGCTCAAGCTAGAAGCATCATTTACATGGTTGTAAATGATTATCTTCTACCTCACATCAGAGGATTGGAAAGTGCAACAGATGTGTGGAATGCTTTGGAAGAGCATTTCCAAAACACAACTAAGTCTAGAAAGTCCTCATTATGGGCAGAGTTTACAACTTTCAAGAAGAAGAGTTCACAATCAATTTCTGATTATGTGGCAAGGATGAAGGATATTGCAGATAGCTTGGGAGCTGTAGATGAATACATTGAAGAGGATAAGTTGGTAAGGCAAATACTTATAGGTATGAGAGGAGATGAGAAGTGGAAGCCTTTCATATTGTCCATAGAATTGTCATTAGATCACTTTACTCCTGATCTTAATCAATTACTAAGACACATGCTAACTTTTGAGCAGGACATTAAGGGAGACAATGATAGGAGTGCAAGTCAAGCTATGTACTCCAAGGACAAGAAAAAGAATGGCAAAGGGAAGCAGTCAACTAATGATGAAGGAACTTCAAGTCAAGCTAACTTTACAAAAGGAAAGATGAACTTCAGAGGTAAAGGAAGTGGAGGTAAGAACAAAGATAATACTAAAGCTTGTTGGATTTGTGGCAGAACCAATCATTTGGCAAATGATTGTTGGTATAACAATCAAAATGGTTGAAGTAATAAGAGCTTCAATCAAAGAGGTAGAGGAGGCAGAAACCAAAGAGGTAACTTCAGAGGAAGAGGTGGTAGGACATCATATGCTAGAGGAGGTGGAAGAAGTTTTCAATCTCAGTCCTACAACAACAATTATTATAATTATGCATCAGATCAAAAGGATGACATGACTCTCATCTTGAATGCAACTCATGAAGCAGTAGGAGAAGATCAAAGGGTGTTTTATATTGACTCAGGATGTAGCAATCATCTGAGTGGCAATATATCATTGATGACTGATATGGAAGCAAAGGTGAATGGACATACAGTTCAAACAGGTGATAATACCAAGCATAAGGTGGAAAGCATTGGATCAGTAAAGACAAAGAATGGAAGTACGCTCTTGAGCAAGGTACTTTATGTTCCTAGTATTCCTAAAAACTTGATAAGTGTAGGGCAAATTGTGGAGAAAGGATATGAAGTCAGATTCACAAATGATGGTGTTTATGTGCAAGATCCAAATCAGGGATATAGAAACATAATTGCAGGTAAAAAGGAAGGAAGGTTGTTTACTCTCAAAGTCCAAGGTAATGTGGGACATGCATTATTTACTTATGGAATTCAAAAGATGTCTGAGTTAGACCTATGGCATAAAAGGCTAGGTCATTTCAATGAGAGAGCCATAAAGGAAATGTCAAGGAATGATGTAGTGCTTGGTTTGCCAAATGTTGAAGGGCAACACATGGTGTGCAAGTGTGAAGCTTGTCAATTAGGTAAAGCACACAAAATTTCATACAATAAATCAGGGTACAAGTATTCAAACATGCTTGAGTTAGTTCATACAGATGTGTGGGGTCCTTCAAGGGACTATAGTATAAATGGATCCAGATATTATGTGTTGTTTGTTGATGATGCAACCAGATGGATTACTTTATATGTAATCAAGGACAAATCAGAAGTGTTCAAGACATTCAAGCATTATCATGCTTATGCAGAAAGGATTACAGGACAAAAGCTCAAGAGGTTGAGATCAGATGGAGGGGGAGAGTATTTCTCTAAAGAGTTTGATGATTATTTGTGGAATGCAGGTATAAAAAGAGAAGTAACTTGCAGGTACTCTCCTCAACAAAATGGAGTTGCACAAAGAAGAAATAGAACTCTTGTAGAGTTTGCAAGAGCAATGATGAAGGAAAAGAATTGTCCAAATTACTTATGGGCAGAAGCTATCAACACTGCAACATACCTTGTGAATAGGTTACCTTGTAAAGCTTTGGAGGGAAGAACTCCTTATGAAGCATGGTGGGGTAAGAAACCTACTCTTGATCATTGTAAGGTATTTGGATGTTTAGCATATGCTTATGTTCCTTCACAGTTGAGACATAAGTTAGAACCCAAAGCAGAGAAGTATGTGTTTACTGGGTATGATGATAGACAGATGGGTTACAGATTGTGGAGTCCATCTACAAAGTAGTTTCTTGTTACCAAAGATGTTACATTTGATGAGGAATGTACATGGTATACAGGCTCAACAAATGAGTATGCAGATGTTAAAGAAATACAAAGGAAAGGAGAGACAAAAGTAAGTGTGTATGAAGAAGATATTGATGATGTTGATTATAAAAGTAAATTGCAGGATAATGTTGAAGATGGGCCAAGATTTGATCCAGAATCAAATGTGGCTGAGACTTCAAGAAGTGTGGAGGTTAGAAGATCCTCAAGGGAAAGAAAAGAGTCTATCACGTATAGCTATGACACATCTTTCTTAACAACAAAAGATTATGCTTACATTGTGAAGACAAAAGAGGATCCAATCACATATGAAGAAGCTAAAGGTAAACAGAATTGGGAGAAGGTAATGCAAGAAGAGTATGATGCTCTACTTGAAAATGAGACATGGGAGTTGGTGCCAAGACCAAAGAATCAGAAGGTCATTGGATGTAAGTGGGTGTATAAAACAAAAAGGTTTGCAGATGGTAAGGTGTCTAGATACAAGGCTAGACTTGTGGTCAAAGGTTATGCCCAAACTTAGGGGGTAGATTATGATGAAACCTTTAGTCCTGTTTCTAAGATGTCTACAATTAGATCATTGATTGCTATTGCTACTTGTAAAGGATGGAAGTTATCACAATTAGATGTGAAGAATGCATTTTTGAATGGATACATTGCAGATGAAGTGTAAATGGACCAACCAGAAGGTTTCATGGATTCAATTGGATCAGATTATGTGTGTAAGTTCAAGAGAGCTTTGTATGGGTTGAAGCAGGCCCCAAGAGCATGGAATTACAGGCTTGTTAAGTTCTTGAATGAATGTGGATTTCAAGCATCAAAGACAGATAGTAGCTTGCTAGTGAAGGCAAGTGAAAATGGATACATATATATGTGTATTTATGTTGATGATATCATTGTCACAGGTACAGATGCTCAAGGAATCAATGAACTTAAGAAACAAATAGAGAAGGAGTTTAAGATAAGTGATTTGGGAAACTTATCTTATTTCTTAGGAATGCAGATTGTGTATACTCAACATGGAGTATATGTTACACAAGAGAGATACTTGAAGAATCTTCTGGTCAAGTTCAACATGGAGGATTGCAAGTCTTCAACTACACCATTGGAGGTAAATCATAAATTGAGCAGGTATGGAGGTGAAGAGTTTAATGACATGAAGAAATATCAGATTTTGGTAGGTAGTTTAATTTATGCTACCTTGACAAGGCCAGATCTATCATATGCAGTAGGTGTGTTATCACAATTTATGCATTATCCAAAGAAGACTCCTTGGATTGCAGCTCAAAGGGTACTCAGATATATCAAAGGGACCCTAAGTGAAGGTTTGTGTTATGTATTTACTTCTGATACAAGAATCAAAGCGTTTAGTGATGCAGATTGGGCAGGTGATTCAGATGATAGAAGGTCTACTCATGGGTATCTCTGTTATATTGGAGATAAGTTAGTTTCTTGGTGCTCAAAGAAGCAACATACAGTTGCTTTGTCATCTTCAGAAGCTGAATATAAAGGAATGGTAGAGGCTGCAAAAGAAGTGATTTGGTTAAAGACCTTGTTGAAGAGTTTTGGAACTGATCAGAGTACTCCAATTATTTTTGGAGACAATATGAGTTCATTGTATTTGGCAGCTAACCCTGTTTTTCATGCCAGGACTAAGCATATAGAGATTCAGTATCATTTCTTGAGGGAAAAGGTACTTGATAAAGAGATTGAAGTGATGTATACTCCAACAAAAGAGCAAGTTGCAGATATGATGACAAAAAGCTTGGATGGACCTAAGCTACAGAGATGCAAAGAGATGGAAGGAGTGAAGAAGAATGGAATAATCACAATTATTGATTGAGGGTGAGCTGTTGGAACAAACCAATCACAAATTGGTGATTACAAAGAGCTTGAAGCAAGCTTATGATCAGATTGAAGTGGAAGAAGACACTTGAGAAAGTGAAGAGATCTCAGAAGTGAAGTTTGTATACATATGTACAATACAGTTGGAAACTCTTGTAATTTGAGTATAGATAATCCTTAGGATAATAAGAAGTAATGTAATAGACATGGGATAAGTCTAGAACCATATGTATATAAGTCAATGATGTAAAGAAATACATTAGAGAGAGTCATTAGAAGATAAGTGTCATAGAGATAGATGTGAGGAGAGTCATCTTCAGGAAATAGCGACGAGTATTTCGTAGATTCCTCTCAGCCTGATCATGTGGATCAAAAATCCTTTTGTACACATCTAATCTAGAAGCTAATGAAGCTATGTTCAAATTTTCATGGTCTAATTCCTCTCCTGTTGTGAGTATGATTAATAGGAACATGTGTATATAAAGTCTGTAGATAAACTTCTTAGAGTTGCACACTTTTTCGTGTCAATGATTTGCTTAGTTCTCAATGCACAGTGTAAAGTTTTTGATGATTGAGCAGTTAAAATCTAAGTTAGAAGGTAAGGAAGCTATGGCTAAAAGCATTTAGCAAAACGGGATCTGTGCTATGAGAAATCAACCTTAGAAGTTACCTATGTCAAAGTCGCTTGTTCAGGAAAACAGTTTCTAACATACTTTTGATCTTAAGGATCCAATTAAAGTTCTAATGATTCTTTTGAAGAACTAATGGTTGATATGATTGCGCAAAGGTAGTGTGAAGATTTGTGCATCATTGATTTGAAGAAATCTGAAGATATGTGCAGGTATTGAAGTCAATTTTTTAAGGAGACTTCCTGAAGAAGGAATTTCTTCACTCAAAAAAGTTCTAGTGAAAGTTTTGATAAATGAAGACAATATTCGTGTAAAGTTTGATCCATAACTGATATAGAAGTGTTCTTAGATCAGTATAGATCAAACTTTTGGAGATTAAGAGGTCTCAAACATGTTTTAGGAACCAAATCCCATGTCTCATTTTCCATCAATGCATCATATTCTTCTTGCATAGCTTTCTCCCAATTTTTCTTACCTTTTGCCTCCTCATATGTAGAAGGATCTTCCTCTGTTTTCACCATATAAGCATAGTCTTTAGTAGTCAAAAAAGAAGTTCCATAGCTATACCTTGTAGGTTTCCATTTGTGTCTTGATGACTTTCTGAGTTCTCCACTTCTTGAAGTTTCCCGTTCATCACATTCTGGATCAAACTTGGGCACTTCCTCAACTTCAACTTGTGCTTCATCATTCTCTTCTCCATCAAATATTTGAACCTTTTATTTACCTTTCTTCTGATTCAAGATTGCTTCATCACCTGCATGAATATTAAGTGTACCTGTATACCAAGTACCTTGTTCATCAAATGTAACATCTTTAGATACAAGAAATTGCTTTGTCGATGGACTCCACAACCTATATCACATCTGCTTATCATCATATCCAATGAACACATACTTTTCAGCTTTAGGTTCCAATTTATGCCTCAACTGAGATGGCACATATGCATAAGCCAAACATCCAAATACTTTGCAATGATTTAAGGTAGGTCTCTTAATCCACGAAGCTTCATATGGTGGCATACCCTGCAAAGCTTTACATGGTAACCTATTAACCAAGTATGTAGCTGTATTTATAGCCTCAACCCATAAATAATTGGGACAATTTTTATCCTTCATCATTGATCTTACAAACTCAAGAAGATTTCTATTTCTCCTTTCTCCTACACCATTTTGTTGA
The DNA here is from genome assembly GCA_020310875.1 of Ceratopteris richardii. Lineage (NCBI taxonomy): Eukaryota > Viridiplantae > Streptophyta > Polypodiopsida > Polypodiales > Pteridaceae > Ceratopteris > Ceratopteris richardii. The sequence goes on from CM035437.1 coordinate 92,808,750, forward strand.
GGAGAGTACCTGCAAGTAACTTCCCTTTTTATATCTGCATTCCATAAGTAATCACTAAACTCATTAGAGAAATACTCTCCCCCTCCATCGGACCTTAGTCTCTTCAACTTTTGACCTGTGATTCTTTCAGCATACACATGATAATGTTTAAATGTATTGAATACCTCTAATTTATCTTTGATCACATATATAGTGATCCACTTGGTAGCTTCATCAACATAAATCACATAATATCTTGAACCATTAATACTGAAATCCTTTGATGGTCCCCACACATTTGTGTGTACCAACTCAAGCTTCTCTGAATACATGAAACCATGCTTAGTATATGATTGCTTATGAGCCTTACATAATTGACATGCCTCACATCTGTATGTCATTTTACCTGCAAAATTAGGCAATCCAAGCACTGAACCATTGTTAACCATATCCTTAATACCTCTTTCCTTGAAATGTCCAAGCCTTTTATGCCAAAGATCTAACTCAGAGATCTTATGTCCTCCATAAGTGAACAAGGCATGACCAACATTAACTTGAATCTTCAATGTGAATAACCTTCCTTCTTTCTTCCCTGAAAAAATTTGTTTATACACATTGCTAGGGTCTTCCACAAAAACTTCATCATTAGTGAACCTTACTTCATAACATTTCTCAACAATTTGCCCTACACTTATCAGATTCTTTGGAATTGTAGGAACATACAAAACCTTACTCGAAAGAGTGCTTCCATCCTTGGCCTTCACTGATCCAATCGACTTCACATTGTGCTTTGTATTATCACCTATTTGAACTGCATCATTACTCACCTTATTCTCCAAATCAGTTATCAAGGCTATGTTACCACTCAGGTGATTGCTACACCCTGAGTCAATGTAGAAGACTCACTTTGTCTTTCACAAATTGCAGTCATAATCAAGGTTGAATCCTTCTTCTGATCTGAAGCATAATTGTAGTAACTATTGTTGTAAGATTGACTTTGGAAACCTCTGCCTACATTTCTTCCAAAGTAACCTCTACTACCTCTACCTCTGAAATTACCTCTTTGGTTTCTACCACCTCTTCCTCTTGAATTAAAGTTTTGACTATATCCTCCATTATTCTGATTAGTATGCCAACAATCATGAGCTAAATGATTTTTCTTACCACAAATCTAGCAAGCTTTGGCTCCATCTTTATTGCTTCTGCCTCTTCCTCTACCTTTGCCACCTCCTCTTCCCCTTAGGAAATTGGCTTGGCTAGTTGTACCTTCTTCTTCATTTAATTGTTGCTTGCCTTTGCTATTCTTCTTCTTGTCCTTTGAATACATTGCTTGACCTTTACTCTTATCAACATCACCTTTGACATCTTGCTCAAAAGTTAGCATATGTCCTAGCAATTGATTCAAGTCAAGAGCGAAATGATCTAGTGACAATTCAGTAGACGAAATGAATGGCTTCCATTTATCATCTCCTCTCAAACTTGTGAGGATTTGCCTTACCCATTTATCCTCTTCAATATCTTCATCAACTACTCCTAATGCATCTGCAATGTCCTTCATTCTTGTTACATAATTAGGAATGGATTGAGAAGCTTTCTTTTTGAATGTAGTGAACTCTGCCCATAAGGATGCCTTCCTTGACTTTGTAGTATTTTGGAAATGCTCTTCCAAAGCATTCCATATGTCACTTGCACTTTCAAGTCCTCTAATATGAGGTAGCAAGTAGTCATTGACTCCCATGTAGATAATGCTCCTTGCTAGAGCATCCTTGTTCATCCATGTCTTCAAATCTAAGAGTTCATCCCTAGTTGGAACACTAGGATCTCTGAATTTTGGTTTTTCTTCTTCACCTGTCATATAACCTATCAGGTATTTGCTCATGAGATGAGCTTCCATCCTCATTGACCAAGCTGGATAGTTTTCTCTATCCAATTTCTCTATCTAAAGAGAATCTCCCATCCTTTCTTCACTTGTGTATTAAATTATTCAAGATTTATGAGAAATAAGTGTACCTTTACTTCGAATGAGGTTCCATTTGATCTTCTTGATAGCTTTAAGCCTCATTCTCTAGTCTTTCCCTTTAATCTTTCACCTTTTGAACCTTCAAATGTTGATTTCTGTATGACTGTAGTAGTCGGGGTCCTTCTTTCTTCTATTTTGATGATTCCTGCTATGATACCATTGATGGAGAGTGTTAATCTCCAAAAGAACAAGCTATCCTTGATGTTAGAGCACCTTTATATCAAGAATAACTCAAAACCTCTAATAATTTGGAGGACCAATATCAGATTATCAAAATTTTGAACTAACTGTGAACAAAACTGAACACACAGAAAGTCTGCTTCACTTTATCCACTCATAGATTGATCAAACATGGAAACTTTTCAATGAAACTTTGCATTAGGTGTCTCCTAATATTTATGCATCCTCTCCAAGTTGAAAATTCTCAAAAGGTTTAGTAAATCTTGAGATTTACTCCAAACATTCACCTATGTCTAAAACTGTACTTTTCTACAGTCGACTTTGACACATGTAACTTCTAATGCATAGTTCTCTCAAATTACAACCCGTTTATTCAAATGCTTTTAGTGATAGGTAGCTTACCTTCCAACTTAAAGAATGAGTTCTACCTTGCTCAAAACTTTACACTGTTGGAAGGAGAACTGACCAAAACATTAGCATCAAATTTGCACCAGTTGCAAACTTCTGTTCTTCACATTTACACATGTAAATGTTCCTACTCTCAATTCTCTCAGCCTATTCACAATTAGGATCTAAAAACTTGTACAGCGGTCAATCAGATTTAGACTTTTACAAAAGCATTTTACAAAAGATTAAACATAAAAGGAGTACTCAGCAAAAAATCGGGCGCAACTTTTTCTTCTACTCAGAAAACTTTACATCTGAATGATGAGAGAGATCTTCTTCACTTCTAAAGTGTCTAATGCTCTTATCACTTCTCATTCTTCATCTCTCATACTCTGTCATACTTGCCCCAACTTTTTTACTTGTATATATAGGCATATATGTACAAGCTCTTGACCATAAAAAAGCATAAGTGAGCTAACTACAATTTTAATGTACATATGGATACAAGTCTTTATTTCTTGAATATGCACTATCTTCAAGCTTCACTTGTTGATATTTTCTTCATCTTTTGTCTTCAACACTTTGTTCAAAACATCAATTGATGGTTGTCATGCACCAACATTGAGCAGCGACCATAAATCATCCACTTTTGTATTGTGAGTATTCTCTATAGCCTTCTCTTGGCAGTGGCCAAGGTAGTCAAGGACTTACGAGACAAGGAAGCCAACGAGAATTGCCAAGTAGGCAAAGCAGTCAACATAGGTCTGGCAAATAGGCCTATCATTTTTTATCAAGTTGAAGGTCAAGGAAAAAGCACAGGAGCACATCAAAGAGGTGGACACACAAGAAGAAGGAGCAAGTAGGGAGCTCCAGGAAGTGTATGTCAAATTTTTAGAAGCAATCCTTACAAAAATAGTGATTTTCATCACTAAAATCCATTATAAATACCATTTCATATTTTTGTAGCTTCATTTTGTGCAAGCCAAGGCATCCCTGAGCTTGAGGAGCATTAGAAGTACCTACCTATCAATTTTCATACTTTTTAGACTCCGTTTGAGCCCTCAAATAGGTCCTAGAACTTAATTTTTAACTAGGCCGGACACTAGGTCTGGACAGGGCCAAAGCTAGTCAAAAACTATAAAAAGAGCTAAAGAGCTCATTTTTTAGGTTAGCTTGTTGTAGAATTGGACTTGTAAGAGCACTTTTGAGTAATCTAAAGAACTCCATTGTCTCTCTCTTTGTTCTTGCCTTGTGTGCACATGTGTGTATGTGTGTGCATGTTAGTGTGCTTCTCACTCACACACTTGTGCCATCACTTGTTCGAGGTCTTCATACCATCCTCATGTCTTCCCAGATTGACAGTAAAGGAGGTGCGACTCATCACTGAGCTACACCAAAGTTTGGCACCGTTGTCGGGGATCGAGCTTTGAGAACGAGCGTGTGATGGTAAGACGTAGAGTTGTGATGTTGGCATTGTAGGTAATTTCTTCATTTTTCCCTATTTTTCTATTTCTTACTTCACCATCATCACCACCATCATCATCCTCACCATCTCCTACCTCCATCTCCATCATCGCAAAAAATTTGAGTTTTTGGTCATATCACCTTCTCCCTTCCATTTCCCTCATTTCACTTGTGAGAGAGAGCGAGAGAGCGATTTGTGTGCACTGTTTTTGCATGTTTTTGAGTGTTCTTGTAGGTTTTGGCTGTATCATCATCTCCAGCAGGCCGTGCAGGTACGGAAAAGCTATGCACAGTCTCTGGGGCATTGACCACTATCAATCGCGATTGACAGAAAAGTCGCTCCTTTGGTAAAACAAAGTGCACCACTATGACACACATCTTGAACACATTCCAAATCACTTTTCAAAACTAAAAAATTCCGTGTTTTTTTGTCAATCGTGATCGACAGCCACGATCGACAGAAGACAACCAATAGACCTTGTCAATCGTAATTGACACCATCGATCGCGATCAATAGCCACGACTGACACCTCTATCAATCACGATTGACACCGTCAATCGTGTCCGACTGAATTTTGATGATTGACACATAAACTCGCGTGCCCACATGTCCATCGCGATGGATAGACCCACAATCGACTGAAATTACAGTGGAAATTGTAGAAAAAGTGTCGATCGTGATTGACACCATCAATCACGACTAACAGAACCCACGGCCGACTCTGTCGATCACGATTGATACTGTCAATCACGACTCACGTGTCGATCGTGACTGATAGGCCCGATGGACACCTCTATCAATCGCGATTGACAGACCTGTCGATCGCGATTGACAACCATTTTCGACCAAATTTTTAGGGTTTTTATTTGAAGATTTTGGGCTAATTTTGGACATGAATATTGGGCTATAGGGCACATAGGGAGGCCATAAGCAAATAGTTTGAGAAGACCCTGCTTTCTTGTTAGCCTGTTTGAACCTTGTTTAACCCTAGAACGTGAACAGTCATAACTTCCTCATACGAAATCCGTTCGGGGTGATATTAGGCTCGTGGATTATTAGATAGGGTATTTTGAATTAGACCACACCCTTGGGCAAGAAACTGAGGGATCCCTAGAATTGTCTTCCATAAAGATAAAGGGAAAATTGATATCAGAATTACATGAATGGAAATGAATTGTTATGTCATTTGATTCTAAGTCTTGAGCTAACTTTGGGACTTTTACAGGTCTATTGAGAGCACTAGGGGGCATCCAAAGCAAGGGCATTCTACAAGCTTGAGAACAAGGTTCTTGAGCACTAAAGAGCAAGGGATCAGCAAGTGAGGTTGCATCATTCTCAACTTCCTTTGTCAATTCCTAGCTTAGGCTAAGTGCGAGTAGTGCTACAAGTAAGTCAAGGAGACGATAGGCATCTATCAAGTTGAAGACTACCTAAATACTCAATTCCAATCTGAAACATAATCCCTGTGTGTGATCGATAACTATAAAGGAAAGAAGTTAACGTGGTACGATCAACTTAAAGTGAGAGAATTAACTGAAGTATTCCTGATGACGTGATATCAGACAAGATCATAAACACGATAATCAACTAAAAAAGAACCAAGTAACTGATACAAAAGAACTCAGCAACAAGGTTGTACTTGGGAAAATTGGGGCTATTCAATTAGGCATATGAACCTTAGATCAGGACGACACCTAGGAAAAGATAGACAGAGTCTTAGGTCTTCATAGGCTAGCGTCAATCATATTGTGAGGTCTTGGGCCGAGTAGTTGAGCCATTATTCACACTACCCTAGCTCTAAAACTAGCGAGTCCGAGATGTCTCATGGTATAGAGAGACCCATAGGAAGTTCAGTCGTGCCATACTTACAGAGGGTTGAAGGCCCTTACAAGACTCAGCTGGAATACCTTAAGACCAACCGATTAGGTGCTTGCATCTATGATGACGGCCTAGGAAGATCCGTGGTCCAAATTAAAAACCCTGATCAACAAATTGGACTCGAATATCCAGCAGTCAAGTTTGAAAATGGTGCATACCTGGACAAAGAAGGAACCATATAAGTAGTCACCCAGATAGGACAGACAAATTCGGGAATGTGATCCCAAAGATGGACATAAGTGACCTAGAGCAAGGGAACTTAGGTGGAGAGCCTAGAACCCCTCGAGGCAAGTCAGTTCTTACTAGAATTATCACACTAGAGTGGATTCCCCAGGACAATAAGAGCATAGATCTGCTCTTGAACCGAGAGACCAATGAAGCCTTTTGGAGGTATAAGCCTGATCAACCGAATGAGGTAGGAACGATCACAATCTATGAGTTCAAAGACCCTAATAGCCTTGGCACGGTAACCTATTTAGACAATACTTCGGAGAGAATCTTTGTGGTCACAAAGCATGGTAGGCATGCCTATACTTCGAAGGGTGAATTTGTTTTTCCCCAACCAAGATCTAATGTCTCTTATGGTCACCTAAGAGCGGGAACGTCCCAAGCTTATGGAGCTCAAAGGGACAAAAGTAGAGATAGGCCAGAAGTGAGTTTCGCCAACCCCTTGGGTAGAGAAAGGATAAGAACAGAGACGGATAGAGAAGAAATTGAGAGACCTAGAGCCCCAAGAAACCAAAGAAATGCTAATGATTTTCCTTTGCCAAGGGCTAAGCAGATATACATAAGATGTGTAAACAATGCCCAGTCTGTTGTATTAAACCACCTGTGGAGCATGCTATGTTGTATCAAGTATCTCTAATACCAGATTGGAGTGAACCATTAGTAGCCTTCCTGAGGACAAAAACATTCCCTCAAGATATGACATTGGCCAGACAAAGAAGTCTAGAACAAGAAGCCCTAGATTACTCACTCATTGGTGATAATCTATACAAGCGTGGAAAGATGGATATCTAAGGCTATGTGTCCATGAGAGTGAATATCTTAAGATCTTGGAAACTGCTCACCAAGGTGTAGCAAGAGGACACTTTGGTCCAGATCGGGTGATCAAGGCAATACTATCTGCAGGTCTTTGGTGGCCAACCCTTCACATGGATGCACATACCTATGTGAAGAGGTGTGATGTGTGCCAGCGAACTCAATATCCCCTACGCAAGGATGAGATGCCATTGAAACCTATGACGGGTGGACGTGTATTCTCTAAGTGGGGAATAGACTTTGTCGGTCCTATTAATCCCCCAACTAAGGGTTCACATGTTGAATATATCATTGTGGGCACAAACTATCTAACCAAGTGGGTAGAAGTAAAAGCCACAGCGAAGAACGATGCTCAAACCATAGCTAAGTTCTTATTTGAGAATGTGTTCACAAGATACAGGTTACCTATAGAGCTAGTAAGTGATAGAGGCACTCACTTCTTGAACGAGGTTATTGAAAATCTTCTTCAAGAGTTCTTGGTGATACACAAGAATTCGGCCCCCTATCACCCACAAGCGAATGGACAAGCTGAAAGCACAAATAAAATTCTATGCAATGATTTGACGAGATTGGTGAATAATAAATGCTCTGATTGCGACAAATAGCTACACCATGTTGTTTGGGCATACCGAGTTGCCTACAAAATGGTACTCCAAGCCACACCCTTTCAGATGGTATTTGGCTAGAATGCAGTGCTACCATTGGACTTTTGACACCTACATTGAAAGTAGCATAGGAGCATGAGTGGACAGGCCATGAGCTCTCCTCTAGAATCTTTGACCTTGAACAACTAGGTGAAACAAGATTAAGAGTGGTAGCAAGAATTTACGCAGCCAAAAAAAGACAAAAAGCATATTTTGATGCACATGTGAAGGATAAGGGTTTGAAAGAAGGAGACCTAGTTTTAGTCTACACTTTGAAGCAACATGCACGGAGTGGAGCAGTTCAATTAGCTACACTAGAGGGTGATGTTCTTCCTAGTTACATTAGTGGGTGCAGAGTCAAGCTATATCAGGAACCCCTCACAGAGGAGATGTTAAATTGACTCAATACGGCCAAGAAGCGCAAAGAAGAGGAAAAACGAATTCGAGAAGAAGCACAGGCAGAAGCCTTGGAACGCATCCGGAGAATGAAGTTGATGAGACAAGGCAGAGATCAGCCTAGGATAGATGCCTATGCAACTCAAGGATATCATATGGCTATGTGTGAAGTCTTAGGTGTAAGTTCCCATAGAATAATTGATCGACATCCTTTTGTGACATTAGAGGTAGGACAAGGAAGTAAGGCAAGGATTGTACGGGCCTTGATTGACTCAGGTGAAGCCACTAGTGCGGTTAGATTTTCCTACTGTCAAGAATTGAACCTAAGTGTCAATCCTATAGAAGCATACCTTATAGGGTTGGGAGGTGTGGAAACCCCTTGCATGGGCGAGGTGAAACTTCCCCTCTACATTCAAGATGCTCTCATGACAGTTAAGCTGCTAGTGTGCAAAGATGAGGACCTCACTGAGCCTCTAGTCTTGGATCAAGACTGGGTCTATGATCACGCAGTCAACCTCAACCTAAGAAGTGGACTTCTTCAGGTTTGGGTAAATCAAAATCGCACATTAGGGTGAAAAAAGGCCGAAAAGGGGTTCTTTGCTAATGAGAGATTAAGGAAATTGACAAATAGAGTCTTTCCACGTGTACAAGAATATAACATTGCTGTCCCTTTTAACTGTATGAAGAAATTCTTTTTTTAATACAATATTTTTTTAAAGCGTCGCTAAAGTGATAAAGAGTCTCGTATTCAGTGTACAATTTTCCGGTTTGATGCAATAAAAGATATTTCGGCACACTACACAAAGAATATTCTCAAATTTCCAAGAAGGAATTGATTTTTAAAGATACAAAATATTTTTGAGTTCACAAAATTTCATGATCATTCAGCGTCAGGGTTTACATCAAATCAAAAGTTTCCACGTGTACAAAGCCTTTTTCTCTATAAATACTGTCAAAATTTGTGAACGTCGGTTTCTCGCTTTGAACATTCTTCTTCTTCTAATGTCAAATAGCTTCTTCTTCTCACCGTCCTTCCAATCATGTAACCTCATGTGAGATTTACAACAGAAGAGAGGATTCTTTGTGGAAACCTCTTTCTATGAAAGTAAATGAATAAATAACTATGCTTCCTAGTTGCAGAGGTGCCCATAAAGTCAAGCGTGCCAAAAGAGACAACAAAAGAAACCACTAGAAGGGACGTATTCTCAGTTTCAAATTGAAAAGATGTGGTTGGTTTGCACGAGTACAACATGTGTACACCGCAAAGGATCTTGTTCTAGAAAATCATATGCACTTCCCTTCGTACTGTAAATGAAGTTTTACAATGCTCTTCTATCATTCCAGTTGTTTTTATATAATGAAACATATGTTTTTGTACTGCAAATATCTTTCCTTCCAATATTGTGGAATGGAAACCTGTTGAATGTTTAACAGGAACATTCAAAGTTCTTCATAAGGAATATGCAGAACTCATGTATGCAGACAAATCTGTTCAATTTTTCAATAGCATAGAGTTATTTGTCCATTATGCAGATTATCAAGTGCCATCAGGGAGGAGTTCTTATGGGAATCTTGTTCATGTACCTGGTCCTTGCATCTCTTCATTAGATTGCGATGCTCCTGATCATTCAAAAGTTTCAAGTTTTCTATGCAAAATTAAATTTGACATCCAAAAGGCAATGCCAGCAGGCCGAATTTCGAGAAGGATAAAGATTCAATGGTTTTTTCCTATTCATTTCTTTGTAGCATGCTTTAAAAACATGTTATTACAGAAAACAAAAACAATGTGGTTGAATAGGAGAGTCTCTATTTCAGAGATTGATGATGTTTTAGGTAGGGAATGGGATAGCAAAGAAGTTCAAAAGCTAGGTGACATTATTTTATGTGAAGCTAGTCCCAATTCTCTTTCAATCTCATATCAGATATGTCAACAATCTCTAGTTCTAGGATATGACTATAGAAGGTGGAAAAAAAGCTTGGACTTTGGATAGCATTGGACTCAGAGGAGAGCTGTCCAGAATTTGAGTTAGAAGTATTGATTCATCCAGATTTTCAATCAAGGAAAATAATTGTCACTGCAAATTGGAATCTCATAAATGTAAGGGAGCTCCTAGAATACCTTGATGAGGTATGATCACAGTGTAGATTCTCAATTGATGATGCAATAGTTAACATTAGATCAGAGAAATCATTATCTTGCGTAAGTTGCCTGCCACCAAGGGTGATTAAGTTCCAACCCTTAAGATTGTAACAAGTTAACCCTGACATTCTTACATAATGTATCTTCCTCTAATAGAAGCTTCTATTGATACTTCCATTGAATTTTTTTTGCAGGATGGTGACAAAGAATGTGTGTTAAATTATGAATTTTGAATGTCTATATTCATATTTGCATTCTTTAATTTACTTTGAAGATTTGATGAGGTTCTTATTGTACAATGATAAGAATATAAACCAAAACATTCTTAGATATTTTTTAGGTCCTTTATTTCATATTTCCATTGATTTTTATTTGCAGGAGTGAATTGATCACTTCAATTATTCCCCTTCATCTAAACTCATATTGGCATTTTTTTATTTAATCTTAACATTCTGATGAGGTTCCAACTAAGAAAAAATTATACAGGAACTTGCATAAGTTAATTCTAGATTAACAAGAGATCTAGAATTCAATATCGAATTTCAATTTAATTATTATAGTCTATCAAAGGTGCACATTAGTCTCAATTAAAATATTTGATTCTATCCATCTTTTTTGTCCTCAAGTAATGCAAAAGAAAATATCATGGTACACATAACAAGTAATATAAGAGAGGGTGGAGAACCTGGTGCAAGCGACCGATGCAAGCGATAGGGGCAATCCAAAATTCTCTGATTCCCCATATCGCTTGTATCGGTCGTGTCCTCTTAATTTTTTATATTCTTCTGTATCTTTTCCAATTTAAACTTTCCAACATGAATGAAGTAAGAAACCCACAATGCAGTCATATTTGTGACACGACCAAATTTAATTGGACCATGCAATGAACTTTTGTTTAACTCTCAAGAGGTTCAATACAACTGTATATTTCTCAAGGCATATAAATATTGTAAAGGCAAATAAATATGGTTACAATGACCATCTTCCAGATGAAGATTGGCATAAGTACATACAATTTGTACATAAATAAATCTTCCAACCTATGTTAGTTTTACAATAGATTTCAATCTTAGGCTCAAAAATGATTCAACCCTTTCTATCCTTTTTGGAGCCCTCTTTTCTCTGTTGCTTGTGTCCCTTTTTGGAGCTTTTAGCTTGACTCTTTTTCTTGGTCCCATGCTTTAATGGTGAGTGAAGAGGAAGCCCTTTTGTTTTCTCTTCAGACTTTCTTTTATTAGGTGGAGTGGGTGGAGATGAGTCTGGATCATAGGGGCAGATTGCATGTTTCATGATGCCATTTATTGCTCTCTCTCTGATCAAGATGATCAATGCATCTGGGTAGTTTGATAAATTCAATTCAGGACTGTAAAACCTTCTTTCCAAGAATCTTACAGCATTTGCAATCACTCTCCAGCCACATGATGTTGCATCTTTCTGCAATGGCACATGAATTTGTATGTATCCAAATTTCTTTTGTTCATTCAATTTAGCAATTCAAGAAAATTCTGATCAATATGCATCTTGAGAAGCTTTGCAGCATTGCATTGTAAAGTAAAAATCAGAATGGATGTCATGGCTCTAAAATAGAGAACAACAAAATGTATAGCAACTTACACTTTGCAATTCCCATGTTGTGATTGAAGAGAATTGAGGAAAAGAGCTTGATATGCATTGAAGTCAACAATAATCAGACTCCAATGGCCCTTGTCAATGAGTTGCATGTAAATATACTTTCTTAAATGAAACAAATATCTTTCCAAAATGAAGATGAATACTTACTTTTCAATATATGTGTAGATAACACATTCTACCTCTTCTGTACAATTTTGTAGAAAGGACTTGGCATCTCCATGTTTATGCAAAAAACACTCTGTCACGAGAGGATCTAAAATAAATACTTTTCTTTGAGCCGCTTGCTCACATTGTTGAAGAAGAATCTTGCAAATCAAGAAATAAAAATTCAGTTAAGGAACTAGAAAATTAAGCAATACAAGAGCACTTTATGGCCTCTAGATAATATCTGAGTGAAATGTTGACCACACTATCTCATATTTCAACATGAAACTCCCTCAGCATTTTTTTGTCTTCAGGTCTAATGTCAAGAAACCATTCTTTCTGCCATGGCATTGCAACATTAACTATTATCTGCTCATCTCCTTTCTTAAGGATCTCTTTATTTGCTTTCTGTAACTTTTGAATCTAGTTTAAGATGACACTTTTCTCTGTAAATAATCCCTGCTTTTTCCTCTCCTTCTCACTATTTGCTGCAGTTCTAGTTTCATGATCATGAGGGACCTGAGGGTTGATCTCTTCAATGACAACTGTTGTTTTGGGTGCTCGGGCTGGAGGTATATTTAAAATATCGAATAATTTTTTATCATGGTGATCAATAGGAACCAGAGTTTTATCAAATTTATATCTTATTCTTGAAACAATAACATAATCCTTCGACATTAGTGTTACCCTATGAGAATGAGTAGCACATAAATAGGCATCATTCATAAAATCAATAGCAAAGTCCTCTGCAACTTCTTGCAGGCATAGCAGTGCTTGAGTTTGCCACCTCACATTGATAAAGGATGAGGTCTTCATTAAAGAACAGATGTTGCCTGTGATCTGCTTGACAACTCTCATAAATGGAAGTCTAGGGATCAACAATCCCACAGACTTTTGAGCTCTTCTAATTTCCCTCAAGGACTTTACATGGTACTTGACCCTTTTCATTGAAGGCTTGTCTGATACATTGCCTTGAACCTTCTGGGGATTTTGCTCCTGGACATTTTGCTCCTGGGCATTTTGTTCCTGGGCATTTTGGTCCTGACCCTCAGGGTACAACTTCCTTGCTGTCTTTTTGGTCCTAGCCATACTCTGCACAAAATGAGAGTCTTTAGGCAAGGAATTAGGAAGGAAAGGAAACTTACTCTCAAAAATTTTGATCAAGGACTCTTTCCACTGTCAGATACACGACCGATCCAAGCGATAAGAGTCATCCAAAAATGCCCAGATGTCCCTTATCACTTGTATCGATCGTCCTTGAATTCATCATCAAATATCAATCAATACTAGTTCAAATATATCTTACAATGCAAAATACTCAAATATCACTAAGAAAAACATAATTTGCAAGCTATGATCAATGACTCTTTCCACTGTCAGAGACACGACCGATCCAAGCGATAAGAGTCATTCGGAAGTGCCCGGATGTCCCTTATCGCTTGCATCGGTCGTCCCTGAATTCATCATCAAATATCAATCAATACAAGTTCAAATATAGCTTACAATGCATAATACTCAAGCATCACTAAGAAAAACATAATTTGCAAGCTATGATCAAGGACTCGATGCCATTTAAGAAACATGACCGATCCAAGCGATTAGGGTTATCCACAAATCTCGGATGTACCCTAATCGCTTGGATCGGTCGTGTCCATATTACCTAACGTAGAGAGCGCTCTCTATAGAAATTGTGAAGAAGCAGCTTAAAAACTTGGTGGCGATGGAACCTCGACGCTTGGAAAGTATTGACAAAAAAAAATGAAAGCAATGAATAGGGAAGCTTAAATAGGTCCCAAAACTGAGTTGACCGTTGGTGCCATGTTGCACGCCACGATTGGTCCACATCATATAGCCATTGCAAATTCCAATGTCTTTTTCCATGTGGCATGATTTGATTGGTCCACATCATCTATCCATTGAATCACCCAACGTACCTTTGCCACGTGGCACTCACTGATTGCTCCACATCATTCGACCGTTACTTCCTCCCTCCTCGCCTATAAATAGCAACTTCCTTCACAAATTCAAATTTTGAACCTTCAGAGAATTTGTCTCATTTACATGTGTATTTTTCTTTCATCCCTGACACGACCGATACAAGCGATTTTCCCCATTTGACCTACGTTGACTCGCTTGAGTCGCTTGCATCGGTTGTGTTCTCCTCATAGACATACAAGAGAAGCTGCAGCTAAGATGGAGGGAATGAATGAGATCCTTAGTGTCTCTCCATCAGAGAAACTTCTTGATTTCATGGTTCAAGAGGGTTTAATTATAGATTATTTTCTTGATGCAATGACGATATTCAACCCCAAAATTGATTTTGAAAAACTCCTAGAGAAATCAAAAAGTTTTCTTAAGGATGAGTGGGAGATTTTCTTGGGGTTGATCAATGGAAAGATCCTTTCTATTTCTCAGAAAACCTATGTCCATCCTCACATCTTTGGAAAGGATCCAATAGATAGGGCAAAAATCACAAGAAAATGCAAAAGGATATCCCCTTTGCCAGGGAAGCTTGATTTATGCCCAGAGCATGAAAAGGACTGTTGCTTGCTCCCTTTAAACATTGCTTTCTTGATATGGCTTGATCACATCTCAGTTGAAAAGGAGAAAAATGTTCATGTTGAAGACCAGCCTTTCTTAGAGCTGACACTTGAGGGAAGCTCAAAAACTATGAAAGGTTTCATGGAGATTGTTGAGGAGATCAATCTCCAAGCAGAAGAAGAGCAGTTCAAAGGTTTTGATGTGGCCACTTTTAAAGCAAAGATTGCAATAAGGGAGCCAACTAAAGAAGTTCAAGTGTCTGAGAAGTCCCTACTTCTCCCAAATCTACCTTTTTACTTTATCTCTGAAAAAGAGTTTATACCTCTATTTTACATTCAGGAACTTTTCAATCTAAGGGAGGACTACTACCTTGCAGCTATAGCTGAGTCAGAAGAAGTTGCAAGGAGATTCATCAATAAGAAAGGAGAAAGAAAAGAAGAATTTTTGTGTCTTGATTTGGATTTGTCTAATAAAGAATTCAAAGATTCATCACAAGCTCTTTCAAAATGCTTTGAGAAAGCTATCTCAGAGAAGCCAACACTTGCTGATGAAGAGTTTGATGAGCATCAGAAGCAACTTGGAATATACTCATTTGGGCACGGCTATTCATTCTTGGATGTTGCTGAGGACAAAGGAACAATTTGTATTGACTCAAAAGAGCTCATCGAGGAGGAAGATGAGGTCAAGGTATGTTGTTTAATATAGTCTTATGAATTTAAGGTTTTGTCCAGATCTCCATTTTTAGTGAGAAATCAACCACGACGATGCAAGCGATAAGGCCCATTGGATATTTTCCGTTGGGCCTTATCGCTTGCATCGGTCGTGTTTGGACTTGAAGAGGAAGATGAGGTCAAGGTATGTAGTAAAATATATTCTCATGATTTTTAGGCTAAGGAGATGAGATACGACCATCAGTTTTCTCCAAGGTCTCCATTTAGACTGTGAGAAATCGATCACGACCGACGCAAGCGATAAGGCCCATCGGATATTTTCCATTGGGCCTTATCGCTTGCATCAGTCGTGTTTGGAGTTGAGGAAGATGACGTCAAGGTATACAGTTAATTATATTCTCAAGAATTTTAGGCTAAGGATATGATATGGGACCGATGCAACATCTCTAGCTTGTATCGGATTTGTCCAAGATCTCCATTTGAAGTGTTAGAAATTGATCACGACCGATGCAAGCGATAAGGCCCATCGGATATTTTCCGTTGGGCCTTATCGCTTGTATCGGTTGTGTCTAGGAGTTGCATGCAGCATTGATTATAGATATCTAGCTTTGTAAGAATTCACCTCATTCAGCAAATATAACATGTTTCTAGGTAGTTTGCAAAGAGATATTGATGACAGCCGATGCAAGCGATAACGACCATCTGAATTTCTCTAAAGACCCTAATCGCTTGCATCAGTCGTCTCTCTTGCTTTATGTCTAATTGTTTCAAGTTACTTTTCATGACTCCTAAAGTGTGCTTGCACTTCATCTGACCTTGTTTTTCATTTTACCACCGTTAACTATATTGGATGAAGACAATTACCTTCGTAGGGGCAAGGGAACAAGAAAATCCATAGAAGAGAAAGGAAAAGCAAAGGTGGATATTCATTCTATTATCCACTATCTTCCAAACTTGAATCCAGACACTTTTTGTGTTATTCACAAGCACTATAGTGAGGAGCCATACTTGCCATTGTTCTGCTTGAGGAATCTATCAAAATACATGGGTTTTACTCCAATACCCTTTAATGCTTTTAGAGTTTTGCTGCTTGAAAGAGCAGCTGCATTCAGAAGTTTTGGATATGCCCCAGGACACAATGCTTCAAGGGCAGGGTACTTTCTTTGTTATTCAAGCTATGCAATGGTTGTAGGGGTGTCAGATTTAAAAAACATTGCTGGATACAGGAGAAAAGAGTTCCTCAGATATAGAGGTGACTTGCCAGAGCCAAGCTCTTTAAAGAGGCTCAAGGAATGACTTCATTTTTTCAAATTCTATTTCTCTACAAATGTACATATACAGAAATTGCCCAATGTGATATAAGACATTGCAAAATTTTTTGGTGTAACTGATCCATGGCCTAATATTAATTATTATTGATCCATGATCTGTTCTCTGGTCAAAGTCATTTGATGGTAATAGACATATTTCTTTTCAAAGCTTAATACATCATGAAATGTACATACATGACATTTTTATTTCTCAAACAAATAAAAGACATTGCAAATATTAAAGCTCTGTTTGAAATGTAGTCTTTTTCATTTTGTGATATTGATACATGATGATTTTCTCTGGTGATAGTCATATTCTTCTGATTATATTTGGCATGAGGCCCTTTGTAATTGTCTTCTAAAGAACCAATCAAAAAGCTCTCTGAAGGCATTGCTCTTTGTTACTCCTCCTCCTTTCCTTGTACATCTAAAGAAGCTTGTCCTTGCTTGATAATGAGATTTTTCCATGCCCAAAAAATGAACCATGCACAAGAAGAATATGCTAGAGGAGCAGAAGAATCTCATTAGATCTTTATTTCAATTAAAAATAAATAAATTGAATAAAATATCTTTGGAACTCACCAAGTAGTATGTTATGTCTTTGGCACCCCATGCCTCTATGATGGTTTCTATAAGCTCTATGGTCGCCTTTCTGAAATCTGTCACATAACTTTTTGATGTTACCTGCTGCCTCATGATCTTAAAAGATTATCTAGTTTGACCCACTCCTCCATTCTCTTTTTTGCTGTTTCTAGTTTGCTTTTTACATTGGTCGTGACCTCACAAAATTTTTTCCAATAATTCCACATGGCATTTAGTTGCTTGTCATCATGGTTGTTGAAGAATCGCCTTGCTTTTGCACCTCCCATTGAGACATCCTGTAGTACATCACCTGTATTTTGTGAAAGCTTTGGATCTTTTCTTAGATGAACATCACCACCATCAAATCCCATGTCTGAAAGAATACATTCACATTTTTTATGCACTCATCTGCAAGAGTTGTAGGCTTGATAGAATATGCATAATCCAAGTGAAGACGGACCAACTTGTCAATGATTCTTAACTCTACATGTAGTGTACATATGTGTACATTTGTCAATGCTATTGGAAGTATGGGATCCCAAATCATTGAAGAAGATGGGTAGTTATGAAGAATAACATTTTGTCTGGAAGGAGCCTCTTCAGCCTCAGCTCTAGCAATCCATCCATTTGTGCCTAGGCTTTGCATGCAGTACAAGCAAGGGTACGTAGAATTTGCTCCCCCACTTATATCGAACATGCACTGTTGAGCTTCTTTAGGTCTCCACTCAAATGCCACTCAACTTGAAAGTTCACGTAGTCTTTGACATTCAACAATTCTCCTGCATGATGCCTTTGGATAACATTTGGAATGTTTGTCTGTGAGAATAACCATTTAAGTGTTTTATGGCTCTCAGATGGAACTTGAGCACAGCCAACCCACCATAACTCCATTTTTTATTGTACTTTGAGAGACAGAGTATCCAATATCCCAAGGCTATAGTCCAAAGCTTTGTTCATCAGTGCAGTACTTATTCTCTCCATTTTTTGATTTTTTTTAAGCTCAGCTTCATCAAGTTTGATTACAAATTTCAATAGACCAGAACATTCATGTTCTTTTAATAGACCAGAACCATGTATGTTTGAAGTTTTATAATATCTATCCATATGTTGTTAAATGCATTGTAAGTGAAATGTAACTTTTGTTTTCCTACTTCGTAAGGCATGTTATCATGAATATGTTTATATTCACCAAATACTGATGTGATCTTTTTATTCAAGCAGAGCCGAAACTTTCCTACATGATGGGGTCTAGGCAATCCAAAACTTCTTTGTTAAATTTTAAAAATTCACACCAAACTTTTGAAATTGCTCTATAACCTTTCCTATTCACTCCGACACTATCACAAATCTTCTGAATTTGAGATGGTTCTAGTAACAGATTCATTTCTATCATGAGTTTTTGGAAAACAAAGCGTTCCAAGCATGTATTTTCATTCGGTTTCAATAGTCTTAAAACATCATTTTGACTCATTACAGAAATATATGCGCTCAAAACTGCTCGACATATTGAAACCTAGCACATTTGTCACATGATCTCTATTAATTTTCATTCTTTTTTTTTTCTGGCCAGATTTTTCAGTCAAATCTAAAAAAGGTTTTACTTGTTTTGACCGCATTCTCAAACCTATAGGAGTTTCTTTCATTTTTATAAAAGTCTCAAAATGAGAAGAAAAAGTGGATAATTTTCTTTCTAGCTCCCTTATATGTAAATCCTTCTGATGTAGTGTGTTTTGTAGATAGTTTATGTATTGTACATAATTCATTGAAATATCCCAGAGCCTTGAACAATAGCCTCATAAACCATCCTCACCATCTCCTACAAATCTAATCAGATCATGAAGATTATGAAAAGGGGGATACCTTCTAGTTTGTGGACCAATTGGATAAACAGATCCATCTGTCCATACGTCGATATGTTTCTTGCCTTCCTTTCGCAATTCATCCACTTCAGGAGGATGAAGAGCCCTTCGGAATACTTTTATTGTCGTCACATACTCCTGACTAACTGTAATGTTGATATGGAGCTTTTCACAATGATTTTGATTGTTTGAAAGCTCAGCGAGAGTATTTGGGTTAATGTTCTCCATGGTCTGCTATGAAAAGTGATCGGCAAGTGTCTAAAATGATGTGAAAGAGAGAAACATGCCTGCTATGAAAGGTAGAGTAAAAAAGCGCAAAACGTCATCAGCACACATTATATAGGTCTATGAACAAGAGAAAAATTCAAATTTTGATCAGTGCCCGATGAGCACAAACTTCGAGGCGTAAGATATCACACAAACTTTTCATGATTACCATACGAGTTTCTCTCTCTTAAAAATTTGCATAGGATACGTTTTAAATGAACTTACATGGAATTTCTTAAAGGATTTGACAACTTTAATCCAGATTAAGCACAACTAATTGAAATCCTTACATGGCCCTTTTTGGGCCGTTTTTTGCCCTAATGATTACAATTGAGTTAGGAAATGAAGCACTCAAGGAACTAGGAAAGGCACCAACTCCTGGTCCTTCCATGAGTACACATGAAAATGATGATGTTATTCTTGTCCAAAACTATATGATGCAGAGGGATGATTGTCTCAACAAAGAAGTTAGGGATATGATGGAACTCCCTTCTTTTCCAAAGGCCATAGGGATATGGCAACCAAAGGTGGATCAAATGCGGAAGAAGTAGATGACCTATGCTCAAAGCCAAAAGAAAGTATGAGGCAAGGTGTCTCAGCCACCAAAACAAGCATGGGTGCGGAAAGGTGACCAACCTATTGCGGTCCAACCACAACCACTGGCTCAACTTCATATTAGTGATCAACGACATGACACTAATAAGAAGTCTTTCCAAAATTGTTCTGCGAAAGTGAAATCTATCTAGGTACCCAAGAAATCGATGAAGACTGGCCCACAATCAAGACAAATTTGGGTGCCTAAGGCTTGCTTGTGGGCTCAAATAGCCACACACAGACCACACCATGTACAACATGGTTCACTCACTCAAACAGCTGATACCCACTCTTATTCGACACGCACGAACACATATTCGCCCATGAGTACGAGCAGAATTACTTGTAAATGGGTCCCTAAAAAGCCTCATTTACAGGTAGACATTCTTAGAAAGCCCTTGAGAGTCTACAAAAAATCAAGAAAGAAAACAATCCACTGTGTTTGGCAGCCCAAACCTTGTAATAAACCACCTGATCCCATTGTAAAGACACCTCCGCTTAGTAACTATGTCCACTCTACTCCTAACCACCTCAATTGACACCTAGGCACCATTATACACTAACCACACCACACTCACAACCATGTGAGCACTAACTAACCAACTAACTATGTCACGATTCGAGTCATGTTAATATTGTAACGAGGACACATGATCACTTTTATGTCCATTGCAATGTTAACCTTCATTTGTATATTCTCACAGAAACAGCAACCGAGTTCCTTAAACATGACAGAGGCAGCAAGAACAAGCTCCCAAGCAGGCACCAGTCCTCAGGAGGTAGACATTGAAAGTCTCCCTATGGAGGAGGAGTTGAAGGAAAGACCATAGGCGTTGAGGGCATTACATGTCATACCTATTCAGAACCCCTCCCCAAGGGCACACATCGCCAGTAAGCAAGACCTCCCATTGGTTCAATGAAGTTGCAGGAACCCTTGGAGAAGGCACCTATCTATGGGAGGCTGAGATAGAGTTCAATGGACGTTGGGGCCGGTATCACTTCTTTACATGAGAGTTTGAGAGGTTGCAAAACAGTGAAGGATTGCAACCAATATGGAAGAAGGCTGGATTATATCATTACTTCAAAGCTCAGTTACCCAAGCTCGACTTCCAAAGGTGTTCATACTTGATTAGCACGCTCACTCCGAGTAAAGAGAAAAAGGGGTATAGCACCTTTGTGCTACCTTCGCTTACAAGAGGAAATGAACTGAAGCGCTTCCAATTGACGAACAATTTGGTAAGGGAAGCTCTAGGAATGAGAGGTATGCACATCCCCATAGAGAAAGAGACAATGATTCCAGACAACGTTGTCAGGATGAAATCCCGCAGGGAAGTGTGCCTGTTTTTTTTTCAAAATTTCATTGTTTTTGAGTTTCTATGTGATGTTTTGATCGAGAGAGTGGTATATTTTGTACATATTTAGGCCGAATTAATTGATTGTGTGATGCAAGAATAAGTTTGAGATGTATGTTAGAACCGTGTGAATAAACGGCTGACATTTGACCCATGAAAACATAGGTTTGACCCTTCAAAACCCTCGAAAACCTGAACTTACCTCCCTGAAATTGCGGGTTTACCCCATGAAAAATGAACTTGAATCCTTGGAAACCCTTGGATTTTAGGCTGAAATTGTAAATAAATGATTAAATTGATGAGCTTGAGATAATTGTGATCAAAACGCTAATTTTCCTGACCCAAAAACCCTAGATCGAACCCTTGGAAATGGCGGTTTTTGTAGGTCAAACCCTAAAAACCAATTAAATTGTAAATATCCAGTGTGAAAACATAACCTTAGTCTAGGGAAAAATTAAAATACTGCCAAAAATAGAAAGTTCATTGAGGAGGTTAGAACGTTCTAGAAGGAAGTCCTAGGGAGGGGCCTATAAATAAGTCCAAACTCATTTGTTTCTTCCTCATCCTGTGGACTGCCCTGTGGAACGTCTTTCGAGGTTGGGCCGATTGATGATTTTGGAGGTTTATATGAGCTGAAGAAAGTGATTGAGACTGAAGTGAAGAGACCTCATCCTGTGGATTGCCCTTGTGGATCGTCTCCTCCAGGTTTATGCGGTTTCTGATTATCTGAAGTAAAGAGAAGGGAGGCTACTGTTGAGGATACTTGAAGTAAAGAGCGGACCGAAGTGAAGACCTGGAAGAAAAGCTTGGACCATGAAGACCGAAGCGGAATCTCGAGGGCGATTTCTCGCACAGTAGCGAGGGGTCTAGAATATACTAGCCGGCCCGCACTGTAGCGGCCTGTTTGTATCATTCATTTTATTGGAGGCTTCAGTTTCATTTCCGTTGTATCGTTGGGCTTCATTTGCATTCCGTGTATCACTGCGGTACCCCCATTGTCTCTTTTCGACGCCCACGGTCCCACGTCTCGACACTTCCGAGGGGCAAGGGACCCTACGAGGATCGCGCACGCTCCGGAGAGCACAGGCGAGGCACCCAGCGCGCAAATGCCGCTCGCAGGACAGCGGGAATGGTGCACCAGAGCGGGGCCTGATCCAACCCCGGCGTCGACTTCCTGCCCAACCTCCTTCTTCCTGACACCTGAACCCGACGTGAAGCGAGGCGGTTGCCCGGTGATCCTCGACGCGTCACCCAGTCCTTGAGAAGACAGATGGGAACCTCGGCATTGGACGGAGACTCCAGGTACCAGCATTTCAAGTTCTTTGAATTTTGCATTGTTTCACACACACATTGAACAAAAAGGTTGTCTTGTTGTCTGAGCTTGAGCATTCACTATCTGCACTAGTTTAGTCCATATATCTGTGCACAAGAAACTAAAATTTAAAAAATGATTGAGGAACAATTTACGAAATACGAAGAGCGAATTAAGGAAATAGAATTTAACATGAATGAATCCATAAAATCAAAGTTTGGTATTGTCATGACCCTAATGCAAACTATAAATGCAATATCAGATACTATCCAACTAATGGGCATAAGTATTAAAGACCTAAAAAATGAAATGGATTTTGAGATTTCTGAATTGAAAAATAAGGTTGAATTGTTGACTAACCAAGTTAAGAATCTACAAGCACTGAAATGCGACAATGAACATGAGGTAAATGTCCAAGGCATATCTGCACAGAAAGAGTCAGTAGGCCTTAGAAAACCCACGCCTAGAGTGACACCTAGGAAATCAAGTCGGGGTGAGAAGAGACCTATTCGTTGCTTTTGGTATGATCAGTTTGGGCATATGTTTTGGGATTGTCTGGCATATGAAAGTGCATGCAAACATAAACTAGTAAGTCAACATGAAAATAAAATTTATAAATATCAAGAAGGGATACCTTTACCTTTGAATGTAGGAAAAGGTGGAATGAGAGAATATTTTGAATAGACTAAAACTAGATCGAAATCAATTCAAAGAGTGTGGAAACCAAAAAGACTTGAAAATAGTAAATCTGGTGAACAAAAGAGCATACTATCTATTGAGAGTCAAGAGAAACCAATTGAAGCAACCAAAGGTAGACAAATAAAGGTCGAGAAGCAAAATATTGAACAGATACTAAGAGAACAAATGGAAATTGATCATAAAAGAGAGTCTAAAAGAGAAAAATCAAAGAAAGAACATGATGTATATGTTTCGTTTGATCCAAAAATTTTAACTAATGAGAATCTATTTGATCAAGAAAAAGTTGCAAAATTACAATCGCAAATGAACTATGATAAACAGATTGAACTAGAAAAGAGTGAAGAAGAAATTCAAGAAGATACAAAATCTGATAAACGAGTTAACAAAGCAGAAAAACAGTTGCTTGATGATATTATCAAGCAAATCGAGGGAAGTGTAAAGACAACTTCAAAGACTTCTAAGAGTTTGAAGAAGAATAGAAGAAGTAGAAACCTAACGTTTCAAGACATATTTGCAAACCTTGAATGATGATTGAAGTAGAATCATAATAAAAACACATGAGAATGATCAGGAGCTATTGAGTGATAAAGATTGATGAAAATGCATGATGATAATTGATGAAAACGCATGATTGATGGTGATGATCGATGATGAAAATGATGATGATTGATGGTTTATGGTGATTGATGATGATTATGATACTGGAGGATACTGATGATTATGGAGGATACAGATGACACTAGAGGATACTGATGATGCTAGAGGATACTGATGACATTGGAAGATATTGATGATGCTAGAGGATACTGATGACACTGGAGGATACTGATGACACTGGAGGATACAGATGACACTAGAGGATACTGATGATACTGGAGGATACTGATGACACTGGAGGATACTGATGATGCTGGAGGATACTAATGACACTGGAGGGAACTGATGACACTGAGGCTGATGCTGATGAAGAATGATAGACCATGGAATTAAAGAAAAGCTGGATCAAAATGAAGAAAAATGACCAGGTGAAACGTTTCTGATTTAAGATATGTTTTCTTTATGTTAGAGCATATGCACTGCATTCATGTGTGTAATAAAGATATGTATGAATTTATGAAAATCATGTAGAATGAAGATACCAAATATCTATTTTGGGTTTGCACGAAGCATGAGCGACTAGGAATTATATGAATAGGATCAGTTAGTGGACTAGAGACTTTTGGGAGTGAAAACTTGGGGATGTGATGGCATGCTTAGACCGAGTGCGTGTATATGCTGATTGATTTGAACACTTAGTGAGTGGGAAACTTTGGATCATACGATTTGTTTCTTATGAGATCTTACCTCCATATGTATCATGATTTATGAAAAACATTCATACTCATGCCAGCTGTATATGTGCGTGTATGTCGTTGGTGCGCTACGATGGGCTAGTAGGCGGGTGGAACCACCTTGGTCGAGTGATCAAGGCCACGAGCCGTAGCTAGTTTCGTCGTAGGCCTGACCTATCTGTTGTCATGCGCCTATATGGGTCGGTAGGCTGGTGGAGTCACTCTGATCGGGTGGTCAGAGCCACGAGCTGACGTCGATTTCATGCAGGGCTGACGTTGTGTATGTCGTGCGCTATGCCGGGTCGGCAGACAGGTGGAATAAACTTGGCCGGGCGGACAAGTCCATGAGTCGCACCCGATTTTGACATAGGCCGATTTGTGAAAAATAAAAGATAAAAAGAAATGCTGAGCTAAGATGAAGAGAAAAAGAAAAAGAAAAATGAAAAAGAAAGAAAGATCTAATGGAGAGTTGGACAAGTAGGAGATAAATAGTGGGAATCAAGGTATTTTCTGCAAACTGAGTTAGTAGAGACATATGTATATGCTAGTACTTAGAATGAGCAGTTTGATCTGAACTAGTTGAACAAACAGAAGATCTAGAAAGCCGACGATTTATTCATATGATTACTTGTCAGATTGCAGACGCAGAAACATAGTATGATGTTTGTGAAGCTTGAATCTACTTAATTTTCTAAAATTCATACTAATCTTTATAAAAATTGCATGACTGCATGAGATCATGATTTGAGTTTTGGAAAAGAAAAAGATAAAAAGTGAAAAGATACTTCAAAAGAACCCTGATGCGCTTTTGTTGAGTTTTGCAGGTTGGCCATCGGGACGATGTGCAGGTTTAGCGGGGGCAAATGTCGGGATGAAATCCCGCAGGGAAGTGTGCCTGTTTTTTTTTCAAAATTTCATTGTTTTTGAGTTTCTATGTGATGTTTTGATCGAGAGAGTGGTATATTTTGTACATATTTAGGCCGAATTAATTGATTGTGTGATGCAAGAATAAGTTTGAGATGTATGTTAGAACCGTGTGAATAAACGGCTGACATTTGACCCATGAAAACATAGGTTTGACCTTCAAAACCTCCGAAAACCTGAACTTACCTCCCTGAAATTGCAGGTTTACCCCCTGAAAACCGGACTTGAACCCTTGGAAACCCTTGTATTTTAGGTCCGAACTGTAAATAAACCCATGAATTGGCAAGTTTGAGATAATTGTGAGCAAACGCCTAATTTTCCCGACCAAAAACCCGAGGTCGGACCCTTGGAAATGGCGGTTTTTGTAGGCCAAACCCTAAAAAACCCATTAAAATGTAAATACCCAGTGTGAAACCGAAACCATAGTTTATGGAAAAATTAAAATACTGCCGAAATTAGAAAGTTCATTGAGGAGGTTAGAATGTTCTAGAAGGAAGTCCTAGGGGAGGCCTATAAATACGTGCAAAATGCATTTGTTTCCTCCTCATCCCGTGGATTGCCCTGTGGAACGTCTTTCCAGGTATGCTTTTTTGTACCACTTCTGTTCAGCTAAGTTTTATTTTCTCGCACATGCCTTACTATCGTGCACCTTGGTAGAGAGAGATTTATGTTTCTGATTTTTTCTCAGAAAGGCTTAGTCTACCATTCGATCATGTTGACATAGATTTTGTTCGTGGTACATAAGCAAAGCCATGGATCTGCGCAAAGAGTTGCATTTCTCCATTGTTCTGTAGAATATAAGATAAGCACATTAGGTCCGCGCAAAGTAGGGAGATGATGTGGAAGAACACACATGGAGGACGCGTGGACAGAGGGAGTGGCGGCTTCGAGAGAGAGAGAGAGAGAGAATCGGGCAATGTAGATAACTATAGGGATGGACGCAGACTCTCACGTGAATAGAGAAGAGTCGAGCTGGTGTGTCGGCTACTGCGCCTGAACGTCGGTGCTGCGTGTCAGACGCAGAGAGAGAGAGACATGGCAGAGAAAGGCGGCGCTCACCCGAAGAGAGAGAGAGGGTGAAGGAGAGGGAATCTCTCCCGCTCCCACGGCGGCGCAGCGCGCACGCACGCGAGAGAGAGAGAGAGAAAGAAAGAGAGACAGAGGGTGAAGGAGAGGGAATCTCTCCCCCTCCCACGGTGGCGCAGCGCGCACGCACGCGAGAGAGAGAGAGAGATTGCTCATAACAGCCTTATCAAGAGTAGATGATGCAAAATGACAGTTAAGGATAAAAGATGACTCGAGGGGAAAATATACGTGAAGGCGAAATACCAATACTTAGGATAAAAATAGGTGGAATAAACATGCATTGATACATTGTAAACATGTATAGCTTCTGAGTGCTCTCTTGATAGGTTTGTCTGGTTTTTCTACTGGTAATGCAACCAAAACACCCAGAATCCAGTTTGTTCTGAAATGAGTGACAGAGTGTAAGCACAACAATCTATTTTGTTTGACATAAAATAATGACCCCATCAACTTACGTAATTTGTATGCCAAATAATGATGTAAAAGCTCCAAATTTAACATTTGAAAGGAGAAAAGAAAGAAAGAGAAAAAGAAGGGAGTGGTTGAGGGGTCAAAATTGTTCACACCCTTTGCAAGACTTTAGGTACATGTATGATTATTAATTTTTCATGCTCTTGTTTACCAGATTGATACTAACCTTTCAAATATTCACGAAGTTACATCTATTGCCATTATTGAAGTCATAATACGCGTCTTTGTGCCAAAGATAGGAAAATGCATTGCTTTGTATGGTTCTTAAATTGCAAAATATTTTTGACTGTTTTTGAAATGTACTAACATGATTTTCACCTCATCCCGTGGTTTTTTTCTGTGGAACGTCTTTCCAGGTTGGGCCGATTGATGATTTTGGAGGTTTATATGAGCTGAAGAAAGTGATTGAGACTGAAGTGAAGAGACCTCATCCTGTGGATTGCCCTTGTGGATCGTCTCCTCCAGGTTCATGCAGGTTTACGAAGTATATCAAGTGATTGAAGATTGAAGAAAAGAGTATCCCCATCCCGTGGACTGCCCTGTGGAACGTCTTTGCAGGTTGGGCCGATTGATGATTTTGGAGGTTTATATGAGCTGAAGAAAGTGATTGAGACTGAAGTGAAGAGACCTCATCCTGTGGATTGCCCTTGTGGATCGTCTCCTCCAGGTTTATGCGGTTTCTGATTATCTGAAGTAAAGAGAAGGGAGGCTACTGTTGAGGATACCTGAAGTAAAGAGCGGACCGAAGTGAAGACCTGGAAGAAAAGCTTGGACCGCGAAGATCGAAGCGGAATCTCGAGGGCGATTTCTCGCACAGAAGCGAGGGGTCTAGAATATACTAGCCGGCCCGCACTGTAGCGGCGGCTTTCATATTGTATCATCGCACCGCACTGTAGCGGTTTTATTGTACCATCGGCCTACAAAAACCGCCATTTCCAAGGGTCCGACCTCGGGTTTTTGGTTGGGAAAATTAGGCGTTTGCTCACAATTATCTCAAACTTGCCAATTCATGGGTTTATTTACAGTTCGGACCTAAAATACAAGGGTTTCCAAGGGTTCAAGTCCAGTTTTCAGGGGGTAAACCCGCAATTTCAGGGAGGTAAGTTCAGGTTTTCGAGGGTTTTGAAGGGTCAAACCTATGTTTTCATGGGTCAAATATCAGCCGTTTATTCACATGGTTCTAACATACATCTCAAACTTATTCTTGCATCACACAATCAATTAATTCGGCCTAAATATGTACAAAATATACCACTCTCTCGATCAAAACATCACATAGAAACTCAAAAACAATGAAATTTTGAAAAAAAAACAGGCACACTTCCCTGTGGGATTTCATCCCGACAACGTGAAGAATAGGAACTTGACTAAACTGAAGGATATGGTGGCAATGACACCAACCATTGCCATTCACCTCCGAATGTGCATGCAACACTTCACGTTCCCGGCTCAAGAAAGGTTTACGATGCCACCTAAGAAGATTTGGTTCAATTTATACTTAGCAAATACCTTCAATCTGATAATTAACATGCCGCATTGGATTATTGACCAAATCCATCTGGCACACCAACATTGGTACAAGAAGCAGAAGTCAGTGCTCTATGGATGTTGTGCACTTACAACAATTGTTTATCGGTGCTTGGCATACGATGTGCCAATTCAAAGGGCACTTGTTTGAACTAGGGTGCAAGAATTTCAACGAAGACTGTCAGCTGCAGGGCCTCCATCCAAGAAAATGAAGGGAGTTGTTCAGATGCCCTGTGCACAGGCCCGAGGTGCTACACTGACAACGGACACAACTCCATGATTCCCAAGGTGAGTGCAACCCTTCACCATCAGATTACCACGGCACAGTGCGGAAGGAACTAATCTGGTGTTCCCAATGATACCTACTAATTTAGAGTTCCCTCATGGCTTCACGCTTGAGGATTTAACTGATGAAGAGGTAGCACGGATAATTAATGCTACTAATTTGGAAGTTGAAGTAGAGCAAGTAAGTGGGCAACAAACTGTCATGGATCAAACCCATCCAACTCAACCAGAAGTTGTGGAAGTAGATGAGGATGAAGAGAAGACTGCAGAAGAAGAGCAAGAGAATAAGCAAGAAGGACCATCCAACAAAGGGGAGCATGAACAGGAGCTTACACATCATCCCAGAACTTGTGGGAGCCCCAGCTTATACGAAGCAACTAAAAAGATTGTACAATACTATCAACCTGGTTCAGGAACAGCACAGATTATCTTTGGCAATAGGAAAGGCCTTGATGAACCAGATACTTGAAGATGAAGGTGTAGATGATCAATACAGGGCTACCCTGGACATGCTAGCTGATGCACTAGGAGTACTAGAGACCGTGCACACCGCCCTTGCATACTCACGGAGAGTTGAGGGACGACATGGGAGAGTCTCCCCAGACCAGGGAAACAGATAAATATTTTGGTAACAGAACTATATGGCACCACCTCCACAACCACAGGCACATCTCACTCCTTTCAACATACTGACGAAGCCCACACCTCAAGTGCACCCCCATCACCACCTTTACCACCCTCCCCTCCAACTCCACCACCATCGCCACCTATCACCACGGTCACCACTACTATCACAGCCTCAGTCTCCACTTCCCTCAGTGAAGCACAAACTGTGAGTCAACCATCACAATCCGCAGAACCTAACACCACCCCTATTGTAAATGTCACCACTGACACTGTAATTCTAACTGCCATCACTGAAAATCCCATTCCCCTTGTCACACTCCTTGGTGGCTCATATGCACAACTGCACACACCTTTATACACCTTCATAACCATCACCACACCTACCATTCCCATGTACACAATAACTCCTACGACCGCATCCACATATGACTTCAGGGATATATCACCCACTTCTGCACCTCTCCCTCCCTCCCTCTTCCCACAATCTCCCATTCCTCCACCACCCACTTCACCATTTTCAAGCACAGCATACACACTCCCTTTCCCTTTTCCCTACCCTCCTGCAATCAACACCTTCACAGCATCCACTCCGTTCAATAATGTATTCAATACTTTGTACCAGTGTATGTCTCAATTACAACATCATCACTAGCATTTAGATGCCAAGCACGAGCATGTTCCGAACCGATGAAACATTACAAGAAAGATTCATTAACTTAGAGAAGGACAAGAGGCTATTACAATAGCAGTATGACACCTTGTAGGCACAACATGATCAGTTAGTGGCTAATCCCCCCCAAACAGATACCGAGGAAAAACAACAACTCGATGAAATGTTACACACCCAAATAACAGACAATCTCAAGCTTCGGCGTAACCTCGCATTACTACGAAAACACATGTCCGCAGCACTAGAAGAAAATAAAAGACTACAGAAACAGAATGAAGAAAACCTAGAAGCAGCAATGGAGGGATCACCGCAGGAAATCAACCCGGAATGCTTCAAGGCCATCCCATCGGCAAATATGCAAATCATGTTGGACACACATGCCGACCTCCTAGAAGCACATGCTGCCTTAGAAAAAGAGCGGGATGACCTACGAAAGCAACTGGCCGCTCGGCGAGAGTCACCAAAAGAAGTCACAGCCGCAGCTGACACATCTGCAGAGGTTGCAAAACTCAAAGCACAACTGGAAGAATTGCAAAATAAGGTTCTTCAATATGAGCGTCAACCTTCTCCCCTCATGGAGCCGAAGTCGGAGGACTTAGTTCCAACTGAAGTTGAGGAGACTTTCGAGAATCCTTACGTCCCCATGCCTGTACCAAGGGGTAAGCAAACAGAGGATGGAATGGACACATTTGAGATAGAAGCTCCTGAATGGATGCAAAAATTAGAAAAGGTTGGTCCAAGCCATGAAGACCGAGTTGCAGTGCAGATACAATCTATGTCACGACTTGAAGAGGTGGTCATCAAATCGGAATACTTCGTCAGATGATTTGTATGTTCCCTTCTGTGTATTAATGGCCGATTATAATGCTGAGATAAAGCAGCGCACAACAAAAGAACCAACCTCGGCAACCCAATTTGCACCAAATGACATCCCTGAAAGTGCAACACATGGTAACATATTTCAACCTACATGGAGGATACCCCTACTAGAAACATACCCCGAGATGGTGCACACTTGGAATAACATGCCCTTATACATCAAGTATAACCCTTGCTATTGCACTGTCTTTTGATGCAGAT
Source organism: Ceratopteris richardii (assembly GCA_020310875.1). Classification (NCBI taxonomy): domain Eukaryota; kingdom Viridiplantae; phylum Streptophyta; class Polypodiopsida; order Polypodiales; family Pteridaceae; genus Ceratopteris; species Ceratopteris richardii. The sequence continues at coordinate 92,839,844 of CM035437.1, forward strand.
CATGGCCGGAGTACACCAAAACAATTTTGACAGTTAAAGGATGTGAAAAATGGTTGAATTATGTATACTTGGTACCACCTCGTGGCCAACCCACAGTCGCATACATGATTTCAACCATCCGGCATTGAGGAATCGGATTCAAGAATGTACCAGACATCATGGCACAGATGTGCCTCAAAATATTTGAGATAATGTTGGTTACATTTAGGATCCTTAGAAATGTCAAAGAACCTCATCTTTCGGCTCTTGGATTCAATGAAGGCAACCAAGATGTCGTTTATGATATGAGCACCACACCATCCATCAATGTTGTCTATGTGTGGCATGCTCGTATCAAGTATCTTCCAGCCTGCTTCAAACAAACGTCTGAAGAAATGTTTATCACAGGGTTCTAGGAATATCATTCAGAGATATTCATACCCAGACCATCTCATCTATTACAATTATTTGCGGTAGAACAGGCTCTACACTCAGAGAAGCTACGCATGCCACACCCCGAGGTACCTGGGCCAGTAGACTGGAATGCCCTACTCACCGACTTGGCAAAAGGACTGAGATTAATAGAACACCACTTAGCGACAGATGTGGTGGAATATTACATTCAACCGACCACTCAACAAGGGTCTGTCAGAGATGACAGACGCGAGAGAGGGGGAGTGTTGGCAGTGGCCAGGGTAGTCAAGGACTTATGAGACAAGGAAACCAACGAGAAGGGCAAAGTAGGCAAAGCAGTCAACGAAGATCTGGTAAATAGGCCTATCATTTTTCATGAAGCTGAAGGTCAAGGACAAAGCACAGGAGCACATCAAAGAGATGGACACACAAGAAGAAGGAGCAAGTAGGGAGCTCCAGGAAGTGTATGTCAAATTTTCAGAAGAAATCCCTACAAAAATAGTGGTTTTCATCACTAAAAGCCATTGTAAATACCATTTCAGAATTTTGTAGCTCCATTTTAAGCAAGCCAAGGAATCCTTGAGCTTGAGGAGCATTAGAAGTACCTACCTATGATTTTTCAGATTCTTTAGACTCCGTTTGAGCCCTCAAATAGGCCCTAGAACCTAATTTTTAACTAGGTCAGACACTAGGTCTGGATAGGGCTAAAGCTAGTCAAAAACTATAAAAAGAGCTAGAGAGCTCATTTTTGAGGTTAGCTTGTTGTAGAATTGAACTTCTAAGAGCACTTTTGAGTAATCTAAAGAACTCCATTGTCTCTCTCTTTGCTCTTGCCTTGTGTGCACGTGTGTGTGTATGTGTGTGCATGTTAGTGTGCTTCTCACTCACGCACTTGTGCCATCACTTGTTCGAGTTCTTCATACCATCCTCACGTCTTCTTGGATTGACATTAAAGGAGGTGCTACTCATCACTGAGCTACACCTTCATTAGAACTTTTGAAGTTATTCCAATCTACGAGGTTGAGGTTTTTTGGACTTGAGTGATCGATTCTAATGGAGGGAAGACGTAGGTTCCTCTAATGCCCATTTCTATGTTGTATTCAGGATCCTTGCTTGCTCTTTAAATCCTAGTTCATACATTGTAGCAGTCAGTTGCAATAGTCAATCGGAGTGGGTTTGTACGTCCACTGCTTGCATATCTTGTTCTCCAATAATGACCAGGTTGGTCATAGGTGCTGCTCTCCCCTTCCTTCGCTTATCATAGTCTTGACCTTCCTTGCAATTTCAATGGATGTGTCCTAATTCTCCATGAAAATAGCACCTTCTTAGTCCCCTTGGTATGTAATTTGATGTTCCTGGTTGTGACCATGGTGGTTATGGTATTAACCCTTGTTGTGAGTTGGTTTGGTTGTACCTTTGATATTTGTTATTCTGTAGATGTGGTGGTACATATGTGTTGTGTTGTACAGATTCAGTGACAACAGCATTGACCGTAACCCTATTTTGGGTCTTTGCATTGTACACACAATATGTAGTATCATGGATATCCATGTTGCAGATTGTGGAGTGTTGTTGGTTTAAACCATAGTTTGCTGCAACATGGCCCGAGTTTTTGCATTTTACATAGAAGATTTGCTTAGCTGGGTTGTTACCTCTATCCTTTGTGATTGCAACCCATTCTAGGTATTCAGTGAAGTCTCCCACCTTATTTTTCAACTGTAGTGCTTGATCAATGACAATATCCAAGGGTAACCCAATTGTACACTCAATGATCATAACTTGCTTTGGCTATGGATTCAAACCATTAATGAACCATTGTGTGATCACATCGTTAGGCAACTTATTTTCCACTAGTAATTGCCTCAAGTGCATCCTAAAGATAGTGATGTAATCATGTACAGTCTGATTATTATTTTGTAGAAAGTCAAAAATTTGGGCTTGGTTTCTCTTCGAGCAAAACCCTTAGAGAAAAGCTTCCTTAGTTGCTTCTTAGGTAGTGAAATGTTTTAGGTCATACTCTGCAAGCTATTTTGCAGCTTCGTTAACCAGGAGGGTCTGGAAAATTCTAGCCTTATCATCCCTATTTTTCTTAACATTAGCCATGGTCTCCATTACATCCATAATTTACTTCAAAAGCCCTCACATGTGCATCTAGTTTGTCTCCGAGAAATCCCCCAAACTTTGTGTACGCAATTCCCATTGGGTAATATCCTCTTTGTGTATCATCTGCCATTCTTCTGTTACTATATCTGATCACCATAAGGATGGGCTCTTCAGTATGGGTTTCGGTTAAAATGTGGTCTTCTGACTTGGTTTTGGTTGCCACCATAAAATCCACTTGATTGAATAATTCCTCTTTATTCTGACCTTTTTATGCTAACAAATCCTTAGTCTCCAGAACGTTTCACAACCCTAGATAACTATCTCCCTCAACTAGTAATTCATCCTTCAATTCCGGTTTACTTCCGATCGGGTCTTGATCCTTTCGATCACTATCTAGTCTCTTCTTCTTCTTTGAACCTTCACCAAAATCTGCTCTAGAAGGGGGTATGCTTATGGGTACTTTTTCTTGACAGTATCGAGGGTATTTGATGCCAAAGCATAGGATTGGCATACACTACCCTGACTTGTTTACGATTTTCGATCACCACTCCCCACTGAGATCGACAATGTTAGTCCTCTGGAATCTAGAATGACTAAAATAGGGTTCTTGGGTGGTAGTTCACATATTAATTTCTGTAAACTAAAACTTTTCCCTTCGATCTTCATACAATACTACTTCCGCACAATCTTCTATAATCATCTTCCAAAATGATATCATACATGCAACATTAAATTTTGTGATTCATAGTATGCCGATATGTATGCAATTCATTATAGATTATCACCTAACCTTATCATCGCATCACTTTCAACAATTAAATGATATCACTTCACTACTAAACAATAATGTTGACAACTAATATTCAATTTAACTTCCATAGATACTTCAACTTTGCCAAACTATCAACCACACTTAAGCTTCACATTAATTTAACTTTAATCACACTCGAACTAAGTGTTAATCAACCATTCAATGATAACCAACTGATCCAGTAATACCAAACAACATAGGTGAAAGAACTTGGTTAGCACAGCAATCCTCCTACCACAAACGATCCCTGAGACCTTGTCATGCCAGACTCACACACATGCGACTCTTCATTGTATTCATTCATGGATAAAAGATTACAATGGTTGGCCAATATGGTGCTTCACTAAAATTATATATAATTATAATTATTTACACCGTCAGCCTAGCAGTGGGAACAAAATTAACCTTCTTTGTAACTCTATCTAATGCTCCTTTACAATTCTCCATTTTCTTAATTAAAATCGATTTTGTTACAACAAAAAATGCTTATGAGACTTTGTTTTAGGTATAGAGGCCTCTACAACAACCATTTCAACCTTTCTCTTATTTTCCTCTTTTGCAACTAGTTTAGGAAAACTCTTAACGATATTATCACTTTCTTTAGAATACTTGCAAAAACGTTTCTACTTTTTTGTTTTCTTGTCATAATCTCTCTTCCTTCTTTTAACTATACAACATTTTATTTTCTACTGGATGAGGTCTATTTACCTTTTTCATTTTGACTAACTAAGAAACCTTGATCTATAACATGCATAATTGACCTGTTGTGCCCAAATTAATCTACCTACAACAAAATAGAGGCCAAATCCTCAAAGATTAAGGCATTTGGATTTCCTTTCATCATCAATAAAAGAACAGAAGTGAAACTTTCATAAGAATCTAGAATAATATTAAAACGAATCCACACAAGTGGACTATCTAGCAAAATTTCATAGGCAAAATCAAACGCTCTTTCAAAATTTTGATCTATGTCAAAAAAGTTCCCATTGAGTATCTTCATGTATGTGCTCATTCTCCAAGTATTTTTGAAGATAAGCAACATGATCCTCATTTCTTTCCTAGTATAGTGTGACAAGAGTATCTAGAGCATCTTTTGCTATTTTGCATAAGCAAATGTGAGGGATAATGGAACGTTTGATAGATAAATCTATCAATGCATGTGATTGTGCATCTCTACTATCCCAACAATGTTGTTATGCAATAGTTGCAATATGAACTAAAATAAGACCAAGAAATTGAAGATCATCATCTTCAACACCACCTGCAACACCAACTATCATTATATTTGCAAGTGTAGGAGGACATATTTCAACACTGCATAATATTCCACAACCCTTTTGCTACATTACATGACACATAATGTATGACCACAATGGGTAATTAAAACCATTCAACTTATCCTCAACATCCAACATAGAAAATACATAAATACATCATTGCTTTCAACCATATCCAATGACTATAAAGCATGATGCAAAAAATCAATTGCATCTTGAAAAGTTGAACATAAAATTGAGTTTTGCTAGACTCATAGTAGACTTTGAGATGTTGAACTAGTGAACTAAAAACTATACATATGTTTGGCACAATATGACAAAATTGTCTACATATTCACTATGATCATTGATAATGCGTTGGGAGGCTTGAAACAAGCTCAAATCAAAACTTCAATGTTACTTAGTGAAATTTTTTTGAACTATTAATGAACCCAAGTAGATATTGATTGTTGGAGCTTGAGGACTACAAAAACAAACAAGACAATTAAGAACAAGAATCTTCGAGCATAACAAAACACTAAGTGCATTACCAAGTGAATATCAAAAGATAAGTGGCCCATTATGGTTATAGGCATATATACAAGTCGAGGAAAAAAACTTCCTAAAGAGGGCAAAAAGCACCCAAACATACCTAAGTGTGTTCACACACATTACTACAAAAATATGTCAACAATCTATTGATATATTTAGGTAGTGATGTGTGTGAACACACCTCCAAAAATAGTAGGAGAGTGAGCACATGAATAAAGGAGAATCCATGGATACGTTTTTGACAAAGATCAAAGATTTGAAGGAGGAGTTGATTTCGACTGATGAAGTCTTGCCTAACAGTTCACTTGTGCAGAGTGCTCTGAATGGTCTTCTAGATTCATATCAGAGTTTTTATTCTACTCTTTGATTGACGATGAAAGGCAATCCAAATGCCTTAACATTTGAGGAGTTTTTCTCTGTTATGTTGCAAGAAGATCACTCTAGGAAAAACAGGTCAATTATGCATGTTGCAGATCAATCTTTCTTGGTTACTCAGAACGGCAAAGGTAAATGGAGCTCATCTACTAGTAAGCAAAAATCTGCTAATTTTCCACAATCAAAGAAGGATGATAGAGACGTGAAGAAAACAAAAAAGAAGAAAGTGTTTTGCAAATAATGTAAGGGAAATTATCATGTCATAAAGAGTTGTCCAAAACTGGCTGCGAAAGAGGCAAAGAAGAAAGAGGTAGGAATGGTTGTTGTAGAGGCCTCTACACCCAAAAGAGTATGCTAATCTTGTGGAGAATGAAGAATGGACATTTACTAGTCTTTGCAGTGATGACCCATCCTCCCATGAACAATGTATGTCTACAGTAGACTCAGATGTTTGGTACTTTGATAGTGGTGCAACCAAACATATTACCTCGCAGCGTAGTTTCTTCATATCACTTGAGCCTGCCCCTACAAGGAATACTATCACATGCGCTAACAAATCCTCTTATCTTGTCATGGGAGTTGGTAAGATCCTTCTGACTATTGATGGTGGTAGTTCTTTTACATTTTCGGATGCTTTATTTGTGTCAAGGATCAAGAAAAATATGCTATTAGTTTTAGCATTAGCCAAGATCGACTTAGTTGTGAATTTTACAGATTTACGGTTCATGATCTCTCAAATGATAATGGCATTACTACTTTTGGCATTTTATGTCGGGAGTTGTATAAGCTCATAGACTATGAAAAATCTATGAATGTTTCAGCATGTACAGTACATGATTCTCAGGCTATGTCAGATGTAAAGCTGACTAGCAAAGGGTTATGATCAAGAAAGAGGCATTGATTTTGATGAGACCTTTGCTCCTACATGTAAGATGACTACTTATCATAGCATATGTGCACTTGAAACTCATCTTGGTTGGAACATACATCATTTGGACATTAAACTGCATTTTTAAATGGTGAATTGCATGAAGAAGTGTATGTTTTTTAGGCCTATGGTTTTGTGTGGAAAGAGCATGAAAACAAAGTGTGTAGGTTAATATGGTTTGAAGTAAGCACCACATGCTTGGTATGAAAAGATACATGCCTACCTGCTTGCACATGGTTTTGAGAATAGTCCAACTAAGAGCACCTTATACGTTAAGCATGCAAATGATGTGCTTCACATCATTGTTGTCTCTGTTGATGACATGCTACTCACTGGTCCTCATGAGAAGCATATTGCTGATTTTAAGGCTTATTTTCATGCCTCATTTGAGATGTCAGATTTGGGGCATTTGCATCATTATATGGGCATAAGTTATGCAAGTTGATGGTAGAATAGCTTTCTATCAAACAAAATATATTGACACATTAGTGCAGCATTTTGGCCTCAAAGATTGTAAACATATTGCCACTCCTATGGAAATTGTTTACGATTGAGTCCTCATGATGGTGGAGATGCATTTGATGTTGTTCTCTATCATTTGGTTGTTGGATGCTTGATTTACTTATAAATTACTTGGCAATATATTTAGTTTGATGTCTCATAGATGAGTAGGTTTATGCATTGCCCAAGTGTCAAGCATTGGCAGGTGGTTAAGCACATCTTTACTTGATTGTTTTATCCCAAGGTGGGATCACTACCACCAAATTTACATGCTTTCTATGACTCTAACTGGGCTGGTTGCTATGACACTCATGTGTCCACTAGTGGTTTTTGCTTCATGCTTGGTAGCTCTTTCATATCTTGGTTGAGCAAAAAGTCGCCTACTGTGGCCAGCTCTAGTTGTGAGGTTGGGTATAGAGTAGCTTTCGCAGTGACTGTTAAGTGTGTGTGGCTCAGACATCTTATGGTTGATTTGCCCATTGGTCAATCTTCTGCCACCACCATCTTCACTAACAATCAGAGTGCATCGGTAGTTGTGAGGAACCCTATGTTCCATGCTCACACTAAGCACATTGAGGTGCACTATCATTATGTCAGGGAGAGGTTCTCTGCTAGAGAGATCAGATTGGCATACGTGCACACACATGAGAACATTGCAGACCTTTGCACAAAGGCTCTGCCTAGGGAGAATTTTGAAGCTTTCTACAAATCTCTGGGCTTACTTCCTTTTGTGGATTGATTCCACATAGCTTGGAACTTCCTTATACATGAGTGCCAGCTCCTTGTTCACCACATCACTCTTAGGGGGGATTTGTTGACATATTTAGGTAGTGATGTGTGTGAACACACTAGGATTGCTAGGGCACTTTTACCCCTCTTTAGGAGGTTTTTTTCATCGGCTTTTATATATGCCTACAACCCTAACGGATCAATTATCTTTGTGCATTCCTTTGGTAATACATTTAGTATTTTGTGTTGTGCTCCAAGCTTCGTCTTCTTCCTTGTGTTGTTCATGTGCTTCTGCAGACCTCAAACTCCAACAAAATCTTAAGATTCCTTCTAAAAAGCTCATTACTACAAAGGCCTGTATCTAGTCATTTTCTATGCATTTATATTGCCTTGCTAAAAGAGCTCAATTCCACTAGCATCTAAATGCCTGATGACCTCATTTTCCACAAATTAGGGGGCTTTTTATCTATGAAGATTTTTATTTTCACATTTTAAGGATTGTGAACACTTCTCATGCTTCATATTGATCAACATCCAAGACATTTTATGTTATGGGACCCCCTATATCCCAAAAATAAGAAGAAGGAGGACATTTCATAGCAATCTAACGAAAAAGTTGAATGCAAGCTTGAGGAAGTAGGATAAGGCAAATATGCATCTTAATTACTCTCTCTCAACCTTGGTACCAACCATTTTGGCATAAAATTTTCCTTATCAATGTCTGCTTTCTCATCAATAAATGCAACATGTATATTTTCATAAAACATGAAAAGATATGTATCCTCATGTTGGAAACAATGTCACAACATGTCCAAATATTCCTAAAACTATAATATATCAATTGTTCATTATAACCTTTCTCCAACAAATGCACGTTGGAGTCATGATCTAGATCAAACTATCTAAACGAAAACCATAGCACCCAGGTTCTATCCCCACGGACGTCGATGCGCAAAAGATTTTTGAAAATCAAAACGTCGATTATGTTTTCCGCATTTCTTTTTACGACACCGATGTTAAGCGATCATACAATAAAGCTTGCTTTTAGATGTGCTTTTCATAGGACATAAAACTATGTAAAGTGAGGCTCATAGTCACTTGTAATCATCACTCAAGGTGATCAAGGACATAATCACAAGCTACAAGCTCTAGTTCTTGGAGATTTTTAGTGATCAAGATCTTGGAGAAGATCTTTGGATGTCCTCTATGTGAGCTAGAGTTGCAACACTTGGAAGAGGTGTGCTCTAGATCTCGAGACATCTGGAGGAGTTCCTGTCAACTAACATACTATGAGTAACAAGTCTACATCTATCCCCACTTGTTCATTCACTAGTATAGTCATAATTTAGGTTTGCTATAAAACAGTTCTAAAATGTTCATATTCCCCACACACCCTTCATACCTCTTAGGCATTATACACACAATTTCTTGTATCTAGTTCCTATTTCTCTCTCTATCTCTCACTCATCTCATTTTTATTATTAAGGTTTGTATGCTAAGTTCATGTGTTGGAAGATCTTGTAAACCTATGATCATATTGTTATTGAGGCCCACCCATTTCCAACATTTGGTATCAGAGCATAGTTGACATGCACCCTTAATCAGATGAGTGATTATAGACTTGAGAATGAAGACAAGCTTGAGGGAATGTCTAATTATCCAATGTGGATTTTTATGATGATGAATATGTTAGTATCAAAGGACTTACAGAATATCGTCAATGGCACTTATCCAAGGCCAAGACAAATCAAAGAAGATGTTGCTACATCTTCTAGAAGACCTTCTGTTCTTCTTTCTGCTCAACAAGAGGTCAGTGAAGGAGAAGGAGCTACTTCATCATTAGGAGTCCCTAGTACCACCAGATTAATTTCTATAGAAGAGCAATCTAGATGGATTCAAGGGATGCATTATCACTTTCATGTATTTCTATGGGAGTCAAAACACATATTATACCCCAATTCAGGTCATCGAGAACCTCTCCACATGCTTGATTAGAGTTACAAAATCTCTATCAGAGCAAAAATCTTGTTAGGAAAGCTCATCTAAGGAGACAACTAGCCAACACAAGGATGAAAGTTGGTGATTCAATTCAATCAAACATTTTGAAGCTCAAAGATTTATAATATTAGTCATTGAATGTTGGAGTCAACATTTCATATGCAGAGATGGTAAATACACTACTAAACTCACTTCCATATACATGTCCTGTTTTTGTTACTTCTTTATCTCTCTCTACAAGAGATAGAGAACTTTCATTTGGAGATCTATAGTTCATGTTACTTCAAGATGAAGATCAACAAAAAGGTATGGAAGATAATGATGACGCCATGTTATCATCGTTGAAGGGTAAAGAAGATGAAGACAAAGAAGGAGAAGAAGAGTTAGCATTCCAAGAAGGAAAGTAAGTCTTCTAATCCTAAGTCTTCTAGTCCTTCTTCTAATGCTTCCTCTACACCCAAATAAAAGTCTTCAACTACATCTTGTTCAAAGAAAGGAGTATGCCATTACTGTAAGAAACCAAGTCATTACATAGAAAAATGCAAAACAAGGATTTTCAATGAAAATAAGAAAGCATCAGATAATAGTGTTGAAGATGATCGATAACCTAAATCTTCAAAGTTAGATTCATATGCATATGTTACTATTGAAGAGATAGCTTTTGATCAGGAAACATTAAATGCAACCTCCGATAATCCTTGGATTTTTTTATTATGGAGCTACTAAGCTTGTGGCAGGTTGCAGAAAGGTATTTTCTTCCCTTTCTAACTCTTTAGGGAGAAAAGTGACCATTGTAGATGGTCATGATTTGGATGTTGTTGATCTTGGAGAAGTGAACCTAAAGTCAAGAATAGGTGGAAATTTCACAATTTCTAATGTAATGTATGTTCCAAACATGAAGAAGAATTTGCTCTCTATCTCTACTTTCTCATCAGATGGTTCTACAGTTGTTTTTAAGAAAGATTCATGTCAAATCCTCTCACCTAATGAAGAGCATTGTCTACTTCAAGGTGAAAACAGAAGTGGCATGTTTGTATTGTCCAAAATAATTCATGCTAATGTTGCTAGGTCTGCTACAGCTAAGGAGAACATGAAGCTATGGCATGCTAGATTTGGTCATATCAGTTACATAGCTCTCAAGCATATCGAAGATCAAGATATGGTGGAGAGTTTGCCTATTTTTTCTTTACCAGATGATGTAGAATCTTATGAAGGATGTCTCGAAGGAAAGCTTCACAAACTTCCATTCAAGAAGCAAGGATACATCACAGCCACAAGGAAGTTGGAGATCATACATTCAGATGTGAATGGTCCAATGAGAGCACATTCTATTCAAGGTTTTAGGTACTTTGTTATGTTCATTGATGATTTCTCAAGATACTCATGGATTTACGGTGTTAAAGTGACGTCAAAGGTTTTTCCTACTTTCTAGAAGTTCTTAGCTATGGTTGAAAATGAAAGTCAATCAGAGATCAAGATTTTGAGAAGTGATCGAGGAGGAGAGTTCATGTCTAAAGACTTTAAGTCCTTTCTTGAAGACAAAGGTATCTTTCATCAACTCACTATTGCTTACATGCCAAAACAGAATGGTGTTGTAGCGAGAAAGAATAGGATATCTGTTGAGATGATGCATAGAATGATGTCATCCAAAAATCTTTCTCCCAAGTTTTGGTTTGATGTAGTACATATAGTTAATCACATTCTGAACAGGTCTTCCACAAAATCTTTAAAGCTCATCACACTTTATGAAGCTTAATATGGGAAGAAACCCATGGTAAGCTTAATGTAAAATCCATTAAAGCTATCTTTATTGCTAATGCAATTGAAATCAAAGGATACAAATTCTACGTTCAAGATACAAGTGATATCCTACTCTTATGCAATGCATATATTTGAGAAAGTCAGATTTATGATGAGAAGGAAGAGATTCTGAAATTCATAACAGCAGATGAATATGTCTTTTTTAGAAGGAATTTGGATTCTTACGTTCTACCATACAAGGGGGGTGATGAACCTACTCAAATTCTAAGACATGTAGGTAAACAGAGAGCTTCATCACCTACACCAATACCTAGTCCATCATTATTACCTCGAAGTTCCGACTTATGAAGTTGGAGAAGGTTCTAGAGTTCTAGAAGAAAGAGATATTGAAGAACCAAAAAGGATACCACCACTTTTTAAGAATACACCAAAGTGGTTATATCAAACCTAGAAGGATAGTGGTATAAAGGAATAAACTGGAAGAACTAGAAGTCAAACAAGGAGACAACAAGAAGACCAAGTAAATTATGCAGTAAATTTTGGGAGTCATAATATTTTAGCTCTTACTTCAAATGAGAATGAACCAGCTAGTGTTCAAGATGATTATCACATGTCCCAATGATTCAGACCTTCAGTTGTTTAAAAGACAACTTAAGAATACATTTGATGTAAATGACTTAGGTATTTTACATTATTATCTTGGGATTGAGTTCAAGCATAGAGATGAGTGTATCTACATGACACAGCAAAAATACATTGAGAAATTACTGTAAAGGTTTGAGATGATAGATTCCAAGCCTATGCAAACACACCTATGGATGTCACTGTGTCATGACAGTCAAAAGAAGATTCAGAACCATTTGATGCTACAGTATATATCCAAGCGGTTGGTTGCTTGATATATCTAAGTAATACACATCTAGACATTCAATTTGCAGTTTCTCAAGTATCTAGGTTCATGCATAGTCAGTCTCAAGATTCAATGGAAATCAATTAAGAGATATTTGCAAACATCAAAAGATTTGTAGGTTATTAAACCTTGTACCATTATGACATTGAAGGGGGGGGGGGGGGGTTGTTGGAAACAATGTCACAACATGTCCAAATAGTCCTCAAATTAAAGTATAGCAACGTTTCATTATAGCCTCTCTACAACAAATGCTTGTTGGAGTCATGGTCTAGATCCAATGACCTAAAAGCAAACTACAGCACCCGGGTTCGATCCCCATGGATGACGATGCACAAAATTTTCGGAAATCAAAACACTGATTACATCTTTTGCATAGATTTTTTAATAACACTGTTGTTAAGCGATCATACAATAAAGTTTGCTTTTAGATGTGCTTTTCATAGGACATAAAACTATATAAAGTGAGGATTAAGCTCACTTGTAATCATCTCTCAAGGTGATCAAGGATATCATCACAAGCTACAAGCTCTAGTTCTTGGAGATTGTTGGTGATCAAGATCTTGGAGAAGAGATTTGGAGGTCTCTAACATATATACTGGGTACAACGATATATGTCATGAATATTTTTAGTGAGATTTACCAAATTTATCTATTGATAGTGATGGCACATTCGTTTCTTTCCAACTCACATTAGGGGAAAAAATGAACCCTGCATGGGCCTTTTAGATTAAGGAGTGATTAAGCATGGACCAATGAGAAGAGGGTGGTGGACACAGTCTAGTGGCTTAATCACATAGGGTAGGCATAGGCTTCCCTTGTTTTTGTGTGGTCAACCATGATAAAACCAGGAAAAACTCGTGGGTTTTGTTTTGAGAGTGGTTTTGAAAGCTTGCAAATCATTTAGAGCCCTTGGATTGCTTGAAGATCTAAAGGTGAAGGTGAAATGGCAAAAGTCAAGGCTACTTTCATTCTCCTCCCTTGGATTTCTTTTAGAACAAGTGGCCAAGATGAGTGCAATCATTACAAACAACGCAAACTCTTCTCCACCATTCGATCGGGCTAGAAATCTGACATCGTAGTTTGAATTCCGTGAAGGAAAGGCGCCTGCATCTCCAACCTTTTGATGAAGAGAAGATCCCATGGCTAAGATTGCTCACATACAAGAGATTGGGCACCTTTGCATGCTGACCATCCGATGAGGAAATCTATCCAATGGCTCTCGTGTGTGCATCAATTTTGCTCAGCCCCGTTCGCGGGGGATCGTCAGATCTCTTCAAATCCAACGGTTGGAAAACGTGCAGAGAGAGTGCCACGCCACTCTGCTAACTCCCAAGAAATTTAATGCTCTCTCTCTCTCTAACTTTTCAATCTATCAATATAGACCGTCGATTAATTCAATCCAAGGGTCACGAAATCTAACGACGTGAGACTTCAACAAAAGCAATTCTTGAAATATTATTTTATTCTACAATACCACTAGTGGTTTGAAGTGGCCTCATAATCTCATGGATTAAGCAATTTAATCCCTAAAAATTAGGAATCCTTACAAGGCCCATGCAAGGTCCATTTTTTCCCCTAATGATTTGCAGACATTATGGTTTTCATTGTATAGTGAACTTTATATAGTGTATTACTTGTATTGTTGTATTAAGTCATTCTTCTTTATTCTCTTTATGTAATATAAGAAGTAGAAGAAGATAATTCTTCTTTGCCTTAATTTGTGTGTGCTTCTCTCTTCGTGTGTGAGAATGTGTGAGATTTCTCTTCCTTATCTCATTTCTCTTGACATGTATTAGAGCCAATGTGACTGTAGAGAGCTTGTGAAAAAGTCCGATAGTCAAGAGTATGTGAGAAGACGTGGAGAATGCATGCTTCACAAAAGATCTTAGATTGCTACAAAATTTGGTGTGCACATAGAAGGTGTTAAAATATTTTAATGAATTATCCCTTTAAGATCACTCATTTTTCTTAGATTTTAGTTTTGGAGCCATCTCGACATCCATTTTGAGTCTTCAAGGTGGGGTTCACAAAAAAAATTGGAGTTTATGAAACTATAACTTGCATTCTATTTAGCATCTCCCAAAAAATACTTTCAATTCAGAATTTCAAGCGATTAGGTGTATTTTTTATACATGAAAACTATGTTTTTCTGAGATCAAACTATCAAGTCACAGTCTGAGTGTTGGTTGTAGAGATGTAGGAGGTATGTGAAGCATGTCAATTTGGTAAACAATCAATGGCATCATTTTCGCATGAGAAGCATGTTGGTGAGATGTGCTAGAGATAGTGCATACAGATGTTTGGAATCCTGCAAAGACCACATCTATGTGAAGTTGCAAGTTGTATGTCACTTCCATTGATGATCATACACAAAAAGTATGGGCTTACTCAATAAGGAGAAGATTGAGTTGTTTAACTTTTAGAATTTTAAGTCTATGGTTGAAAGTAGACATGGAAGTAGACTCAGATATGATGGAGGAGGTGAATACATATCAAATGAATTCAATGGTTCCCTAAAAAGTCATGGAATTCAATGCCAATTTTCATGGAGGTACACACTACAACAAAATGGTATTGTTGATTGCAAAAATAGACATATTGAGAAAGTAACAACCACCTTGTTGGCTGAGAAAATTATTCCTCATTGTTAATGGCAGAAGTTGTGCATATTTCTATATACATCATGAATAGAAATTTGTCTGTTGTTGAGCATCAAGTTACACTTGAAGAGAAGTTTATAAGTAAAAAGACAAACTTATCACATATGAAATTATTTGGTTGTATTGCATGTGTACATGTTCCACATGAGTCGAGGAAACACGATCCAAAAGTAGGAAAATGTATCTTCATTGGGCACTCCCTTGAGCTACAACCCAATCACATGCAAGGTGAAGGTAAGCAGAGATGTGTTGCTTGATGAAATGGAAAGTTATTATGTTGATGGAAAAGAAGGACTTAATGTTGAATGAAATGAAAAAGGAAATACTGAAAACTCATGTAGAATCTCAAGTTCTGGGCAAACTAGATGTGTCACCAAGAATAATTCCAACTTAAATCCATAAGTGGAAGATTGGGTGGAAATTTTAGTCCATCAAATTCATCCACTACATCCAAGAAAGGTAAAGAAAAGATTTCTACTGGTAATAAAAAATATGTAGGTTTTGAAGATATTGATGGAGAATCAAGTGGTTTAGAAAAGGGCCTTGATGAGGAACTTGGATTGCCCTCTACAAAGACTCCAAGAGTAAGAAAGGCATATGAAAATCATACAACAATAAGAAGTGACCTAGGACCAAGAAGATTTGGGAGGATGCAGAATTCAATGCAATGATTAACATATGATAGCTACATGGCCCATCATGTGCTTACATGATCAAGGTAATAAAAGATGTCGAACCTTCTTGTTTTGAAGATGGAGAAAGCTATGGATGAGGAGATGGCTGCACTTTATGAAAATGAAACATTTAAGTTGGTGCCATTGCCACAAGGAAAGAAACGCATAGGTTGGAAGTGGGTTTACAAGGTAATGCACAATGTTGATGGTAGCATAAGCATGTATAATGCATGATTGGTAGCAAAAGGATATGCATAGACATATGGCATTGATTATGAGGAAACTGCCAACCTTGTTGCTAAATGGATAATATTAGAGAACTTTTTGCATTAGCATCAAATGGATGTGAATAATGTTTTCTCACATGGTGAGTTGCAAGAAGAAGTATACATGGACTCGCAAAAAGGATATATGGATTCAAAGCATCTTGAATATGCTTGCAAATTGAAAAAGCTTTGTATGGGCTTAAACAAGCCCCTCCTGCTTGGCATGAAAGGATCGCATATTATTTAACTTCCACTGGATTTTCAATGTGTGATGCAAATCACTCATGATATGCAAGGAATGTTGATGATGGCATCACAATTGTGGATATTTATTTTGATGAATTGATTGTAGGTGGTGATAATGAAGAAATAATTAAAGAAGTAAAGCAATTGCTTATGCAAGAATTTGAGATGAAAGATATTGGTGTGTTGTGTTACTTTTTGGGAATTGAGTTAAACATTCAAAAACAAGTACAGGGCTATCCCAAAGGCAAAGATGCATTGAGTATGGCATGGTTAATTGTAAGACAATTTCTATGCCACTAGATCAAAATTTGAAGTTGGATACTAACTCAAGTGAAGCATTGGAAAATGCTACTATGTATATGAAAATTGTGGGAAGTTTGATACATCTCACAATTAGAAGGCTTGATCTAATCTACAGTGTGGGACTTAAGAGTCAATTTATGTAGCTTCCTAGGAAATCACATTTAGATGCTTTGAGATGCACTCTATGTTATGTAAGTGCTACTTTGGATTATGCATTTTTGTATGACTTTGGTGTAGAATTGTAAATTCATTGATACATGGTGCCTACTCGTGAATGTGTGTGCATGTATGTGTGTGCCCATGTGCATGATTACCTTGCTCTTGTTATAGGTGTGTGTGTGTGTGTGCTATTTCATCACATGCATGTCTTCATGTGTACTTGCTAGTCACTCCATGGATATGGCTATGTGTGAAGACAAAAGAGTAGTCAATGGCATATGGAAAACAAAATAGATTGGCACAAGGAACAATGAAATCCATACAAACACTTCATCTACTCCAAATTCATGCTCTCCAATTATCTAAAAGTAGTTATCAAATTACAACTTTGCATCTATTCATCCAAACATAGGGATTTTGGTATTTTTGAAAAGCTATTGACAAACTCTACAACCATGTATGGATAAGATTATTACAATTAGACCTAATTTAGATTGAAATGCATTTAAACATTCCTTTATAAGACAGTGCAAGTAGAAACAAGCAAAATCAAACTAAAATATGCTCCAAATAGTACAAAATGATCAATTGTGGGTTAGGAACATGTACGAGCTTCTTAATCCTTAGTCACAAGCAAGAAAATCATGAACTATTGAGAAAAAGTGCAAGAGAAGAAGATACATGAAATGTAAAAGAAGATCGCTATTCAAAATGGCGAAAGCTTCTTACAAGTAAGGAGGATGGGCTTTTATAGTGATCCCCTGATTGTACTAGCTCTAAAAGTAAATGAGTTACAAAATCCAAATATTTTCTTTGAATTTAATCTAATTAATTTAAAAGCTACACTCATGAATTCGTGTGATTTTCTATACCTACTCCCATACATCTTTGGTTGAAAAAAAATATGCCCGTGTCCTTGATTTCATTCTAACACTCCCCCTCCTAGAGATATTCATCATTGACAAGGCGAAGGCTTTGATGGGTTTCTTGAGGAAGCAGCATTTTTTCTTGATCCTCTGAGTGACATCATTTCTCTTAGGAGTACCTATAGTAGGGCTAAATTATATTGTTCACTCTTTACTTTATTTAATGTGTTTGAGTTTAGAAAGGAGGCATCCCAAAAATTTGGCTGCTCTATCCTTAAAAAATAAAGCATGGATGGTTCAAAGAGAGTTGTTCAATCTTGTGAAATTCTAAGTAGGCAATTAATGTTTCTTGTATAGACAATGGCAATTAAATTAAAATTGAACTAGGTTGCTTGCAATACCCATTCAGAAAACCTCCTCAAAAGTTTACATGTAATGGGAAGGTAGGAGCATTATTTGAATGTATTATGTCCATAGGTATCTCAATGATGGTGTTTGATGGAAATAAAGAAAACATAGAAAAATTGTGGCTCTAAACAGAACTCAACTACCTTCATATATTTAATTTGATATCTTGTTGAATGTTTTGATGCATAATGAAATGATAATGATAGTACCTAGCACCCTTTCTAAAGCCTAATCTAGAAATTATAACACTTCATATATATATATATATATATATATATATATATATATATATATATATATATATATATATATATATATATATATATATATATATATATATATATATATATGTGTGTGTGTGTGTGTGTGTGTGTGTGTGTGTGTGTGTGTGTATATATATATATATATATATATATATATTATCCCATCTTTGAAAGAAGGGAGAAGCATGGGTGATTTACCCACTTTTCCCAATTTAGTTTTCTTCTTTGATCCTAAAGAAAGTGTAGAAATTTATTCTCCTAAACATTGGAAAACACTTGGATGGAGTTGTATGAATATTTTTTGAGCTTCAGACACATTTTTAGATGATTTGTAAGTAATTAAAGATTCTTATCACCAACATGGCTTCTTTTTCTATTGCAAAAAAAAAAAACATGATATGGTGTCCTATTTGCCTAAACTAGAGCATTCCAAACATGTATGTGAGGGATGAATTGTGGGTGAGCTATAGTGTTCATTTTTCCCAAAACATGGTACAATGCGATATGAGTGCAAGTTGTAGCTTGTTGATACTAATGTTTGCAACCCTATGCACACATCATCATTTGGTAAAGACATATATCTTGAAAATTTTATAGATGAGGATTTCAAACATGCATGGGTCTATCCATTCAAATCAAATGCAATTTTTATGTGCTTTAAATGGCTATTTGTTATGGGTAAGAGTATGTCAGCATGTAAAATTGACATCCTCCATTTTGATATGGGCAGGTAGTACATGTGTTTTGAATTTGAATCATTTCTAGTTGAATAGGGGATAATACGATGGTGTACATGCCATACAAACCACAAAAGAATGGTATTGCTAAGAGAAAAGAATGGTATTGCAACCACAAAAGAATGGTATTGTAACGCTCATGGCAGTGGCAAGATGTATAGTTAAAAGTCAAGCATAACCTCATAGTTTTTGGCTTCATGTCATCATGTAAGTTAAATATGTACTTAAGAAGTGTCCCACTAAATCATCATAGTCTATCACTTCTTATGTGGATGAGCATGGTTGCAAGTCACCCATTGCTCTAGATGATCTTTTATTTGTTTTGCATATGCATTAGTTCATGAGAAAAATGCAAGAAGTTGGATGATGACGCAATAAAATGTATTTTGTTGGGTGCAACACTAAAAGCAAATGATATAGTTTTTATTTCCCATAGAGTAAACATAATATGGTTAGTTCAAATGTTGTTTTTGTGTTCAAATTCTACTTTCATGTAACAAGGATTGTTCAATGAGTTCATGAGATATGTACAAAACTTTGTTACCTCTAATGGAAAATGGTATGTGTCATCCTTGATCATCACATGTTGAGCTTGATATCTCAACAAAACTCACAAATAGAAGTGATCATAATAGGTTTCTTCTTTTGGATATGCATGAGCTACCAAGGATGAAGTAGAAACCACTTGTGGACACATGAGTGTCAAAATAGCCATCCTAATCTGAGTTACAAAAAACATGTAAATCTAGTGGTACCGATCCCCCTTAGGATAAAACAACCCAAGTTTGAGGGTATCAAATAATTAGAAAAAGATACACTTAACTACTTGCCAATGCTTAACTCCTAGGCCACATAAATCTGCTCATCTGAGAAACTACAAATAAAATATCATGCTGATAATGCATAAAGAAATGAGGCATCCAATAGCTTGCTAATAGAGACTAGGAATCAAATGTAGAGAGCATAAACATGAAGCAAAATGAAAAGAAGAGTGTACTCACAAAAAGAAAGAGTGTGAGGCTCAAAAGTGAGTAGACCACGAAATGGGAAAACTCACATGGATTAGAGTGAGCTTGCCAAGAGTATGGAGTAGGCTCATGGGAGGAGAGGCTCTCCTTATATAGATTTGGAGGGAGCTCTCCAAAGTACATCAAATGTGGGATAATTCCCCTTGAAGGAGATTCAATGAGTACAGAGGTAGAAGCAAATTGAAAGGTACCCAAATACAAAAGAGATACAATATAAAATGGAAATAAAATGGAAATGGAGTGGCTCTAGATAAAAAATCAAGATGTACTCATGCCAATTCAAATGGAAATGATGTAGGAAAAAGCATGTCTTCAACACCCCCTCTGCAGCTCCATTTTGGAGCGGTTGAATGCTGCAAAGGTCTACCAAGCATTGGAGTGGAATTTGAGGTAGAGCCTTCTGGAACATGTCTGCCAAGTTCTCGTGAGAGTTACACTGCTCCAGAATAATCTCCTCAGATACTACCTTCTTGTCGCTGAAATGGTACTGGATCTCCATGTGCTTGGTCTGAGCATGGAACACTCGATTCTTTGTGATGGCCAAGGTTGATTGGCTATCCATGTGGATGCATGTTAGAGTAACCTGCAAAATACCAATGTGGGGTAATAATTGTCTAATTCAGATGGCCTCACATGGTGCGAAGCTTGATTCTTGATACTCGTCCTCGGTGGATGACAGAGCAACTGTAGGCTGCTTGTTACTTTCCCAATAGATAGATCGTGAGCCAAGCAAGAATATGTATGGAAAACTAGATCGTGGAGAATTAAGATCACATGCCCAATCAAAATCTGAATATCCATTGATTTCGATGCCCTCTTTGTACGAAAGAGCATGATGTCAAGTGAGGGCAAGGTATTGAAGTAGTCTCTGAGAAGCATTCCAATGTGTCTTACAAGATTGATGTGAAAAATGATTGAGCATACCAATTGCATAGGCACTATCTAGTCTAGTGTTGGCTAGGTAAAGTAAGGACCCAACAAGCTATCAATAAAGATGCACATCCACAAGTGATGATGAATCCTCCAAGGTGAGCTTGATGTTTGGGCAAGTGGTGTAGATACTCAGTGACACTGGTCCATGTTATATTTGGAAAGAAGATCATATCAGTACTGCTTCTATGATAGCAATATGCCTTCTTTTGTTTGCCAAACTTTCATGCCTAAGAAGTAGTGAAGTAGGCCAAGATCTATCATGGAATACTCAAGGTGAAGTTGTGTGATGATGAATTGGATGTGTTCTTCATCTGAATCTATCAAGATCAAGTCATCTACATAGAGGATGATTATTGCAACTACGGATTCTTTCTGATAGATGTATCAGTTTAGGGTTTAGGGTGCTTCTTTGAAATCCTTAAGCTTTGAAGGACTTGTGGATTTTTCATACCACGTCCTCGGAGCTTTTCAAAGTGTGTAAAGTGCTTTATGAAGCTCGTACAATTAATCTTCCTTTCTTATGATCTTGAGACCTTCAAGTTGGTCAACATGTACTTCTTCTTGAAGATCTCCATTGAGAAAGCACTTTTGACATTTAGTTGGTAAATGGGCCATTTGAAGTTTGCACTTAGTGCAAGAATGATTGTTAAAGTTGTAAACCTTGCAGTATGGGAAACACTTTCGTGCTTTTGCTTGTATCCCTTAGCTACAACTCTTGCTTTGTACTTGTCCAATGTACCATCTGGTTTGTACTTGACTTTGTATGACCGCTTAACACACCAAGATATCATTAGATGAGGCTTAAGAACTTTGGAAATCTCATGGGTGGGTTTAGAGTAGCCTCCAACCCACAAATGCACACACAATAACCCTTTGGAAATGCAAGAGAGTAGAGTGAGGGACAACACATATGCTCAAAATTAGAGTTGAGTACCATTAGAAGATACAAGGTGACTTCTTATACTATGATCACTTAAGTGCTTTAGGGCGCCAAAATACAATGAGAGACTTATGTGTCATCGATTTCTTTAGTGCAAGGTGGATGCAAGAAGTTGGCATCTTTACAACTATAGTGGATTTTTCCAAATGGAGTGCCCAGCCCGATTCCACATTATAGAAGTGTGGTAAGTGAACTACCTTTAGTGCTAAGTGTGAGGATCTAAGAGAATCATTTATTGAAGTGTGGTAAGTGAACTACCTTTAGTGCTAAGTGTGAGGATCTAAGAGAATCATAGAAATTCTTTAGAACCAATGCTAAAAAAGGTAAGATATTGTCAGTGTGCAGAGTAGTTAAAGGTGGATGACATCAATGATGAGATTACTTCACTCTGACACAAGAAACAAATGGAGCCAGATTCACTTAGGCTTCATGTGGATTCTAAGACAAACTTGGAGAAAAAATCGACACAACGATGTTCATTTTGTTAGATGCTTCAGAGAGTGTGCCTCTCTTCTCTATCTCTCTTCTCTCTCTCTCTCTCTCTCTCTCTCTCTCTCTCTCTCTCTCTCTCTCTCTCTCTCTCTCTCTCTCTCTCTCTCTCTCTCTCTCTCTCTCTCTCTCTCTCTCTCTCTATGTGTGTGTGGAGACACATCATCATCAACTTTCACACATGAACAAAGAAAGCTATTGAGAGTAGTTTTTGGCCCTTATGGGCCCTTCATGACTTTAAGTTTTAGCATGTATTCCCCTTCATCTGTGGCTTGGTTGAACTTGTGTGAGCACTGCAGCGGCAGCAAGCTCATAGAAAGCAAGAAGAAGCAGTGTGTAGTAGTACATTGAAAATTTCTGCCTATTTTGTCTTTAGCAGAAGGTCATTGCTTTGTTCCTTTAATGCAAGATGGGTATATGCTACAATACAAAGACTTTGGATAGCCATAGAGGAGAGGAAAACCTTAATGAATTCACTAAAAGGTCTTTCGAAAGCCAATATGGCTATAAGAAGAAGAATGCAAGAATGTCAAATGGGTTTATAGAGTGATATGCAGAAAACATCAATGAAATAGAGAAGTCTACAAAATCTCCTTATAGAGCTTCCCCCTTTTTGGGGGCTTCACCTTTCATACCTTCTCCCTTCAGAGGATCCTCTCCATCCAAATCTTCTTCTCCTAGTAGCGGTGATGCTCGTGTGCATTTCACTAGAGCAATAGATCTATGGCGAGACCATGACCAACTACGGGCCCATTTGTAGAGGTCGAAGGTTGCAAGATACACTTTCTGGAGGACTTAGAGATGTGCAATGTGTGCAAAGTCAAGAATTCCAACTCCTGTGCATGTGCAGATGGAATTGAACCAGTGGATATTGTTTGCTCTATGCAGACTTGTAGATCAAGATATGCAAATGATAGCCAATGAAGACATTCACAAAATGCTCGAAACAATTTCTCTGGATGGCATTTGTGTGTGAAGAGCTTGAAGTACTTGCTTTGCAAGTTTAATTCATAGGTTCGATTTAATTTGGTAGTTCCATCCTCTATGCTAGGGAAGAGATGATGTAGAAGGGTGGACAATAGAGATCTGATTCCTCTTGGTGTTGCTCTTGTTTTCAATCAGAAGAAGTAGGTGCTTCTCTCTTGGTATAATGGAGGAAACAGATAAGAAAATGCACTAGACATATATTATCCACATATGCCATCATCGATACTTGATAAGTGCTTGCAATAATGTGGCCAAAATGCCATCACAAAGGATGGGGATACAAAATAACATGGAAGAGTCTCTCAGAAAAGCATGCAAAAACTTGTGACACACAAACACTTAGATGGAAAAAACAAGTGGTTATGGCCTTTTTAACCATAGAGGTGCTTTACCAACACACAATGTCCATACCAAAAAAAATGATATAAATCTCCACACTCATGACCAAAACAATGGAAAGAAAATCATCAAATGGAACCACAAAAAGGGTGGGAGGGTGGAAAAATGGGGGTAAAGGGGTAGAAGAAAAGGGTGGGAGGGTGGGAAAATATACAACCCAAAGAGCAAAAACTGATGGCAAAAGTACCTCTCCCAATAAGTGGAGAGCCACACCACAAAGCTCTAGCACCACCACCACCAAAATGATCACCAAACACACCACCAAGTCCTCCTCCTAGTGCTCTGATACCATGTACAGAGTACATGCAAGAAAGCAAAATGAAAAGAAGAGTGTTAAAGAAAGAGTGTGAGACTCAAAAGTGAGTAGACCATGAAATGGGAAAAAGCACATGGATTAGAGTGAGCTTGCCAAGAGCACAAATTAGGCTCCTCAAGATTCTAACCAAGTACAAATGGGGGGAGAGGCCCTCCTTACATAGAGTTGGAGGGGGCTCTCAAAAGTACATCAAATGTGGGATAATTCCCCTTGAAGGAGAATTACTACACAGGTAGAAGCAAATGCAAAGCACCCAAATACAAAAGAGATAAAATATAAAATGGAAATGGAGTGCCTCCTAGATACAAAATTGAGATGCACCCATGCAAATAGAAATGGAAATGACATAGGAGAAATCATGTCATCAACATCAAATGCATCTCCAACATCATGAAGAATCAATTGTAAACTTGTTTTCATGGGTGGAAATAAGTTTACAATCTTCAATGCTAAAATGTTGCAATAAAGTTCCAACATATTTAGTTTGATGCAAGGCAATGTCACCATCAGCTTGCATAAATTGAATGACTGAATAGTAAGTAGATGCCTCAAATCTGACATTCCAAAAAGAGACATGTAAATCAAGCTTAAAATCTAAATATGCATTTCATTAGGCCAGTGAGCAACATATCATCTACATAAAAAAACAATCATAAGAATTCTATCAATTGCATGCTTTATATGCAAGGTACTTTTAGTTGGACCATTTTAAAGTCTATGTGCTAATAAGTAGGCAGACATCTTCTCATACCAACCATGTGATGCTTGCTTTAATCCATACAATGCCTTATCTAAGCTACACACTTTTTTTTATGCCCTTTCTATGAAAAAACATGGAGCTATAATGCATACACTTCTTCATGCAAATTGCCATTCAAAAATATATTTTTAATGTCCAATTAATGTGCATTCCAATCATTGTGAGTTGCAAGTGCATAAATGATACGAACAATTATCATGTAGCATGTAAAGGAAAATGTCTCATGGAAATCAATGCCCTTCTCTTACGAATAGCATTTGGCTATGAGCCTAGACTTATAGTGACCAATACAACCATCAGGTTTTTGTTTCAACTTATAGACACATTAACTGCCAATGGCCTTTTTTGCCAAGGGGTGAATCACATAAAGACCAAGTACCATTCTTCAAAATAACTTGATATTCTAACTACATACCATCCATCCAATTTTTGAATTATGTGCTTCATCAAAAGAAAAATTCTTATTCTTATCATAAAGACCATAAACAATGATTGCATAACAATCTGGTGCAAAACAAGCACTATGAGAACGTGAACATGTATGATATGACAAAGATGCATCTAACTTGTTATCTCTCAAAGTTTGCATCAACCATTTAGGCATAGTGTTAGCCTCTTAAATTTCAACTCTCTCATCAACAAGTGCACCATGTATACCAACATCAAAAATAGAATTCTTTGTGTGCTCATTGGAAACCTGCATAGGCTAAGAAATTTTCCTATTGGAAGATACACTTGGTTTCCCACTAGTCAACAAAGGCAACAAAGTTTCATACACATCTTTTGAGCTAACTAATTTATCCTTTGTACATGAAAGTAGGTGTTGAATAGCATCCTCCAAAAATACTACATCTCGATTAACTAGAACCCTTTTAGTTAATAGATGATATGGAGGATAACCTTTACTTCCAAATCTGCACCCAAAAAAAATTCGTTTCATGACTTTATTATCTAATTTTTCGCGTTGTTGCACATGCACTAATGCATATTCCAAACAACCAAAAACACATAGATGATCAATAAATGGTTTGCAAGCATGCCAAACCTCATAAGGAGTGATAGATTGTAATGCTTTGGTGGGAACATGTTAAGTACATATGTTATCCCTTTGACTAGATTGGACAATTTGAAATATACTTGAGATTATAAGATCACCCATGCAAGGAAAATAATACAAGAATATAAAATTTCTATAAGGAGTCTCCCAATTTGAGATTGACAGATATGGATAATGGATCTCGAAAAGATATAAGAGATCCCATAACCTGGGATCATATGTATGAAACAAGACATCAAAATTACAAGATATCCCTTGAGGAAGATGAACTAGCTACAAGAAATAATTGGACAAGATCTCATACTATGAAAAAGAAGACATGACTAGATGTCAAGAAAACTTGACTAGACAAGACTATAACAAGAAGCTAGACAAGAACATGAACTGGAACTTGGAAAGTACTTACTTGGAGAACATGACTCCTTGAGATCCCAAGATTTGGCATTGGAAAGACTAAGGATCTATGTGGCAAAGCCCTTCTTATATAGGTTTTCAAATGTGGTGGCATTCATGCAATTACATATTGATCAATGATGTCATCAAACCAAAACAAGGTCTTTGGATGTCAAAACAAAGCAACTAGATAGTCGTTCTTAGGTTTTTGGCATCCTTCGGATGTGATTGTGATGTTATAATTCCCAAATTTCTCACCACTAATGAGATATAAAAATTCACATGAATCTGGGATGCAAGATGGTTCCCGTTGTGTCCATGACAGATTTCATCTGCAACAATCAATTGCTCTTTCAAATCCTTGATCTTTGTCAAAAAATTCCATTGATTCTCATTCATTCACATGTTGTCTCTCCCATTATGTATGAGAGTAAGAAACACAACCCTCATTTCTTTCTTGGTATATTATGGCAAGGGTATCCCAAGAATGCTTGGTTGTTCTGCATGAGTGAATGTGAGAGATAATGGCATGTTTAATAGACAAAGCTATCAATCAATGTGTCTATGCATCTCTACCATCCCAGTAAAGCTTCTCTATAGTAGGTACAAAAGGAATTGTAGTAGGTAGGTGCGATAGGACCTATACTAGGATCATGAACATAAAGATCATCATCTTGAACACAACTTGCATTATCTATTGTCACAATATTTATAGGTTTAGGAAGACATATTTCAATACCCTTCACAATATTCCATAGGCATTTTGCTATCAATACATAGTGCATCATGTTAGCCACAATAAATAGTTAGAACCATCCAACTTATCCTCGAATATAAATATCCAATTGAACTTTGTTAGACCTATAGTATAATTTGAGGCGCTTGTACTGGTAAACCAAAAAACTATACATATGTTTGGCACAAAAGGAGAAAAATTCCCACATAATCATTGTGATAGTATGTTTGAAGTTGAAACGAGCTCAAATCAATTTTTTTATTGCCACACAACAAATTTGTTTTAAATTGTTGATCCCCCCGAGTATACTCACCAAATTTTGTGCGATTTTGAGACAATCATTGGAAAGATGCCAATGAGGCCCTTTAGAAAGTGATGACTTGCTCTGATGCCAAGTATTAGAGGTTGAGGATAAGGGAATCACACAAACAATACGAGGAAGAAGAAGAAAGTTGGAGCACAACATTGAGTGCATGACTAAGTGAATGTATAGAAGATAAGTAGTGTGTTAATGTATAAGCATATATACAAGCTAGGGGGAAAACCTTCTGCAAAGGGAAAAATGTGCCTTAGTATTCCTAAGTGTGTTCACATACATCACTAGCAAAATATACTAATACTAACATGATCATTTTCCTTACATTATTTGGAAAACTATTTTTTCTTTTCTATTTTCTTCTCATTTGTCTTTCTTCTTTGATGGGGAAACATATACAGATACATCTTCACTAGAGGAAGAGCCTCCTTTACCTTTGCCCCTATTAATAGCAACAAATGTTTGATTTGCAACACACGTAATGGACCTATTTTGCCTAGATTTATCTTCTCAGAAAAAATAGAAAATAACTCTTCTAATGTTAAGGCATTTCTCTTGCCTTTCATTATGAACCAAAGACTAGAAACAAAAGACTAATAAAAATCAAGAAGCCCATAGAAAATAGTCTGTATAATTGTATTACAAAGAAAAATTTAATTTGCAACAGATCTTTTATCTTTGTGAGAAAATTGTCTAGAGATCACCTTCATTCAAATGATCACTCTACAAGTATATTTGAAGATCAGCAACACGAGGCTCATTTCTTTCCTCGCACACTGTGGCAAGAGCATTTCAAGCATCATTAACTATTTTGCATGATTGAATATTAGGGATAATGGCATGCTTGATAGACAACAAAATCTAGTGACTCATTAGGATTATGGGCATATATACAAGGTGAGGGAAAAACTTCCTAAATAGGAAAAAAAAGTGACACTGCGATCCTAAGTGCACTACAAACATCATTACCTAAATGTACTAACAAGTGCATCTACTTCTCATAGGGCGAGCACATTCTCAAAGTACTACAAAAGTCCTACAAAGATAATGGCATGTCATTGATCACACCATTGCCCATTCATTCAAAGATAATAAAGGAGGATTTCCACAAATCAAAGGACTCCAAAAATTCTACAAAGATAATACCATGCCATTGATCACACCATTGCCCATCATGAAAAGATAAAAAATGAGGATTTTCACAATCGAATGGCAATAGAGTATCCATTGACCACCAGACGAACGTTGAACCAAGCAAAGAAGCATTGGAAAACATTCAAAACTATAACGAGAATCATGAGTTAAAAAAATACATGTTTTTATGTTTAGGGAAAGGTGATCGCATACATTAGAATTTACATAAATTCCAACTAGGCTATGATGTATTGATAATCAAAAGCCTACCTTTTGGGAAATTTCTCACTTATTAAATATGCTATCTCTAGAAGATCAAAAACTTGGTACTGTATTTTGCTCTCAGATGTTGAGGTTGAACATATTTTGGTTAGCCAATCACATAAGGAATCATTATGGAT
The DNA here is from genome assembly GCA_020310875.1 of Ceratopteris richardii. Taxonomy (NCBI): domain Eukaryota; kingdom Viridiplantae; phylum Streptophyta; class Polypodiopsida; order Polypodiales; family Pteridaceae; genus Ceratopteris; species Ceratopteris richardii. The sequence continues at coordinate 92,868,632 of CM035437.1, forward strand.
ATTTCATTTCATTGTAGACAGACATACCTCAACACACACCAAATCTTTTCACCATAGTTAAGAGCATTGTACGCCGACTAAAAAAAAACCAAGCACACATAAGCATGTTATCACTTCATTTGCGTGTTTGTATCCAATCAGAAAATCATTCTTAACAAGGAAAATGTATTAACAAAATTCATATTATGGATATTACCTAATTTGTCTTCAGATTTCGCTGCAGAATTGTCCCAGCTTTTTGTACATTCCTACCAAGTGGGGGTATTGTATCACTTACAAAATCCATGTGAATTCCACTGCATTTACTTGCTCATGGAGAACATTGGAAAACTTCCAGGGATAAAAGACATTCTGAATTGCCATCTTTTATATCACTTTCTTCACTAGAAAACTCAAAAGGTCTTGTTATGTTTTGATAGGATGGAGAATTGGAGTTTAAAAACATCTTGACATGTTTTGTACATTTTTTGATCGATTATATGAGATCTGTCCCAAGGATGTCAATGCTATGGAATGAATGGGCAAACTATTCAAAGCTTATGCCTTTGAGATATCGTTTGAAAATAGAAACAATATTTTGGTTCTTTGATTTTCCTTTGACCTTTCAAATTCCAGAAGAATAAATAATAAATCCTTGCCAAGACTGCATAGCATGTGAGTGTGCATGTGTGCCAGCACAGGTGAGTGCTCCTTCGAAGATACAATGCATAGATGTGTGCAAACATTCATGCATCTGCAAGCTCTGCTTTCTATTCACAACTCAATCCACGTTCTTGACTTATTGTCAAGACTGAAATACAAAGTTCATGAGTATAAATGCAAGGGACTTCTAAACACAGATGTGCTTCTAGAATCTTTGACAATTTGGTCATGACAAAAACTGCTCGTGAAAACCATAAATGGCTCAGCCCTTGCTAATTTCAAATAAGCATACATATTACTGCTTTAGTAAAAAGCAGAACCGTTCTGGCCTTACCAACGCACACAAATAAGAAATATAAAAGAAGGCTCAAATTACATACTTTCTAATAACAAAAGACAAAAACAGCCTTGACTGCAACCAACGAATTATTTTCAAAATCAAACTTCAAGGGCTACGCCATACTTTGCTATATGAATTTCATATCCTCATTGAAAGAATTCCCATCTATTCAGCGCAGGAAAGGAAATAACCAACGAAGAAGAGATTTGATGATTGATACACAATGGATGAGCTTATAATCACCAATGTAATTTGAATACTTGATTCTCACAGCTTCATCAAGCCCTGGCTCAATCAACGATTTGAGACTTCATTATTCTGTAATTGCAGGCCCCCTAGCTGCAACTTAGACAATTATTTTAATGACCCATGCTTTAATGTTACTATTTCTGCGAGGCCCTGACAACTCGAAGTTTTAAATGCAGAAAATCAGCAGGTCATTTCCCCCCTCTTCTGTCCTAGCATATGAAGTCCCCCTGTGCTTTGAGCTGCTGTGAAAGAAGCAAAGATCCACCAAGATATCAGCATCCCTGACTTTGTGTTGAACATGAGATTCCCGACCTGTCATTCAAGGCACTATGATGATCCATCAAGGATATCCATGATCCAGAGCACTGGAACGATTACACCTAGGAAAGCACTAATTACCACTGCCACCTGCATAAAAATTCGTCCTTATGATTTACAAATAAGGTCATCGAAGCCTTCCATATCTGTATCACTGTCACTTTCTTCCACATCTTCAAATATAAGTTCTTCATCAAAATTTTTGGCATGAGGAAAAGAACTGCAGTTAATATCTTTTGTTCCTGATTTATAATAATGTTCTTCAACCTTCTTTGCAATGAACTGATACTCAGATGCTCCATAAACACAGTTCTGTGGAGATTTCAACCTTTCATGACCATCAGAATCATAGGACAAGATGAGAGCATCAAAAGGCTCGAAATTTCTGGGAGCAATGTCAATGTCTTTACTCTTTTTTGCTGCAGTAGTGCTCTTCTCAGAGGCAAACTTCAGATCCTGCAGTACAATCGATCGTGACTGTTGCAGACTGGCATCTTCCTTTTCCTTGCTTTCCCTTGCAAGTCTTTGTCGTCTTGCATCTACACGTTCCTTTAAACTGCCATATTTGGGTGGATCCAAACTACCATGCATATCTCTAATCTTTCGAAAGTCTTCCTCCTCATCTACACTGCACTCCATTACCAAGAAGAAACAGCTTTTAATTACAACTAGAACTTGATTTATGCATTGTGTACACTAAATTAAAGCAATCATGCAGATGAAGATTTAATGGATATTCACCCCAAGCAGCTTCAGGTACCTCTTGATGCCCTCAGAAAACCCATTCTTGCTCTGTATGATCTCTTCATTTACTCCAGAAATTGAACTAAAAGCATTTGAATTTGCAAGTTCCAACTTTCTGGCTTTTGATTGTGCATTGCTGACAGTGTCAAGTACGTTCAGAATACTAATAACTGCTGTCCGCAGCTTGGCTGGAAAAGTGTCACCTAGCATAGGCATGCTACGAATTGCTCGGTATAACAGACGTATAACATCCGTTAATTTGGCTTGAGGAACCTGCAAATACCAACAATGTCTCAGTATACTCACAGCAACAGCATTGCTTAAACTACCCAAGCAAATCCAAAAACAGCAATGCCTTTCTTGAATGGTTCTTATCAGATTCAAGATAATCCTTAAGTTTCTTTTTTCCAGCTGCTGTTTTTGCATCCATGCTTGGAAGATCATGTTGCAAAAGCTCCAAAAGATCCTCCTGAGACAAGGAGCTGCAGTAAGCTGCTGGTCATTCAGTCAACCAGTTCAAGAAGTTTAAAAGCACAAAAAGATATTCAAGTTGTTTCAAAGGGAATATGAAGACAATATCATGAACAATTGCCCAGCTAAAAACCTCACCTAAAAGCACCTTCTTGTGCCTGTGCATATTTTACTAGAGCACGCTTAAGGAGTGTGGTGTCATTAAACAGTTCATTCCCAGTATCTTGATCCACTGTTTTTGGCATATACTGTCTGAGACTCTCAAGAAGCCTTTCCCATTCTGGCCAAGGGGGGTGCTGAAAGCTATTCTCATTATCCTTCTTTGCTGTAAGTTCACCCTTCCTGGATGCCATTTTAGATAAGTTTACAAGATTCCCACCATCACTAGTGTTATCAGGCACTCCAGTTGATCGTTCCTTGCAGACTTCACTGGCTTTGCCAGCCACTACAACTTCAGTGCTTTCAGAAAGAACTCTCTTGATGGAATCCACTGCCACCTCTGCTCTGCTCTCTAGGGTCTTATCATCGATGTAGTATTGTAGGTCAACTTCATTCTTGACTCTCTTTATTCTTAACTCATCGGCCCCGGCATCCAGATAGGAAAGTTTGCCAACCTCGCTGACCATTGTTTCTGTTTTAATCTTCCTTCCAGGCAGAGAGAAGATAGCTTCCTCTGATAAGGCCAGTGTTTCCTTTCTGATATCCGAATAAATTTTCTGCAGACCAAGTTCTTCCCTTATTGAATTGAGTAAAGCTCTTTGCTCCAACAAATTAAAGAGAAAATCCTTGTAGAACCTTCTCTGCTCATTCAACACATTTCCTAACAGAGTGCCTGCAGCCATCTCATAATGCACATTTTTGCAACTAACTTCAAGTTTTGCACCTGATGCATTTCCTGCATGTTATTTGGAAAAAAACAGCCTTATTAGATTGAAATAAGCATCTTCCACAATCTTCACTCTAACTGAATAGGTGGCAAAGAGTGCATAACAGATTAAACGACCTAGAAAACAAACAACGTCTACTGCAGACAGACAATAACTCAGATGGAGTGCAGAATTTATCAGAAAAACCTCCAAGGGAGAGAAAGGTACTAATTGAGAAGCAAGATTAAATCACACGACATGTGAACACACAGTTCAATCCATCATCGTGCAAAAGAAAATGTCTTCCAATCAAAAGATGTGTAAAGGATGTCCCCAAAAAGCTTGTGAAAACAATCTCACACCTTACTTCTTTTATTCTGTTTTGATTTTTTTTGGATTTTGGGTGAAGGAAATCAATATCAGATTGCAGATCTCACACGGTAGCAGGAAGTTCTTCAAGGTCATCAGCAACACAGCCCAAAGGCTCACAACAAGCCCACATGCCCATAGGCTCATACAGTTCCATATGCTTGGAGGCAGCACATCTTTCACTGGGGTTGAAGCTTGAACCCACTACCCTCCCCTTTCCAGGCAGCAGTGTTACAACACGTTGCAAAATGCATTCACAACGATGCTGCATATGCGACAAAAAAAAGGGGTCCCAGAATAAAAAATGGCTGGAAGGTCCTTAATTTTTTTTTACGGAGATTCCTGAGAGTAACAAGCTTCCAGAGAGTAACAAGCTTCCAGAGAGCAATGCACATCGAGTTTCCAGATAGCTAATAGCACATGACTGTCTGAGAAGCAAGGAAGCATCGAAGCGAGAGAGAGAGAGAGAGAGAGAGAGAGAGAGAGAGAGAGTCATTGGTCTCCTTCCATTATCCATAGTACATAATACTACCGTCTATGCTATGTGTAGAGTCAAACAAGGCTGTTGGAAGTTTGCAATAAACCAAGCCAAATTTGGCACAAGGAGCGAAAGATAGACACGCAACCGGTGTGGAACTGGACGGGCAGCGAGAATTGAAGCACACATTGCTCCATATGGTGGAATAAGGTTTGGCCCATGCACTCAACCAATGCCACCAAAAATCGGAAAGTTTCAATCCCTCAAGTTGTGGAGTTCTTGGATGAGATAGAAGCATCCCAACAAAAAAGATCGAAAGAGGACATTCCTTTGGACTATGGGAGCTTGCGTGCTTCATCCATACACGCTAGCCTATCACGAAGAGAAATGTTTATAACATCTTTGACCATTGTTGCAAAGGCACAATGTTTCTCAATCCCATTGATGCATCTATTCCAAGGTTTGAGGGTTGCCCACCACAAGAGAGTACATATGTATTATGTGGACGTATCAAACAAGCAATCTTGGACATTGAAGTGGAGAACATTCTACGAGTCATAATGGATGATGAGAAAAACTAAGTTGCATGTTAAAGGAAGAGTTCCCAACTGTCCTATGGACTCCATGTGCAGCACACAGCTTCGACTTGCTCATTGAAGATGTGGGCAAAATTTGTTGGGTCCATGAAATCTTCACCACATGTCGAAAGGTGATCACTGTACTCATGGAGAGGTCAAAGTTGCTTTTTATATTCATATCTTATAGTCATTTGGAGCTTCTTAGACCTACAAAGACCAAGTATGCTTACATGTGCATTGTCATGGAGGGGTTGCTTCAAGTGAGCAAGTTCTTATTCAAACAATGATTTCTCTTGAATGGCTTGCATGGAGTGGTCACACTATTAGAAAATGTGTCTAATGGGGCAACCTTCCACTAGGGACCCCACTTGCACGTTAAAAACATTTAAAACTTAATGGTAAAAACTCAATCAGAAAAGTTGGTCAAATTAATCAAAATAGTCAAATTTTATTACATAATATGATCGTACTCCTTGACAACTACCCAAACATATATAATACTTGGGTGTTGAGCAACTATTTGTTGATAAAAAACTAAACCCTAATTTCTGAATTGCGTGCGAAAAGCACATTAAAACTTGAAAAGCAAGTATGCCACATGTCAACGCTAGATTAAATTGATCTTATGGTTAATGTTATACCACATCGTACATGGAAAACTCACGAAAAAGCTAAAATTAAGGTTTCTGGATTTCTCGATGGAAAATTTGGCCGAAGCACCACTGGTAGATCCTTCAAGATCCTCCATGTTGGACAAGTCAAGTCACAAGCCATATTCACAAACAATAGAAGGGTGGACATAAGACTCACCTTTGAATGGCAAAGCCAATAGTAAATACAAGCTCGCCTCCGAGCCAAGGGGCATGTAGCCAAGCAGGCAGCCACCTCCAAGGGACTAGCATCCCATACCACCAACCCCCTAGTAACTTGTAAAGGTGACAAGGCTCTTCCAAAGGGCCAGGAGTATAAGTGCCTCTTGCAAGTTGTAAGGAAAATAGGGTTCTTGTGGAACTAATTAGGTAATGACTTCCAAGCTCATATCTCCTCTCCACATATAATAAAAAACTATCCTATGCGAGTTGTCAAGTAAGGCAACAATCATGTAACGAGGATACCTACCAAAGCTTCCAAACACCCAACTTCCATGGGACAAGGACACTTCTCCAAGTCATCAACTTGCCAACTATCACGGAACGAGGATATCAATGATTCTCAAGGTGTCATCGACACAAAGGAAATCATCTTGAACCTTAGATTCCACGTGACTTTTTATATCTCATGATTGGTTCAATCCTTCCATCTTACATGTCAAAAACCCTAAGATCGAATGTCTGATTGCTTGATTTTGACATCTAGAGGTCTTGTTTCCGATTGTTGATATCATCAATACATCACCACCCTTGAACACCTATATAAGGAGGGCTTGGCCACATACATCCTCAGCCTTGTCAGTGCCAGCCTTGGGAGCCCAAGGAGTCATGATCACCAAGTAAGTACTTTCAAAGTTCCAGTTCAAGTTCTTGTCCTGTTCCTTGTTCTAGTCCTGATTAGTCTAGTTCTCAAGAATCTAGTCTTGTCCTCTTGTAATCTCATAGCACAAGATCTTGTCAAGTTATTTCTTGTATCTAACTCATCTCCCTCAAGGGAGTTCTTGTAATTCAAATATCATGTTTCATACCTATGGTCCCATTGAGGAATCTCTTGTATTCCGTCTAGTCCAATTATCCATACTTATCAGTCCAAGGTTCTGGGACTTCTTGTATCAGTTTCATGTTCTTGTATTAATTTCCTTGCGTGGGTGATCTTGTAATCAGAAGTATAATTCCGAAATCTTGTCTAGACTAGAGGGCACAATCTAGTGTTCCCCTCTCATTTTGGCAAGTGCTTTCATCAAGACCAAGCACCATGGAGATAATTCTTGAAGAATTTTTTTTGCGCTAAAAATCATTCAATAACAAGTCCTTGAGATATGAGAAAACCAAGAAAGGATTCAACACCAGATTATTTAAGATGTAATCACAGAACTTCAAAGGCAAGTCAAGGAGCTACAGACCATAGTAAATCAATCTTCTTCATGTACCCCCATGGCAAGTAATATGAAGAAAAGCCCAAAAGTAAGCATGCCTGAGAAATTTCATGGGACAAGATCAAAGCTTAGAGGATCAAGCACTTGATTCTGTACCTAGATATACTAAAAACCCTTTCCAATATCATCATGGATACCCATCATCATCATGTTCGAGTACCACATATCAAGAACTCTACAAAGACCAAGAGCTATGAAGATTCAAACCTTAGTTTCCACGTGACTTTCTATATCTCATGATTGGTTTAGAATTTAGAGAAACTAATGCTTCCATCTTATTCAAAACATGACAAAACCCTAAGAAGGATTGTATACTTGCTTGATTCTAACTTCTAGACATCCTATTTCGAATTGCTGACATCATCGAATCGTAATCGCCCTTGAACACCTACATAAGGAGGGTTTGGCCACATACATCCTCAGTCTTGCCACTACCAATGTTGGGAGCTCAAGGAGACATGAACATCAAGTAAGTACTTTCGAAGTTCCAGTTCTAATTCTTGTCATGTTCCTTGCTCTAGTCCTGATAAGTCTAGTTCTCCGATATCTAGTCTTGTCCTCTTGTGATCTCGTAGCACAAGATCTTGTCAAATTATTTCTTGTATCTAGTTCATCTCCCTCAAGGGAGTTCTTGTGAAACATATCAATGCAAGATGGCCATATGACATGATCCAATATTAACTATAGCATATTGTATACAAAATTGTATAATCATTAAGTTATTCTACTTGAATGTGTCACAAGGTTTGGCTTAAAGAGCATCATACTCATAGTCATATTTTATATGTTTTGTATTTGAATTATGTGCATAGAATAATAAAGAAAGAGTAACTTATATGACTATGTATGGAGCTGCAATCACAAAGTAGTAATTATATAGAGAATTTAGGGTCAGGTCAACAACGTGTTTTTGAAGTCGTGAAGTTACCAAGGTTTTTTGTCGACGTCTAGAAAAAATACCCGACGAGTAAGGCAACAAATATGCCTCCAAGTCTCATGGTTGTCAGAAAGGTCAGCTTATGACCGAATATCCACATCAACGAGCTATACAACAGCCAGTGTTGAATATTATCATGAACATACAAGAAACGAGAAAAGTCACTCACTCAATTCAACCGTATATGAGAGGTATATGTGAGACATATATGTTGGATGAAATTATACAATCGATAAGCATAAAAATCGAGCATACTCTCGAAGGCAACATCCTCTATAATATATCTCACTCCATAATGGTCATGTCTACATAGCTATTCTTGATGATTATACAGACTATGATCAGCAGGCATCGTCGGAAGCATGATCATCACACCATCAACATATTCTCCACCGTCTAGGGTATGTGTACACTTGATCCTTTGATCTATAAATGATTAGTGGATAAGTACGAACAACACTCCCAAAGGAAATTGAATGCCAAGACAACACAACTCTCTTTCGAGCAAACAACCCAACTCCTTTTCGAGCATAACTGACAGCACCGAGTGCCAAGAGTTGTCTAATCACTAACAACTCTCTTTCAGACATATCACGCAATGGCTATAACAATTCCACAAGAAGGTGAGCAAAGCCCATTGCTTCTAACGGTGGAACTAATGACTAAGACATCACCATAATTGGACCCATCTCGTTACGACTGCAATGGCATCTTGACCCATACATGGTCAAAGCACTGTCTCATGATAGAGTCCATAGTGGTGCTAGCTCTCCACTATCCGGACTCTAGATTTTCGGAAACTAGCTTTTTGAGCTTTTTCTAACGTGACTTTTTATGGTTTCTCTATTAAAGCTATATATAAAGACCAGCTATGAGCCTATTCTATCACTCACTCATTATAGAGAAAGTCTTGAGCTTGCTTGAAGGAGGTCTGTTTCAAGCTTGAAGGTCTTTCGGACATATCATGCAATGGCTATAACAATTCCACAAGAAGGTGAGCAAAGCCCATTGCTTCTAACGGTGGAACTAATGACTAAGACATCACCATAACTGGTCCCATCTCGTTACGACTGCAATGGCATCTTGACCCATACATGGTCAAAGCACTGTCTCATGATAGAGTCCATAGTGGTGCTAGCTCTCCACTATCCGGACTCTAGATTTTCGGAAACTGGCTTTTTGAGCTTTTTCTAATGTGACTTTTTATGGTTTCTCTATTAAAGCTATATATAAAGACCAGCTATGAGCCTATTCTATCATTCACTCATTATAGAGAAAGTCTTGAGCTTGCTTGAAGGAGGTCTGTTTCAAGCTTGAAGGTATGGAGTTAGGATTTCTTCATATCAACATGGAGGGCAGATGCAAAAGTTTGTGCTTCTTCTTCATCCACAAGGACATTGACTTGGAGCTTATCTATACTAGAAAGAGATCATCTCCACTTTATAGAGATTGTGAAGTTATGGAGATATGCTGCAGATTGATGCATTTGTATGCAATTTTTATGATTCTTCGTAACATTCATGTACTCCATATTTTAAAACATATTGAATATATGTGGAATTTTGCTCCATCTCTCTATTGTCTATTCTATTCTCTCTCATGTTTCTATTTCATTTTTGTCTCTATATTGATTGTGGGCCTTAGAAACCAACAATTGGTATCAAAGCACATGGAAATAGCGCACATAGAGCATGTTGAGAATAGTGCAATTATCAATATATAAAAAGATAAGAGCAATATGGGAGACACAAGTCAAGCTCAATTCATTATTTAGCACGTTACAGCAGTCCCTAAAACAAACAATTGTCAAAAACTTGCTGGATACGCGAACCAAAGGAAGTTAACTCCAAGAGGGGTCAAATCAGTCCTATTGGATCGCACAAGAAATCCAACATTTTGCAAATGTTCTTAACAAGTCATTAAAGTTTTATATCAGATTTTTGAAGATTTGCAAGATTATCAAGGCATATATTGATGTGAGCAAGGAGAGGAACAGATCTAAATTCAAAACCTTACGATGGATAGTTTTTCAACTTCTTGAATACATTTTTTGTGGATATGTGTAGATGAGATCATATGACTCATACTTGATAGGTTTGGCATGATCTTTACAAGTACCTACAACTACACTTTCCAACTAACAACAACATATTTCATTTTTATCAACCAACAGAATATATATATACCTTCATAAGTTCAAAGTTATCCAAACTTACGAACTCATGATAGAGAATACAAACGCATACACATTGGAAAAAATAACAAACAAAAGCAAGAGACTTAAGATCAATATAAGACATGAAAAATACAAACAAGAAAGAAAACCAATACAAAATGAGACACACACACAAACAAAAAAAAATCAATTGATTGAAAATGAACAAAAAATAATTAATAATAATTAATTAAATAATAATAATAATAAATTAAAAAAGAAACAAATAAAAATAAAATATTAAAAATAATAATAATAATAATAATAAATAAATAATAAAACTATAAAAGAAAAATAAATAATAATAATAAAAATATAAAATAAATAATAATAATAATAATAAATAAAATAAGTAATAATTAGATATATATATATATATATATATATATATATATATATATATATATATATATATATATATATATATATATATATATATGCAAATTAAACAAAAACAAACCAAAACAAAAAGTGCATCGTCAACTTTTATGCTTGTCCTAAACAAGAAGTATCAGAATTAAACTTTATCATGCATAGCTTGGACAAATAGCTATGACATCCCTACTCACCTCATCAATGGCCTAGACTAGATGTACATAACTGTGAGCCTATCCGCATCCTAGTTTGTGCATTCCTTGCCCTATCTAGAAGCAATCCAATGATAGTAAAGTTTCTTTCTTCCATAATTCTCTCACTATGACCAATCATATAGGTGCTCAGGCCCCATGACTCTCGGGTCACAAAATCGTCTTGGACTCATTACTTGATCCCAAATATAGGAGTCCATTCCGAGAGAAAGATGCACATAGTCGAGATATCTATGAAACAAAAGAGAGCACACCTCATAAATCCAAGGGTAACGGTCACCCTCAGGTAACACCCTCTGTAAGGTATCTCATAAGTGCACCTCAGCATAGCACATCTTCCAATAGAGATCAAACCAGCATATGAATATTTATCAGCTACTTTCAGCACCTATGCAATAGCTAGAATCAAGCAAACACTAGTATTCAATGCACATAACTCTGTGGCCAAGATCATCTATCCAACAGAAATCTCATAGCTCACTATAGAAAATAGATCAGATGCTTCTCAAGTGTCAAAAAAGACTTATGAACTCCTATGCCCACCACATGTGGACTAGAACCATGTTTGCTATCCGAGTATCTTTCATCAAGAGAATGAAGTTACTAATAGTCAAGCACAACCTCTGATGGTCATGCCAAAAACATGGCTCAAGCCTCACCCTAAAGATGCACATCACCACGTGAATGATCAAATCATCCCATAGCAGTACTCTACTTTGACTAGTCCTTCATCCCTCATGATGTCCTCATAGAGTACAATCAACACTTGTTATTGTCTCATATAATTGTACTCAGCTCACCTAATAGTGATTACCCACTAGCCCCTTTGGTAGAGTGCATCCACGTCATGCCAAAACAAAGACCAAAGCATAGTCTGATAAGTGAATGCAAAAAGGATGAAGTAAAATCCGTGAATGCTCTCGCAATCAAACAACATAATGTGCAAATGATGCAATGAATTCAATCATAACAAGTGGATGCCTCTCTCCCAAGCAACCTATTGAGGAAATGAAATTCCTCAACCTCATGACCAATACCACCGCGTGACTCTTGAAGACCACTATGTGACTCCACGTCACAAGTAAATGTCATCGGTGGCTCAACCCAAGGAATGAGTCTTCCATCACATGGTAGATCTTGTCGATGGTCATGAAGGAAGAAGATCCTCTCTCACATGGCAATCTATGTCGATGATAGAGAGGCACCCGATATCCTCTTTCTCATGGAAAGTACCCACTACCACTTACCCATAGTGTAATAATTTGCGAATTTTTCGCTAAAAATAAAATTCTTTAAATTCGCATCGCGAATTAATTCGCACGGAGCGAATTTTATACACCTGGTACATCGAACTTTTTTCAGTTACATTGAGAATTGTGCCCTCAGAATGAGATGGAGAGCTAATGTTATAACTTGTTATGATAGTATTTTGTTAAGGTATAGCTCAATAAAATTCATGAATCCTACATGGGATTGAGATATACATATACTTTATATGTAAAAAAATAAAATTCTCTCGAGATGGATAAAATTCACGAATTTTATTTTTGGTCCGAACGTACTAAACGAATTAAACGAAAAATTCCCGAATTAATCCTCACGAATTAATTCTCTCCTTCGTACTATGCACTTACCAAATAGTATATACAACACAACATGTGCAAAAGTCCCACTCCAAGGGATCTCACGACAATTACAGCCTATAATCCTCACAGCAATCTCTCAAAACCTAGTGCCTACTATGCGGCGGAGGGTAATCATACCCCCCTATTAATCATCCATAGTCCCTCCACTTGTATCTCGATCACATACACTAACCTACAAGAGAAATCAGACTTTCCACATAGGGGTATGAAAATTATACATGTCTGGAAAGACCCACACTCTCGACCTAAGATCGAGTTGCATGCATATAGGTCAATTGTAGGTCTATGATCTATCCATATGCTTTGGGCATCAAGAAAGATCCCAAAAGAATATCCCTCTTGACCATGAGATACCAATCACACCAATCACTCGAGTGACTCTTGGTCACACCATGTGGCATGAGGTAGACCACTATTTCCCCCTATCATGTAGTAAGTATATCATCGTGGAAGCAATCAATATATATCCCCAAGGGCACTAGGTTAACCCTCGTCCTTTATCAATCACTAGCCGTTAAGTGGAAATCCTTTCCACTAAGGCTCAAGACCTTGGCAGGCATAGGCCTCCTCAACTACCTAGCTCTAGACTACCCTTGGTTGGCAAAATCCTCCCAAGGGTTTCCTCGGATTGTCAAGGCCATGCCCTGATCAATCCCTCTCACGTCTATAGTCATGCCTAGTGGGTCTACTGAAAACTTCAAAGAACTACTCCTTTTGGCATCCACACTCTGTCTAAGAAGTTTTAGGATCCAATAGATCCTCAAGGACTTGAGTTAATGCCCAAGATCCTCAGAATCCCCTGAATTGTGTCCAAGTTCTCACCTTACCATTTCCAACAAATGAGGAAAGTGAGTCCACTTATGCACCTATCTCTAACACACCATGGGTATGCTCAAATCCGAGCAAAGAACTCCCCTTGACCATGAATAACCACTATAGTTCACAATGGAGTCGAAGACCCAAGTATACCCACCTCATGATCTATGCATCTAGGCAAAAACACCGGTGTGATGGAAATGCTCGAGAAGAAGACCCCTTCCGAGACAACTCGTGCATGTCATTAGGGTATGGAAGTCATCACACCTCCCACTGGTTGAACCACACTCGCTAATGCTGATGGCTGAGAATTAATGGGATGTGGGACACCTGCATGACAAAGGAGAAGGTGGAGTGGCTGAAAGTGCAAATATGGAGGTTGAGGTGCAAAGAACTCTTCTCAATTATGCACCTATCTCTTGCACACCATGGGAATGCTCAAATTCGGGCAAAGAACTCCACTTGACCATGAATAATGACTATAGTTCACAAATGGAATCGAAGATCCAAGTATACCCACCGCTTGATCTTTGCATCTAGGTAAAAACACCAATGAGATGGAAATGCTCGAGAAGAAGACCCCTTTCAAGACATAGCCCGTGCATGTAAGAAGGATATGGAAGCCATCATACCTCTCACTAGCTACTCCTCCTCTAATAGCTCTCCCATCCTCTTACCCTCTTACTGATAGAGCCATTATTTGTAATCACCTAAAGAACATTCTCTGCACCTATATCGATAACAACCTCTCTAATGTGCTGGTATATATAGTCACATGTCACCCTCTATCCAACAATGCCCACATCAATGGCACGTAAAAAGATAGTACCAAGACAGTCGGAAACCAATATATTGATCATGTGACGACAATGGATATCACTCCATCCATTGGACATGATCGTGCATCCATATCTCTTCCATCCCTCACGGCTGGGTGTAAGAGTTACATCAATCCTGGCACGTTCCTCATCTAGCATAGACATGCGCATGCAACGGTACCTACTCCTGCCAAGGATCTGTCTCTCCCAAAGAGCCTATTGATGCAACTGCACGAATCATCTTTCTCCACTGCTCTATACGTAGCACATTGAAAGAGAGATTGCATTCAATCAAGGTCCTAGCAATCTATATATATTATATCTGCAACTCTCTTTCTTTCCTTCACCCATGAATCAGAGCATACTCGAAAATGAAGCGATGATGGATGTGATCTAATAGGTGTCGGAGTACTAGTCCCAACATCAGATGTGCCATGGGACTCAAATAAATCAAAAGCATGCCTTTTATGAGACATAGCATAGCTAGCTGATGATGTGGAAGTATCTGTGCCATCAAGAAATAAACAAGGTCATCAAAGGAACACTTAGAAAAATAAAGAATATTAAGTAAATAAGCAATATACATTATAGTGTACTCATATCTGAGCTAGATGTAGCCATAGTCTCTTGAGTAAAGACACGAAAAAGAGCATCATCTCACTCATCCTCTTCCTCACGTCCAGCAAGCACCTTCCCTCTATACATCTGAACATTCTCTCGTGGAACACATTTGCATCCACCAATCCCAAAGCCCCTAATGCCTGAGACATGTGCAATGACACGTGTAATAGTGCTAAAAAAAGTCTCGATGCAATACTTACACCGCCTTTCGGCCCCTTCAGCTTGTGGGCCTAAAGATTGCCCAAGCAATATACTATTAGCCTTCCAATAAGGATGCATAGGCCTAGGCATGATGAAATAAATTGGAATCTGGATTCTGCACACATTCAAAAGCCAACAACTTAAAGTGAATTCTTGAATACATATTACATGCATTCAACATTGTATTACAAACATATGGATGCATTATGCAACATTGGCACATGCATGTATGACATTCGACATTGATTGCCATGACATATGTGATATATAGTATAGCTTACGAGTCATGATAATAATCAAGATTCATTGTTCAATGCACATCGCACATACATGCACAATGCATATGTATGGCATGCATTGTGCACTATTTAAACTTCACATTCGATGTGTCATCATTCATGTGATATGACTCAATGCTCATGCATGCACATTGCACATTAGTAATTACACATGTATGCACATTGCACATGTGATATAAGTAATTACACATGTACACATTAGTAATTCCACATATATGCACATTGCACATGTAACATAAGTAATCACACATGTAGGCACAAATTACAATGGACATGTGTCATGTATTCACAAAGTACAATGCACATCATGCATGTATGCAGTATTTACTAACTTCTAAGTGCATACATATTAGTAATTACATATGCAATGGCTTAGCTTTTAAGCTCTGACATCATATGATCATACATGCATGCATTAATGATTAAACATTTATTGTATACATATATAATATTATATATTATATATTATATGATTATAACTTATAAGCGTAATAAGAAGTACTTAATATAAACTAGAAAGTTGAAACAATACTTGTGACGCTGGTGGCTGGATAGATGACACACCATAGCATGCAGCAGGCTACAGCAAGTCAAGCCGCAGCTCAAGATCGAAGAGCCTAGACTAAGACGTATTGCAACAGGATTTGAGGGCAGCTGTCAGTAGGAGGAGATCCAAGGATGCATCGTGCAAGCGCCAAACAACAGGCAAAATCCCGATTTCGCAAGCCTTAAGGTCAAGCAAATTTTTCTGCCAGGAACGCATTCCGAACGCTTTATGGAACGAAAGTTCCGTACGGAACGTTGAAAGTTCCTAACGCATTTGGAATGCGTTCCGAATCTACGATGGGCTAGAATCGCATCAATGTTCTTGCGTAATCCTATAAGCTCCTCTGGGGATAGTCTGCAGATTGGTCCAAAGGGTGGTTCTGCTCCCTCTTGAAGTTCTTGAAAGAGGCCGCGGAGAGCTACGTCGTGGTGTGCTTGGTTGCTCCAAACACAAAGGGAGTGGGCTGCTACGTGAGGAGAGAGAAAGTAGAGAGAGAAACTTGAGTAGAAAGTTGGAGAAGAAGATGAGAAGCTGAAGCTGAAGAAGTCCCAATCAAGTTATGAGAGATTTGGGACCAAGTCTTATTGATAAGTGACTTGTACGTCATTTGGGCATGTTCAAACATGGCCAATGAACAAAAGTCATAAAAATAATGTAAATGCCTATAACTCCCCAATTTGGGGTCCAAAAAAATATAACAAAAATATGTCTTGAAAGCTCTCGAAGAGAGCTTTCACATGAAAGGATCAAAAAAATATACGAAAGGAGTCCTTGGGGCCTTTATCCCCAACAACCTCCCACTTAAGGGACCAAGGAGGCTCCTTTAAACTAACTCCCTCCCACAATCTATATACATAGCTGATGTTGTGCCTTGGGTAGACACTTCGTGAGAGCATCTGTAGGATTCTGTGAAGTATTGACCTTGATCAAAGTGATCAGGCCATCCTCTAACACGTCTCTGATGAAGTGGTATCTCACATCAATATGCTTTGTGTGAGCATGAAACATGGCATTCTTTGCCAAACATATGGCACTCTGGCTATCGCATTCAAGAACAGGTGCCTTTTCAGGCATCCCAAACTCACTGAACAGGCAGACTAAACAAATGGCTTCTTTGGAAGCCACTGTGGCTGAAATATATTCAGCCTCTATAGTAGAGAGTGCAACTATCCTCTGAAGTCTAGAGCACCATGAAATAGCTCCACCTGCAAGGATGTATACATAGCCACTTGTGGACTTGCATGTGTCTACGTCACCTCCCATGTCTCATCACAAAATCCTTTTAACTCCAATGGACCCTTTCCATAACATAAGCATTTACTTTTGGTCCCTTTCAAATATCTCAAGATAGATTTGACTGCCTCCCAATGAGCTCTACCAGGATTAGCCATGAACCTGCTAACAACTCCCACTGCATGAGTAATGTATGGCCGAGTAGCAACCATAGCATACATAAGTGAACCACAAGCTGATGCATATGGAACACTCTTCATGTAATTGGCTGCATCATCATCTTTGGGACAGTCATCCTTGGCACATGTAGCTGCAATGGCACTCCAAGAGGCTTAGCATCAGCCACATTAAATCTGTCCAGCACTTTTTCAATGACCTTTTCTTGGGATAAATGCAAAGTATGCTGCTGCTTATCCCTTTTTATTCGCATATCAAGAATATGCTCAGCTTCTCCAAGGCCTTTCATTGAGAATGGAGAGTTCAGCTGCTGTTTTAGAGCATTCAGAGTGCTCTTTTTCTTCCCAACCAGCAGCATATCATCTACATATAGTACAAGAATAATTGGGCCGCCATCTTCATCCTTTTTGGTGTACAAACAGTGATCTGAATGGCTTCTTTTAAACCCATGTTTGAGCATAAATGCATCAAACTTCTTATACCATTGTTTGGGGGCCTATTTCAGCCCATATAAGCTCCTTTTCAGTTTGCATACCAGATGCCTTTTCCAGAAATGGCATATCCTTTTGGCTGTTTCATGTACAGCTCTTCATCTAAATCACCATGCAAAAAAGCTGTTCTAACATCCATTTGGAATAATTCCAAATCCAAGGAAGCTGTGAGAGCAAACAACACACGTAAAGTGATCATTTTCACCACTAGAGAGAACACTTCTTGGAAATCAATGCCCTCTTTTTGGGCATATCCCTTACCAACCAGCCTTGCCTTATACTTGGGTTTGCCATCACCAGTTTTGATTTTGTACACCCACTTGTTGGGAATGGCCTTCCTTCCTTTGGGTAACTCAACCAAATCCCAAGTATCATTTGCATGCAAGGCCTTTATCTCTTCCTGCATGGCTAACTCCCACTTCTTCTTGTGCTCACATAGCTTTGCCTCTTTATAAGTAAGAGGCTCACCCTCATCTGATAACATAATATAATGTATAGAGGGATCATATCTATTCACTGGCCTCCTAGGACGTGTAGATCTTCTCACCCAATGATCTACATTATCAAGCAATGGATCTACATCACGAGGTACATCAACTTCTTCATTGTTAATGGGCTGCTGTACATCATTTCCAGCCCTGTTTTCAGCATGAATAGGTGGCTGCATATGCCTTTCAGGAGCCTCATCTTGCTCTCCATTATCTTTTGGCTCAAAAACCACTGGATCATCAATATTTTCAGTCCTTTGTGGTGCATCCTGAGGGTCAAAATTGGACCTAACACGTGACTGGTCATGCTGAAATCTGACCCTTTTATGGTCATCTCTTGAGGCACTATTGTTTTGAAGCAGCCTCGCCTCATTAAAAACAACATCCCTGCTGCGTATAACTTTCTTGAGCTGAGGTATCCAAATTCTGTAGCCCATCTCACCTTCTTCACCATATCCCATGAAGAGGCCTTTTATGGACTTAGCATCAAGTTTGTTTCTCAGCTCAGGCCTTATATGCACAAAAGCCTCAAAACCAAAGACACGTAAGTGATCATTTGAAGCAAGTTTGCCAGACCAAACCTCTTCAAGGATGTCATCTTTCAAAGACATGAGAGGGGATCTATTGCATATATGTACTGCAATTTTGAGTGCCTCTCCCCAAAATCCATGAGGGCGATTAGCTGTGGATAGCATGCATCTCACCCTCTCACAAAGTGTCCTATTATAGCGTTCAGCCACACCATTAGAAGAGGGGCTGTATGGAACAGTAAGCTCCCTCTTAATGCCCAAATTTTCACAAAATTTCTTAGATTCAGCACTTGTGTACTCACCCCCATTATCTGTACGTAGGCATTTCAGCCTTTTACATGTTTGGGTGGTCACCATAGTTATTTTCGTACGCGTACGGAAAATATTCCGTACGTACGAAAACGTACGAGTCCGATTGAAGTCCAAAATTTTTCGTACGGCAGCGTCTGAATTGAGTAAAAAATTTTGACAAAATTGAAGCTTCAGATTCATTCGACTTCGCTTGCGTTCATGGTGAGCTTTGCCTAGGGTACGATCTCGCAAGTGTGGGGAGTCCATAGAAGCCATCAGCGGCAAGCCAGAGGCCCACAGCCTACGAAAGCCTACAGGTATGTACTGTCGTCTGGACTTTGTAGAGGCTACAACAGCCAGGGCTCCAGGTTCCAGCTGAAAATATAAATGATCTACCTAGATTACACAAGTCCATGAACCACATGTATGTGCAAGCTGCAGCCACTGTCCAGACTTCACTGTCCTCTGTCCACATGTATGTGCACAGTGCAGCCACATGATACATATTACAAATTTAAATTTTAGACTTTAGTTATGTAATCATGCAATTTAGAATTCTAATTGCTGTTTTTTTATGTCTCTTAGCAGGATATATTTTTCCAAGAGCAATGGGTCGTACCAAAAGCCAAGAGTGGGAGCATGTTATACAAGTGAAGCCTTTGGGGAAAGGGCAATTTATTTGTCAATGCAAGTATTGCTCACATAAATTTGATGGAGGCCCTTCACGTATCCGTGCTCATATTTTGGGATTGCAGGGCTATGGTGTATCACCTTGTGGTAAAGTCCCCAATAATGTGAAGGAAGCATTGAAGAACTCAATTGGGCATGCTAATGTAGGCACTTCTAATGTGCCAAATGTAGATGACATTGTGGATGATGTTGAGATTGATCATGCATCAAATGATACACAAAATGTGCATGGACATGTGGATTTAGAGGAAAGTGGACAAGCTAGCAAAAATGTTCATCCCTCTTCTTTCAAGAAAAGAAAGCTCAGCCAACAAGGTATATCTAAAGCATGGAATGTAGAAGCTTGCAAAAAAGCAAAAATTGCTCTTCGTCGCTTCTTTTATGCTGAAGATATACCTTTTTGGAAAGTGAGAAGCCCCTATTTCAAGGATATGGTTGCAGCTATTGGGCATGCTGGTCCTGCTTTTGTTGCCCCTTCTTTTTATGCATTGAGAAAAACTGAACTGAATGATGAGATCTAAGTCATTGCAAATGATCTCAATGTCATAAAAGAAAAGTGGAGAAAGATATGGATGCACAATTGTTTCTAATGGCTGGTCTAATACTAGGCATAGACCTATTATCAACTTCTTGCTTCCTCTATTCATGGGACCATATTTTTGAAATCTATTGATACATCAGGTCATCAAAAATCTGGTGAATTCATTTTCAAACACTTGAAGGAGATCATTATTGAAGTTGGTCCTGAAAATGTAGTACAAGTTTGCATGGATAATGCATCCAATTGTGTAAGGGTGGGAGAAATGGTTGAAAATGAATGGCCACACATATTTTTTACAAGGTGTGCATGCTATTGCCTTGATCTTCTTTTTGAAGACATTGGCAAATTGGAGTGGATGGCTAAAATAATTGAAAGCGCATGCAAGATTGTGAAATTTGTGACAAGAAAAGAGAAGGTTTTAGCACTTTTTAGATCCCTTAGCTCAAGGGACTTGATTAAACCTGCCCCTACATGTTTTGCATATTATTATATCATGTTAGAGAACCTTTTGGATGATAGATGCTTACAACGACTTAGGAAATTGCTTGTGGATGATAAATTTCTGAAATTAAAATGCTCAAGGTCAGCCTTATGCACTGAGGTGTATGATATTGTCTTTTCTAATGCATTTTGGCATGACGCAAAACTTATTGTCAAGCTATGTGCACCAATTTTGAAGATTCTTCGTTTATGTGATAGAGAAGGTGCAACCATGGGGCTGATATATTTAATTGATAGATGAGACATGATGCATACACCATTACATGTAGTGGGATTTATGTTGCATCCCATATGGAAACATAAGAATCAAGAAAGTGATGTTGAGGTGCATGAAGGATGGATAAAATTCTTGGAGAAGTATTGTCATGGAAATGTGCAATTGATGGGTGACTTGATGGAAGATTATGACAAGTACAAAAATGATTATGGTTCATTTGCTTCACTTGTTGTTCATGATCCTAGAAGAATGCAAGAAGGTGTAAAGTGGTGGGAGATGTTTGGGGGCTGCACACCTAAATTGAAATCCCTTGCCATTAGAGTTTTATCTCAAGGATCATGTGCCTCTCCATGTGAGAGGAATTGGAGTACTTATTCACTCATACACACAAAGAGGAGGAATAGATTGCTGCCATCTAATGCTAATAAACTTGTCTACATACATACTAAGTTGAGTCTATTGTCAAAGGTGAAAGAATGGAGATTACATTGGATATGCTCAGCGAGGAAAAAGATGAAGATCGTCTTCTTGCATTGCAAAATATGAGAGAAGCTGAAATTGGTCCTTTGGATGATGCATCTAATGATGCTACCAATTTTGATGCACACTCATTGATGGAAGGCACACCTAGTAGCAATATTGGGACATCATCCTCGGTTCATAATTATGATCCCTTTCTTGAGGATGATAATGTTATTGATGATGATGATGATGATGATGATGAGGAGAAGGAGGAGGAAGATGAGTATGCATATTCTCTTGAAAGCTAAAATCTGAATGTTCAGGAGCCAGCTGCATATTTCTAAATCATGATTATCTAGAGACTAGAAACTGAATTCTGAAGTGCGTGTGATAATTGAAAGCTGAAATCTGAATGTTCAGCTGCATATTTATAAATTTTATGGCTGTTTTGTGTTATATTATATTTAAAATATATATATATATATATATATATATATATATATATATATATATATATATATATATATATATATATATATATTATTATTATTATTATTATTATTATTATTATTATTATATATATATTATTTTCAGATTTTTTTAATACTTTTTTTCTCACAAGTATGGTATTTTTTTTGAAATTCCGTACTTTTTTCATACTTCCATACCCGTATGCGTTGGAAGTATGGTTCACGTATGGAAAAACTATGGTGGTCACAAATGCATGAAAACGCTTAAATGCAGCAAATGCTTCATCCTTAGACTTAAGAAATTGAACCCAAATTTTTCTAGAGAAATCATCAACAAAAGAAATGAAATACAAAGCATCCCCCATAGATTTGGTAGGCATGCTACATACATCAGAATGAACAAGATCAAGTACACAGATTTACGGGACACACCAGTGACCAGAGTAAAAGGAACGTTTCACTTGCTTTCCATATTGACATTCATTACAAAAATCAAGCTTTGTGCCTTTGGCATCAAGCTTCTTTAAGTTACAAAGCCTAGTGAGACCCTTTTGGCTCATATGGCCAAGTCTCTTATGCCACAACTCCATACGGGAGTGAACTTCAGCCAAAGCAATAAACTTCCCTGATAAGGCTTTTCCATGCAAACAATAGAGAGTTCCCTTCTTTGTGCCTTTCACAATCAGCCTTGACCCCTTTGTCATTTTCCATGATCCTCTCTCAAAGAAAATGCTATAACCATGCATATCCAATTGACCCACAGAAAGCAAGCTTTTCTTGATCCCTGGTACATAACGCACATTATGCAAGACCAGCTCATTAGTGCCATTTGTAGAGAAATGCATTGTGCCAATACCCTCAATGGAACATGCGTGATTATTTCCAAGGTATACATGGCCATGGCTGCCTGCAGTAAAAGTAGAAAAACACTCCTTGATAGGAGTCACATGAAAAGAAGCACCAGAGTCAACAATCCATGTCTGGGCCAATGCATCGTTAACGGTCAGCAAAGCATCAATAAGATCACTTTTGGTGATCGACATGTCCTGTGAATGAACATTTAGAGACGAATCAAATCCATAAGTATCCTCAGCTGATAAAGTAGTGCATAAAAAATCCTCAACATCTGACAGCTCTTCTATGACTACATTAGAGGCCACATTGGCCTCTTCCTTGTCCTTTTGGTTATCCTATGCATCAGTCTTGTCTTCTTTCTTCTCCTTCTTCTTATGTACGGCATTCTTCTTCCTTTCAAGATGTGCCTTGTAATAGTGGCAATCAGGTTTCTTGTGGTCTTTCTTGCAACATCAACAAATTTGACTTCTTTTGACCTCAATGTGCGTACATAAGGCTATAACGCAGCCTTTAGAACCACATATGAGCAAATGCCCCAAATTTTGCTTCAGAAATTTTTGAAATTCTCAGAAAAATGCCACAAATTGCTGTACATAAACAATTTCTTTTGCCACAATCCAATACATAGGGTACTATACCTGTGTATTGCTGCTATGACTTGTGAAACACTTGTTTAGACCTGCAAAACACATGAAAACAGCCTGTTATGGGCTGTTGAGATGCCCAAAGTGATCCTCTTGGCCCCGGAGCAACTTTCTTCACGATGAAACTCTCTAAAAATCACAAAATTTGCTTCAGCTTTGCTCCGGGCTGAAGTAATCCTCCAAAAACAACACTTTTATCACGAATAAAGAAGGTTTTTCGCGATGAAATTCTCCCAAATGCAAGAAAACACATTGAGCTTAACATAGGCTGAAGTAGAAAACCACTTGGAGTAACTTTGTCGCGATGGAACAGCTCAAGGCTCTCGTACCAGTTGGAAGAGGCCACGGAGAGCTAAGTCGAGGTGTGCTCAGTTGCTCCAAACGCAAAGGGAGTGGGCTGCTACGTGAGGAGAGAGAAAATAGAGAGAGAAACCTGCACAGAAATTTGAAGAAGATGGAGAAGCTGAAGTTGAAGAAGTCCCAATCAAGTTATGAGAGATTTGGGACCAAGTCTTATTGAAAAGTGACTTTTAGGTCATTTGGGCATGTTCACACCTGGCCAATGACCAAAAGTCATAAAAATAATGTAAATGCCTATAACTCCCCAATTTGGGATTCAAAAAATATAACAAAAATATGTATGGAAAGCTCTCGAAGAGAGCTTTCACATGAAAGGGTCAAAATATACGAAAGGCAAGTCCTTGGGGCCTTTATCCCCAACAGTTCTATGGTGCAATCATAAGGTCTGTGCTCTGGGAGGATATCTACATTCTTCATTTCAAAGGCATCTTCAAAGCCTTGGTACTGATTGGGTAGCTTCACTTGATCATCTTTTTTGGATTCTTGAGCTCCTATGGCATAGATCATATATCTTGGTTCCTTTCTTACTACATGCATGAAGGCTTTGGCTCCTACATATGTTGGGTTCTTATGGATCTCTTGACGAGCAAAGAAACCTCTATCTATCAAGCTGCATATGGATGTACAATTTGACTTGTTGCAAGAACCCTCAGAACTTCATGCGATCACCATCAAACTTTCCTGGCATGCAACTCTTGGGTTCCTTCATGAAGGATGAACTAGAACGTTGGTTCACTTGAATGCTTCCTTGATTTGCTTCAAGATTCCATACTCATTCTTATAATTCTTGGATGAGTGTGCCTACATGTACAAGATGTCCCATCTCAACCTGCGTCTGTCGATGAGTTAGGTCCTCAACTGATCGCTCGAGACTCTGAAGCCATGCAACCATCTATTCGAATGTGTTCTCCATGATGCCTGGTTTTGGATAGAAGCTAGTCTTGCCAAAATGTCAAGGGAGCACTAGATTGTGCTCTCTAACTAGATTGGACAAGATTTTGGAATTATACTTTCGATTACGAGACCACCCACGTAGGGGAAATAATACAAGAATATGTAGCTGACACAAGAAGTCCCACAACTTGGGACTGATAGGTATGGATGACTCGACTAAAGATGATACACAAGAGATCCCACAACCCAAGATCGTAGGGATGAAATAAGATATCTAGATTACAAGAACTCCCTTCACAGAGATGAAATAGATACAAAACATAACTTGACAAGATCTCATACTACGAGATTACAACAAGACACAATAGGATGTCCAAGACACTAGACTAGACAAGAATAGAACAAGGCACAAGACTAAAACTCAAACACAAACTTGGAAAGTACTTACTTGGAGATCGAGACTCCTTGAGCTCCCAAGACTGGCATTGGAAAGACCGAGGATCTATGTGGCCAAGCCCTCCTTATATAGGTGTTCAAGGGCGGTTATCAAAGGCGTTTCAAAGGCGGTTACGATATGATTATGTCATCGATGATGTCAGCCATCCGAACAAGACCTCTAGATATCAGAATCTAGAAAGTAGCCAATCGATCTTAGGGTTTCGGCATGTTCAAGATGCAATGGAAGCATTAATTTCCCCAAATTTTGAACCAATCATGAGATATAGAAAGTCACATGGAATCTGAGATTCAAGATGGTTTTCTTTGTCCATGACATAAGCTTGGGGAGCCTTCAACCAAGTGGGCAGCCACCTCCAAGGGACTAGTGTCCCATACCACCAATGTCTCCCCCCAAACTAGTACGGTGATGAAGCTATGCCAAAGGGTTAAGAGTCAAATGTCTCACAAATGAGCCCATGGGTTCTATTTATAGGTTTAAATAAGATTGTCGCCCAATGGTAAGTTCATATTTGATGAGACACTTTAACTGCAAGCGCCCATCCAAATGTTCTTTACTTTTAGGGCATAACATTTACAAAAGTAGTTTCTTTGCTTTTTGATGGCTTGCTGTGCAAGAAATTGAAAGCCTAAATAAAGTCAAGCTATTGGGATCTTTAACAATCACTTGGGAGTGCTCTTTTCAAGAGCTAGGCTTGCTGGAGGTGTTCCCTTTAACTTGGAGAAGTGGAATGTGTTTTCTTCATGATCAACAAGGTGTGCGGCAGCTTGAAGCTCATCTATTTTTGGAGGAGATCATTTTCAGCTTTGAAGATTTTGGAGCTATGGGACAACTTATATTATCATTTTGTGTATCTTCTATGCTATCTTATATCTTCAATCATGGAAAAGTATGGAATATATTCTCCATTTCATGTTGCCTATTCTCCATTTTGTGTTGTCTATTCTCTCTTATGTGTTGTCAATTCTCCATTTTGTCTCTATTTTCTATGTCTCTGTTTTCTCTATGTCTCTATATTGATTGTGGGCCTAAAAACCAACAATCGATATGAGAGCAAGAAAATTTAGAGTACAAATAGATTATGGCCACGTGTGGGAAGATGAAATCTTCATGGAAGGTTCAAATCAAGCTCAAGCATATATTCATCAGTGGTCATCAATTCATCAACCTATATGAAGAAGTTGACTATTATGTTGAGGAGCTACAATGTAAGAGGGGTGATATTGAAGAAGAACATGAAATAATTGCAAATATTATAGAAGCAATACAAGAGTGAACACTATTTATATGCAGGAATTTTATGTGAATTTCTGGATTTGTTGGATCAACTATCAAAGCCAGCTCAGAAAGCATTGCTTCCTTGTGTGCATGTGAAGTGATGTTCAAGCTATTGATCAACCTTCTAGTGCTCCTTGAGGTTAGTCACTCGGTCAAATTTGGGAGTTGGCAAAACATCCTGGTCATTATGGCGGAAGACTTATGTGAGCCAAGAGAGGCTTTATATGTGCATTCAGAAACTTGTGCTTGATTTATAACCCCTCCTCGTATTTGAGTGTTTGTACAATAGGCATAGATGAGAACATACAACCTTGATAATCTTGGGAGTATGTTTGAATCTACATCCTATGATTAAATTGCATCCTATAGTTGTCTCTATCCTTCCGAGTAGTACTTGGTTGACAAGAGTGGGAGATGTATGAGTTCTCTTTGTGATGTGTGTTTGAAGAGAGCTCTTCATGACAAAGGTCCTTGTGTGTGCTTGTAGGATACTTTGCATGATATGTGAAAAATAGAGGTATCTTAAACGTATAACAAATATGCCTATCTGACATATTCCCCTAGTGTCTGTTTAGGAGAGGATTGTTAAAATATATGTCCAATGGGGAGACCTTCCACTAGGAACCCCACCTATAGGCTAAAGTCATTCAAACCTTGGTGGTTGAAGCTGTTAGAAAATATGACATTAGGGCACATGTCACTTGAGACCCCACCACAAGGTTCATAAGATAAATATAAATAAATCTTGGAAATGGTAAAAAATGGTCTTATTTCTTTGAAATGGTAAAAAAAGTTCCGTTTTTTTACATAATGTGATGGTGCTCATTGAGAGCTATCCAACCATATATAACACTTGGGTATTGAACCCCAAAATCATGGTCGAAATTCAAACCATAATTTCTTAAGTAACTGTAAAAAGCAACTTTTAAGTAAAAAACAAATTGCAACATGTCAATAATACATTAAAAAGCAACTTTTAAATCCAAAAGCTATTGTTAAGCCAAGTTTAGACATATTAAATAAAGAATTTAAATTCTTTATCCTTCACTCCTTGTAATGCGCAGATATACCCAGTGACGTGGCTAGTCTAATTTTTAATATTAATAAATAACAGCAATCCTTGTGGTGCGCGGATGCACTCAATGCTGTGATTATTCTAATTTTTTTATGTGAACCTTTAACAGCATACCCAGAAACTCATACTACCTCTCGTATACGTGTCATATACACACTCACACGTACGCACATGTCAGCTTTTTATAATGCCAAGAATTCGAAACGTATCTTCTGTTGCTTCATTTGAACCGTGAGAATGATCGATAGTATTCACGGGAACCTTCATACCAGAAATCAATCGCGAATGTCACCTGAGTATCGGATTAGATTGAACTATCAGCAAGTCCACAAAAACAATTCACCGAGCACTTCAGGAGTTGAGACAAATCTTTTGTTTTTGTGCAAGAAAAAAAAAATAGCAGCGCTGCTTTACTCCAACAAAGTCTACACTAGACTTTAGAGCTCCCCCACTCTCAGCACACACACAATAACCATCCACATTGCATCTGCACAGATTTTCAATACGTGCGTGTGTATGTGTCTGTGTTTGTGTCCGTGCGTGGGTGCGTGCGGATAGAAAGGGAGAGATAGAGATCATACAGTTATGATCACATGCTTTTTTTGAGCAGATGAAAGGCAATGCAGATGTGAAAGGGCAGCATGATGAGAAATAGCGAAAGAAAGAGAAAGAAAAGCTAGTGATACGGTTATAATCATACGCGTTTTCATTGGCAGATCGTCCGCAACATCTGCGACTACGGGAAGGACAGAAGCACACCCAAAACTCCTTCGTGTGCAAAGAAACACACGAACCAAGAGCGAACGATACCGAATGGAATCCATGGAAGCTGCGCGAGCGTTCCCCATCGCGCCTCCAAGTGCTGAGTCCATCCATCGCAGGTTTTTAGAGGGTTTTAGCGATTCAAGTACGACCTCTCTTCCCCTTGTTTTCAATCATGACATGAAAACAAGTTAATAGAAAAAGTTTACAAAGATCGTCATGAAGGAAATCCATACACTGATTACTTCGTCGTTGTTCCGATGAAAAATCCATTTTGTTTCAATTTCTTTTAGCACGCGCGTACACGAACAAGAGAACTCACTAAAGATAAAGAGAACAAGAGAACTCACTAAAGATAAAGATAAAGATAAGGTGGTTGCACTTTTGTTCTTTTCATGATGAAAGAAATTACAAATGTCACCCACAATCAACCTAGTGAGATGATAGGCATCCTTTTACATCCCACAATTTACATCCGACAAGTAAGGGGTGGTTAGCTTTTCACGTGTAGATACGTCAAGGACAAGATAGGAATTGAACTTGAGACACCATTATTTAAGTGAGTTCGAGGTACTAGGTCACACATGCTCAACATGGATGCATGTTTTCTTGGCATATCTAGGTTACCATGCTCAAACTCTAGCATTCAGACATGAGGTGACTGGACCCTTCTAAAAATTTTGAATGTAGTTTGCATGAGGTCAAAAATTTTTATGGACATCCTAGCTACTATGTCAGTCATACAATTCATACGTGGAAGCCAATGTCGGATGGTCGCCATCATGTACGCCATTGTCGAAGGTCATTGTGGTGGTGCAAAGTATGGATAATTGATCCAATCTTGGCACTTGGGATCATTCTGCACCTTAATGGCGAAAGCTAGCCAGGATCGACGTTGAGGAACCGAGCCATAGCAAGGATTGTACATTATGTGGGTAGGAGCTTTTGACCATGTATATAGTGTTTCTGGGTATTCCCATAGTAAGTCTTGCCTCCAGCTCAGTTGAAAAATTGTGCCTTTGATTGTTTATGAAGGGAGGTCCTCTGCTTAAAACTGTGTAGCATGTGTTAGTTTCTTCCCTCTAATTCGCTCAACCTCTAAATTGTATTGGTCCAAATACATAAAGTAAGGTTTATATTGAATTTCATTAGTAGAAATGTATCTCCTAGGCATGAATTATGTGAAGTAAGTTGAGTTTAGTATGTTCTCTTCAATCATATCCATTGTCTGAAGGTGAGCCTCAATGTGTGTTGAATGCATCTTTCCAAGTCCCCTACAGGCTTCATCCATGCAGGTCGTGGTAGATCAAAGGTGTCCTACCCCTCGTCAGTGACACATCTGCCAATTGTTGCCTCGGGTTCATACTCTTCTTCAAAGTTGGGTCGACTAGAATAGTGACCATCTCTTCTTGCTCTGGTAGGTCAGGTGGGGAATCGGACCTCTAGAGTATTGCATGTTCTACTAGTTGACCTAAAGCTTAGTGGCTCGCACTCGTAGTGTGTTCAGATCTTCCAATATCTCAAGTGGAGTGACAATCTACTAGGGGGTTGGCTTGGTTGTTCTGCTAATAGTGTGATCACTCTAGAATTTTGCCAAGTGTTACATTCCTGAGTGAGTTTGTCATAATCTTCAAGCAATCGTGTGTGGTCCTCTAAGAGAAGCTTTATAGTGTCAGAGGGGATTGCTTGGAAGCGATTGGGACTAAGTGGCATGTTGGGGTTATCCATGGAAGCTTCAAAATTTTCCCTATTTTGCTCTTGTAACCTCTTATTTTCTTCCTGTGTTGCAGCTAGGTGATGTCTGAGAAGTACCATGTTGTGTGAGTTAGTTATACATTGCACTCCATCTACACGCAAAGTTGTTTGCTTTTGTGATGGCTTCTTTGGTCTTCTGTTCTAACTCTAATTCCATAGCATGATAAGAATCCTTAATCTCGGTGTAACGTGCATTGAGAGAAGCATTCTCTATGCTCAATTAGTTAAGGTTAGCATGTAGTTTGGTGGTGGTCCTTTGTAAGTCTTGATACATCTGGCCTAGGGAAGTGAATTCTTCTCGTACCTGATGCATGTTGTTGAACATCTGCTGTAATGCAATGTCAATGCTGGATGATGAGAATGTGGAGAGTGAATGCATGGTTGTATGCGAGTCAGCATATGATGCATAGGGGAAGGGGAAGGGGAAGGGGAAGGGAGACTTAGATGCTGAAGTGAAAATGATGGTGAGTGATTGTGAAGTGGATGATGGGGGAGTGGAAAGTGGTATGGGAGTTGTAAGTGAAGGTGTCATGGATGGTGAGATTTCCATGTCATTGGACGTGTTGTTGGTAGTGTCAACTGCGTAAAGTGAAGTGGATGCAGGTGGAAGTGTAGGTGGCAAAAAATAACTGATTGGTATCGGCGGTTGAACTTGTGGGATGGACTCATATAAGGGTACTTTGATGGCTATGTCAGAGGATTGAGGAAAGGTTGGAGAAAGGATTGAGGAAATATGGTGTTGAGTGTGGTAAAGGAAGTAGATGATTGGTTGGTGGGTATGTGGAGGGGAGATACATGTGGAAATGGTGGAAAGGATGGGAGAGAGTGTGAAGGAGTAGAAGTTGGAAAAGGTGTTATGGAAGGTTGAAGGGGTGGTAGACTAACAATGGGGGCGGAGTAGGTACTAGTGGGTGCTGAAGTTACAAGGATTGTATCAGTTGATGGGCTAGAAGTTTGGGGAAGGGATTGGGGTGGGCACTATGGGGGTGTTTCAAAGGCGACTTGAATGTCCTTGGCGAGAGGGGAACTCATGAGGATCAGGGAAGTGGTGGTCACAGCTAAGGATTTTGTATCAATTGGAGGGATTGGCACGGGTGTCTGACCACAAATAGTAGATCAGCGAGAGAGGTTGGATGGCACATGAACCTGAATGTGATGGATGGCATGAGGTAGAAGTCTGGCACATCATGGATTGAACCTTGGAAGTGGTCATTGTCTCAAAAAATTGAGGGCTTCAACTGTACCCACTACCTTGATCAATATGTTGAAGGCATTAATGAACGATGCATCAAAACCACTATTCTCTAGTTCTCTTTGCAATGGGTCATGACTTTGTTCCTCTATTAGTTGTCTTCATGCCCAAATTGCTTGAACTGTTGCATAAAGCCTTTGCGGTGCTATGGTGTAAGCTTTAGTATCAGCAGTGCATTTGTCTTCGGAGAGTTGTACCCCTCCTTGTTCTTCTTAGTGCCGCTCCTCTTGTTGGTTCTGAGTTCCTTAACTTGCTTCTTGATCTTGGTGAGTTGTGTTATCTTCCTTGTCATCTTCAGTTACAGTGCGCTTGTCATCTTTTTTATCAATGGTAGCTTGGCCTTCTTCCTGATCAGTTCGGGAACTTGGGTAACTTTGTCACTCATATTCTTGTGAAAGAAACTTGATTTCAAAGAACTTGAAATCACTATTGAGTGGATCCTACATCTCATAGTCAAAGGTAGCATTAAACTCGTCAATGCTCATGTCAGAAAGCGAAAATAGAAAGTCTCCTGGAGCACTAGTATATGTGGGTTCTGTGACTGCTTGTTTGTGGCCCGTGGTTAAGTTCTCACTACAATTGTTGAAGTTATGCTTCTGCGTTGCACTACACTAAGAGCCGTTTGACCATCTAGTGTTGGTGTGCATGAGAGGTGGATGCAAATCAGGGGAGATAACTGGATGTGATCCGAGAGGTGACAGTTGGGGAGATGGTTGTGGAGATGGAAAAGCCTCGACTTGTAAACAAGGAATTGAGCCTCTCATTTGCTTAGTTGAGTGAGAGGTTGAAGCGTGGGTGCTCTTGTATTTTTTGAGTTGAGTGCTATTGAGAGCACGGTCAATCGGAATATCGTAAGTGAGACACATATATGCAATTCACATAATGGCACAACATCCATGAATGACATGCTTCCTAGCCCACCTTTGATTTTCTAGGTATAGATGCTCTTGTACCTAATGAGCTAGATCAATGGTCCATGATAGGTTATTAGCCAAATACAAAATGAACCAAATACGATTGGTAGGTTGAGTAAAGCGATCCTAGGCTAGGAAAGCAAAGTGTTGCATACGTATCCTCAACGGGGTGGAGAGTTGAGGTGTGATCAATAAAATCTCTACCCACCCAATCGTGAGCTTGAGTATAGGGCAACTTTCACAACGACTGTTGAGTGTGTGTGGCTCAGATGCCTTGTGGCTGATTTGGGTGTTAGTCAATCTTTGTCACCACCATCTTCGCTGATAGTTAGAGTGCATTGACAATTGCGAGGAACCCTATGTTCCATGCTCGCACTAAACACATTGAAGTGCATTATCATTATATTAGGGAGAGGTTCTCTGCGGGGAAGATCAGCTTGGCATATGTGCCCATGCAGGAGAACATTGTAGACCTTTTTATGAAGGCTATGCCTAGGGAGAAGTTTGAAGCTTTTCCACAAAGCTTTGGGCTTACTTCCTTTTGTGGATTGATTCCACATAGCTTGGCACTTCCTTATACATGAGTGCTAGCTCCTTGTTCACAACATCACTCCTAGGGGGGATTTGTTGATATATTTAGGTAGTGATGTGTGTGAACACTCTATGACCACCGGGGCACTTTTTTCCCTCTTTAGGAGGTTTTTTCCCTCGGCTTGTATATACGCTATTGCCCTAACGGGCTACTTATCTTTGTACATTTTAGTGGTAATACATTCAATATTGTGTGTTGTGCTCCAAGCTTCTTCTTCTTTCTTATGTTGTTCACGTGCTTCCACAGACGTATAACTCCAACATTTTTCCCTTGGCTTCTATATACGCCTATTACCCTAATGAGTCACTTATCGTTTGTACATTCTAGTGGTAATACATTCAATATTGTGTGTTGTGCTCCAAGCTTTCCCTTCTTCCTTGTGTTGTTCATGTGCTTTCACAGACATCTAACTCCAAGAATTGGTATCAGAGCAGGTCACTGCTTCATCTAGGGCATTGCCGACACTCCTCGAGTCACAATCTCAGAAGCACACGAAATTGGTGAGCATACTCAAGGTGATTAGGAGATCAAAATAGCTTTGTTGTGTGGTACCAAAATCATGATATGAGCTCCTTTTGACCTCCAAACGCACTATCATAGCGCTTGTGCAAGCTATTTCGTCTTTTTGTGCCAAAGATATATACATGTTTTGGTTTTCTAGTATAAGCATCTCAAAGTTTGCTGCAGGTTTAGCAGAACTCGATAAGGTAGATTTGTTCAACATTTTTAGAGACAATCATTTTTCTGCATCAGGGTATTTTAGTCAGTGGCCATGGCTGAAAGCAATGATGGATTTCATATGTTGGCTGTTGAGGATAATTTGGATGGTATGGATTACTCATTGTGGGCTTATATGATGCATCATGTATTGGTCGCAAAAGGACTATGGAAAATCGTGCAAGGTGTTGAAAAACGTCCTATTACCTGCAAATACAAGTACATAAGCTAATGCAGATGGCATCAAAGATGGTGATATTCTGCAGATTCTTGTTTGTGTTGCGGTTCCTATTGCACCTACTGTAGAGCAAATTCATTGGGATCGTAGAGATGATCAGACACATGCATTGATAGCCTTGTCTGTCAAACATGCCATTATTCCTTATATTCGCTCTTGTAGAACAACTAAGGATACTTGGGATACACTTATCACATTGTACCAGGCTAGCAATGAGGCTCGTGTTGCTTACCTCCAAAAATAGTTGGAGAGTGAGCATATGAATGAAGGTATTATATGGAAAATTTTCTAACAAAGATCAAATATTTGAAGGAACAGTTGATTTCTACCGATGAAGTCTTGCCTGACAGTTCATTTGTGCAGACTGTTCTGAATGGACTTCTCGATTCATACCAGAGTTTTGCTTCTACTCTTCCTTTGATGATGAAAGGCAATCCAAATGCCTTGACTTTTGAAGAGTGAGTCTCTATTCTGTTGTAGGAATATTAGTCTAGGTAGTTAGAAGGGCAAAGGTAAATCGAGGTCTTCTATTAGCAAGTAGAAATCTCTTAATTCTTCACAATCAAAGAAGGATGATAGAGATGAAAAGAAAACAGAAAAGCAAAAATTATTTTGCAAATACTGTAAAGCAAATGACCATTTCATAAAGGATTGTCCAAAAATGGCTGCAAAAGAGGCTAGAATGGTTGTTGTAGAGGCTTCTACATCGAAAACAGAGTTTGCTAATCAAGTGCAGAATGAGGAATGGGCATTTAGTACTGTTTGTAGTTTTGAACCATCTTCTCTTGAATAGTGTATGTCTGTAGTAGACTCATATGTTTGTTACTTTGAAAGTGGGGCAACCAAATAGATTACCTCACAGCACAGGGGAATATTGTCACATGCACCAACAACTCCTCTTATCCTGTCATGGGAGTTGGTAAGATCATTCTGACTACTGTTGATGGTAGTTGTTTTATATTGTCGGATGCTTTATTTGTGCCAGGGATCAAGAAGAATCTGTTATTAGTTTCAAGTTTAGCCAAGATTGACTTGGTTGTGAAATTTGTTGATGACAGATGTACAATTCATGATCTGTCAAATGGCAATGTGATTATTGCTTCTCACATTTTATGTTGTGGGTTTTATAAGCTCATAGACTATGAAAAATTTGTGAATGATTCAACATGTGTAGTACATGCTTCTCAGGCTATATCACATGCAACGGTTTAGCATGCATGCTTTGGTCATCTGAATTTTGCTAGTTTGCTACGCCTGTCGAGTCCTCTTTGCCAAACTTGAGGCACCCGATAAACTGAAGACTGTATTTTGGGCGAAATGCAGCATTCCTCCTTTCCAAAAGATGCTTCAGCTCGAGCTACTTAGAAATTGCAGTTTGTTCATAGTGATGTCTGTGGTCCTATGCAGACACCCTCTTTTGGAAATTATCTTCACTTCGTGACTTTCATTGATGAGTTTCCCAGGCATGCATGGGTATATCCATTGAAAGCAAAGTCTGAAGTGTTTATGTGCTTCAAACAGTTTCTAGTTTTGGTTGAAAATCTATTAGGGCACCGTCTGTTTTGATTGAGGGGGGGGTTTATATGTCTTCTGACTTGTAATGCATTTATATCTGAATGTGGGATAAAACATCAGTGTACAATGCCATATACACCTCAACAGAATGGAGTTGCTGAATGGAAGAATAAATCACTCATGGAGAGCGAGGTTTATGGTCAAGAGTCAGGCTTTACCATAGTTTTTGGCTTGAGGCTGTCATGTGTGTAGCATATGTACTTAATAGGTGTCCTACTAAAGCATTGCAATCTATCACTCCATATGAGGCTTGGTTGTTTGGCATATGCATTAGTGCTCAAACAACATCGCAAGAAATTGGATGATAAAGTAGTGAAATGTATTTTTGTTGGGTATAGTTTTGAAAGCAAAGGCTATCGTCTATATTATCCATAGGCTAAAGACATTTTGGTTAGCTGTGATGTTGTTTTTGTGGAAGATTCTATTGAGCCATTACTTTAATGTACTAAGGAGACATCTGTTAGCTCCAAAGACATGTATGACACTTTGCTGCCTCTTTTTATAGGTGGACAGTCTAGAGCTAGTCCTAATGAGGTAACATCTCAACCTTTACAAGTTTCCTGTGATGATGCAGATCATTCCATTTCTGATGCAAATTTGCATGATGCACTTGTTGATGAGAGAGCTGATATTGACGAGGCAAAAACTATGCCAAAATGGTTGGTGCATACTTTGCATGATAGCAAATTAGATGCATTCTGTCATATCGTACTCTTTCATGCTCTCATAGTGCCTCCTTTGCATCAAATTGCTATGCTATGGCTTCCTCTAGTCTCTGTGATGAGAATGAGTCTGTTTCGTTTGATGAAGCACAAAATCCTGAAAATTGGATGGCTGCTATGCAATCTGAATATGATGCTATAATGAAGAATGATACCTCGTCTTTATGTGACTTGCCTCATGGCAAGAAGGCTATTAGCACGAAGTGGGTATACAAGCTGAAGCATAATCCTGATGGAACAGTTGACAGGTATAAGGTTAAGCTTGTTGCAAAGGATTATGCTCTGGAAAGAGGCATTGAATTTGATGAGACCTTTGCTCCTACTCGGCGAATGACTACTGCTCGTAGCATCTGTGCACTTGTAGCTCATCATGATTGGAGTGTACATCAGTTGGACATTAAAATTGCATTTCTGAATGGTGACTTGCATGAAGAAGTGTATGTTTTTCAGCCCTGTGGCTTTGTGCAGAAAGGGCATGAAGAACAAGTGTGCAGGTTGAAGAAGGCATTATATGGTTTAAAGCAAGCACCACGTGCTTGGTATGAAAAGATACATGCCTATTTGATTGCACATGGTTTTGAGAAGAGTCCAACTAAAAGCACCTTATATGTTAAGCGTGTAGATGATGTGCTTTTGATCATTGTTGTGTATGTTGATGACATGCTGCTCACTGATCCCTATGAGGAGCATATTGCTGGTTGTAATGGTGATTTGCATGCCTCATTTGAGATGTTTGATTTAGGGCATTTGCATCATTATTTGGGCATTCAATTTATGCAAGTTGATTATGGAATGAATTTGTGTCAAATGAAATATATTGACACATTATTGCAGTGTTTTGGCCTTGAAGACTATAAACCTATCACCACTCCTATGGAGATAGGTTTAAGATTGTGTCTTCATGATGCTGCAGATGCACTTGATGTTGTTCTCTATCAGGAGGTTGTTGGATGCTTGATTTACTTATGCATTACTGAACCAGATATTCAGTTTGCTATCTCATTGATGAGCAAGTTTATGCATTGCCTAGGTGTCAAGCATTGGTAGACCGCTAAGCGCATGATTCGCTACTTGAGTGGTACCCGACTACTTGGATTGTTTTACCCCAAGGGGGGATTCCTACCGCTAGATTTACATGCTTTTTCTGACTCCAACTAGGTTGGTTGCTATGACACTCGTGCGTCCACGAGTGGTTTTCGCTTCATGCTTGGTAGCTCATGCATATCTTGGTTGAGCAAGAAGCAGCCTACTATGGCCACTTCCAATTGTGAGGCTGAGTATAGGGCAGCTTTCACAACGACCATTGAGTGTGTGTGGCTTAGATGTCTTATGGATGATTTTGGTGTTGGTCAATCTTTTGCCACCACCATCTTCACTAACACTTAGAGTGCATTGATAGTTGCGAGCAACCGTGTGTTCCATGCTCGCACTAAGCACATTGAGGTGCATTATCATTATGTCAAGGAGAGGTTCTCTGCTATAGAGATCAGCTTGGCATATGTGCCCATGCAGGAGAACATTGTAGACCTTTTCACGAAGGCTCTGCCTAGGGAGAAGTTTGAAGCTTTGTGCAGAGCTTTGGGCTTACTTCCTTTTGTGGATTGATTCCATATAGCTTGACACTTCCTTATACATGAGTGCTAGCTCCTTGTTCACCGCGTCACTCCCAAGGGGGATATGTTGATATATTTAGGTAGTGATGTGTGTGAACACACTAGGATTGTCGGGGCACTTTTTTCCCTCTTTAGGAGTTTTTTTACCCTAGCTTGTATATATGCCTATTACCCTACGGGTCACTTATCTTTTGTACATTCTAGTGGTAATAAATTTGGTATTGTGTGTTGTGCTCCAAGCTTGCCCTTCTTCCTTGTGTTGTTTGCGGGCTTCCGTTGATGTCTAACTCCAACATAGATGAACAATTCATGACTTGTCAAATGGAAATGTTATTATTGCTTTTGGCATTTTATGTCATGGTATTTATAATCTCATAAGGATTCAACATGTGTAGTTTAAGATTATGAGGCCATCTCAGGTGCAAAGCTTTGACATGCATGCTTTGGTCATTTGAATTATGCTTGTTTGCTACACCTGTAAAAATTTGAAATGGTGTCCTCTTTGGACAAATTTGAGGAAACTTGTAAACATGTCTCTAAAGGTTGTATTTTGGGTGAAATGCAACATTCTTCCTTCCATAAAGATGGTTTATTTTGAGCTAATCATAAATTGTAGTGTGTTCATAGTGATGTCTTTGGTCCTATGTAGACACCTTCTTTTGGGAACCACCTTTACTTTGTGACTTTTGTTGATGATTTTTCTAAACATGCATGGGTGTATGTCTAGAAAAATCGATTGAAATAAAAATCCAAAGTGTTCATGTGCTTCAAATAGTTTCCATTTATGGCTAAAAATCTGGAAGCATGTAAATTGGGATCCCTCTAATCTGATCGGGGGGGGGATACATGTCTTCTAATTTCGATGCATTTCTGGTTGATCGGGGGACAAAACATTAGTGCACAGTGTTATACACCTCAACAAAATGGAGTTGCAAAAAGAAAGAACAAGTCTGTCATGGACATGGGAAGGTGTATGGTCAAAAGACAGGTTTACCACATAGCTTTTGGCTTGAGGCTATTATGTGTGTAGCGTATGTACTTAATATGTATCCCACCAAAACACTGCAATCTATCACTCCATATGAGGCTTGGCATGGTTGCAAGACATCTGTTGCTTATCTGTGTGTCTTTCATTGCATGTCATATGCA
Organism: Ceratopteris richardii; assembly: GCA_020310875.1. Lineage (NCBI taxonomy): Eukaryota > Viridiplantae > Streptophyta > Polypodiopsida > Polypodiales > Pteridaceae > Ceratopteris > Ceratopteris richardii. The sequence continues at coordinate 92,907,403 of CM035437.1, forward strand.
TTAGTTCTTGAACAACAACACAAGAAATCAGATGATAAAGAAGTGAAATGAATTTTTGTTGGGTACAATTCTGAAAGCAAAGGCTATCATTTGCATCATCCATAGACTAAACACATTTTGGTTAGCTATGATGTTGTTTTTGTGGAAGATGCAATTCAACGTTTACTTTCATGTACTTAGGAGACATGAGTTAACTCCAAAGATGTGTATGAAACTTTGCTACCTCTTTTTACAGGTGGATAGTTAAGTGCTATTCCAAATGAGGCAATTTCTTAGCCTTTATAGGTTCCACATGATGATGTAGATCATTCCACTTCTGAAGTAGATTTACATGATGCACTTGCTCATAAGAGGGCTGATTTAGAGGAGGAAAAAACTATGCCTAAATGGTTGGTGTAGACTTTTTGAGATAGCAAATAGGATGCAACTCTATCATATTGTACTCGTTCATTAAATTGGTATGCAATGGCTGCCTCTAGTCTCTGTGATGAGAATGAGCCAGTTTCTTTTTATCAAGCACAAGATTCAAAAAATTGGATGGCTTCTATGGAATCAGAATATGATTTTATTATGAAGAATGGTACATGGTCTTTATGTGATTTTACCTCCTAGAAAAAAATGCCATTGGCACTAAACGGGTATACAAAGTGAAGCATAAGCCTGATGGAACAGTTGACAAATATAAGGCTAGACTTGTTGCAAAAGGTTATGCTCAAGAGAGAGGTGTGCACTTACAAATCATCATGGTTGGAATGTAGATTAGTTGGACATTAAAATTGCATTTTTTAATGGTGACTTACATGAAGAAGTGTATGTATTTTAGCCCTGTGTTCTTGTGCTGAAGGCCCATGAAAATAAAGTGTGTAGGTTGAAAAAAGCATTATATGATTTGAAGCAAGCACCACATGCTTGGTATGAAAAGATACATGCCTCCTTGATTGCACATTGTTTTGATAACAATCCAACTGAGAGCACCTTATATGTTAAGCATGCAGACGATCTAGTTGTGAGCATTGTTGTGTATGTTGATGACATGCTCCTCATTGGTCCTAATGAGAAGCATATTGATGAATTTGAGGCTGATTTGCATGCCTTTTTTGAGATGTCAGGTTTGGGGCATTCACATCATTATTTGAGCATTCAATTTATGCAAGTCGGTGGGGGAATAGATTTGTGTCAAACAAAATATATTGATACATTATTACAGTGCTTTGGCCTTGCAGATTGCAAACCCATGGCCACTCCTATGGAAATATGTTTATGGTTGAGTGTTCATGATGCTTGAGATGTATTTGATGTTGTTTTCTATTAGCAGGCTGTTGGATGCTTGATTTACTTATGCGTGAACTGGCATGATATTCAATTTGTTGTCTCATAGATAAACAAGTTTACACATTGCCCAAACGTCAAGCATTGGCAAGTGGTTAAGTTCATTTTATGCTACTTGACTAGTAAACGACTACTTAGATTGTTTTACCACAAGGGGGGATCACTATCACCAAATTTACATGCTTTTTTTGACTTTGAGTGGGCTTGTTGATATGACACTCATGTGTCCACTAGTGGTTTTTGCTTCATTCTTGGTAGCTCATGCATATCTTTGTTGAGAAAGAAGCAGCCTACTATGGCCACTTGTAGTTGTGAGATTGAGTATAGGGCAACTTTCACATTGACTATTGAGTGTGTGTGGCTCAGATGCTGTTTGGCTGATTTGGGTTTTCGCTAGATTTTGCCACCATCATCTTCATTGATAGTGAGAGCGTAATAGTAATTGCGAGGAAACCTATGTTATGTGATCACACAAAATACATTGAGGTGCGTTATCATTATGTCAAGCATTATCATTATGTCAAGGAGAGGTTCTATGCTGGAGAGATTAATGTGGCATATGTGCACACACAGGGTAACATTGAAGACCTTTTCACAAAGGCTTTGCCTCGAGAGAAGTTTGAAGCTTTTGACAATGCTTTGGGCTTACTTCTATTTGTGGATTGATCTCTTTTCACATAGCTTGGAACTTCCTTATACATGAGTGCCATCTCTCCAGTCACTCCATCACTCCCAAGGGGATTTGATGCTATATTTTGGTAGTCATGTGTGTGAACACACTAGGACTAGCGGGGCACTTTTTTCCCTCTTTAGGAGGTTTTTTCCCCCTGGGTTGTATATACACCTATAACCCTAATGGGTAACTTATCTTTGTACATTCAATTGGTAATACATTCAACATTGTGTGTTGTGCTCCAACCTTCTTCTTCTTCCTTGTGCTATTCACATGCTTTTGTAGACCTCGAACTCCAACAATAGAGTGGTTTGAAAATAACAAAGTCTACTGCATATTATAAAGAGAAGTTGATTACATATGTGATAGATCGTTCCATAATCAATCTAAACGTCAACCAAGAAAAAGTGAGAGCATTTCTAAAACACTACAACAGATCGACCGTATATCGAGGTTTTTACTGAGGGAAATGAACGCTCCTATTTTTGCTGTGACATCGGTGTAGCTGTCGGTATGCCCGTCGGTACTAAAGCGCCGGTATGGGCGTCGGTATAGGCATCGGTATGGGTGTCGGTATAAGCGTTAGTAATACCGACGCCCATACCGCTGCCTCTACTGGGTGCACTGACGCTTATACGGGTGCCCACTGGGTGCACTGATGCTTATTCCGATGACATTACTGGGTGTACCATCGCGTATACCGACGACCATATCTGCAAATTTTTTTTGGGCAGAGTGTGTTGTCTTTTGCTATAGCAACATTACCATGATGTTGCTTAACAAAAGACAATACACTTTGCCCAAAAAAAACTGAGTACATGTGATGTGTACTCTAATGTCAACTGAAATATGATTTCATAAAACAGAATATTATTGGACACAAAAGAGATAATCAGAATGAACCATGTACAAAAAAACTGATATATTTCATAAATGAAGCATGTACAAGAGTGTGGCAAACCATTGTCATATATGACACTTTTACAAAATGTGGCAAAGCAATGCATTGCCATATAAAAATCAAATACAAAATTTTGGTGTGCCACTTCCATACACATGCAAAGAACGTTCCATATCAACAGTCCTGCAACAAAGAACATTAATGGAATGAGATAAATTCACATAAAATTACAAACAACAAGTAAAAACCAAGTTTATAAATTTATCACCTCATCGCAAACGCTCCCATGAAACGACCGCACCGCGTCCCTCCAAGTCCTCCAATAGTGCAGTCAATCCGTGACGATACCCATAAGCCTTCTCCGTTTGTGTTGGAGGACGACCCATTGCCAACTCCTACAACAAATATACAAAACATTAGAGGAACATACATGAGAAACTCAACACAAATAAATTCAATAAATGAAATGGTACTTACAAACTCATGATGCATCGTGTCATATCCGCCGCTGCCCAAATGTGACGGTCCAACCGTATCTAAACGTGTGGCTGTGGCATCTCGCTGCTGGCAATATCGGTCAGGAGTCTATTGTTGCTTGTCGTGAATCAGATCCCACTCCTCAGTATCTAACAATACAAGCTTTGGTAAGCCTGCTCTGAAAGCATCACGAGCCTCGGATCGTCGATGGGACATAACCTCACGTGCAGTGTGCAGAATCCACTCTGAACTGACAAGAGACTGTCCATCAGCTGGTCGAAACTCCTGATAAATCGTTTGTGTGATATAATTCTTCCGATCTTTATCCTGTTCACTCCATTTCAGCATGATGGAGTGTCCAAACTATATGGAGCAAAGCTGTCATATACGTGCACACATTGTTTTGCCAGCCACATCCATCACCGGAGCTCCATCTGGGATACTATACACCTTGGAGTCATCATGGTCATGAGCGGTGTACGTGGTGTTCCACGTGGTGTATTGCGTGGTGTACATACATCTGAGGTACTCGTCCTAGGAGTAGAAGCGGGCGACACAACGTCCGTTGCACTACCTCCACAACAGTCGCCTCCTCCAGACCTACCTGTAGCTCCACTCCTAGAACCTCCTGCTCCAGAACGTGACCTCGACCTAGGAGACTGGCCAAACCTGTATCGCGCTGAGGCATCGAACGCACATGTCTATTACTAGACCCAATAGGAGATGGCTGAAAAGATGGGCATGGTGGAGTCACAAAGCTAGGAGACATACCTCCTACGGGAGTAGCACCACCCGTAGGAGTGACACCGGTAGGAGTGACACCGGTGGGAGTGACATCGGCGAGAGTGAGGCCGACAGGAGTGAGGCCGCCAGGAGTGAGGCCGGGAGGAGTGCTACTACGAGCGATCCAATACTGTGATGCAACGGCCATATATGCGGGAGGTACCTAAGAGATGAACTCTAAAAACTGCTCCTCTGTCATGGAATGTGGAGTGACTGGAGGATTGTCTCCCATCGTGCTCTGTAAAAAAAGAACTCAAATAATTAGCATGTGATAATAAAGGTAATATAGAGAATAAATAGAAAAAAAAACAAAAATTAGTATGTACAAGTGTTTTATTCAAAAATCCTCTAATCTAGCATCCTCTTGAAGATCCGATGCACCGAGAATATCTATCTCTATATTGATCGCTTCTAAATCGCTTGCTATGCTGGTTTCTTCTTGATCATCGTCTATTGCTTCGTCTTCTCGAACAATGACCTCTTCTTCAATGACCTCTTCTTCTCGAACAATGATCTCTTCCTCCTCGACTATCGAATGAATCTCCGAGTCCACTACAGATGGACTTTCTTCTACATCTATGTTCTCACAAATTTGTCTACTACGTGGGGTGACTTGTAAAACAAATAGCCACTCTGATTCTTTTGAATCTGGAATAAAAACAACTTGCTCACAATGTTCGGGAAGTACAAATGTATCCCTTTCATGTGTCCATAGTTTTGTGGAGTCGACTTGAAGCAAACTGCTTTTATCCCGCCTCACTGTTGCATTTCTTCTAGAGGTGACTACTTTGAACCATTTCACATCAGAAACAAAATAATCAAACTTCTTAAAAGATAGTTTCAAGATATTTTAACAAGTGATGACATCATCCCGATTTTCACGGGCTGCTACAGTAATGAGACCAGTGAGCAGAAAAATGAACACAAATCCAGATTTAAGAATCCAATGATTATGAAAATTTGTACGCGTATACTAAACAGTATGCTAAATCCAACAAGCTTTAAATCATTGAATTTGGGTAAGTACACACTGAGAAACAGCTCTGCCAAGATGAGTAAAAAAGTCGGGTACCTGATAGAGAAGTGAAAATGAACAGACACTATTGACTTCAACTGAACATAACTGAAGATTGCAATACCTAAATGAAATGAAAATTGATGAGCATATAGTAGACTTATAGAGCTAACTTTACCAAGTTAAATCACTGAAAATGATACACAAAGCTCAGAGAAACCATCTCTGCAATCTGACTGAGAAGACTGAGAGATATGGCAGTGAGTAGTACACTTCACAAGAACATGGAAATATGAACTCAAATGATCATGAAAATGAAAGTATATTGCTTGTACAATACAATGGACTTACTGATACATATGTGTGCCTTGGAATCACACCTTGATATGGCATAAAGCTCAGCTCTTGGAGGTCTTCACATAGGTCTCTCTAACCACAACTAAAACTACCATCTATTTATAGTTGAGCTTGGGAGGCTAACTTCCCTCAATCACTCTCCAATCAATTAGTAATTGATTTGATTCTCTACCTACCACAAATCACGAATTCGTGGCTCCTCTTTCCATTTTTGAGCAAGTGGACTCAACCACTTAAGATTCTTTCACTTTTACATTAAGTAAACTCTTCAAAAGTTACAAGAGGTAGTTCACAAGTGAACTTTACATAGTCTTCATTTTAAAGCTTCTTCTACGACTTTGTGGGACTCAAGCCAAAACTTAGGCTTTTCATACACTTGCTCCAACATATGTGTGTGTGTATATGCATCTATGCATATGTGTATATATGTGTGTATATGTATGTGTGTATGCATGTGTGTGTATGTATGCATGTGTGTACATGTGTGTGTGTGTATATGCATGTGTGTATATGTGTATGTGTGTATGTATGCATGCATGTGTATATGTGTATGTGTGTGTATGTGTGCATGCATGTGTGTATATGTGTATGTGTGTGTATGTATGCATGCATGTGTATATATGTGTTTGTGTGTGTATGTATGCATGCATGTGTGTATGTATGTGTGTGTATGCATGCATGTGTGTATATGTGTGTGTATGTAAGCATGCATGTGTGTATATGTGTGTGTATGTAAGCATGCATGTGTGTACATGTATGTGTGTATGTATGCATGTGTAAATGTGTAGATGTGTGTGTGTATGGGTGTGTATGTATGCTCTATTTTCCTATGTGTATGTTTGTTGAAGATAAATGTACAAGCTCATTTTCATATGAGCCATGCTTGGATAAATTTACCAACTATAAAGATAAAGAAAAAAGTGGAGGAAAAAAAAGGAAAAAATAATAAAAGAAAAAGTCTAGTCAAAATTCATGATGAGTAAGAGATACAATATCTTGCCTTGTAGTTAGTAGCATGTAGTGGAGAAAGTGGTGAGTTAAGAAGGAGGCACAAACTTCTTCACATGCTCATTGGTTATAAAAGTGAAGTGGGAGCTTATTCAAAACAAAGAGAGAAAGAGGCAAGAGCTCCCAGTAGTCGGATCTAGCCATTTTGTCATTTTGGCTTTCCCTTAGACTCCTTCCAGTCGCACGTCAGTTTGTACATAGCTCTGTTGCAAAGCTCATATCTCAGTGCATATGTAACCATTTTGTGCGTTTAAGCACTCATTGGAAAGCTTATCTCGTGCACTTTCTGCATATTAAATATCTATTTGAAATCTTATGTAGTTTGTGAGATATCAGTGAAAGAGTGAAGTCTAGTTTTTTAGTATACCTGTGTAGATAGGTAGTCTATTTTGGTCGGTTCAGTTTCCTGACCAAAACATATCCAAATTGCGTGATTTTTGTCTTGTTGGAAAGCCCTTGGCATCTACTTTCACAATTTCCAATATCTCATTCAGATCATTCATAGTCTATGAGATATCTGTCAGAGAGTAAAGTCTAGTTTTACAGTGTACTTATGTGTACAGGTGGTCTATCTTGATGAGTTGAGTTTCCTTATCAAAACTCATCCAAATTACTTGATTTTTAGCTTGTTGGAAAGGTATTTGTGTCTACATTCTCTATACCAAATATCTTTCTCAAAAGATATATATTCAGATAGCTATCAGTCCGAGAGTGAAGCTTAGTTCTTCAGCATACCTGTGTGGACAGCAAGCTATCTAAGGTGCAGATGTTTGTCCAAGTGCTGGACATACAAGGGCTCACTACACACTTCCGTTGCGCATAGGAGAACTCATTCTCCACAGTTGGTATTAGAGCAAACTTGGTGTTGAAGCTTCATCAACAGAGCTGGAGGTGAAGCAAAGCAAAAGAGGAGCTACAAAACAAGAAGGAGCTTCACAAACGCAAGAGCAAAGGACTATAACTATTCGAGGTAACTCTCAAAGTCTTTGATACTCTTCAATGGCTGACTTGGGTCAACAAGTAGAGAAGTTGGACAAGGATAACTATCCCATGTGGAAGTTTAGAATGACCAACTACCTAATGGGCAAAGGCTTATGGGGTATTGTGAGCGGCAATGATGCTCAACCTCAAATCAATCAAGCTATGGCCACCGAAGTCCAAAGGAGGCAAGCAAAAGAATGGGAAGAGAGGAATAGGAGAGTCATGTTCCTTATTTCGCAAGTCATTACTAATGCCATGGTAGGTCATATTCAACATCTAGAGAAAGCTAAGGATGCTTGGGAAGCTCTTGAACGGATGTATTCAACAAATACCAAAGCTAGGAAACTTCAACTCAAGAATGAGTTGAACACAATCAAGAAAAGTTCGAGTCAATCTATAGCTGAATATACTTTGAAGATTAAGGAGCTAAGCGATGCTTTAGCTTCTATTGGCACGACGGTTGAAGACGAAGATCTTGTGTGTTATACTCTCAATGGCTTGAGAGAAGATGAAAGATGGAAGCCTTTTATAACTTCCATTAACTTGAAAGATGTATATCCAGGTTTTCAGCAACTAATCCCTCATCTTGTCACAGAAGAGCTTAGCTTTGGTGGTCCCAAAGGAAAGGACAGCCACAACCAAATGTTATATGCAGGTGGAGGTAAAGGAAGAAACTCAAGAGGAGGCTCAAGAGGAAAAGGAAGAGGTCACAACCACTCCAACTACAATCAAAACAATTCGGAAGACAACAAGGATGCATCAAATGCCAACACACAAGGAAGAGGTCGAGGTAGAAGTAGAGGAAGAGGCCGAAGCTCCTACAATTCTCATAAAGGTATAACATGCTATCATTGTGGTAAAGTAGGACACTATGCGAGTGATTGTTGGCTGAAGAATGGAAGACAAAATGGAGGCAATCAAAGGAACCAAAGCAACTATGCAACACCTCAAGTGAAGGAAGCAAGGACACACTACTTGCAATGAGACATGAGTATAGAAGCTCTTGTGAAGATGACAAAAAATGGTACATTGATTCAGGTTGTAGTAACCATATGTCATGCCAAGGAAGTTTGTTCACTAATCTACAGGTACCAAGTGGAAAAGGATGTGTTGAAATAGGTGATGATACTCAACACATGATTGAACACATTGGAGATATAAGGCTTGGAGATACAAGCAGAGCAAAGGTACTATCTAATGTTCTTCATGTTCCTATAATTTCAAAGAACTTGATTTCAGTAGGACAAATGGTAGAGAAGGGTTATCATGTCATATTCAATGAGAATGGGTGCTTCATAAAGAATCCAAAAGAAGGCTTCAAGGTCATTGCGCGAGGTAGAAGAGAAGGAAGGATGTTCACTTTGGATGTCCAACATCCACATGGAAAGGTCATGTACATTCAATGTGGGAACAAGAAGATTTCAGAGCTAGACTTATGGCACAAAAGAATAGGACACATCAACATTCCAAAGCTGAAGGACATGAGCAAACATGAAGTGGTAAGAGGTCTTCCAAAATTTAATAGCATTGGACTACATGAGTTATGTGAAGCTTGTCAACTAGGAAAACAAACGAGACAGCCATTCAAGAGGAGCAATTATGTGGCTCCAAATGTCTTGGACTTGATACATACGGATGTATGGGGACCAACCCAAGAGGCATCAATGGCTGGTAATAGATTTTTTGTCACCTTCATTGATGATCAATCAAGAAAGGTATGGCTGTTTTGTATGAAGCAAAAATCAGAGGTGTTTTCTATATGCAAAAGATTCAAAGCTGAAGTTGAAAAGGAAACAGGAAGGTCTATCAAAACCTTAAGGTCCGATGGTGGAGGAGAATACTTCTCCAAAGAATTTTCAGATTTTCTACAAGAGAATGGGATCAAAAGGCAATTCACTTGTAGGTATACACCACAACAAAATGGAGTAGCTGAGAGGAAAAATAGGCAAATTGCTGAAATTGCAAGATGCATGCTCAATGAGATGAAGGTACCATTGTACTACTGGGCTGAAGCTACCACAACCGCCATTTACTTGATGAATAGGTGAACAACATCGGGAATACATCACTTGACTCCAGAAGAGGTATATTCCGGTAAGAAACATGATCTTACACACCTCAAAGTGTTTGGATGTGTTTGCTTTGTTCACATTCCACAAGAAGTTAGAACAAAGATGGAACCAAGATCAGAAAAATGCATTTTCATCGGCTAATCAACGGAGCAAAAAGGATACAAGTGTTACAACCCTAGAACAAAGGAATTAAGAGTCTCGCGAGATGTGGTCTTTGATGAACTAAGACCATGGTATGAAGATAAAGGAAAGGAAAAGATTCTTGAAGAAGATTGTGATGATTATGCAGGAACAAATCAAAGAGAAGTTCAACAATCAAGCACAAAGGCTTCAGGTCCAGAGGCATCTACATCAAATGAAGAATGTTCAACATGGAGGGGGAGCCATTCTTTGTCTCCAAATTCAGCTCATAGTAGAGCCACAGATGCAAGTGCTACTCCAAACAGTGAGGTAGATGCAAGTGAAGAAGAATATGAAGAGGTAATCACTCCGATGGTAAAGCTAAGGTTAAAGAAGCAACTCTCTAAAGGCAATGAAAGAAGATCTTCAAGGACAAGGTATCCAACTCAAAGGTTGAGTTATGATAGTTTTATGGCGACACATTTTGCATACATGATGCAGGTTATCAAAGACAAAGAGCCTGAGACATATGAAGAAGCTTGCACACAAAAGGAATGGAAGCAAGCTATGAAAGAGGAGATCAAAGCTCTCAAAGATAATCACACATGGGAGCTAGTGCCAAAGAAAGAAGGTATGAAGATTGTTCCAAACAAATGAGTGTTTAAAGTAAAGAGGAATGCTGATGGTTCACTAGCTAGATATAAAGCTAGATTAGTTGCCAAAGGATTTAAACAAACACAAGGCATAGATTATGATGAAGTTTTCAGCCCCGTTGCAAAGATGGGAACTATCCAAACCTTAATAGCAATTGGTGCTTCAAGGAGATGGCCATTATATCAACTCGACATCAAAAATGCCTTTCTCAATGGAGAACTACAAGAAGAGGTATTGTAGAGCCCTAACCGGTTGAAACTAAAGGTGCAAAGTATTTTTCCTCTTAAGGTTCAAAGGATAAATTTAAAATCTTAAGGTGCAAAAGTAAAGAATTAAAAGGAAAGGTGAAGGTGGAAGGCCGATACGCAAAGGTAGAAATGGGCCGCGCAATCAAAAATTTTATTTTGAAAGTCACTCTTGCTCTAAAGTCACTACAGGATAAAGTAGCGAGTCGTTGAGGACCAGTTCAAAAAGACAATCTTGGGACATTGAAAGGACACCAAGATTGTATTGCAGTTAGAGTGCGCGAACGGGCGGCCTCAACAAAAAGAAGGACAAAGGCTATTCTTGGACACATTGAGAGCTAGGAGCAAGGGAGAGCTTCAGAGGAAGCAAGAGAGGAAGCAAGAAGAGTCTCCAGTGTGCGACGACATTCACGAGTGCAAGAGGTGTCAAGAGGAAGGTGTGCAGAGAAGGCGGGTGGGATTCCAAGAGTTCCAAGGTCTATTGCGTGTGCGCCGTGATACCAATTCCTTAGCTTGGCGGAAGCTTAGTGCAAGGTGTGCATAAGAGAAGCGGGAAGCAGGTGAAGGATTGGTGTACGAGAGGCCGCTGCTAGAGGGCTTGAGATAATTGGTCTTCAGTAATTGATATTCTCTGAAGTGGTATTTAGTCATTGATTAGACTGTGCGCAGTCATTGTAATTGTTGAAAGATAATCAATATTCAAGGTTTCCAAGAGTATTCCTTTGCAGAAGTTCTCACTGTTATTCCATTTTCATCATCTCCTTTGTTCCTACAAACCCTCAAACTCCTTCTTGTCCCCGAATCCCCAACAAATTTGGCACGCACGGTGGGACATCCAAGGAGCTTTGAGCATAGGAGACTATATATTGCCATTGAAGGACAATATTCCAGTGTCGACAACATTACTCCAGTGGGCCAAAAGGTACATACTTTTATCAAGTGTCTCATTTTAAGTGGACTATGAATAGCTCATGACCGCTACTCGGTCACAAACCTTGAGAATCAAGTGCAAGCAGACAAGAAGAAAGACGAACAGAAGATCATCGAGTCCACTTTCATCGACTTCATCGGTAGGAAGCATGGCAGGACAGGTGGACCTAGAAATCTTGCTCTCCAGATTAAACATAAAATTTCCTTCCTTCAGGGGTTTAGCCCAGGAGGACCCAGATGAGCACATTCGACGATTTCTTGCATTATGTAAGACTAGGGGGCTAATGGGTAGGGAAGATGCTTTCTTGATACTCTTCCCCGCCACATTGGAAGGTCTGGCAGACAAGTGGTTTAGCCAGTTTGCTGAAAATCACTTTACCTCTTGGGATTTGATGAAAGAGGCCTTTAAGAATCAATTTCAGCATGGCAACACGGCTGAGATCATTATAGAAGAATTGGAAAACTTAAAGTTGGGTCCAGGAGAGAAGTTCCCCGAATTCGTGACCAGGGCCAAAGCATTAATGGCTAAACTACCGGATCCACCACACGACTTCTTTGTCAAGAAGTGGTTAGACAAACCCTTACCTGTGGTCACCCAATGCAAAATCAAAGAGTTAGTGCTACCTACGGCCTCTGTTGAGGAATTCATCAATACGGCCACCCGCCTGGAACAGATAAGGCACCAGTATGGTGCAACTTCTTCCCAACCATCATATGGTACAGAACTGGAGGACCCAGTGAGCCAGTTAAGAAGGGAACTGGAAGGCTTGAAAAGGAATAAGCCCTATACAGAGGAGGAGACTATTGTAGCTCAGCTGAGAAGAGAGATTGAAGCCCTCAAGCTCCAAAAGGAAGAGGAAGCCCAAGCAGAGGAACTAGCTCAGCTGAGGCAAGAGTTGCAAGAACTAAAAGGAGGCGGCATTAAGAACGGACTATGGTGCTCCATGTGCAGCAAGCAAGGACACATAGTAAGTGAATGTCCTTTGCTAAACGTGACTTGTCAATTATGCAGGAAGATTGGGCATGAGGCCCATGAATGCCAATCAAGGGGAATGCCGACAACGACATACTGGACACAAGGCGGGCTCTTGCCACCAGCAAATGTAATGGCAGCAGCAACAAACCAAGGTAATAACTATAATCCTAGACCGAGAACTAACCTTGCAAATGGGCTTAGAAGGCCAATTATTTGCTTCAGATGTGGAGAATGTGGGCACTACCAATCTAGGTGCACCCTTCTGGAAAATGCACCTCCTTGCAGGAATTGTCGAGAGGCCAGAGATCACTATACAAACTGTTGTCCTAAGAATCAAGCCTCTACTTCCGGACCCCATCTCCAAATGATCTCTGTATTCAAGGAGGAGATATTACCTCAGGTGAATGAACCCTCACCATCCACTAGAGTGGTACAATTAGAAGAACTCGAATCTTTTGCAGTACAGACAAGAAGCAAGGGAACGGCAAAAGTGGTAGAAAATCAAGAATTGATAATTAAGGAATTGAACAAAGACAGAGTTGCAATTGAAGACAAAGATACTACAGGTGCAGACACAAACCACAATGAATGTCTCACAGGCACCAGCGATGCCATTGGGCATGCCTTCAAGAGGGCTCAAGAAGAGTTTGGCAAAGCAAATGAAGCTCACTTTCTTAAAGAGTCAGAGGCTTCAAAACTACTCAAGTCAATTAAGAAGGAGGTTAGTATTTTTGATTTAATAAAGATGGATGGGAAATTCAGGTCAGAATTATTGCAGATAATTGATGAGGCTTCTACGACAAGCTTAGTGGCTAAGACTGCTATCTTACATCAAGGGATAATTAGGGGGGAAGCACCCCTTACAGATTATAAAAGCCCTCGGCTTACAATATCAATCAAGGGCCATGAATTTCAAGGTGTTATTGTAGATGGTGGTTCTGGCATTAATTTGATGCCTGAACATACCATGAAAAGGATTGGACTCCACCCTTCAAGACCTGCAAATTTCACGGTTACTTTGGCAGATCAGAGCAAAGTAAGGCCCTTGGGGGTAATCCCAAAAGTTCCACTTGAAGTACAAGGTAATCTATTTATCCTGGATTTTGTGGTTTTAAGATTGCCCCAGGTTGAAGGAGGATTTCCTCTCTTAATTGGAAGACCTTGGCTGAGGCATGCCAGTGTCATTCATGATTGGGGTAAGGACACCATGTGGGTACAAAAGAAAGGGCAGGAGCTGACACAAATTCATTTAGAAGAAGGCCCAGACAATCAAGGAAACACTAGTATGATGCAAACAGTGAGCATTTGCATGGAAACAGAAGCGGATGATCAACCCCAAATAGATTTTGAGGAAGAAGAGGATATTTTAAGTTGGCTTCATGCCGGCAACTCTTCTTCTTGTTTTGGAATTTTTCTTGATAATCCTGGTACAATTGGAGGCTATGATGAAGACAAAGGAAAGGTCCAGGTTGATGGATTGGGAGAGCCCATCACTGACCACAGAAGGGGCAGGAAGATACCCCTCAAATACAAATTAGAGGAGGATGTGTCAACATCAGATAACGAAGTTTCCAAAGCTAAAAACAAGGTAAAAAATTCTGAGGTTGAATGTTCTTTCCCAATTCAAGAAATCCCTGCAGGATGGATGCAGGACAAGGAGGAAAACATCGAAGTCCAAAATACACCTGCTTATGAAGCAATGCACGAAAAGCTAGTAGAAGAAGACAACGAAGCAGGTGCACAAGAAGATAATCTGGTAACAAGAAATCCGGTCCAAGAAGTACATTTATGCACCCAAAACAATAATCAACCAGTTCTAGTGGCCACTTGGTTGTGGAGCCACCCACAGCTCCTGGAAAAGGTAAAATCATTCTTGACCCAGTATGCAGATGTTTTTGCCTGGCATTATAAAGACTTAGAAGGAGTGCCTGCATCTTATGGAGAGCACAGAATTCCTCTGGTTGAGGGAGCCAGACCCATCAGAGGAAGGAGTTATAGACTTAATCCAAAGTATGCCGAAGCTGTCTATGTGGAAATCCAAAAGATGGAAGATGCAGGAATCATCATTCCTGTGGAACACTCAGAGTGGCTCTCGCCTATGGTCATAGTACCAAAGAAGAATACTAATAAAATCAGAATTTGTGTGGACTTTAGAGCTCTCAACAAGGTGACCATTCTAGACGGGTTCCCTATGCCTTTTGCAGAACAGGTCATTGAAGAAGTGGCTGGGCATGCACTATATAGTTTTATGGATGGCTTCAGTGGCTATAATCAAATATCAATACACCCAGAGGATCGTGAAAAGACTGCTTTTATCACACCGTGGGGAACGTATGTGTATGTAAAAATGCCATTTGGGCTCAGAAATGCTCCAGCCACATTTAACAGAACGGTCAATCTCATTTTTGGCCCCTTATTGCTGGAATCACTTAGAATCTTCATGGATGACTTCTCTTCATTTTCAGGATCTCACAAGGAAACTCATCTAGATTGTTTGGACCAGCACCTGAGGCAGCTGCAGAATATTTTCCAAAGATGCAGAGAAACTAAGTTAAAGCTCAATCCGAATAAATGTCATTTCCTTGTGACAGAAGGAACCCTTTTAGGACATGTGGTATCCGCTAAAGGTATGGCCCCAGATCCTGACAAAATTCTCTCTATATTAAAGTTACCTAAACCTAAAACTCCTAAAGAGATCCAGAGTTTTTTGGGGCATACCGGTTATCATAGAAGGTTTATAAAAATGTATGCAGAGATAGCTAGACCTCTGACTAGACTCACAGGTAAAGAAGTACCTTTCAAATGGGAAGAAGAGGAGGAAAAAGCATATCAGACATTAAGGTCACGATTAGTGTGTGCTCCTATCTTGGTCACCCCGGAGTGGTCAAAAATCTTTCATATACATGTCGATGCCAGTGCATATGCAGTGGGAGCAGTTCTGACTCAACCCAATGAAGAATTTAAAATGGACAGGCCAATTCAATATGCCAGTAGAATCTTGACCAAGGCTGAAAGGAATTACAGTACTACCGAAAGGGAAGCACTAGCAATGGTCTTTGCAGTTCAAAAATTCCGCCATTACTTATTGGGGGTAAAATTTATTATTATATCAGATCACCAACCTCTCAAGTACTTACTCAACAAACCACATGCTACTGGTAGAATATGGAGGTGGTTACTGTTATTCCAAGAGTTCGATTTCTCGGTAATCCATAAGCCAGGAAGAGAGAATGTGATGGCGGATCACTTGTCCAAAATAAATAGGAGGGATCAAACCAGTGGTATCAATGATGATTTCCCTGATGCACACTTGTTTGCTATACAACCTAAAGGATGGTATGATGATATCAAGCAGTTCATTAATACTGGATTGTATCCAGAAAGTGCTAATGCTGTACTAAGAAAGAGGCTGCTTATCAAGAGTAGACCATATACTTTCATTGAGGGTAAACTCTACAGACAGGGCAAGGATGACAGGATTAGGAAATGTTTAGAGGAAGATGAAGTGAGGGAAATACTGCAATTTGCACATGAAGGAACAGGTGGTGGGCACCTTCCGGGGCATATCATGAGCCAGAGAATACTAGATGCTGGTCTATGGTGGCCTACACTCTTTAGGGATGCAGATGATTGGAGAAAAACATGTGATGTGTGCCAGAGGTGTGGACCTAAACCCACCAAGCAAAGACATTACCCTTTGGTAGTTTCCACCTCTTGGCAGCCCTTTGAGAAGTGGGGATTAGACTTTGTTGGGCCTATATACCCTGCGGCACTTCCAAAAAGGGAAAAGTACTTACTGATAGCCACGGACTACGCAACAAAATGGGCTGAAGCTATTGCATCAAAGGACTGCTCTGCACAAACAGTGGCTGACTTTTTGTATTGTAATATCATTTGCAGATTTGGATGCCCGCTTGAAATCTGTACCAATCAGGGTACTCATTTTGTTAACAAAATACTGCAGGAAATTTCCAACAGGTATCGCATTTTACACAGGACTTCTTGTGCATACTACCCACGAGCTAATGGACAAGCCGAGTCAACGAACAAAGTATTAATTTCAATGTTACGAAAAGAATGCATGTTACAGCCGACCTCTTGGGGACGGGCCTATCTGGGTACATTATGGGCATACAGACTGGCCTATAAAGAGACTGGGTATTCTCCCTTTCAATTAGTTTATGGCTTGGTTCCTATTGAACCATTTGAATTCATCAGAGGCTCTATAAGAACGGAAAGACTAGAGAAAAATGGGATGGAAGTTCCAGCACGACTGACTGCTTTGCATAAACTGGAAGAATCGAGAATTTTAGCCTCCAAACAGTTAGAGAAGCTTCAATTACACAGGAAGGAGACTCATGACAAAAATCTATGGCAAAACAATTTGAAGCCTGGAGATTTAGCTCCGCTACACAGACCACAAATTTCTACTCAAACAAAAGGAAAATGGATCCCTCACTGGGAAGGCCCTTTTCGCATCACGAAGATGCTACAATGGGGTGCCGTGCAATTGGAAACACTGGATGGAGACACCCTACCCTTGGTAAACATCTCCCGATTCAAGGGGTACCACCTAAAGCCATAAACATTGCATTTTCATTTCTTTTGTTTCATTAGTGTTTTGGATTGCTTTAATAAATACAATTAATAAGCAAAATGCTCACGCCAGTTTTTTTTGGAATGCCAATTTTGTTATGTTGCTCATTTCATCAATAAAAATCAAGTTTATTTCATTGGTGAATAAATTAGGCGCCAATTTTTTGATTGGCCCTTACTTCTGCAAATGACTTTCATTACCACCCTTTTTTTTGTTTATCTTTTGGATGGATGAGATTAGAACTTGCATCTCCTCTCTTTTGAGCACACTTTTGGGTTAAACCATCCATTCCTCTGAGGTAGTCTTCCATTCCTCCTTGCTATATAAGGTGCCTTCTCCTTCATTATTGCTCCCCTCAGCATCCGCAATTTTGTATCCTCATCAACGCTCTGGCCAGGTTCAGCTGTCCATGATAGAAGAGAGAAGACGTGGAAGAAAGAAGCCGTGGAAGAAAGAAGACGCACTCCTTTCCCCTCCACCTACCTCCAACTTTTCCCAAAACCTCCACTTCCACCTCTCAATCCTCCGCTCCTTCACTCCCTCTCCCTCTTCCACCATCCTCCTCCTCATCCTACACCTCAACCCCCCCTCCACTGGCACCCCTCTACACCCAACCCCCCCCTCCGACCCCGCCCGGCACCCAACCACCCCCCCCTCTCCGACACCCAGCCCCCCCCCTCCGACCCCGCTCTACACCCAACCACCCCCCCTCATCCTACACCTCAACCCCCCCCATTGGCGGCACCCAACCACCCCCCCTCTCCGACACCCAGCCCCCCCCTCCGACCCCGCTCTACACCCAACCACCCCCCCTCATCCTACACCTCAACCCCCCCCACTGGCGGCACACAACACCCCCCCTCTCCGACACCCAGCCCCCCCCTCCGACCCCGCTCTACACCCAACCACCCCCCCTCATCCTACGCCCAACCCCCCACTGGCGGCACCCAGCACCCCCCCTCTCCGACACCCAGCCCCCCCCTCCGACCCCACTCTACACCCAACCACCCCCCCTCATCCTACACCTCAACCCCCCCCACTAGCGGCACCCAGCACCCCCCCTCTCCGATACCCAAACCCCCCCCCTCTTCAACACTCCTCTACACCCAACCCCCCCCCTTCGACCCCGCCCGACACCCCGCATCCCCAATCAACCCCCCCCCCTCTTCAACACTCCTCTACACCCAACCCCCCCCCTCCGACCCCGCCCGACACCCAACCCCCCCCCTCTCCGACGCGCAGCGCCCCCCCCCTTTCCGACTCCTCTACACCCAACCCCCCCCCCCCCTCCGACCCCGCCCGACACCCAACCCCCCCCCCCTCTCCGACGCGCAGCGCCCCCCCCTTTCAGACTCCTCTACACCCAACCCCCCCCCTCCGACCCCGCCCGACACCCAACCCCCCCCCCCCCCTCTCCGACGCGCAGCGCCCCCACCCTTTCGGACTCCTCTACACCCAACCCCCCCCCCTCCGACCCCGCCCGACACCCAACCCCCCCCCCCTCTCCGACGCGCAGCGCCCCCCCCCTTTCCGACTCCTCTACACCCAACCCCCCCCCCCTCCGACCCCGCCCGACACCCAACCCCCCCCCTCCGACCCCGCCCGACACCCAACCCCCCCCTCTCCGACGCGCAGCGCCCCCCCCTTTCCGACCCCTCTACACCCAGCCCCACCCCCTCCGACCCCGCTCTACACCCAACCACCCCCCCCTCATCCTACACCTCAACCCCCCCCATTGGCGGCACCCAACCACCCCCCCTCTCCGACACCCAGTCCCCCCCTCCGACCCCGCTCTACACCCAACCACCCCCCCTCATCCTACACCTCAACCCCCCCCACTGGCGGCACACAGCACCCCCCCTCTCCGACACCCAGCCCCCCCCTCCGACCCCGCTCTACACCCAACCACCCCCCCTCATCCTACGCCCAACCCCCCACTGGCGGCACCCAGCACCCCCCCTCTCCGACACCCAGCCCCCCCCTCCGACCCCGCTCTACACCCAACCACCCCCCCTCATCCTACACCTCAACCCCCCCCACTGGCGGCACCCAGCACCCCCCCTCTCCGATACCCAACCCCCCCCCTCTTCAACACTCCTCTACACCCAAACCCCCCCCTCCGACCCCGCCCGACACCCAACCCCCCCCCTCTCCGACGCGCAGCGCCCCCCCCCTTTCCGACTCCTCTACACCCAACCCCCCCCCCCCTCCGACCTCGCCCGACACCCAACCCCCCCCCTCTCCGACGCGCAGCGCCCCCCCCTTTCCGACTCCTCTACACCCAACCCCCCCCTCTCCGACGCGCAGCGCCCCCCCCCTTTCCGACTCCTCTACACCCAACCCCCCCCCCCCCTCCGACCCCGCCCGACACCCAACCCCCCCCCCCCTCTCCGACGCGCAGCGGCCCCCCCTTTCCGACCCCTCTACACCCAGCCCCACCCCCTCCGACCCCGCTCTACACCCAACCACCCCCCCTCATCCTACACCTCAACACCCCCCACTGGCGGCACCCAGCACCCCCCCTCTCCGATACCCAAACCCCCCCCCTCTTCAACACTCCTCTACACCCAACCCCCCCCCTCCGACCCCGCCCGACACCCAACCCCCCCCCCCTCTCCGACGCGCAGCGCCCCCCCCCCTTTCCGACTCCTCTACACCCAACCCCCCCCCCCCTCCGACCCCGCCCGACACCCAACCCCCCCCCTCTCCGACGCGCAGCGCCCCCCCCTTTCCGACCCCTCTACACCCAGCCCCACCCCCTCCGACCCCGCCCGGCACCCCGCATCCCCAATCAACCCCCCCCCCCCTCTTCAACACTCCTCTACACCCAACCCCCCCCCCCCTCCGACCCCGCCCGACACCCAACCCCCCCCCCCCTCCGACGCGCAGCGCCCCCCCCTTTTCGACTCCTCTACACCCAACCCCCGCCCCCTCCGACCCCGCCCCGTACAGCCCCGCCTTCCCCTACCCAACCCCCCCTCGCACCCCTCGCCCCTCCGCCTCCACCCTCCCCAACCAGCCCCGTCCAGCCCCCTAAGCCCCGCCCCGTCAAGCCCCTAAGCCACGATCGCCCCCCTGCATGACCCCATCAAACCCCCTCGCACCCCTCGCCCCTCCGCCTACACCCTCTCCGACCCCGCGCCACGCCCACACCCCCCCCTCCGACCTCGCCCGGCACCCAGCCCCCCCCCCTCTTCAACCCCGCTCCACAACCAAACCCCCCTCCCAACTCTCCGCCTCCAACCCCACCGCACCCCCTCCTTCCTCCCCCCGTGCGCCCCCCTCTTCCTCCCAACACCCTCCACCCCTCAACCCCTCTGCCCCTCTCCCACCACCTCAACCCATCGATTCCTCTCCCCCTGCATAGGCTTTCTTTTGTTCCACTTCTTCTCCCCATTTCCATCCATGGCGGACCCCGCTCCGGGTGCTCGTTCCGATCCTACCTCCGCCATTCCCTCTGACCATCCCAATCCACCTCCTCACTCATCGGCAGAACAATCTGTTCAAGCGACTCCAACAGCTCCTATGGCCCTTGATCTTCCCATTTATTCCATACACTCTGATTCCACCGACCTTTATTCCCCACCTCCCCTCCCGCACCCTTCTTCTCCTTCCCAATCTATGTCTCATTCATCCCACCCATCTTCACCAACCGGAGATTATATGCGCCTGTTTCTCCCACCTGACTTAAACCTGCAAATCCGAATGCATCTATCCCTACCTACCATTGCCCTTCGTCAAATGTTTTCCATTGAGGATCTTCAGCAGGCGGGCTTGTGGGGCTTGGCTAATGTTTTCTTCAATAACCCCGCCAATTTTACCCAGGTTTATGAAGCTATCCGCCTCTTCCCTCATTTTAGAACCGGCACTCTCTTCATCCCAGACATTGCCGCCAGTATTGGGTCTCCCCTAATAAATTTTCGTGCTCCCCCTTTCCTATACTCTGGACTGTCCGCCTCAGCCACTATTGCCTTTTGTACCACACACTTTCAAAGTAATGCTAGGTTTTCGCTCCGCATGACCACCCTTCTCAATGCGTTCATCTTTTTCTTCTTACTACGCAGTCAAACCTCTTCCCTTCCCTGGTCAGATATTCGTATCGCCGATCCGCTTTTCTGCTTTCTCCATAGCCGTCCTTACCCTTACGCAACCCTCATTTATAGTTCCTTGACTTTGCGCTCCCGTCGACTCCGCGGGGCTATCTCTAGAGGCTCTCATGCATTTTCCATCTATTCTGCACCCTTCTTAGCTTGGCTATATCACATTCCCGCACAATCTGCACACAATGTTGCTTATCTCCCTTCCCAACCTGGACCGTCCATTGCTCCATCTCCCTCCCCACCTCTAATCTCCATTGACTCAGCTTCCGCATCGACACCCGCATCCGCACCCCCTGATGTAACCTCCTTCCCTCCCCAATCTTCTTCACCTATCCCTCCTGCATCCACCACCTCTCCATTCATGACTAATCCCCCTGATGTAACCTCCTTCCCTCCCCAATCTTCTTCCCCTATCCCTCCTGCATCCACACCTCTCCATTCATGACTAATCCCCCTGATGTAACCTCCTTCCCTGCCCAATCTTCTTCCCCTATCCCTCCTGCATCCACCACCTCTCCATTCATGACGAATCCCCCTGATGTAACCTCCTTCCCTGCCCAATCTTCTTCACCTATCCCTCCTGCATCTACCATCTCTCCATTCATGACTACCCCCCCTCACGTTCCCTACTTCACTACCCAATCTTCTTCCCCTTTCCCTCCTGAATCTACCACTTCTCCATCCATTCCTACCCCTCCCATTATCCCTAGACCTCCCCTCTCTTCAGCTTTTACGCCACTCATTCAAACACAGCTCAACCCTCAAAACCCCACCTGTATGCCCCCAATTCACCCGGATTACACCTCTCCCTCTATCAGTAACATCCCTGTCCGTCGACCGATTCCTTCCCCCACTCCTTCACTTCCCACTCCATCTGCCACTCCAACCCTTCATCCTCCTCCGCAGTATATTCCCCCTCCCCCTCCCCCTCCTGCTCCAACGGCCAATCCCACTCCGCCTTTTGACCTACCATCAACCCCTTCATTTTTGCAATTACTACAGGACGCGAATGTAGTCGCTATCGGCAATGCTCAGGCCTCCCAGATTTCCTTGGATTCGGTTTCCGCAGCAGCTTCGGTTCATCAACAATATATCTCCACAATAGAAAACATCAATCGCATGGCCACCTCTCAATGGCACTCCCTCAACGAAACGGCGCGATTGCTTAAAGAAGAGAGAGATCATTATCGCGATATGGCCGACTCTGCGATGAAAGCCTTAGAAGATCTTCAGAATCGCTCCAACTTAGGGCTTTGTGCTAATGCTGCATGCCGACGTATCCGACGGGAAAGGGATCATTTTAGGCAATGCCTTAGTTCGCTACAGCTTACGATCGAACAAGCTTCTGCTCCTTTGCCCCCTTCTCCATCAACCTCGGCTGACAATCTCAATCAACCTCCACCATAAATTGCCATCCACAGTAGAAATAAATTGCTCATCCACAGTCATGATATTTGCTCTTAGATTCCATTATCGCTTTGTCAATAATTAACTCATCCTTTTGATTTCTAAATAATTCTTGTAGGGTGCAGTATATTTTTTCTTAACTCAATAATATACACACCCTTTACCTTTTTTCTTGCCTCCGGTTTCGTTGTTTTCATCTCTGTGTCTTTGCAATTTCTCAGTTGGTATCGTTGTTGTCTCTCCGGGACGGAGAGATCTTTAGGTGGTGGGCATCTGTAGAGCCCTAACCGGTTGAAACTAAAGGTGCAAAGTATTTTTCCTCTTAAGGTTCAAAGGATAAATTTAAAATCTTAAGGTGCAAAAGTAAAGAATTAAAAGGAAAGGTGAAGGTGGAAGGCCGATACGCAAAGGTAGAAATGGGCCGCCCAATCAAAAATTTTATTTTGAAAGTCACTCTTGCTCTAAAGTCACTACAGGACAAAGTAGCGAGTCGTTGAGGACCAGTTCAAAAAGACAATCTTGGGACATTGAAAGTACACCAAGATTGTATTGCAGTTAGAGTGCGCGAACGGGCGGCCTCAACAAAAAGAAGGACAAAGGCTATTCTTGGACACATTGAGAGCTAGGAGCAAGGGAGAGCTTCAGAGGAAGCAAGAGAGGAAGCAAGAAGAGTCTCCAGTGTGCGACGACATTCACGAGTGCAAGAGGTGTCAAGAGGAAGGTGTGCAGAGAAGGCGGGTGGGATTCCAAGAGTTCCAAGGTCTATTGCGTGTGCGCCGTGATACCAATTCCTTAGCTTGGCGGAAGCTTAGTGCAAGGTGTGCATAAGAGAAGCGGGAAGCATGTGAAGGATTGGTGTACGAGAGGCCGCTGCTAGAGGGCTTGAGATAATTGGTCTTCAGTAATTGATATTCTCTGAAGTGGTATTTAGTCATTGATTAAACTGTGCGCAGTCATTGTAATTGTTGAAAGATAATCAATATTCAAGGTTTCCAAGAGTATTCCTTTGCAGAAGTTCTCACTGTTATTCCATTTTCATCATCTCCTTTGTTCCTACAAACCCTCAAACTCCTTCTTGTCCCCGAATCCCCAACAGGTATACATGAGTCAACCGGTTGGATTTGAAGATGAAAACCATCCAGATTTTGTTTGCAGGTTGAAGAAGGCACTTTATGGCTTGAAGCAAGCACCAAGAGCATGGAATCAGAGATTGGTAGAGTATCTAACTAAGTGTGGATACAACCCAAGTAGTGCAAATCCTTCGTTGTACATGAAGAAGGAAGAAAATAGAGAGGTATATATTTGCATATATGTCGATGACCTCATCATAACAGGAAACGATGTTACAGGGATTAAAGATATCAAAAGGAAGCTTGGTAAGGAGTTTAAATTTTCAGATCTTGGGGAGCTGAAATATTTTTTAGGAATTGAAGTTGTTTATGGAAAGAGTGGCATCTACTTGATGGAAAGAGTGGCATCTACTTGATGCAAAGGAAGTACTTGTTGGATGTTCTTTTCAGATTTGGAATGAGTGAATGCAAACCGCTCACTCAACCCATGGACACAAATACAAAGATTTGTTCAAATGATGGAGAACCATTGGAAGATGTAACAACATACAGAAGCATTTAGGATCATTGATCTATGCAAACACAAGTATGTCCCTCTTTGGATCGTTGTCGTCAAAGCGTAATGTATGTCGTCTATCATTGAATTCCAAACAATCGACGCCAAAGAACTTCTGCAAAATCAAAGAGAAGAGAAATTATAAGACCTAAAGCATAGAAAGACAAAGGCTAACAGTACGCTCACCACTTACCAAGATGTGAGATCTAAACCGAGAGAGAGTGTGTGTGTAGAGAGAGAGATCTGTGTGTGTGTGTGCACACAAGACAATGCAGTTCACAATTCGGTTCATGTGCGCAAGTTCGACAAAAGACAAACAATACTCAAACCTGCACAAAAATGTGAAGTTTTTTTTAATATAAAGGAAGTTCGGCAATAGCCTACTCTCCCGGACTTGAATTAAATAAAGAAAAGTACAAGAGAAGGGGACTAGTGCCCACGGGACCCCCCAAATCCCACAAAGCAGGGGAAGCTTTTACAGAGCTTAGATGAAATTACAAAGAAGGTTAATTACCCTCTCGTCACCCTCATGTGGGGCCCACTTGGGTTTAAGCTTGTTATCGATCAAAAGGAGTACTTGATGATGCCTAAAGGGGGGGGATTTTTTACAGTTGACAATCCTTTTGCCAAGGAGGAACAACGATTTCTCAATTGACCACTCCTTGGGGGAGTCACCGAAGTTGAAAGCACATCTTTCCCGCCAGATTTTCCATAGGACCTCCCCTCTGATGGCGTTCCAGAGAGTCGCGGAGCAGCCGATCGCTTCTCCCAGCAGGGCTTGCTGCCAACTGAGACGTTTTTGAAGTCTAATTCTCTTTCCAACCACCTGCCAGAGTCTGTTGGAGTTGGGGCAGGTAAAGAAGATGTGAGAAATATCTTCGATAGACCTGTGGCAGCGTTTGCACCAGGGAGGGATCCCACAAATTTTGCTAGCCTTAAGGTTGGTCCAGATTCCATGATGAAGGATTTGCCATAAGAGGACAGACTTTTTGATTTCTATGAGGGGGTGCCAGATAGCCATGAACTTCATGTCCCACCGAAGCCGCGTCCATGACAGGCACCACTTTTTGTTGAGGTTAGCCTGATAGTCGATCGTTTCTTTGATGTTCGGGACTTTTGATAGGCTATTCCCATTGTGCCATTTGAGACCAAGCGAGCTCGACATGTCGTGTCCCATGAGAAGGCGAACTTTGTGTCGGTCCCAGGCGAGACATCTGCTTTGCAACGTGTTCCATTCTTCGTGCGAAATGTTGATGCTAGGATCAATATCCTCAAAGTTGATCCAGCGGTTGGTGTCTTGTTTCCAGAGATGTTTCCATTTTTTGAAGCCTTTGTTCCATAGCTTCTTGGCATTTTGAATGTTCCAAGATTCCACACTCCGGATGCCATGGATCGGAAACCAGATAGAGTCGTTTTGTCTGATACCGGCAGCCCACTTCCAGTCTTCACTTATTCTTGTGAAGCTTTTGACTTTATTCCAACTCTTCCAAAGGGAGCACACCAGATTAGAGCCTTTCGGGAAGACGGGGATCGGGGAAAACAACAAGGTCAAGATGTCAAGATTCTTCCAACTTGGGAAGCCCATGAGTGCCAACTCATTTTTGTTTCTGAAGATCAGCTTGGCCCACGAGGCCTCCCCGTTGCACCAAGCCTTAATCATCCATTTGGCCGACAATTTGTTAGCCATGCACCCAATGTCCAAGATACCAAGTCCCCCACTATCTCTATGGCTGGTGCAGATGGACCATTTGATTTTAGGCACCCCCCTCCTATTGTGGTCGCCCGTCCAAAGGAAGTTTCTACAAATACTATCCAGTTTGGACAGATCATGCTCTTTCGGTCTCCAGCAAGAAAGGAAATAAATGGTAGATGATAAGAGGAACGTGTTGATAACCATAGCGCGACCAGCAAGATTAATTTGCATACCTCTCCAATAGTTAAGCTTGTTTTCGAGTTTGGCAAGCACCCAGTTCCACCGCTGTTCCATAGATACGCCAAACCCCAAGGGAATCCCAAGAGGCCGAAAAATTTGGCCCTGCGGAATGATTTGACAGCCATGATCAATGAGAAGGTCGGGCTGTGGCCCACCAATAGCTCTAAAGGCGGTCTTAGAGTGGTTGATTATGGATCCAGAGGCTTCACAAAAAGTATCAAGACACTTCCAGAACGTCTCAAGGCTGGTACTATCATTGTGCACAAAAGCGTTCATATCGTCGGCAAAAAGTCTCATGGTGATCTGACTGTGGTCATGCGGCAAACGAAGGCCTTTAATGTTACCCGCTTCCACCTGATGCTCCACCAGCCTGCTAAGCCCTTCTGTGGCAATGGCAAAGAGAAGGGGAGCCAATGGGCACCCTTGTCTGATAGATCTTCTAAGTTTGATCACCTTTGAAAGATTTCCATTAATGTTAATTTGGTTCGATGCGTTTTCGAGAAGGGTCGCGATCATCTTGGTGAATTTCTGACTACATCCAAGATCTTGTAGCGACTGTAGAATATAGTCCCATTCTAGCCTGTCGTAGGCTTTATCAAAGTCGATCTTGAGGAAAACAACTTCTTGTTTAGACTCATTTGCAAATTCAAGACCTTCCCAGATATCTATAATGGTTTCCAAAATTGACCTGCCTTTGATGAAACCTTTTTGGTCCTCGCTTAACCACGCTCTCAAGTGGCAAGAGATTCTGTTGGCAATGACTTTGGCGATGATCTTGTATCCTGTTTGGAGCTCTCGGGTTTGGCAATGTGAAGTTTTGCTCTCGGGTTCCCGGTATGTTTAAAACTCGGCCTTGGTATGGGCGCCGGTATGGGTGTCGGTATGGGCGTCGATAACTTCTAGTAAATTACTGACGCTTATACTGATGCTCATACCGACGCTTATACCGACGCCCATATCGACGCTTATACCGATGGCTACGGGACACACCAACGATCCATTTAAAACAGTCATACCGACGGTCACTTGACCATTGGTATCTTTAAGTGACCTTTTCCAACGTTTACACCGACGCCGAGAGTGACCGTCAGTATCAGCAGCGTCGGTATGCCCCTCATATGTTGTACTGAAAGAATCCCCCCATTGCAAAGTTAGAACTTATGAGTGTAACATTGCTTGATATTTTTTGGGATATGTGTGATAGGCAACAAAATCACTCTCTTATTCTATCAATTTATCAATGTTCTCTTATCTTTTTCAAATTTTGAGCATTTGCAATATGGCAAAAAAGCTTGCAATGTGCATGGAAGGAATATTTTTCTTTATCGCTGATCGAATTGTTGGATTTTATTTATGTCCATTTCTTATGTAATAGAGACATGCTACATGTCTAAACATGCGATAATGGTTGCATTATGCTTAGCAAATGGATGAATTTAATGTGGTTTTTGTTTTGGTTAGTAGGTTTAGGATCATGATGGTATGGGCATTGTTCAATCGTTCAAGATTATGCAATTTCCATTTTTTGCCAAACGACCTTTATGTTTAAGGATTTAATTAATCACTCTCATAATTATCATTATTTTTTAAAATATAGGTGCATGAACATTTTTCAATAGATAGGCATGTGACCAGGCTTTTATTGATACTTTGTCGAAAGCAATGAACTACAAATTGCTTTTCTTGCAAGACTTTTTTTTGGAGTAATAAAAATTGGCTTCAAATACACATTTTATTCTTGTTTTACGTTTAAGGAGTTAATCATTCACTCACAAAATTATGATTATTTTTTTAAGTATAGGTGCATGAACATTTTTTCTATAGATAGACATGCGACAAGCCTTTTATGGCTACATTGTAAAAAGCAATGAACCACAAACTATTTTTCTTGTAGCACTTTATGTTTGGACTAATATAAATTGCCTTCAAATACACATTTTGAGAGTTGTTTCAAAAAGTGTATTGGGGAGCTTGCACACAGTGTTGTTTATTATCTTTCATCTTTGCTCTTGCACTCTATTACTATTTTCATACAATATATGACTTGCTCACTTAGAAATACGTGCACTACGAGACTTGTCTAATGAAGTGTATGGATGGAGAATGCACTAGATATTGTGTATAGCTTTGTCTTTACGTTTTATTATTTATTTCATATTCTTTTTGGTTTTCTTTTTCTACACATCTATACATAAATATGTTCCCATTTTGTATGTCTATGAGTGAACGCTGAAACAAATTCAGTATGTGGCGTTGAAATTTTCATTTCAGCTGATTTGGGCCTCCGAACACACTATCACAATGACTATATAGGCATTTTCAAGATCAATCTAGATAGAAAAGGTCAATTATGTGTGTTACAAATCAAGCTTTCTTAGCTAGTTAAAAGGGCAAAGGTGAGTGGATCTCATCTACTAGTAAGCAAAAGTCTAATAATGTTACAAAGTCTAGTAATGTTGCAAAGTCAAAGAAGAAAGAAAAAGATGATAAGAAAGCAAAAGAAAAAATATTTTTGCAAGCACTGTAAGGCAAACGATCATGTTGTAAAGTTGTCCTAAATTGGCTGTGAAAGAGGCAAAGAAGAAAGAGGTTGGAATGGTCATTGCAGAGGCCTCTACACGTAGAACAAATTTTACTAATCTTGTTCACAATGAAGAATGGGTATTTACTACTCATTGTAGCTATGACCCATCTTCTCATATAGTAGAATCTGATGTTTGGTACTTTTATAGTGGTGCAACCAAACTCATTGTAGCTATAACCCACCTTCTCATGAGCAGTGTATGTCTTTAGTAGACTATGATGTTTTGTACTTTGATAGTGGTGCAACATAGTTTCTTCACTTTACTTGAGCCTACTCCTATAGAGAATGTTATCACATGTGCTAAAAACTCCTCTTATCTTCTCATGGGATTCGAAAAGATCATTCTAAATATTGTTGATGGTATTTCTTTATCATTATCAGATGTCTTATATGGGGATCAAGAAAAATATGTTATCAGTTTGAACACTAGGCAAGATTGGCTTGGTTGTCAAATTTGTTGATGAAAGATGTATTGTTCATGATCTCTTGAATGGTGATGTTATCATCACTTTTGTCATTTTATGTTGTGTGATGTATAAGCTCATAGATTATGTAAAAATCTAAGAATGATTCAACGTGTACAATTCATGATTTTCAAGCTATTTCAAATGCAAAGTTTTGACATGCATGCTTTGATAATCAGACTTTTCCTAGTTTTCTTTGCACGCAAAAAATTGAAATGGTGTTATCTCTACTCAAAATTGAGGCACACTCTAAACATGTCTGTGAAGGGTGTATTTTGGGTAAAATGCACCGTTCTTTCTTCCCAAAACATCCTTCATTTGGAGCTACATATAGCTTCTTCATAGTGATATCTATGATCTCATGCATGCACCTTCATTTGGGAATTACCTATACTTAGCGAAGTTCATTGATGACTTATCCAAGCATGCATATGTTTATCTATTAAAACAAAAATATGAAGCGTTTATGCATTTTAAATAGTTCTTGGTTACGGATGAAAATTTATCATGTAAAATGGGCACCCTTTGTTCTCATCAGAGGGAGGGAGTATGTCTTATGTTTTTAATGAATTTTTGGCTTAGCATGTGATAAACCATCAATATATAGTGTGGTATAAATCTCAACAAAAATGGAGCTATTGAGAGGATGTCTCTCATGGAAATGGTGAGGTGTATGGTCAAAATTTAAGTTTTATCACATAGTTTTTAGCTTGAGGTTGTTATGTTAACGGGTGTCCAACCAAAGCATTGGAGTCTATCACTCTCTATGAGACTTGGCATGGCCGCAAGCTATCTGTTGCTCATCTACACGTTTTCAATTGTCTGGCATATGCATTAGCGTCTCAACAACAACATAGAGAATTGGATGATAAAGTAGTGAAATGTGTTTGGGGTACATTTCTAAATGCAAAGGCTATCGTCTGTATCATGCACAAAATAAATGCATTTTGTTTATTGTTGATGGTGTTCTTATGGAAGATGCAATTCAACCCTCACTTTCATGTACCAAGGAGATATTGACTAAATGCATTTTGGTTATCGATGATGGTGTTCCTATGGAAGATCCAATTCAACCCTCACTTTCATGTACCAAGGAGACATCCATTAGTTCAAAGGATGTGTATGACACTTTGTTCCCTCTTTTTACAGGTGGATTCAAGGATGTGTAAGACACTTTGTTCCCTCTTTTTATAGGTGGATTCATTAGCATGTGACATCTTTTATTGTCTTAATGTGAACACGGAAGTGAGGAAAAATATTGATTAAAAAAATTGTTTTTCACCATCATGTAAACAAGAAAGTGCTAAACAGACACAAAACACACTAGGACCTGAAACCAGAAAACTTTTTCATAATCTATTAGTGCTGTTGTGAATCCACGCTTACACATTAACAACTTTGAAACCAGAAAACTTTTTCATAATCTATTAATCTATTAGTGCTGTTGTGAATCCACGCTTACACATTAACAACTTTGTTAGGAATGTTGAAAGAAGGGGCTTGTTTATTTTGTCGACTTGTAAACAAAGACAAATAAAGTTAACACTGTTCTACAAAGAGAGTATCGACCAGTGCCGCACGTACACACAGACGCGCATGCGTGTACGCATCCGCAAACAGGTCTTTGCGCAGTGAAACTGTGTGGATCCTAAAGCTGGTTGGGAAAACATGAATAGCTGTGTTTTCATCAGACATAGAATAGTTGGAGGGGTCCATTTACTCTCCTCTTTGCTCATTGTCTGTTGGTTTGAAGATCTCACGCGCGCCCGCGTATGCATATGAAGGTTTGGAAACTATGGGCATTCTTTTAGATACAACTACAGTGGTAGAATGCTGTTTCAATTTGTGGAAAAGCTCGACTCAGTTGGTGCATCGTCTGCCTGTTCATTTCCTGCCTTTCGCCTCATTAATGTGTCATTAAGGACCCCATTACGCGCATTCGACAGAAAGAATCATCATACAACTGTTGATCACACAGATTATGCCTATATAAAGCGATTTGACATTCAGGGCTAACTGAGTGCCGATTTCTTATGCGAGAATTTCCGAACTCAACAAGAAGGCAATGCCTGCCTTTTTTCACATGCTTTCCTATCAAAATAATGTGCGAGTGGTGGCAACTTTCATGGCAGCTGCCTATTCAAGGAACTCTCGCAGAATGCCAAAATCTGCTCTATCGCTGGGGTCTCCTTTATTTATCCTTTACACAAAAGCTGACGTCCTTCCTCACAAACTGCAATTATCTACTAGACATGTCCGTTTTTCTAATCCAAAGAGTCTATTCTGCTTCATTAGTTGATCTAGGTTATCTGCCAATCAAATTTATATAGATCTGCTACAGTGACATCAAGAATCGATGTGTAAGTCAAGCCTATGCATTCTTCTTCTAAAGCTATGCTACTACGGATGCAATGTACTGGATGTGGGGCCTCATGTGGGCTTCTTGTCTGCCTGTTTGAGCCAATAAAACCTGCTGAAATGAAAGAATGGATAGCTTATGAACTGAAAGAGATGATAGAAAGGTGCACATTATGGAAGTTGATTATCATGTCGTCAGTTTGTCCATTTCAGAAAAGTGAGGATTGATTTCAGGGAGCAGATGGGACCCAAAATAATCTAGCAAGGAAGCGTCTTTCTCAAAAGAAAAGATAGCTTCTCATGGCATGAAGATAGGACTCATTGGAAGGTTGGGATAGCAAGTGACTAGATGAACATTATAGTAAAACAAACAAAAGGCCGGACTGCACCTTGCCAAGGAAGGAAAGTGGAGATCCTCTATACAAAGAATCTTGAGGCTCTTCTGAACTGATAATAATAGGATCCACAAAATTAACATGAATATTAGAGCTTTCCGAGGAATAACAAGAGGCATAAAGAGAACAGAAGAATAGTCTTTCTTTAAAGAACCAAATCATTTGATTGATTTTGGTGCATACGGCTGCATGTGCACGAAAAGAAGAAGAAGATCAGATGGTACATTTGATAAAGTTAAATCTGTGATTAAAGAAGCATATGAAATCCTTTCCTGGTTAATATGATTAAAGCAGGAAGAGCACTAGAAGCCTTCTTTAACATCGGCCTGCAGCAATTTACAGTAACCATGCTTTTGTGAGCTCTACAAAATAAATTCCCTTCTTCATATTATAATAGACAGGTTTGCTCAAATTCGATCAGGAAAGAGTGTTGTCTTCTTCGTTCATTGGCATGGCAAATTCTTTAATGGGATCGAAATGCAACTTGAATCTACAGGAAAGCGATGCAAAGTCCGAAACATGGATATAAAATATTGAAGTACGTGGAAAGTCTACTTTACATGTGCACACAAGCTAGATGCGTGCGTAAGTGTACATGTATGTGTGTTTATGCATCTATGTATGTGTGTATGTGAGCGCATGTATATGTGTGTATGTATGTACATACATCCACACACACACTCATGGACACATGTATAAGCATGTATAACTTTGCGTGCACACACACGGTCGTTGTGTCACTTATCACATTCCTCTTCTAGGGGATTCGATTCACAAGGGAAAAACCGCCGTCGATTCTTGAAGCAGATTGAAGCAGATCATTACCATTAATGCTGTATAATAACCTGGTTCTCTGATGAAATCATTGTGAGAAATGATTTCTCTCATTGAATGAGTAGTTTGTTTAATGGGACGTTTGACTGCGTTGAGGACTGGGATAGGGCCGAGCAGGCAGAGAAGGGCATAGATTAGACCTTAAAAATATACAATAAGAGAGCACCATGGAGGCTGTAAAGAAAGAGAGTAGGGTAGAAAATACCACTGAGCACTCGAACGTTTATGAGGGGCATTTCTTATATTGGAAAGCATCATTCTCCACTACTGATGGAGTTACATCAGCTATCAAGCTATCATTAGGGGATGAATCATCCGTCTGTAGCGATGAAGGCGACGCACCCAGTTTTGGCTAGACAACTTCAATGGCGCAATGAGGCAAAGTGAGCTCTGAGTTGGAAGATGCGCTATTTTGAAGATGCCAGCAGTCAAAGTCTTCGCCATAGATATTGAAACGAGAAACACAAATGGATTCGATTTGTTGGGCGTGATGAATATAAAAAAGATCGACTTCAAAAGGAGGATAAATTTCTGTAGAATATGTAAATATTGACTTCAAATGAACTATCATTTCTGCACACGATGTGAAGAGACATATCCTCCACGAATCACAATCCTCTCAAGATATTTAATGTCACGAGCTTTATCAGACATATAATATCTCCTTCAAGAGCACACCATTTGAGCTGTTGAGAGATTCAATCACGAGTAAGGAAAGTAAACAAATTTTTTTCAATTATTATCTTTTTAATTTTTAATTTTCTAAAGGATGAGTATAATTATAAATCAGGTAGACCTCACTTCATTCCTATTTGTTTTAACTTAATTGCTTAAAAACCAAAGTGTTTGATATTCTCAAGAATGATTCTTCCAAAATCAAATCCTCCTGTAAATCTTGGTTGAGTTCTAATAAATTAAAAAAAAGTTGTATCGCTAGGTAGAAAACAATGCTTAATGAGGCAAGATGGAAGAGAAGCATAATGATAAAAGTGTGAAATCTGTTCTCTGAAAACTGTTGTTGATCTCTATGACTCCTAGGATACTAGAATCACTATTGTTGATCTCTATGATTCCTAGGATACTAGAATCATTGATTTCAAGTTGCTATTAGGAATTGAAGTTTGCATCCACAAAGATAACTTGCTATTAGAATCATAGTTTGAATCCACAAAGATAACTTGCAACTTGCTATTCAATTCTTAACTGATATTTTCTTTGGTCTTCCAAAGGGAAGGGAAGACATAATGAATCTTAGGGAAAAATGGCCAGCCTCTTTTAGGAGAAAAGCTATCCCCACAATCACTACAAGGAATACGGGCGTATAGCGATGGTTAAGGTGACAGAATTTCGTCGCTATAAAATTGCAACATGCGTCGTAATTAGCATAGCGCGCGGACCATCGATTAAAGGACGAAGTGAACGATGTTTTTTGCGACTTGTGGCGCGATGGGGCTACGACGCTCCCATACAGCGTCGCTAACACAATGCTTTTAAAGAGCCTCGCATAAGCGACGCTCTTTTACGTCGCATAGGCGACAATGTTTGCCGTCGCATAAGCGACGCTAAAAAGATGTCGCTTATGCGACGAAGGGTAGCATCGCTTACATGACGGTCTGTTGACGGACAAAAATTAAAACGTTGGAGGCTCTTCGATCGACATTTTCACGCATCCGATCGAAGAGCTCTCCAACGTTCGCAATTGCGCTGCGCTTACGAGCTGAAGCAAGTATATGCAGAATTGTTGTTTTGCCTAAGCTCTCTCTTATTGTCTCCCTCTAGTCTCTGTTTCTCTCTTTCTACATCTTTCTCTCTTTGAATTATCTCTCTCTCTCTCTCTATTGCAGGTTATTCAAGAAGCTAACCAAGCAAAAAGTATGGCTAACTATTGTAAGTACAATTTCTATTCTTTGTATATCATTTGAATTGTGTTATTTTCATTAGATAGCATACTCACACTTATTGATATGCAGTTATACACTTATACATGATGAAGATGCACTTTCACACATATACACATATACACATGCACATACACACACATATATACACACAGATACATGTGCACATACACTTAGACATACACACATATACAAATGCATATGCACAAACATTTCTACAACCACATAAAAAGATTTACATGCATGCATTATTGCATATATATAAATACATACATATATAAATAAATAAATAAATAAATAAATAAATAAATAAATAAATAAATAAATAAATAAATAAATATATATATATATATATACACACACACACACACACACACATACACACATTAACATATACGCAAATACATGTATATGCACATCCACATGCAAGCACATTCAAATGCATGCACATGGATGCAAATGGAAATGCATCCACATACACATGCATGTTTCATACATATACACATGCATATACATACATTATACACATATATACACATATATATGCACATACGTACACACGCATATACACATGCACACACACATGCACATACCTACATATACACATATACATGCATATACACACATATACACATAGAGTTACACATATACATGCACATACATATACACACATATACACATGCACATGCACATACTCATACACACATATACACTTACACATGCACATGCACATACTCATACACACATATACACTTACACATGCACATGCACATACTCATACACACATATACACTTACACATGCACATGCACATACTCATACACACATATACACTTACACATGCACATGCGCATACTCATACACACATATACACTTACACATGCACATGCACTTACTCATACACACTTATACACTTACACCTGCACATGCACATACATACATATACACACACATACACATGCACATACATACATATACACACACATACATATACACTTAGGTACACACATATGAATGAATTATATAATTAAAGTATGAAAACACATATACACATGCACACACACATGCACATACCTACATATACACATATGCCTGCACATACACACATATACACATAGAGTTATACATATACATGCATATACATATACACACACATACACATGCACATGCACATACTCATACATACATATACACTTATACATGCACATGCACATACATACATATACACACACATACACATGCACATACATACATATACACACACATACATATACACTTAGGTACACACATATGAATGAATTATATAATTAAAGTATTAAAACACATATACACATGCACACACACATGCACATACCTACATATACACATATACATGCACATACACACATATACACATAGAGTTACACATATACATGCACATACATATACACACACATACACATGCACATGCACATACTCATACACACATATACACTTATACATGCACATGCACATACATACATATACACACACATACACATGCACATACATACATATACACTACATACATATACACTTAGGTACACACATATGGATGAATTATATAATTAAAGTATTAAAACACATGCTTAATATAAACAATAATAACAATCAATAGAACAAAACTCTTCATTACTTAATACCATACACATAATTCAAAACATAACTGAAATGAAAAATATATAGAAAAAAAAATAAAAAAATAAAAAATAAAAATATATATCAATGTAAATACATATAATCCAATGTCATAATCAACTAAAATCCTAATCATCATCATCATGATCATCATCATCATCAGCAATATCATGATCATCCTGATCTTCCTCATCCTCATTGTCATGATCACCCTGTGACGATCGAGATCGTCCCTCCTATGTCTGTCTCTCCACCTCATCCATATTTGTCTGTCCATAATACTCCTGTATTACATATAACAAACATAAATAAATAAAACAATTAAACCATTCATAAAAATAAAATAATTATATAAAATTTAAAAATACTCACAAAGGCATCAGGATGATCTTGCATATACTCGCTCAAACGCCGATATCCAAAATGTGTAGCACACTCGATCTCATCTTTCGTAGGATATCGGCCATAATCCTTCCGATGCAATGAAACAAATAAAAAACATTAGTTACTTACATTTTAACTAAAATAAAAAATATTCTCACAATAACACATATACTTAGAAATGTAGCTACAAAACCATTATGCCCATTTGGCCTAGGTGCGATGTGTGGCCTGACTCCACTCTCTTCTTTGTAGTAGCCTGTTTATTCAAGAAAAAAAATACATAAATTAAATGTAAAAAATTACTAAAATAGATAAAAATTATAAATATAAACTATTAATTTGTGTACCTTTTGCTGAGGAAATGATTCCTGAAGACATAGCTGTCTACGAAAAAACTGCCACGACTCAGGTGGTATGTTAGCTCGCCTCTTATGTTTTTCGACCATACAATATCTCATGTTAATTTAATCTCAAATAGAAAAAAAAATCAGAATACATACACATATATACACACAGATACACATACACATACCCACATACACATATACATGCAAACATATACGCATATATATATGTATACATATACACATATACATACATATAACATAAGCACACATGTACATATCCACATATATACGTACACACACATGCATGCATATACACTCATTCATACAAAATACATGCATTTATCCCACAATAATGTGTAGTTGTGAATATATGTGTATGTGTAAATGTGTATATGTGAATATGTGTGTATGTGTAAATATATATATGTGAATTTTTTGTGTATGTAGATAATCAGATTATTAATATCAAATACCATTATTTGTAGATTCTGATCAATCAGATGGAACTCCACCACCATCTCCTCATCGTGCAACGACTTTATACTATAAGTATATCAAACATTTAATTTTAAATATATTTGATGGATACATAACTTATATATTTTTTTGTTTCTTATTATGTGCAGATTGTGATCAATCAGAGGGTACTCCACCACCTCCTACCCATGCAACGACTTCACATGTGTCCTCCGATAGGAATCATGATGAATTTTACTATGAAGAGCATATTATATGTTGGTGTAACTCTTGTTATGGCACGTATCGAAGACCACGATTGGAATGTATTGAACATGAGGCAGAGTATGGTACTTTTGAGCATGCACCATCACTTAGTCAATGTGATAATGCTTGGGTATGTATTTTCTATTTATATTAATGTCATTATTTTATTTAAAAACCATATATAAAATCAAATAATGGTTGATATACAGGAATACTTGCTCGATGATGATGATGATGATAATTTTTCTCATAATGTTAATATACCTCGTACACGTCATGGACTTGCTGTTCATCAATTACAAGCAGAGGTTTCTAGAAATCCTCTACCTCCTGGTTTAGAGAATGAAACGGCTGGAGATTATCCATTGCCAGCTCGTGATCCTTCTTTAGTACAAACATATGATAGAAGAAGATATGGAGGATGGAATAGAGGACCACTTCCTTTAGATGGAGAGGTTTTCAACTTTTGGGGTAATCGCTATATGATTGCTCCATCCACTATTACTAATGCTGGTCGTGGTCTCTTTATTGTAGAGGATTTGTATGTGCCTCCGAACTCTGAAGTCACTCTTATGTCATTTTGTGGTCCTATATATGGATGGGGAGATTGGCATCGACTTTCACGTTATGTTCAAAGCATGAGTACTTATGGAATATGCTTGAATACAACATCCCTTACTAGTAGAAGGATTTTACATGCAGAAAATGAAATATTATATATTGATGGAAGAAAATATAGCAGGTTTAATAAATAGTAGTCAAGGGTTACATAATAGTTCAAGGATTAATTGCACATTCGAGGAGCGTGAAAATAGTCATGAATCACCATACATGAGTAGATATGTATCAAGATACATAGTTGTGAATGCTATTACTACATTACTTGCTGGTGATGAACTATTAGTGAATTATGGATGGCGTAGACCTCCAAGAGCACCTTTTAGCTAAGGAGAATAAAAATTTTCTATCCATATTTAATAAGTTATATACTTAATTTTTTATTTAAAGTTTACTTTTTATTCATTTATGGAATACTAATGAATTTTATTTATATGTGTAGATTCCAACGTATGATGTTGATGATATTCCTCCACAACATTCAAAATTACCAGTAAGACCTCATTTATCAGAAGCTTCCATGAGGAGGCTACACAAAACTAATCATGTGCAATATGCAAAGTTGAAAGATCTATATTCAAAAGATGATAAAGTACAAGATTTGTGTGACAATGATGAAGATGATGGCATGGCAGATTTTATTGAGGATTGGTATCAAAATGACAGTGAGAGCATTGATATTTCTAAAAATGAGAAATATCTTCGAGAGGAATGTCTAAAGCATGTATATGAAGGAAGTTGTTTGACACGACTAAGTGCGAGCTTACTTATTCTCAACCTTCAGAATCGTTTTGGATGGAGTAATGTATCTGTTTCGACACTATTAAGGTATAATTTTCAATTTTCTATCTATTTATATATATGCATATATATATATATATATATATATATATATATATATATATATATATATATGCAGGTTTTTATTCTTACTTTAGATAAGGTAAGAACAAGAACTTGAATTCAATGTACACTTTTTTTCCGCGCATCTTTTAAAACTATTAATGCATCTTTCAAAATATTCGCGAAAAATTTGATTGTTTGGATGGCAGGATACGATTGTTTGTTTTGGAGGATATGAAGTATGTACCTTCATTGAATGATTTGTCGATTCTATCATATGTTCAGTTTGAAAGTGTGAGAAGCGGGTTTATAATTGCTATTCAAAGAATTTGGCACTGTTTATAGGCCATACAATGGTACATGACTTGGATGAATCGCATGCACAGAGGTTACTCAAGATAGAGCAATCTGATTATAATGGACTAGTGCTAGCAGGATTCCTAGGGTATGCAGTAAACCTCTTGCATGTCAATGATGAGCATCTGAACTTTAGGATACAAAGTGGAAATCATGGTGGCTTGAGAGGATCACTTTTATACAGCTTGTTCAAAAAACTTTAGTGTCATAAACCTGAAGTTCTTTGAACAAGCTGTATAAAAGTGATCCTCTCAAGCCACCATGATTTTCACTTTGTATCCTAAAGTTCATATGCTCATCATTGACATGCAAGAGGTTTACTGCATACCCCAGGAATCCTGCTGGTACTAGTCCCTTATAATCAGGTTGCTCTATCTTGAGTTACCTCTGTGCATGCGATTCATCCAGGTCACCATCGTATGGCCTATAAACAATGCCAAATTCTTTGAATAGCAATTATAAACCTGCTTCTCACACTTTCAAACTGAACATATGATATAATCAACAAATCATCAATGAAGGTACATACTTCATATCCTCCAAAACAAACAATCGTATCCTGCCATCCAAAACAATCAAATTTTGCGCGAATATTTTGAAAGATGCACATAAGCATACACATATATAAAATTATATGCATATATATATGTATATTTATTTATTTACTTTTTTTAATATATCTTTTTTTGATAAACTTACAGGTTATTATCTGAAAATTTTTTACCAAGTCTGAATATTCTTCCTACCTCACATGATGAAATGAAGAAGATAATCAACAATCTTGGTATAGATTATCAATGTATACATGCATGTCCTAACGATTGTATTTTATATAGAAGTGAATATGCAGACTCTTTGACATGTCCCGAATGTTAATCTCCTCGATATAAGGGCGAAGAAGATAAAATCCCCAAAAAGGTATTGAGACATTTTCCATTGGCTCCACGGATTAGACATATGTTTCAAAGCCCCGAATTATCAAAGCTTTGGACTTGGGGACATGATCACAAAAGTACTGATGGAATAATCAGAATTTCTCATGATAGTGTTGCTTTTCAGCATATTGATTCTACATGGCCTGAATTTGCACAAAATCCACAGAATCTAAAGTTAGGAGTTGCATTAGATGGGGTTAATCCATTCTCCATGAAATCCAATAAATGGTCAACATGGCCAGTGGTAGTCATAAACTACAATCTTCCGCCATATCTTAGCATTAAAAAGGAACATTTAATGCTTTCACTTTTAATCCCAGGCAAAAGACAAGTTAAAGATATGAATATATATCTTGCTCCTCTCATTGACAATCTTCAAGAGTTATGGAGAGGTATTAATGTCATTGATGTATCGAAAAGCATCAATGAAAGACATATTACGGTTCGTGGTATTGTGGCTTGGACTATTCACGATTTTCCAGGATATGGTGTTTGTTCAGGTATTGATGTAATTTTTTTATTCAATATGCATGTAAATAAATATGATTTAATCTAAATATATTTTTATCATTTTTCATGATGCAGGAATATCTACTAAGGGTTGTAAAGCTTGTCCATATTGTGGTAATTGGTTGAGATCAATCTATAGTAAGAATCTCAACAAAAATATTTATCTTTGATATCGACGATTCTTGCCTGATGATCATCCATTAAGATCTAAAAGAGAAGTGATACATTTTAATGGAAAGCTTGAAACAGGTCAGTGTCCAAAACCTATGATGCCTATGGATTGGTATAAAAAATGGACAGATGGACCTCTGATAGATCCAGAAGCAGAAATCTTCAATGATGATTCAGATAATGAGTATGTGAACAGAGGTAAAGGAAAATCGGCACTCACAGAGAACATATCAATATGGTATTCTTTGGAGTATTGGAAAGAGTTAAAAGTATGTCATCTTCTTGATCCTATGCATATATTCAAAAATATTGGTTATTCACTATGGCAGCATCTTCTTGGACTAAAAGATACCACAGCATCAAGGAATGTTTTGAAAGATAAAAAATCCAAACCAAAGTTATGGCCAATTTTTGATAGACATCGACAAGAAACGACTTATGCACCTGCTCCTTGGGTACTTACAACAAAAGAGATATAGACTATCAACAATAGAATTCAATTGATTAAGATTCCTACAGGATATGGAGCATCTTTTCAAAACATGTTTACTATGGATGATAAGAGCTTATCTGGGTTAAAGACCCATGACGGGCATAACTTTTTGAAACATATTTTACCTTTGGTTATCGATGAATGTACAACGAAAGGAGTACGAGATGTGATCTATCGTCTTGGATCACTTATAAGGTAATTATGATACTTTTATATTTAATATGTATGAATATTGGATATCTTTTATTTTTTAATTAACTTCTTTATAATTGTTTTTATGATATGTATAGGTGGTTTACATCCAAAGAGATTGACAAAAACTCAATCCCACAAAAAAAACGTGAATGCAAAGAGCTACTATGTTTGATGGAGAAAGAACTTCCTACTTCATTTTTTGATATTCAGGTTCATTTATTAGTCCATGTTGTAGATGAAATAGAGATTGCAGGTGTTGTCAACACTCGATGGATGTTTTGGGTCGAGCGATTTATGGGAGTATTAAAAGGTTATGTGCGACAAAGAGCGAAACCAGAAAGATCCATGGCAAAGGGTTGGATGCTTGAAGAGTGCATGTATTACGTTAGTGAGTACCTTGAAAGAGTTCATGAAGAAGCTCCACTTGCATGGACCAACGAGTCTTCTTCAAAAATAACAGATGAGGTATTATCAGGTAAGGGGGTTCCATTCTTATTTACATTTCAAGAAAAAAATGATGTTTCTACTTTTGTAGCATATAATAGTGAATGCATGCAAGCATTCCTTAGCGAGTACGAGAACTTCAAAATCTCCGAAGTAAAAGGTGAAAAAACAAAAGATTTAGACGTAATCTTGATAATAATGAGATTACAGATATATCTTCTTTCACGGATTGGCTATATAGTCGTTTGCAACGCGCCAACACAAATAATGAAGAAATTTCAGATGAGCAAAGAGAGTTAATGATAGGTTGTGAACGAAAGGTAATTTTATTAAAATAATATTTTATTTTTTTCATATATGTATGTTAGTTTCTATTTACTAATTGAATTTATTTTGCAAGCTCGAATGTTCACTAATATGTGGGCTTTTGGACAACATATTAAAATCAAAGCTATTGATTCTTTACGTAAAACAAAGGATTCTAGTATTGTTGCTTCTTTCAAGCAACTATCATGTGCTAGCTCAAAAGACACGAACCTTATAGATAGCGAACTTGGTTACATAGGAACTATTGTTGGTGTCTATTGTAGGTAGAAAAAAGTATATATTTTTTTTATAGCTAGTTATTTTTTAAGCACCTAATAATGGGTTTTTGTTGTTATATATTTTGATAGGTCATATTGAAGGTTGACTGGTTTCGAGCGGAGTATAAAGGTAGTAATTCCACATTAAGAAAGGAATTATATGGGTTTTGGGCAATTGATTCTTCCAAGGTAATGCGATCTACTAAAGAACCATATATTCTTCCTAGGCATATTGAACAAGTATTTTTTTTATAAAAACCGAGATGCTCATCCTTGGTGGCAAGTCATTCATGTGGAACCTAGAGGTAGGTCATTGTTTGAACAATTTATTGTTAGAGATATCGAAGAAAGTCCTCTTGATGATTCAGCATCAGATACTGATACATCAACATCTGAAATAGAAATTAGAATCATTATACGTGATAATGATACTAATCTTTTTGATGAAGAGGATAATTCTGTACATGCTGATTCTATTGATGAGGAAGAGGAATTACCAGAAATAGATATTAATCCATCAATAGATGATGTGATTCATGAGAACATATATTTAACAATAGAAGAAATAAATGAAATCAATAAGGATAATGAAGATGAGACTATATTGATGTCTTACCAAAATGATGGCAATAATGAAAACATATGAGCAGATTAGATAGTAAATTCTACTCTAGTTATCGATCAATAACTTGAAGCTTCTGAATGGATATCAGATAATAGATTTTTTTATTAACTTGAATAACGATGAATCCTACTAGAGAGATGAAATAATGGTCTTCTAAGTTAGAACATGAAGCTCGGGGGTATGCCTAATTATTTTATATATAGCTTTATCTTCGAGGAGCAAATTTTTATCATGTATGTATGCATATGTGTGTGTATTCATGTGTATTATATGTATACATATGTTAGTATGCATATGTATGTATTTCATGTATATGTATGTGTTTGCATGTGTGTGATATATGTATACATGTGTTAAATATGCATATGTGTAGCATATGCATTTATGTAAAATATTCATGTATTCATGTAATATATGCAAGTGTTTATAATTGTGTACATGTATATATGTATATGTGTCTATGTGTAAATATTTACATGTAAATATGTATGCATGTATATATATGTTTATGTGTGCATGTAGGCATGTATATGTGATGTGTACATGTATATATGTATATATGTCTATGTGTAAATGTGTACATGTAAATATGTTAGTATGTATATATAT
Organism: Ceratopteris richardii; assembly: GCA_020310875.1. Lineage (NCBI taxonomy): Eukaryota > Viridiplantae > Streptophyta > Polypodiopsida > Polypodiales > Pteridaceae > Ceratopteris > Ceratopteris richardii. The sequence continues at coordinate 92,951,613 of CM035437.1, forward strand.
ATATTTATGTGTGCATTTAGGCATGTATGTGTGATGCATAATATATCTACTCCATTTTATATTTATGTATCCTATCTACATGATGTGTATATATCTTTATATATACTATGATCCTCGTTGATTCGAGTAGCTATATATAGAGGCATAAGGTTGGGAGGAGAGACATCTCTCTAGTAGGACGTCGGAGGAATAGATGCAATGTGTACATATACTTCAAACATATGGCTAAAATGTTGAATTAGAGTTTTTAAATCAGGGGTTTTAAAACCCTAATATCGAAATTAGTGTTTTCAATTTAGGATTTTTGAAATAGGATTTATTTATTTATTTATGCGTATGCATGTGTTGTGTATGTATGTGTATCTATATGTGCATATGCATGTGTTGTGTGTGTATATATGCATGTGTATATGTATACATGCATGTAAATATGATTATATGAGTCTATGTGTGTGTACATATGATTATGCATGTGTATGTGTACGTGAGTATGTGTATGTGAGTATGTGTATGTGTCTATGTGTATTCATTATATGTGTGTAACTGCATGCATGTGTATGTGTGTGTAAAAATGTGCATGTACGTGTGTGTATGTATAAATGTGCATGTATATGTATATGTGTGTAAATGTGCATGTATGATGTATATGTGTGTGTATGCGTGTATTTATACCTCTAGTCTCACTCTTTTCTCTCTCTCTCTCTCATATACATACATACATACATGCATAAACACACATACTCATATCCACATAAATATACATAAAAGCAGTGCATACCGTGCATTATCGCGACGATGAGCCATAAGTGTCCGCATCTCTTTTAGACACCACTTAAGCGACCATCCTCTCCCAAATTTTGTCTCAAGTGAACTAAGTACCTATTTTTTATCCCTCTCATCATGCTCACTACAAAAAAAAACATAATGTAAATAAAACATAAGATATTTATTTCAATTTATATGTAAAATTTTTACTTACTTCCACGATAAGTGGACAAAGTGCAGGTAAGAGTCGCATAGTGCCCGCATCTTTCTCTTGAACTCCAATCCATTCCCTATGTACACAATGTTCCCCTCTGGCTCTATATCGCACTCTAGTCCTAAGGTGCCTATGCATGTCCTCATAGGCAACTCTGCTCTGCTATCACGTGCTGGAGGTGGTATAGGTGTCCTGAAAATAGATAGATAAAAATAAATAAAAATATGTGTTATAATATCATTAAAAAAGTTTATGAAAAAAAAACATACCTATGAGCAGATAGCTCTCTTCCTGCATGTGGAGCCGCAGAAGAGCCCTCGTCTGATCGCTAGGTAAGCATTTGGATCGTATAGTCCAGCTCCTCATCAGACATCTCTGAGTAATCACGCATTATGGCCCCTAGATTATCAGACGGAACTCTTGCTCTCATAAGACTTTTTATGAGAGTGAGTTTCGCCTTTTTGTCTCTACTGGGATCCATAATACCTAACATATAAAACAAAATGGTTAGAAATCAATATATATACATGTACATATGTATGTGTGTATGCATTAAGTATGTGTATGTATGCATGTGTGTGTATGTATGTGCGTGTATGTGTGCGTGTATGTGTGTATGCATGTATATGTGTGTGTATGTGTCTATGTATGTGTATGCATGTGTATGTGTGTCTGTGTGTGTATATATATGTGTGTGTGTGTATGTGTGTGTGTCTATGTGTATGTGTGTGAATCTATGAGTGTGTATGTGTTTATGTGTGTGTATGTGTCTATGTGTGTGTATGTGTCTATGTGTGTATGTGTATGCATGTATGTATGCATATGTGTGTATGTATGTGTATGCATTATGTATGCATATGTGTGTGTATGCATTATGTATGTGTATGTATGTATGTATGCATATGCATATGCATCATGTATGTATATATATGCATGTATGTGTATGTGTGAGTATGTCTCTCTATGTGTGTGTATGTGTGTGCGTACATGTGTTTGTATGTGTGTATGCATGTGTATGTGTGTGTATGCATCATATGTGTGTATGCGTCTATGTGTGTTTGTGTGTGTGTATATGTGTGTGTGTGTGTGTCTATGTGTATGTATGTGTGTCTATGAGTGTGTATGTGTTTATGTGTATGTATGTATCTATGTGTGTGTATGTGTCTATGTGTGTATGTGTGTATGTGTATGCATGTATGTATGCATATGTGTGTGTATGCATGTGTATGTGTGTGCATGCATCATTATGTGTGTATGTGTGTATGTGTGTGTGTATATGTGTGTGTATGTGTGTGCGCATCTATGTGTATGTGTGTGTGTCTATGAGTGTGTATGTGTTTATGTGTATGTATGTATCTATGTGTGTGTATGTGTCTATGTGTGTATGTGTATGCATGTATGTATGCATATGTGTGTGTATGCATATGTATGTGTGTGTATGCATCATTATGTGTGTATGTGTCTATGTGTGTATGTATGTCTCTCTATGTGTGTGTGTATGCATATATGTGTGTGTATGTGTGTGTATATGTGTCTGTATGTGTGTATGCATGTGTATGTGTGTGTATGCATGTGTATGTGTGTATGTGTCTATGTGTGTGTGTATGTGTGTGTGTATATGTGTGTGTTTGTGTGTGTGTATCTATGAGTGTGTATGTGTTTATGTGTGTATGTGTCTATGTGTGTGTATGTGTCTATGTGTGTATGTGTATGCATGTATGTATGCATATGTATGTGTATGCATGTGTATGTGTGTGTATGCATCATTATGTGTGTATGTGTTTGTGTATATGTGTGTGTGTCTATGTGTATGTGTCGCTATGCGTCTATGAGTGTGTATGTGTTTATGTGTGTGTATGTGTCTATGTATGTGTATGTGTCTATGTGTGTATGTGTATGCATGTATGTATGCATAGGTGTGTGTATGTGTGTGTATGCATTATGTATGCATATGTGTGTGTATGCATTATGTATGTGTATGTATGCATGTAAGTATGTATGTATGCATATGCATTATGTATGCATGTATGTGTATGTGTGTGTATGTCTCTCTCTATGTGTGTGTGTATGCATATGTGTGTGTATGTGTGTATGTGTGTGTGTATATGTGTGTCTATGTGTGTATGCATGTGTATGTGTGTGAATGTATCATAATGTGTGTATGTGTCTATGTGTGTGTATGTGTGTGCGCATCTATGTGTATGTGTGTGTGTCTATGAGTGTGTATGTGTTTATGTGTGTGTATGTGTCTATGTGTGTGTATGTGTCTATGTGTGTATGTGTATACATGTATGTATGCATACGTGTGTGTATGTGTGTGTATGCATTATGTATGCATATGTGTGTGTATGTGTGTGTATGTGTCTATGTGTGTGTATGTGTATGCATATGTGTGTGTATGTGTATGCATGTATGTATGCATATGTGTGTGTATGTGTGTGTATGTGTTTATGTGTGTGTATGTGTCTATGTGTGTGTATGTGTCTATGTGTGTATGTGTATGCATGTATGTATGCATATGTGTGTGTATGTGTGTGTATGCATTATGTATGCATATGTGTGTGTATGTGTCTATGTGTGTGTATGTGTATGCATATGTGTGTATGTATGTGTATGCATGTATGTGTGCATATGTGTGTGTATGTGTTTATGTGTGTGTATGTGTCTATGTGTGTGTATGTGTGTATGTGTGCATATGTGTGTGTATGCATGTAAGTATGTATGTATGTACTCATATGCATATGCATTATGTATGCATATGTGTGTGTATGCATGTAAGTATGTATGGATGTACGCATATGCATATGCATTATGTATGCATGTATGCGTATGTGTGTGCATGTTTCTCTATGTGTGTGTGTATGCATATATGTGTGTGTATGTGTGTATATGTGTGTGTATGTGTGTGTATGTGTGTGTGTGTGTATGTGTGTATGTGTGTGTATATGTATGTGTATATGTGTGTGCATGTGTATGCATTATGTGTGCATGTGTGTATGCAACATTATTTGTGTATGTGTGTATATCTGTGTGTATTTGAGTGTATGTGTCTGTGTGTCTATGTGTATGTGTGTGTGTGTGTCTATGTGTGTATATGTGTGTGTATGCATATGTATGTGTGTGTAAGTGTGTGTGTGCACATACCTTGCAAGTAGTTGCATCTCTCTCTCTCTCTCACACACTCTCTCTCTCTCTCTCTGTCTCTTCTTGGTCTCTCGCGTCCAAATCCCAGCACAAATGTGCCGGGAGAAATCGAATTTTTTTTTTTACATCCAGAGCGTCGCATATGTGGTGCTCTTCACTTTGCCAATGTCGCAAATACCGTCGCTAAGTAGCGACGGTATTTGTGACGCTGTAATTTAGCATCGCTTATGCGACGACTGTCGCTTGAAAAAAAAATTCAAAAAATTGACCGTCGCTTATGCAACGCCAGCGTCGCATAAGCGATGGTTCTCGTTTTTTTTTTTCAATTTGGGGGCGTTGCTATGCCCCCCTATTTCTTGTAGTGAATTATGAGAAGGCTAGGTGAGCTTGCACAAGTTGGTGATGATATCTTAGAAATTGTTAGCAAACTCAACCTTCCTAAGATACCTTGTATTCATCATAATGAAAATGAGTTTCTGAAAGAGTGTAAAGATTCTAATGGTCCATACAATGACGAGAGTCAACTAGAGATGGAGCTCTCTAGAATAAGTTAAACACTTAGAGAATCAAACTCATACATAAAGTTCGAACTATCTACCTATAATTTGTTTGACCTCTATGTATGTTTTTGTTTGAAATTCTTTCTTTATAAGAAAAAAACCCCAACCTATAAGTAGTAGGCTTATTCTTTAAGAACAAAAAGACCCAAACCTATAATCGGTAGGACTAATCTTGAAGAACAAACATACTTTTAAGTTTATAATCAATTTTTGTGAAGGAATGGAAAATTTATTTTAAGTCGATTTTGATAAATGTTATGATTAATTGATAGGGATTTTCTTTAGAATCCTTGCATGATAGTAGTGGAGGTAGAACTTTGATTGTCGGGTTTCGTCATACTCTATTTGGTAAGATATGTGCACGTGGTGGAGTTGGGTCATGGAGGAATCGAAGGAAATATTATTGAGCTTGTGTTTTATGCAACCTAATGTGTCCACAAGAGTTTTTGTTCTTAATCTATATATTTTTCCTATTTTGTCCCATTTTATTTCTTGCTAAGTACCCAATAATTCTCAAATAAACCGAGCCATTTTGTTTCTAGAAGATTTCTTTGATGAGGTGATAAGAGAAGTTGAAAACATTCTAAAGTAACTTGGAATTTTTGTTAACAACATAAAGAATTCAGTGAATTGAGTACTAATATATAGAATCTCCAATGAAGTCGTTGTTAAATGGATATTTGTGAGCATCAAAATCAAGGATTATTGGACATGATCAATTATATTTTTCAGCTTTTTTGACTATAAAGCTTGGAAAGATCCAAAATTGCAAGTTGTTTTAACCTCCCAATATCTAGCATTTCATAAATAATTCTTTCCTTCAATACTTTGAAAATAAAGAGATCATTTTCATGAAGGTAATGGTCAACATGGACTTGAAGGGAAAGTTAGACAGGGTTTAGCATGTTGAATACATAAACAATGGATTTATTGATTCTCATGTGTATGAGGCTTTTCCAATACCATTCAAATTTTTTCTTTACTAGTTTCCATGTACCAAGGTTTACGGATTACTAAGAGACCTCAGAAGCCCAGCATTAGAGGTGAAACATGTAAGTGATGTCAGAACATGGAAAATATTGCTCATACTTTTTTGAAATTCTCTACTGCTTATCGTGTTGGGTGTCTATAGAAGTGTGAGAGATACACAAGGAGAACAAACATAACAAAACACATAGAAAGGATGGATGGTTGGAATAGCTCTTTTTATTGATGATGAACAAAACTAAAGTAAGAGCTGAATAATATCCCTAAGTACAAAATACCACTACATATGAGTGTATCATGCATTTAGTAACATAGGGAAAGAACCTGTAGCCAACACTATAGTTAAAAGTGCTCATGTATAGGAAAAAGGTTCACATCAAAGCTACTAGAGAAACACATAAGTGTAACATATCCTATGCTTCTCTATTTTAGGGATTTTTGGGACCTTCATCCAAAAACATTTTTCTATAAAGAAATAATTCTAGAGGAGTTTAGAAACATGTACCTAATCTTTGGTAGATGTAGAGGGAAATGTAGAGGGAAGATTCAAAGATAGTGCTACGCGCATGCGGGGTGTCTGTCGTGTGCGTGAAACATGCTTAAAAAAATATGAACAGGACTCTAAAGGTTGAGATCGTGATGGGATCATAAGGGATAGATGTTTTTGGTCACACTGGGTTATCACAAATGATAAATGTGCATGTAGCAATCCTTTCATTGTCCATCACATGTACTCTTTCAATAAAAATTAACTTGGGGTGTCTCGAAGCTTCGGATGTTCACAAAAGCTTGTCAATTCATATTTAGTCTTGCAGATTGGGAAACTATATGTGATAGAGATATGAATAGCACTCCTTCAGTAGATAGTGCAATTTCTGGAAAAGAGAATGTTGAAGTTCAAAGTGGAGAAATCTTCCATATGAACTTGAATCCAATGTGATTTAGGATGGAAGGCATGACTTTGTCCTCGATACATCATCTCGATAATGCATGAACAAATAGTATGCCTAAATGAAGTTTTTGAACTTCAAAAGAACATGCAAGCATTGTTTTTCAGTGTTCTGTATAAAAAGTGGTTTTTATGTATTTTGCAAGGAGCAGAACGCACATAGTCATAGAATATTAAACACTAATTAACATCTCCTCACAAGTTGCAGTGCAGACAAGTGGATTTGTTTATTTTCGAAATTTTGTTTTTGTTTCGTTTATTTTCAAAATTTTGATGACCGAAATAATATTCATGTGGATTACAAACCTGAAAAATAGAATTACTCTACAGAAAACTAACTGTTGTTGTTTTCAAGAACGTAATGTTCATGTGTTTTCCAGCAAATATTGATTGTATTACTAATGCACAGAAAATCTTTTGATGATCAGAATATAGAAACTCGCAAAGATCAAATCACTGGCTAATTGTTTTCTATGAGAAAACTCTTTCATCCGCTGTGCTAATAACAGAAACAATAAAGCATAACATTAATCGAATTATACGAATTCTGTACTGCATAGATATTTAACTATCAAATGTGCTTGAATTTTGAATTCCGGAGAAGAAAACTTTAACGATTGTTTCTGTTTACAGAGAAATGATGTGTAAAAGCTCTGAAACTCACAATCATATGCTTGCGCTTCCAAATAGTGCTCTGAACATTCGATGATTTTGTTGCCGTGAGTGCAGAAAATATGATAGATCTAATGAGCATTCATGGTTTGTTCAGTTGAGTCAAATGAAACCATCGGAGAATTCTTCAATCGTCAAGCAATGGTGTTGGAACTGTTACATATACTCAATACTCCACCCGCAAATGACTCCAGATGATCCATGATACTCTAAAGTTGTATGGGCCCCCTTTATGAGGAGAACTTAGTATGAGAGTCCGGACATTTGGATGAGGTCTACATGAGATCAACAATAGTTCTAGATGATCTATGTGAGTTTAGTCAAAAGCTAATCAAGGCATATACTTCAGTTACATCAGAATTTCGAAGTGGTTTGGAATTACGGTGAATGGATCAGCTTGACTCGAATTACAGTAACGAGTTTGGTAGTGCAGTTCGGTGGAAGTTTGGTGAAAGTCCGTAGGTGAGTATTCAATCCGGAGGTTTACTCAGTCCGGTGATTACGTAATTTGGGTTATTCTGAAATTACAAGTGATCCCGACAGCTACGCCTAAGACATAGCATAAGGCAATCCGAGAGATCATAAGTAAATTAGAGGGTTAGGCAAGATAAATCATTGAGGAGAAATCACTGATTCACACACTATAAAGCCCTTCATCTAGAATGTGTCTACATCGCCATTAAAGCTCCATTGTGGGAGCTACACATGGGTGGACAATATCATCGTTGTACATTACTGTTGGCATTTGAGAATCTGAGTTCTCTGTCTCTCTATCTATGTACAATTTATTTTTAAATAAAGGAAGTTCGGCATTAGCCTACTCTCCCGGACTTGAATTAATTAAAGAAAAGTACAAGAGAGGGGGACTAGTGCCCACGGGACCCCCAAATCCCACAAAGCAGGGGAAGCTTTTACAGAGTTTAGATGGCATTACAAAGAAGGTTAATCACCCTCTCATCACCCTCATGTGGGGCCCACTTGGGTTTAAGCTTGTTATTGATCAAACGGAGCACTTGATGATGCCTAAAGGGGGGGATTTCTTACAGTTAACGATCCTTTTGCCAATGAGGAACAACTATTTCTCAATTGACCACTGTTTGGGGGAGTCTCCAAAGTTAAAAGCAGATCTTTCTCGCCAGATTTTCCATAGGACCTCCCCTCTGATGGCATTCCAGAGAGTCGCGGAGCAGCCAATCGCTTCTCCCAGCAGAGCTTGCTTCCAACTGAGAAGTTTCTAAAGACTAATTATCTTTCCAACTGTCTGCCAGAGCCTGTTGGAATTGGAACATGTAAAGAAGATGTGAGAAAAATCTTCGCTGGACCGTTAGCAACGTTTGCACCAAGGAGGTATCCAACAAAATTTTCTAGCCTTAAGGTTGGTCCAGATTCCACGATGAAGAATTTGCCATAAGAGGACAAACTTTTTGATTTCGATGAGGGGGTGCCAGAAAGCCATGAACTTCATGTCCCACCGAAGCCGCGTCCATGACAGGCACCACTTCTTGTTGAGGTTAACTTGATAATCAATTGTTTCTTTGATGTTCGGGATTTTTGATAGGCTATTCCCATTGTGCCATTTGAGACCAAGCGAGCTCGACGTGTTGTGCCCCATGAGAAGGCGTACTTTATAGCAGTCCCAGGCGAGACATCTGCTTTGTAAAGTGTTCCATTCTTCATATGAAATGTTGATGCTAGGGTCAATATCCTCAAAGTTGATCCTCCGGTTGGTGACTTGTTTCCACAAATGTTTCCATTTTTTGAAGCCTCTATTCCATAGCTTCTTGGCATTTTGAATGTTCCAAGATTCCACGCTCCGGATGCCATGGATTGGGAACTAGATAGAGTCGTTTTGTCTGATACCGACCACCCACTTCCAGTCTTCACTTATTCTTGTGTAGCTTTTGACTTTATTCCAACTCTTCCATAGGGAGGACACAAGAGTCGAGCCTTTCGGGAAGACGGGGATCGCGGAAAACAACAAGGTCAAGATGTCAAGATTCTTCCAATTTGGGAATCCCATGAGAGCCAACTCATTATTGTTTTTGAAGATCAACTTGGCCCACGAGGCCTCCCCATTGCATCAAGCCTTAATCATCCATTTTGCTGCAAGTTTGTTAGCCATGCACCCAATGTCCAGAATGCCAAGGCCCCCACTATCTCTTTGGCTGGTGCAGATGGACCACTTGATTTTAGGCACCCCCCTCCTATTGTGGTCTCCCGTCCAAAGGAAGTTTCTGCATATACTATCTAGTTTGGACAGATCTTGCTCTTTCGGTCTCCAACAAGAAAGGAAGTAAATGGTCGATGAAATGAGGAATGTGTTGATAACCATAGCACGACCAACGAGATTGATTTGCATACCTCTTCAATAGTTTAGCTTGTTTTTGAGTCTGGCCAGCACCCAGTTCCACCGCTGCTCCATAGAGACACCAAACCCCAAGGGAATCCCAAGAAACCAAAAAATTTGGCCCTGCGGAATGATTTGACAGCCATGATCAATGAGAAGGTCGGGCTGGGACCCAACAATAGCTCTGAAGGCGGTCTTAGAGTGGTTGATTATGGATCTAGAGGCTTCGCAAAAAGTGTCTAGACACCTCTAGAACGTCTCCAGGCTGGCACTATCGTTCTGGACAGACACATTCATATCATCGGCAAAAAGTCTCATAGTGATCTGGCTGTGGTCATGAGGTAAATGGAGGCCTTTGATATTACCAGCTTCCACATGATGCTCCACCAGCTTGCTAAGCCCTTCCGTGGCAATGGCAAAGAGAAGGGGAGCCAATGGGCACCCTTGTCTGATTGATCTTCTAAGTTTGATCACCTTTGAAAGTTTACCATTAACATTAATTTGGGTCGATGCGTTTCCCAGAAGGGTCACGATTATCTTGGTGAATTTCTGACTACATCCAAGATCTTTAAGCGACTGCAGAATATAGTCCCATTCTAGCCTATCGTAGGCTTTATCAAAGTCAATCTTGACGAAGACCACATCTTGTTTTGACTCATTTTCAAAGTCAAGACCTTCCCAGATATCTATAATGGTTTCCAAAATTGACCTGCCTTTGATGAAACCTTTTTGGTCCTCACTTAACCACGCTCTCAAATGGCTAGAGATTCTGTTGGCTATGATTTTGGCAATGATCTTATATCCTGTTTGGAGCATCGTAATAGTACGCCAGTTCTCTATTCTGTTCTTTTCCCCTTTTTTGTGTATTAACTTGATAATGCCATTGTTGACACAAGTCGGAAGCGTGCCAAACTTGAGCGCCTCTTGCCAAACCAGAGGAAGAGGGGTGGCGACCACCAACTTGAAGGATTTAAAGAACTCATTAGTGAGCGTGTTAGGGCCCGAGCTTTTACCACAAGGGAGGGCATCAATGACTTCAATGATTTTTGCTTCTGAGATTGGGGCATCAAGCAGGGAACGAAGGTTGAGTGGTATCTTGTGGAGGGAAACCCTAGATATGGCTGCCATGCAGTCCCATCTATGGTGTGAGAGGGGGTTCGAGGTCCCCAGGAGTCTTGTGAAGTGCGCTTCAATGATCCCAAAATTACCTTCTTTCCGGTCACTTCAGTTAGTCGCTTTCTCTCAGACAGTCATGACGATGGATAAACCCCCACGATGGATGCGCGCACTCTTCAGCTCTGAGTTAGACTCGGTCAATCAATCTTGACCAGGGACCCGCCTTTAGCCAGTCATGATGATGGACAAACCCACACGATGGACGCCGGTCGATCGTGACTCGAGACGATGGACAAACCCTCAGTCAGTCATGACGATGGACACGACGGACGTGCACTCACTTTTCTCACAGGAGAACACCATGGCACCATTGCAACTCGAAGAAAACAGAAGCCAATGATGGCGTTCTTGCTAGAGTCGACGCCTTCTCTCCACGATTCAGCAACGCCTGCTCCTTTCCTCACTCTTCGCCATCAAACAAACTCTGTGTCTCACTGGTTCCAGCCAACGAGAGTTCGTATTTCTGATATCTATGTACAGTTATTGTTAGTATGTTCTACTTTTCATTACTCTACCTGACGATTCAATTTCGCTGCATTTTTTTGATCATTATATTTTTCTGATAGGAACAATCAGCTACACACAGGAGACGTGAGGCCATCATTGATTCAAATGAAACCGTCCAAGAATTCTTCAATTGTCAAGCAATGGTGTCGAAACAATCAGCTACGCACAGGAGACGTGAGGGCGTCATCAGAATTGAAGAGAGCTAGACTAGTATAGTAAGTCATGACATCGTACTTATTGTTATTGTAAGTCATGACATCGTACCTCTCCATAGCTTTAATTCCTCTCTCTAGCTTTAATTCCTCACTTTTCATCGCGAGAGCTAGACTAGTATCGTAAGTCATGACATCGTACCTCTCCATAGCTTTAATTCCTCTCTCTAGCTTTAATTCCTCACTTTTCATAGCGGTGCCGTCATTGACATAAATCTTTATAAAAAAACACTCTTGTAAGAGATTGCTTAATTGAGCTTCCATTGGACATGCAAAAGGTGAATCTCCATCAGATACAGTTGAGACTTATAGCACAAAAATGCCACAAAAATATTCTAATGTTGTTCTCAAGTTTGTACATGTATCCTTTTTATCCACGCGAGTCCATATACATTGAAATTTTTTCCCTATCACATCGTTGGACATCTGTTGATCCTCATTATGAACAATTGCATAAGATTTAACTTCCTATATACATCTTCTTGGTCCTTTGATTTATTCTCTTTTATCTTCAATAATGATTCTACATGGAAGCATTGAAATTCATCTTCCAATCATAATGCATCTAGCTGTCTCTGATTTCATTGCACATATGTGTCTACTTTTGCTTCTCTTGATCAACAAATGTTCACATAAATCAAGATATATCGTTATTGAGTAAATAAAGTATCAACACACACTCATGTGACTACGTTCATCTCATTTACAACTCTTCTCAACCAAGTTCCCCTTTGAATAATAGAAGCAATAAGCTTCACTATGTTTAGAATCCAATAGCATATTAATGCACCCTTCACTGAAAATCTCTAGCTCCACAAAAATCAGTAGAGATAGTATCTCTATGACAACAGAAAGTACTTCAAAACATGCATCTTGAAGACAATTATAAAGAAAAATATACTATCGAAAAAGATGAAGACATCTTCTTAGCATAATTCATGATTCAAAGAATTGGATTTGAAAATTAGTGCAAACAAACTTCTTAAAATGTTGCATTGATCAGTCAAAATGAGTCTCTCTCTTCTGATAACACTTCTCCTTATCTATGAATAATTGGAGATCTCTCCAAATAACTCCATCCTTCATCCATTACCTACTAGTAACACACATACTCATAGAATACAATTCTATTAGTGTGGTATGTCGATGCCATGTCAGAGACATTTAATCTATCTATGTATCTATATGTATGTGTGTATGCATATGTATTTGTATGTGTAAGTACGTACGTATGTATGTATGTATGTATGTATGTATGTATGTATGTATGTATGTATGTATGTATCATCTTGAGTCATCAATGTGATTTGAATTGGTCTTGGCTCTAGTGGAAGCATAAGTTTGTTTTATTGTGGAATCCTATGATTGAGAACAAGAAGATGATTCTTCTTTTTCTAATCCTTCACAAGGACATTTGGAACATCTAATCCATATACACTCTGCTATAATTGTGACTATTCCTGTGTGCTCGGCTTCACAACTTGATGTGACCACAATAGGTTGCTTCTTACTCAACCAAGATATGCATGATCCTCCAAGGAAAAAGAAAGCCATGTATCATAACAACCAGACCAATGAGTATCCATAAAAGCATGCAAGATGGATGAGCATCTCTTTCATGAAAGACACTCAAAATCAAAGTGCCTTTAAGATATCTAAACATACATTTTATCGCTTGCCAATGCTTAGTGCCAGGGCTATGCTAAATGGACTCAATTGTGAAACTATGCATTGTATGTCCAACCTTGTGTTACATGCATACATCAAACATCCCATAGCTTGGTGATAAAGAGAAGTATCAAATGCATTACTTGCAAAATCATTTGAGAACATTCTTATTTCCATTGGTGTTGAGATAGGCTTGAAATTATCAAAACCAAAATGTTGAAGTATTCTTTTAATATACTTTACTTGATGCACAACAATTGCTCCTTGAAGGGATACAAATTGAATGCCAAGATAATACTCCAAAAGGCCAAGGTAGCTGACATCAAAAGTATGGTGCAAATAAACCATAAGCATGTCAATTTTCCCATCAAATAAACCAATCAAAAGAATGTGATCAGGATAAAGAACAAGAATTATAAGATCAGCCCATCTTTGCACATATAAAGTGTGCTTCCAATTGGGATACATGTAAACCGAAGAGCAATCAAATTTTTATTTATCTTGTCATACTATGTATGTGGAGCTATTTCAATCCCACACAAACACATCAACAAAATCAATTAACAAGGCGAGGAGATCCTGTTTAAAAGATTCATCAAGTCTCGATCTAATCTTGACAGGTCATGGATTTAAGTCATGACCTAGGTTACATGTAATTAGTTGGTCCTCTTGGACATAAATTTGTTGCTTAAAAGTACTATCCATCCCATGATGAAGATTCTTTTCTAAGTCCACCAAGTCCAATATATCATCTAGGGAAGTTTGAGTCTCAATCGAGGTACGCTAAATAGTATAGGATGCTGAAGGCCAGTTGTCTAGTATGTGTTGTAAGTCCACTATTCCTAAAGAGAGCAAATCTTGGTTGGCTGAAAGGAATGTTGTTTCCTCATCATCCAAAAGGCCATCCAACATATGGACAGGTTCAGCTACATAAGACCTAGTATGTGTCTCACAAGGTTTAATATCATCAAGAGAAACATTGTATTTACTGTGGTTACATTTAGAGATCACTTCATGTGATGAACAATCTTGCAAGACTTTGGCTACTTTATCCAAGGACGACTGAAGAAAACTAGACTCTGGTAGATCCAAAACAACAAAATTCATGTAAAAATCTACACCTTCGAGCATAATGGGAATGTTCCGGACGAACCCCACTGGGTGGATCCTAGTCTTGTCAGCCATAAAAACAAAGAACTTCACTGGTTCAACTTGATTCCAACCAAGCTTCTTGCACAGAGCGGTAGTGGAAAAATTTATGCCAGAGCCACCATCTATGAGAACTTGTGTAATTTTGTGATTTTTGTACCAAACCATAACCAAGTGAACCACATGATTGGCTATTGCGTCTAGTTTTGGATATATAATAGTTGTGGCAAGTGCTGGGATCTGAGCCAAATTAGCCTGCTACTGAAACTACTCTTGGATGCCCAAGACAAGAGTCAATAATTGTCCCAAAGGAAAGGGGATTGGTGCTTTAGAAAATATCCCATGCTTTGCTAGGAGATGGCTCTTCTGGTAGTGTGTCAGATGGTTCAAGTGGTTCCGCTACTGAAGATTTTAGTGCAGTTAATATGGGGGGTTCTACTATATGAGCAGTGACTGGTACACGATCAGGGAAGATTGGAGCTTCAGCTTGGGTCCATTTTGTTGCCTTGGATAACATCCACTACTTCTCCTAAAAATCTAGTTCAACACTTCGACAATTGGTTGTAGGATTTTTCCTAATCGTGTATGGATAGTAGCAACTTGTGCTTTGGTAGGTGTAATAATGAACACACTTGTAATTTGGTTTTGTCGGTCCTTCTTGTGTCTTTCATATTCTTGGGCATCCTTACAATGTCTACGAATGTGGCCCAGTTCACCACAAAAATGGCAACGTGGCTATAATTCCCTAGTCTGGGTGCCCAAAATTTCGTATAAGATGAATAAGCTGTGTTCCAAAGATGAGAGGAAACATAATTTGCTACAGGTTCATCAGCCTTCTTTATTACTACATTTACTACTAACCGATTCTACATCTTTGCATTTTAAGGACACATTTCTATAGAGTGGCTTGCATTCTCATAGATTGCACAATAAACCTGATTCAATGCTCAATTTGCTACCACATTTCCTAGATTTTTATACTTTATGCAAAAGACTTGTTTCAAAACCTCTTCAGAATTACTCTCGCTAGTCTTCACCCATACTAGATCTTCTCCAAATCCACGGACTTTGTGTTCCAACTATAGATCCATTTCAATAATATCATCCAATCTCATACCACCAATGCATCAAATTATCATAACTTGATGTAGTTGTGGGTTAAGACCATTGATAAACCACTTTGTGATGACATCATTTTATAAGTTAGGATTTGCTTACGGCAACTGTCGGAGGTGAGTGCAAAGAATTATGGCATACTCTTGTACTCCTTGGTTTGGTTTTTGTCTATTACACTGCAAGAATTCAGAAATTTTTACTACATTTTTCTTTAACCGAAATCATTGTAGGAAAGCATCCCAAACATCATCATAGCATCGAAAGTGATTTAGGTCAAATTCCTTTAGCCATTGTGTTGATTAAAAGACTATTGCTTTGTATTCAACATTGTTTGGGTTATCTAATACACTGTAATTGATTTCAAACGTGTGGACGTGAGTGTTGGGTGTGTGTAGAAGTGTGAGAGACACACAAGAAGCACACATAAGGAGCACAAATGCAGCAAGACACACGGAGAAGATGATGGATGGAATAGCTTGCTCTATTGATGATGAACTGAACTGAAGTAAGAGCTGAATAATATCCCTAAGTACAAAGTACCACCACATATGAGAGTATCAAGTATGTGGTAACATGGGGAAAAAACCTCTAGCTAGCACTAGAGTAAAAAGTGCCCGTGTATAGGGAAAAGGTTCACATCAAAGCTACTTGAGGAACACATAAGTGTAACAAAACCCCCTGAAGCAAATGATGTGAACACATATAGGGAGTGACAGATTAGACCCCACAAGGTAATAAGCCTAAAGATTTGCAAAAAGCTTCAAACTTTTCCCGTGGAAGAGCTTTGGTGAATATGTCTGCCACATTATCTTGTGTAGGCACATATACCAAATCAATATCTCCTGCATGAAGGCACCCTCTCACATAGTGATAATGCACCTCAATATGTTTGGTCTGTGCATGAAACACTGAGCTTCATACAATAGCCAAAGCACTCTGACTATCAGTGAGAATATGCATAGCAGCATTGATCTCCATGCAAAGATCCATCAATAGGTGTCTTATCCATATACACTCCACTGTAGCTGTGAAAACTGCCTTGTACTTAGCTTCGCAACTCGATGTCACCACTGTAGGTTGCTTATTAGTCAAGCAAGATATGCATGAGTCTCCAAGGAAAAATCAGTTACCACTAGTGGACATGCGAGTATCATAACAACCAGCCCAATCACTATCTATAAAAGCATGCAAGCATGGCTAAATTTCTTTGCTATAAAAGAGACCTAAGCTCAAAGTGCCTCAAAGATATCTAAACACATGCTTAGTGCTAGGGCTATGCTTGAATCGACTCAACTGGGAAATTGCATACTATATATCCGGCCTTGTGTTGCATGCATCTATTGTCGGAGATAGACGTCTGCAGAAGCACGCGAATAGCACAAGGAAGAAGAAGAAGCTTGGAGCACAAACACACAATACTGAATGTATTACTAGAGAATGTACAAAGATAAGTAGCCCATTAGGGCAATAGACGTATATACAAGCCGGGGGAAAAAAACCTCCTAAAGAGGGAAAAAAGTACCCCGACGGTCCTAGTGTGTTCACACACATCACTACCTAAATATATCAACAAATCCCCCTTGGGAGTGATGTGGTGAACAAGGAGCTGGCACTCATGTATAAGGAAGTGCCAAGCTATGTGGAAATCACTCCACAAAAGGAAGTAAGCCCAAAGCTTTGCGGAAAGCTTCAAACTTCTCCCTAGGCAGAGCCTTCGTGAAAAGGTTTGCAATGTTCTCCTGCGTGGGCACATATGCCAAGCTGATCTCCCCAGCAGAGAACCTCTCCCTGACATAGTGATAATGCACCTCAATGTGCTTAGTGCGAGCATGGAACACAGGGTTCCTCGCAACTGCCAATGCGCTCTGACTGTCAGTGAAGATGGTGGTGGTAGAAGACTGGCCAACACCCAAATTAGCCATAAGGCGTCTGAGCCACACACACTCAACAGTGGCTGTGAAAGCTGCCCTATACTCCGCCTCACAACTGGAAGTGGCCACAGTAGGCTGCTTCTTGCTCAACCAAGATATACATGAGCTACCAAGCATGAAGCAAAAACCACTAGTGGACACACGAGTGTCATAGCAACCACCCCAATCTGAGTCACAAAAAGCATGCAAATCTGGCGGTAGTGATCCCCCCTTGGGATAAAACAACCCAAGTAGCCGAGTACCACTCAAGTAGCGAAAGATGCGCTTAACCGCCTTCCAATGCATGACTCCTGGGCAATGCGTAAACCTTCTCATATGTGAGATAGCAAACTGAATATTTGGCCGAGTAATGCATAAGTAAATCAAGCATCCAACAGCCTGCTGATAGAGAACAGCATCAAATGCATCTCCAGCATCATGAAGACTCAATCGTAAACCTGTCTCCATAGGCGTGGCAATAGGCTTACAGTCTTCAAGGCCAAAATGCTGCAATAATGTGTCAATGTATTTCGTTTGACACAAAGCCATTCCACCATCAACTTGCATAAACTGAATGCCCAAATAGTGATGCAAATGCCCCAAATCAGACATCTCAAATGAGGCATGCAAATCAGCCTTGAAATAAGCAATATGCTTCTCAATAGGACCAGTGAGCAGCATGTCATCAACATAGACAACAATGATCAGAAGCACATCATTAGCACGCTTAACATATAAGGTGCTTTCAATTGGACTGTTCACAAAACCATGTGCAACCAAATAGGCATGTATCTTCTCATACCAAGCACGTGGTGCTTGCTTTAAACCATATAATGCCTTCTTTAACCTGCACACCTGGTTTTCATGCCCTTTCTGCACAAAGCCACGGGGCTGAAAAACATACACTTCTGCATGCAAGTCACCATTCAGAAATGCTGTTTTAATGTCCAACTGATGTACATTCCAACCATGATGGGCTGCAAGTGCACAAATGCTCCGAACAGTAGTCATACGGCATGTAGGTGCAAAGGTCTCATCAAAATCAATGCCTCTTTCCTGCGCATAACCCTTTGCAACAAGCCTAGCCTTATACCTGTCAATTGTACCATCAGGTTTACGCTTTAGCTTGTATACCCACTTAGTGCAAATGGCCTTCTTGCCAGGAGGCAAGTCACATAAAGACCATGTACCATTCTTCAGTATAGCATCATATTCAGATTGCATGGCAGCCATCCAATTTTCTGAATTCTGTGCTTCATCAAAAGAAACAGGCTCATTCTCATCACAGAGACTAGACAGAGCCATAGCATAGCAATCTGATGCAAAGGAGGCACTATGAGAGCCTGAACGAGTACGATATGACAAAGGTGCATCTAATTTGCTGTCACGCAAAGTCTGCACCAGCCATTTTGGCATAGTTTTTGCCTGCTCAATATCAGCTCTCTCATCAACAAGTGCATCATGTAAATCTGCATCAGAAATAGAATGATCTGCATCATCATATGAAACCTGCAAAGGTTGAGAAGTTGCCTCATTAGGACCAGCACTAGAGTGTCCACCTATAAAAAGAGGCATCAACGTATCATACATGTCCTTGGAGCTAATAGATGTCTCCTTAGTACATGAAAGCAATGGCCGAATAGCATCTTCCACAAAGACAACATCACGGCTAACCAGAATGCGTTTAGTCTGTGGATGATACAGAAGATAGCCTTTACTTTCAGAACTATACCCAACAAAAATACATTTTACTGCCTTATCATCCAATTTTCTGCGATGTTGTTCAGGCACTAATGCATATGCCAAACAACCAAAAACAGGCAGATGAGCAACAGATGGCTTGCGGTCATGCCAAGCCTCATATGGAGTGATAGACTGCAGCGCTTTAGTGGGACACCTGTTCAGTACATATGCTGCACACATGACAGCCTCAAGCCAGAAACTATGTGGTAAAGCCTGACTCTTGACCATGCACCTCGCCATCTCCATGAGTGACCTGTTCTTTCGTTCAGGAGGTGTATACGGCACTGTACACTGGTGTTTTATCCCACGTTTAGCCAGAAATGCATTAAAATCAGAAGACATATATTCCCCCCCTCGATCAGAATGGAGGGTGCCCATTTTACATGCTGACAGATTTTCAGCCAAAACCAAAAATTGTTTAAAGCACATGAACACTTGGGACTTTGCTTTGAGTGGATATACCCATGCATGCTTGGAAAAATCATCAATTAAAGTCATGAAGTAAAGGTAATTCCCAAAAGAGGGTGTCTGCATAGGACCACAGACATCACTATGTACAAGCTATAATTTCTGCGTAGCCCGAATTGAACCATCTTTTGGAAAGGAGGAACGCTGCATTTTGCCCAAAATACAGCCTTCACATACATGTTTTCCAGGTGCCTCAAGCTTGGGCAAAGAAGACACCATATCAGATTTCTGCAGGCGTAGCAAACTAGCAAAATTCAGATGACCAAAGCGTGCATGCCAAAGCTTTGCATCTGACATAGCCTGAGAATCATGAACTGCACATGCCGAATCATTCACAGATCTTTTATAGTCTATGAGCTTATACAGCCCACGACATAAAATGCCAGAAGCAATAATCACATCGCCATTTGATAGATCATGAACTGTACACCTGTCATCAACAAATTTCACAACCAAGCCAGACACTGATAACAGATTCTTCTTGATCCCTGGCAGAAATAAAGCATTTGACAAGGTGAAAGAACTACTATCAGCAGTAGTCAGAATGATCTTACCAACTCCCATAACAGGATAAGAGGAGTTGTTGGCGCATATGACAGTATTCCTTGTAGGGGCAGGCTCGAGTGAAGAGAAGAAACTACGCTGCGAGGTAATATGTTTGGTCGCCCCACTGTCAAAGTACCAAACATCTAAGTCCACTGTAGACATGCACTACTCATGAGAAGATGGGTCAAAATTGCAAACAGTAGTAAATGCCCATTCTTCTTCCTGCACAAGATTAGCAGACTCTGTTTTTGGTGTAGAGGCTTCTGCAACAACCATTCTAGCCTCCTTTTTCTTTGCCTCTTTTGCAGCCAGTTTTGGACAGTTCTTTATGATATGATCATTCCCTTTATAGTACTTGCAAAACAATTTCTGCTTTTTTGATTTCTTCTCATCTTTATCTTGATTCTTCGAATGTGCAGCATTTGTAGATTTCTGCTTACTAGTAGAAGAGCTCCATTTTCCTTTGCCCTTCTGACTAGCCAGGAATGCTTGATCTGCAACACACATAATGGACCTGTTCTGCCTGGACTGATCTTCCTCCAACAGAACAGAGACTAACTCCTCAAATGATAAGGCATTCGGATTGCCTTTCATCATCAACCGAAGAGTAGAAGCAAAACTCTAATATGAATCAGGAAGACCATTTAGAACGGTCTGCACAAGTGAGCTATCTGGTATAACCTCATCAGTAGAAATCAACTGTTCCTTCAAATCTTTGATCTTCGTTAGGAAACTGTCCATAGAATCACCTTCATTCATATGCTCACTCTCCAATTATTTTCGGAGGTAAGCAACACGAGCCTCATTCCTAGCTTGGTACAATGTGGTAAGTGTATCCCAAGCATCCCTAGCTGTTCTGCAAGAGAGCAAATATGAGGAATAATGGCACGTTTGACAGACAAAGCTATCAATGCATGTGCCTAGGCATCTCTGGCATCCCAATGAATTTGCTCTGCAGTAGGTGCAACAGAAACAGCAGCACGAACAGGAATCTGTGGAATATCATCTTCGACACCATCTTCATCAGCTCCAACACCTGTATTTGCAGTACCTGTCGTTACAGGTGTAACAGGACGTCTTTCAACACCCTGCACAATGTTCCACAATCCTTTTGCAACCAAAACATGTCGCATCATATAAGCCCATAATAGGTAGTTGGTACCATCCAACTTATCCTCAACAGCCAACATACGGAATACATCACTGCTTTTAGCCATGGCCGGTGACTAAAATACCTTGATGTAGAAAATTGATTGTATCTCAAAAAGTTGAACAGAATTGCCCAGACGAGTTCTGCCAGACCTGTAGCAGACTTCGAGACGCTTAAATTGGCGAACAAAAAATGGTATATACCTTTGGCACAAAAAGACGAAATAGCTTGCACAAGCGCTGCGATAGTGCGTTCGGAGGTCGAAACGAGCTCAGATCGCGATTTCGGCACCACAGAGCAAAGCCATTTTTATCTTGAAAACACGCTGAGTATGCTCACCAAAATTCGTGTGATTCTGAGACTGCAAACAGAGGAGTGTCGATGGTGCCCTAGATGAAGCGACGACCTGCTTTGATACCAATTGTTGGAGATAGACGTCTACAGAAGCACGCAAACAGCACAAGGAAGAAGACGAAGCTTGGAGCACAAACACACAATACTGAATGTATTACTAGAGAATGTACAAAGATAAGTAGCCCATTAGGGCAATAGGCGTATATACAAGCCGGGGGAAAAAAACCTCCTAAAGAGGGAAAAAAGTGCCCCGACGGTCCTAGTGTGTTCACACACATCACTACCTAAATATATCAACATCTATAAGACATCCCACAACTTGCTGATAAAGAGAAGTGTCAAATGCATCATTGGAATCCTCAACTGAGAACCTGAATCCTGTCTCAACTGGTGTGGAAACTAACTTGCAATCCTCAAAGTCAAAACGCTGAAGTAGTTTTTTGACATACTTTGCTTGATGCATAACAATTCCCCCCCTCAACGGACACAAACTGGATGCCAAGATAGTAGCTCAAAAGACCAAGATAAGTGACATCAAAAGTATGCTGCAAATCATCCATAAGAATGTCAAGTTTTGCATCACATGACCCAGTCAAGAGTATGTCATCGACATAAAGAACAAGCACTATAAGATCAGCCCCATTTTTGCGTACATAGAGTGTGCTTTCAATCGGAGTACATGTGAAGCCAAAAGCAATCAACTGCTTATGTATTTTGTCATACCATGCACGTGGAGCTTGCTTGAGACCATACAAGGCTTTATGCAAGCGACAAACCATATGTTCTTTCCCTTTCATAGCAAATCCAAGAGGTTGCTTCACATAAACCTCTTCTTCCATATCACCATTCAAGAAGGCTTTTTTTATGTCCAACTGATGCACTTTCCAACCTCGATGGGCAGCCAATGCAATCACGGTACGAATGGTAGTCATGTGTGAAGCAGGTGCAAATGTTTCCTTGTAATCAATGCCATATTGTTGTGCATATCCTTTGGCAAGTAATCTAGCTTTATAGCGATCAATGCTACCATCAGATTTTCTTTTAATCTCATAAACCCACTTTGTACCAATGACATTCTTTCCTTTTGGAAATTCACATAACTCCCAAGTACCATTCCTATGTATGGAATCCATTTCTGATTGCATAGCACATGCATCTTCAAAAGAAAGTGGCTCTTCATTACATGCTGTAGCAATAAGAGAATAATCCACAAAGTTACTTGATGCATGGTGAGAGCTTGATCTTGTTCTACCAAGTAAAGGTGCACTCAATTTGCTGTCTTGCAAAGTTTGTTTCAACCACTTTGGCATAGTTCGTGCACTCTTGATACACATGTGTTCATTATGTAAAACATCTTCAATATGTACATCATGCGTGGGCTGAATTTCATGCTCATTTTCAGCCATATTTTGATGCAAATGTTAAGCCATATATGGCTGGAAATTTCAAGTAGTTTTGACAATTTTTGGCTGAAATTTTTCAGCCATGTTTGGCTGGAAATTCTCTGCATTTTCAGCCCTATTTGGCTAGAATTTTGCAGTCCTTTGAGCCTCAGTTGGCTAGTCTACATGGCCATAGTCAAGCACACCATTTTGGAACAAAGGCATGAGTGTAGCGAACACATCTTGTGAGCTAACTGTTGGCTGTTTTTTGCATTCAAGTAGAGGGGAAACTGAATTTTCAACAAATACCACACCTTGACCCACAATAATTGTGTTCGTCAATGGATGGTACAAATAATATCCCTTACTTTTAGCACTATAACCAACAAATATACATTTCTTTTCCTTGTCATCAAGTTTGTGACGTTGTTGTGATGGCACAAGAGCATATACCAAACAACCAAACACATGCATATGACTAACCATAGGCTTATGACCATTCCAAGCCTCATAAGGAGTGATGACTCTCAATGCTTTTGTAGGGTAGCGATTCAACACATAATTTGCACACATGACCGCTTCCGTCCAAAACTTATCAGGAAGATGCTTTCCTTTAACTATACATCATGCCATTTCGAGTAGAGTTCTATTTTTATGCTCGGCAACACCATTTTGTTGAGGTGTATATGGTACCGTACATTGGTGTGAAATACCTCTTTCATGAAGAAAAGCATTAAACTCATGTGACATGTATTCACCACCATGATCTGTACGTAAATTCAAAAGCTTTTGTGAAGAGAAATTTTCAGCCATAGCTAAAAATGCTTTGAAGCAAGAAAATACCTCATTCTTTTCTTTCATAGTATACACCCATGTATGGTAAGTAGCATCATCAATGAAGGTAACAAAATATACATGCTTCCCAAAAGATGGAGTCTTGATGGACCACATACATCACTATGAACAAGTTGCAATTTTCTTGTAGTGTGTGTATGACTATCTTTTGGAAAAGAAGCACGATGCATTTTTCCAAGAATGCAACCTTCACATGCATGCTTTTCAATGGACTCAAGCGTAGGCAAACCAATAACTATGTCCTTCTTTTGTAAGTAAAGCAAACTATTGAAGTTCAAGTAACCAAAACGAGCATGCCAAAGCTCCATTTCAACCATGGAAGAAGTATGAGCAACCAAGGCATTCGAGGCAGCCCTCTTGTATGTATCCATACGATACAAACCATTACATAATGTACCGGACATCACGATAACATCGCCATTGCGGAAATCATGAACCATACACTTATCATCAACAAAGTTTACATGAAGTCCAGCTTTGGCAATCAACGGAACTGAAATTAAGTTCTTCTTGATACTAGGCACATACGATGCATTTTTCAAGAGAATCACATCTCCATTTGCAGTCGTAAGCTCAATTTCTCCTACTCCAATGATAGGATAAGAGGCATTGTTTGCACACACCACATGTCCTCCTTTGGGTGCATCTTTCAAAGAGGCAAAAAATCTTTTGCATGATGTTATGTGCTTTGAAGCACCACTATCAAAGAACCAATCCGAATCAGCCTCACTCACAACCATACATTAAGAACGCAAAGAAGCATCATAATGACATGTAACAACACATGCCCAAAAATCTTGAACCATGTTAGCTTCATCATTCTTTACATTTTCTGAATTTTCAGCAATAGACATGCCGGATTCCTTCTTCTTTTCATTGCATTTAGCAAGCTTTCTACACTCATCAATAGTATGAACAACCTTTTGACAATATTTTCATCTCTTCTTCTTTTGCAAATCACCGTTGTTAGAGGAATGAGTGGAAGAGGAAGCTTGAGGCTTTGGTTTTGATGAACCCAAAGCTGAACCATACTTGCTTTTCCCCTTTTGTGAGATAGCAAGTGCTTGTGTTCCCTCAATCAAACCACTCATATTCCACTCTAGATTGTTCTTCTTGCAAAAGAAGAGACACAACCTCATCAAATGCATACATATCAGGATTTCCTTTTGCAACCAAACGGAGTGTAGTATCAAAGCTTTGAAAAGATTCCGGTAATCCTTTCAACAATGTAGAAATGAGTGAAGCATCCAGAATGATCTCATCTATGTTTGCCAATTGCTCTTTCAAGTCCTTGATGTGTGTCATATACACATCCACCGAATCATTTTCAGCCATACATACATCCTCAAGTTGCTTCCTCAAGTATGCAACACGTGCTTCATTATGCACGGCATACAAAGAAGCAAGAGTATCCCATGCCTGTCATGATGTAGAACATGACCGAATGTGTGGAACTATATGACACTTCACTGGAAGCGCAATCAAAGCATGAGCTTGAGCATCTTGTCCATCCCATCTAAGCTGCTCTTGTGTAGGTGGAGAAGGAGAAACCACTGTACTCAAAGAAGAAGCTCCATCTGTGATAGTAGATTGTGAAGTAGAAGAACGTGTGGGTCTTGGATCTACATCTGCCACTATGTTTCAAAGTTATTTAGCAACAAGAACATGCTTCATCACGTAAGAACACATCAGATAGTTGGTCCCATCAAGTTTATCTTCAGCTTGAAGCATGCCAAACAAGTCATTGCTGCCCGCCATTTCACAAAAAAACAAGAATGTGACAAAATCTTCACTTCGGTGAAAGCTGAAATGAATGCTGAAATTTCAGCTCACAAACTGTCACTCTGATGGCGATTCTGACTGCATGAATGGCTTTGAAATGGGGGTAAAACCTTAGCACACCTGGTGGAAATGTTTCTTGGCTGCTGAAATTCACAATTCTATGCTTCGAAGTCCATTTGCACTGTTAAAAGTGCACGCGTGCCGCGACGCGAAAAACCAAAACTTGAGAAGGAGATGAACTTGCTTTGATACCACTATTGGGTGTGTGTAGAAGTGCGAGACACACACGAGAAGCACCCACAAGGAGCACAAATGCAGCAAGACACACGAAGAAGACGATGGCTAGAATAACTCTCTCTATGGATGATGAACTAAACTGAAGCAAGAGTTGAATAACATCCCTAAGTAGAAACTACCACCACATATGAGAGTATCAAGTATGTGGTAACATGGGGAAAAAACCTCTAGCCAGCACTAGATTAAAAAGTGCCCATGTATAGGGAAAAGGTTCACATCAAAGCTACTCGAGGAACACATAAGTGTAACAGTGAGCACCAAGGTCATCACCTAGAAATCCACCAAATTTATCATAAGTTACCCTGGTTGAAAATTGTCTTCTTTGTCCACCTTGTTGTCTACCTGTTTTCCACCTTATAAGTCTGCCATCACTTAAGGACTAAAATACTTGAGTGCATCTACTACTTTGGAATCGCAGGTGGCAGTTGAGCCTTGATTAGTGACTAAGGGTGAACCTTGTGGAAGTTGTAAACTTAGTTGTTGAATGGGTTCTAATTCTTCTGGTTGCGATACCTTCCTACTACTCCAAAATCTTGGAAATTTTGTCATGATGTGCTGTTCAATTGGCATTCTCCACCATTCTCTAATACTGACCGGCTTTGAGATCGATTCTTCTACAATTTTTGTGATGTCCACTACGATTTCTAATGGAGATTTGGTTTCCACACAGTGAGTGATTTGCATTTTTTCATTTGCAATCAGAGCCTTGGAGGGGTCCAAAGTATCATCGAGTATCGAACTTTCACCAGACATCCGACACAGAACTCGCACTAGATGTTGAGTGGCTACCGAACACCGAAATATCACCATGCATCATCAAAGAGTTTTTTTGGTGTTTCTCGCAGATCGAAAACAAGAAAATATTGCGGTTTCAAATTGCTACTTGCTACACTCTTTGCTTCAAATGTCACACCTTCACTGACTTTACACTATGTGGTACCCAATGCTCTATTCACTCGAACAAGATGCTTTTCACTTCTATACTTTAGGTAGGCCTCACGAGAACTTTTTACTGGCATGTAGATAATAAAATTCACTCTCTAGTAGGATTGCTAGTGTTAACCTTTGGTGTAGTCTGGTGAGGGAAGAGGACAAGTCTACAAGGTTCTTGGGTGCAGAATCAGTAAATACTTGATCCTTCTATTTCTCCAAGGTACTCAGCACTGAATTGCTTAAACAATTATGAAATATTGCATCAAAACTTATATTGTGAACCAAACTTTACGGATACGCAAAGCAGACTTGGCGATCCATTGAATCACACATTTATAACACTCATAGATAAACAGGACAATTATTCACTACATAAACTGTAAAAAATCCCCCACCTTTAGGCATCATCAAGTACCCCTTTTGATCGATAACAAGCTTAAATCCAAGTGGGCCCCACATGAGGGTGATGAGAGGGTAATTAACCTTCTTTGTAATGTCATCTAAGCTCTGTAAAAGCTTCCCCTGCTTTGTGGGATTTGGGGGGTCCCGTGGGCACTAGTCCCCTTCTGTTGTACTTTTCTTTATTTAATTCAAGTCCGGGAGAGTAGGCTATTGCCGAACTTCCTTTACATTAAAAAAAAAAAATTATTCACTACATAGTATCAATAATCAAACACTCTAATAACAAAGAATCAATTTAACAAAGTAATCTGTGTACGATGCTACAGACTGACACTCTTGCATATCCAATAGCTGTGTTCCACCGTCATCTGTGTCCCCTCACATAGAGTGGTATTTTATTAATTTGAGCAATTACATCAGTCTGCGGCTTCGACAAGGCATTTTTTACAAGTGTTACTAATAGTCCAACATACGATGGCCCTAACACTCGCCATCTTTTGCGCAAATTTTCAGCCTGATCCAACTTTTATCTCAAATTTTTTGATGCATTCCATTAATCACTAGAGTAGTCTTGAAAAATCAACAAGAAGGAGAAAAGGCAAATATATCAACACAAAGGTATTCACATAGACATTGTGTTTTAAAATGGATAGAGTTTATATCACTTAGAATGAAATTCCCTCTTTATAGTTTTTTAAAACACACAACCCTCCCTTTTCACATCATCCCACCTCTAGTAGGACGTAGGAGTGTGTTTAAGATGGATAGAGGTCATAAAAGATGAAATAAAAATTCATCTTCATGTTTTAAAACACACTCCCTAGTTGTTTTCAGTTCACGCCAAGTCTATCTTGGGAGTGTGTGTCTAATCATGTAGAATGAATACACGAGAAATAGAAACGAGTCCAAGCTTTCTAAGACAAACTCTTAGGTATTTGTTGATCTCAGATATACAAGTCTATAATGTGGCAAATGCAATGTTTCATGCCATTGCAACACAATGGGTCCTTAATACTAAACCTAGAGAAATATGTCAGATATAGATACGCATCTCTTAGAAGTTGCGTTTTAAAACACGAAGAACTCACATTAACAAAGCTTTTTACTTGTTTAAACACCATATCTTGTCTTTTCCTCCACACACTACAATAAGACTTCAAAGCTTACAAGTCTCTACGCTCTATGGGTGGTAGAATGGAACATTCTCCCTTCTCAGATTGAACATTCAGATATATGTAAGTGGTATAAAATGGTACATCCTCTAGTTTAAAACCAAAGAAATGTGGTTGGTCCTCAAATTAGCATCATCACAATGTGCACTGGCACTTGGTACAATCCAAGAAAAGATAAGCAACCAAACCCTAAGACTAACCAACAATGAATCTTTAAGATCTGATAGGAAAATGGAGAACATACCCCAACAAGGAGTACTTAGGTGAATAAGTGTGAAAAATTCCATGATTACCCATTTCTTTGCTTTGCTTATATTGGGCTATTCCTCAAACTCTGTTAAGATGGTGATGGTTATTGTTCGCCACATGGTAGAATGTGATTGGATACGGGTTTGTCTTTTTTCATCGTAGATATGGTGCATGAGTTCGATGGGATACTACCATTATGAAGGATGAAAGTCTCAAATCACATCACGTTTGTTCACGTATGTGAAAGACCATCATAAATTGCTCCCATGGATATAGGTAATTGCCTCCCTCTTTCTTCTACACATTTCGAGATCCACACAAAGAACTCATTTATGCATTATACACATACATATTAGAATTACATAACCAAGAAGAGAGAAGAAAATCACAACAAAGAGAGACACTAGATAGAAAGGTGGACAAGTGCTTGTAATGGCTTAATAGAAACAATAGATAAATATAACAAAAAATTTTTATACACGTTTCCAAAACCCCATCAGGGAAACATTTGAGAAGTATAGAATAGTTTTACATTTCTTGAAATTGCGATAGTAAGGCACAGTGTTTCACTAGAAAAAGAGGAGAGAGAGAGAGAGAGAGAGAGAGAGAGAGAGAGAGAGAGAGAGAGAGAGAGAGAGAGAGAGAGAGAGAGAGAGAGAGAGAGAGATGTTACCGTTAGTGTCAATGTGAAAGGCCAAATGGCCACCGGACACTTCTTTGTATATGTTCTTTAATAAAACATATAGTGGCCTGGTCAGTCACAGACTGTAAGTTCGACCGCATTTGTAAGACCTAAGAAGTCTGTCTTCGTGCTCCCTATGTACTGCGTTTTCTGCGTATTCTACAACCTCTGTGCGGAGTACTGTGTGTGGCGTCAGGAGCTCGTTTTTCTACTCCGAGCATATCATCGTGGAGCTCTCGAGAAGGAGAGTGCAGTGTGGTGCATCACCATCAAAATACTTCACTGGTATCAGAGCAGTTCGAGGCAAAAAAGCTTTGTTCCTTTTGTGCGAGCGAAGCGAGCACCCCCCCCCCCCCCCAGGCTTTCGACTAAGGCGGCGACCAAGGCATAGACCTTGGCATACCTTGTCATTCTAGTCACCGAAGTCACCGTTGGCTGCGCATGAGGATACCGCTTATGTACGTCCATGTGGGCATTGATATGGCGGTTACGTTCTTTGCATAAAGCCTTTTACGTTTGATAAAGAGGGTCGTGGTGAGGTTTTCTTAACTGGGAGACACCCAGATGTCGGGGTCTCTTCGGTGATGCAGGTGGAAGACTTACCCAGCCTCGCCATAGGAGATGTATGATAGTTGTTCATAGGTGCTCGATAAGCCTAGTTGGCTTCTATTGGGTAACTGATTATATGCAGTGGAGTCAGTGATTCACTATGCAGGTAGACATGTCAGTACTTGCAGTTTTATGATACTTTGACACTGGTCATATGCTAATATTGCAGAGGATACTCTGGCAAAATTTTTCCAGATTTCTGGTTTAGTCAACTATATAGTGGTCGATTTACTCCTTGATACACTTATTTGTTGGTGTTTGGACTCTTCTAGCTCCATTATCATTCTATTCAGTTCTCTACGATCATGGCATCAGAGGTCTCAGGCACATCCGGTGGATCAGGGTCTAGTGCTAGCGTTCCGAGGAGGAGCTATAACTTGCAGGGCAAAGACCATTTTGAGATCCGAAAATTTGATGGCACAAACTTTGCTCTATGGAAGAATCAGATTAAAGATGTGCTGATTCAAAGAAGGCAATGGAAGCCAGTAAATGGGATTTCAAAGAAGCCTGCTGACATGGATGAAGATGATTGGGATGAGTTAGATGAAATGGCCAGGTCTACCATTCGCTTGCACCTAGCAGATAATGTTTACTTTACAGTATTAGACTGTGAAAGTGCAGAGGAGCTTAGGAAGAAGTTATGCAATACATATGAAAAAGAGACGGCATCAAATAAAGTATATCTGATGAGAAAATTATACGACCTTCGTATGAAGGACACAGATAGTGTTGCTGCTTATCTAAATGAGTTTGATGCCATATTCTCCCAGTTACAGGCTCAGAAAATGGATATGGACAATGAAATGAAAGTAGTATTGCTGTTATGCACCCTGCCATCATCATGGGATACATTTTGCACAGCTATTAGCAATAGTGCACCAGGTGGTAAACTCGTCTACGATGACATATGTGGAGCACTCTTGAGTGAGGAGATTCGTAGAAAATCTATGGTTGGCACTCAGAGTGGAGATGCATATAATGTTCGTGATTCTTACCAAGGAAAGAATCAACAACGTGGCAGGAGCAAGAACAAGGAAAAGAATGGTCAACGGAATAAGAGCAGAAGTAAATCAAGGAAGAGGGATATTGAATGCCATTATTGTCATAAGAAAGGACACATGAAGAAAGACTGTTATGCATTAAAGAATGCTAAAGGTAAAGGACAGAATGTTGATGGGCATGTTAAACAGTTACCTGCACCATCTACTTCGACTGTGAAGATTGAAGAAATTAATGCTATTTCTGATGATGCTGATGTGTTGACACTTGATAGTACTGTGCCATCTGAGGCACTTATGGCTGATTCTCTTTCCCACACCTGGCTGCTAGATTCTGGTGCTTCTTTCCATGTGACACCACATAGAGAATGGTTCTCTAATTATGCAGCAAAGTCTCTTGGTACCGTGAGACTTGGTGACTCTTACCAGTGTGATGTTGTGGGGATTGGAGATGTGGTTGTGCAGTTCATTGACGGTTCAAAATTTACTATGCATAATGTACGCCATGTACCTCAGTTATCACGCAGTTTGATGTCAGTTGGTCAACTTGATGACCTTGGTTACAAGGTGGTCTTCTATGCTCAGTCCTTTCGTATATCAAAGGGCAATATGGTTATTGCAAAAGGAAGGAAAGTTGGCTCACTTTACCCTTTATTTGTATCACAGAAAGAACACTTGTTAGCTGTTACTGAACAGCCTATGGCTTGTATTTGGCATGGTCGTTTGGGCCATATATCTCGTAGTGGAATGGAAAATCTTTCTCGTTCTGGCTACTTACCTGTGTTATCTTTCTCTGATTTTTCATTTTGTGAGCATTGTCAATATGGAAAGCAAACCAGAAATGTGCATAAAACGCACATTGACTCTTCAATTCAGCCTTTAGATCTTGTTCATACAGATGTGTGTGGTCCTATGCCCACTAGGTCCTTAGGTGGTTCTCTTTACTTTGTCACTTTCATAGATGATGCTACTAGAAAAGTCTGGGTATACCCTATCAAATCGAAGGATGATGTATTCCCTACTTTCAGAAAATGGCTTGCTTCAGTTGAGACTGAAAAAGGAACTAAGCTTAAGGCTTTACGTTCAGATAATGGGGGTGAGTATACCTCACATGAATTCAGCCTTTTCTGTCAGTGTAGAGGGATTCGTAGAGAGTTTACAGCTCCTTATATCCCAGTACAGAATGGTGTAGCTGAGAGGATGAATAGAATTATTCAAGATAGAGTAGTCTCTATGTTGCATCATGCAAACCTCTCACAAGGTTTTTGGGCAGAAGCAGTATTGACTGCAATTCATGTGATTAACCTTTCACCTAGTACTGCCAAAGGTCTGAAAGTGGCACAAGAGTTATGGACAGGGAAACCACCATATTATGATCATCTTCGAGTTTTTGGG